>OX438884.1:5672500-6297500 GCA_949315895.1 Anania crocealis
TAAATTAAATTATATGAGCTGGATCTACAGAAAAATGCATGTAGAATATTATAAAAACAAAAAAAACTTACAACCCTATTTGAAATAGTGTAGGTGAAGCATCAACACATTTTCCTGTATCATAAGTCCACAGCACTATGAATTCGACAGGATTGCTAGAGCTATCATTACTAATTTTTTTATAAGACTGTTTTTCTTTGACACTCTCAACAATTGATCTAGACCTCTTCATTTTTCTTTTAGCTTGGATATCTTCAACACACAACTCTTTTTGGGCCAATTGCATTATTTCATCAATTGTATTTTTTTGGGACATCAAATAAGGCAAAATTAATTTACCAAACTGTGGGCATGTCAAAGATAGCTTATTGCACATTGAGACTGCCAGAAATGATGTACCACCAATTGAGAAAAAATCTTTGTGCTTAATTGCGTCATAGGTGAAATTCCGGTTCATTGCCACTTGTAGTTCTTTTAATAAACAAACTTTCAAAGAATCTATAGTTTGTGGAACATTCATCACCTTTTCATACATCTTTGAGAGGATCATTTTGGAGATCTTTCCATGAGGGTTGGTGGGTAAGTTGTCAACCCTTACAATTTTATCAGGCCAATGTTTGTCATCAAGTTTGCATTTTAAAAAATCTGATAGTTCTTGGCTACTTAGCGTTTCAGACGAAAAATAAACCACTAGAAACATAGGTTTCGGTAACCAAACACAGGAGCATGTTTTAATTCTCGGGCATTGCATGATTGTAGATTCAATAAATTGCAAATTAATTTTATGGCCAAATCTTTTGACTATGTCATCTTTGCGTCCCCGGTAATAAATAGTGCCATTTCTCACATCTGCCAAGTCTCCAGTGTCCACAAATTTTAAAGAGTTTTCTTCTTCATTTCCTTTAGACTTATTCAAAATTATGCATTTCCTTGATTTGCTAACTGAAATTGAAAACATAAATACATTCTTAAAGATACTCAGCAGCCAGTTAAACAACAAACTACTTACATGTCACTTACCTAAAATAATCTTTCCACTATCTTTATTTTCATTATTGTCATGTTCTAAATGAATCTCTGTCTCTGATAGACAATTACCTAAAGGGACCTCTTTATCTGTAAGTATCCTGTTGAGATCCAGTTCGGCTGCACAGGCCCAGCAAGACATCTCAGTGACTCCGTAAAGTGTGAATATCTTTGTTTTATTGTTCCAATCTTTCAGTTCCTTTAATCGTTTTATACCATTCAGTGGTTCACCTCCCAGTGCCAATATTTTTAAAGTTGAACTGGCAGATAATATTTTATTTTTGATATTTGCATTTGAATGTTGAAAAAACTTTGAAGGGGTTGTCTGCCAAAATGTTATAGAGTTATCTTTGTTATTTGGGAAAAGGATGTCTGGTTTTTCTGGTGCAATGAGGAGGGAGGCACCATTGATACAAGCCAGAAGAATTTCAATCATAGAAGGGTCAAAAGTGAGAGGTGTTGAAAAATATATGATATCATGGGGTCCAATATTAAAAAGTTTGGTCAAGTCATCTATATTTGGCTGAAGGCATTGTATGGGAACTTCTATATGCTTTGGTTCTCCTGTGCTTCCTGACGTCATCGCAATATAAGAGTGTTCAGTGAAATGTCTATGACTCACTTGTGGTTCCATATCATAGAACTTTATTTCTAAATCAAACACTGATACTTTTTTATCTGGCTTCTTACTAAACAACTCTGATGTGGGTTTTTCATTTTTCTCCTGAATTTTGATGAGGATATTGAATTTGACATTATTAGTGACATTTTCAATGTCTTGAGATGGATCCAAAAACATAAAAGTTGTGCAACATTTGTGGGCTCTAAAATAGTATTAAATTATTTAAATAAATTAATTTATTCTAAATAAACCTCTTGCATAATCACTGTAATGTAAGTCAAATATGTATTTAAATATATATTTATATAAATAATAAATATCTATTTAATATAGAATCAACAAGAACAATCTATAAATGGTAACACAGTATGACATAAAACTAGTAAAGGATAAGAAAGTTTATTTATACATAAAAATATTAGTATGGATATTAGTATATTTTTTTAATATGACAAGGACTTACGCTGCAATTACGCAAGGTATTATGATATTTCTCTCCGAAACTAATCCAATTATACCTTTGTTACATTTTAACTGTTGAATGTTTTGTGAAATGTACTCGCATACTCCATACAATTCAGAGTATGTGTAGTTTTTGTAGATACCATCGTCGTAGTGTCTTACAGCAATGCTCGAGGGTGTTTTAGCACATGTTTTTACGAAAACATCATAATAACCACGCTTAAATTTCATTAGGGCTCCAAAGTATAACTTAGATAGGTAACAATGATCACAAGTTGAATTCACTAAGAGAAAAAGAAGTTTGTATTCCTATAAGGAGTTATTACCTGCATAATAATGCAAAGTATATTGCTGCTGGAGAATTAAAAGCTAATGTTTATATTTTTCTCCATTTATCAGTCTAATTGACATACTCGACGATCTTCTTTTTGATACAAACAAACAATAGATAGACATGAAACCGTGTTCTATCACAACCAATTAATCTACTATGAATACTATGTTGTATGTGTTATCAATTTCACTCAAAGATAATAAGTATAACAACTTAATCAGCATGTACACAGGAATTCCAAAAAAATTCAATTTTAAACAACAACCTTTAAAATAATCATCAATCAAATTGTCACTGCCGTGAGCCGTCTGCCACTGTCAAATCTGTCAGTGTCAATTTTTTTTTTGTTTATTTAACTGGGTAAGGTCTGCAACCATGCTGCCATGTCATTAGTAGGAATTCTACATTACATTATTAATAAATACATAAAATATCTTAATATCCTAACACTTCGCTTCGAATATTTAATCTTGTTATCTACACTATTTTTGGATTACCGTCTAGTCTGTAACTTAGATAGAACTTTAAGTATGTATTAGCATTGACCGTGATCTGTTTGTGTACTTATACAAATAAATAAATAACCCTAAACTAACCTAACTCATTGAAATGTATGGGTGGCTTATACATTTTAATGATCACAGGAGTTATAAGCGAGAACGTTTATCCGAGTGAAATAGGAGCGCCTTTTCTTGTTACTCACTTTTATTTCATTGATCCTACTCACTATATATGTATATGTACAACACTCAATGAATACCGCTTATATAGCCTAAAGCCTTCCTCAATAAATGAACTATCCAACACAAAAATATTTTTTTAAATCGAACCAGTACCAGTTTACAATTAAGGTTGATCTCAGTCAATGTTAGCAGTTTGTCTCTCGTTGTCTTTAAAAAATACTCTAAGATTGAATAGTAAAACAAGATTATGAGTAAAAAACTACTGCATTTACTGAATATTAAGGGGTATTTAATATTTTAAGGGGTGGTGGGGTCTACCTCCTCGTGGTCCACCCTGGGCAACGGCATCTTTGGTTTTTCAAACAATGATGACGGCTTACAGATCCCTGTGCGCTGGTAGGCTTCGTAAGAGGCTGCCTGGATGCTACCACCCTCCTGCCGGAGTCCAGCGCCAAACAGTTTTTCTGTGTTTCGCTGGTGTGTGGGAGAACCAGTGCCACTTTCTGGATAAGCTAAAAGCAAAGCAAGCAAGCAAGCAAGCATGCAATCATGCCAGCAATCATGCATGCATGCAAGCAAGCATGCAAGCATGCAAGCTAGCATGCAAGAATGCCAGCAATCATGGTTGCATGCTAACAAGTTAGTATATGCAAGCAAGCACACATGCATTAGGATTTCCTCGTCTCCAGCGCTGCGGAAAGTGCACGTTCGCTCGCCTTCGCAGCTTCGGCTCTTTGGTCCCCTGGGCCTTCGGCCTACGGCGACCAGCCTCAGCCGCTACGGCTCGCACGGGTGACAGAGCTTTATTGCAGCGGGCGGAGGCTGCTCTCACTCCGCGCCTCTGGCTTTTAAATTACACTCTAGTATTGGGCGGACAAGTACCACGGCGAAGTGACCACGGCGAGTCGGGGTAAACATAATTAGAGTTGATAAGGATGTAAAAAAAAACATGGATATATCCATGTTTTTAACACAAAAAAATTCAGTGAAATGAAGTAGTTATTTTAAGAAATTTCGAAATTTTGTATAATAATAGTACTAGATATGAATGATATAGTACAGATTTATTAACAACGATTATGCATGTTTCGATTTTTTTTTTAATAAAAATAAATAACACGATAAAAACTTGTTATTTTTTTTCGATGAATAAATCATGTTATAGCAAATAAAATAGTGTGTATGTAACGGAATAGGTATACGAAAAAGGTTAGTTTGATTTTTAAAACATCTAGAAAATAAAATTATTGTATGCAAAACATCTGTGAAAAGAAAAAAAGTGTTTCAATAATCGGGTATCTGTTTTTCTAGAAAATGAAACATCTATAAAATAAATTTATTATTTGCAATATTATGTATTAAAATATATCTTGTATTCAAAACTTCGTTAAACCGTCATTGAATTATTGAAATTCGAACTGAAAAGTTCCGAAAGTTAGATAGGTTACCGCTGCGGGTCGGTTGCCATTTACGTCAAATCAGGCACGACCGGCAGCGGATTTTATGCAAGTGTAAAATTAATTACGTAGGTAAATAAATAAATAAATAAATAAAATTATTTTCAGATTTGTCAGTTCAGTCTAACTAACAAGTCGCTTTTTTAACTTTATTTTGAATGCGGTGAAGTAGATACAATATATTCAAAATAAATATTTATTGTACGTATACCTATTAATAGCGGTCAAAAAATAAGAAAGGGTTTAAATTTGTGTAACAATGTGATGTGTAAATTTGTGATCGAAATAAATAAATAAATGTTATTTAAGCGTATTTTGATTTTAAAGAAATAATTCCATTAGTCTAGTAGTTACCTACATGATAAAGATCTCGGGGTCCTGGGTTCGATCCTAGGGAAGGGCAACATGAGTTTCGTTTTTTTTTAAATTGCTTGCGTTTGTGATCACCTACCCGCATTTGGCAAGCGTGGTGATTTAAAAACTTTTTCCATCTTATCAGTATATATGTATTATAAATCAGAAAGATTGGATGGATACTTTGTTAATCAATCACACCAATGGGATGAACATATTTAAATGAAATTTGGATTATAGGCTGGAATTTTTCCAACGAAAACAAAACTAGCGTTTGTTTTGTAAACATGAAAACCTTAGAAACAGAATTTCAGACTATTAATAAATAAATCATACACTCGTATGTTGTCATTAGAAAAATATTGGCAGTATTTATAGCAGTTAATTTAAAATGATTGTACATGTCAATTTAAACTAAGCAAAACATTCGCATACAACACAGTCGGATTGGAATGTATGTCGATCCGACGTGTTTTTTTTTTTTAAAGTATACTAGTTAACAACATCTCAAAAAAAACTTATTTTCCTTCAAATTATTAATAACTAGGTGTTGCCCGCGACTTCGCCCGCGTCAATTTCTGTTATTATGATCGCGATTAATATCAATTCTTTTTCCCGTTTTTGAAACATTTTTCACTAATGCTTCGCTCCTATTGGTTCGATTCCCGGACGGGTCAATGTAGAAAAAATGTGTTTTTCTACATTTTCTCGGGTCTTGGTGTTTGTGGTACCTTCGTTGTCTCTGGTTTCCAAAATACGAATGCTTTAAATAGTTATTCAAATTGGGATCAGAACAATGTATGTGATGTTGTCCACATTTATTATTTATTATTATTATTATTGGTCGCAGCAGCGTGATTTTCTACCGGTGCATTTTGAACCACCTGTCAAACGAAGCCCACGTTATGTAACTATTATGTATAACATCTTGGCAGTGTTTTTTTTTTAATAAAAGATTTATTAATTAAAATATTGAATATTGGATTAGCTATTTGTTTTGAAACACGCTGTGACGCGCACAGATGTAGCTGTGAAAGGTCCATTCAACTGAGACCTCGCCGCAGCAAAATAATAGGTGAAAGCAAAGCAACAACCAATAACGTGGACTTCGTTTTCCAGGTGGTTTAAAAAGCACGGTGTATATAAAAAATAATCCCTATTTCCCTTGCGTCATCGCATCACGCGTAAACGGCTGGACCGATTTCGCTAATTATTTTTTTGTTTTGTTTGTTATTGTCAGGAGATTGTTCTTATGAAGGAAAAAAATAAGAAAATTGCGCGGAAAATTATAAAATTTTTGAAAAATTAATCACCATACTAAATTATTTCTAATGTACCTTTCTTTAGTAAGTTTAACGGCCTCGGATACTTGTCCATATAGCCAAATCTTTAGTAATATTGTCTTTATTTTTGCATTAAATCGTTGATGTTAGACGTTTTAATGCTTCGATGGAGTTTTTGGAGACAGTCGAAAGATTGAAGGAATGTAGAGAAGTCCCCAAGAAAGAGGTGAACTGTTCGCGTTCCCGCGCAAAATTCACGGCCCACTTTACTTGGTTACTACGACCCAAAAATCACTATAAACAATAAAAATTCGATAAAATAAACGGACTCCAAACGTATCTCACGAACTCCCGCCGAAAACTCCAATGTACCTAACCTTAGCGCTTTTGACAATTTAAACTTTTTTTATGTAAAATTATGGCGTTTGACATAACATTGACAGAATGCGTGCTGCAAACGGTTACAATTTACAGTGCGGTTAGCATTTGCAATGTTGATAAATACATTTTTATCTGATTTAAAAAAAATATATACAAATTTGAAATCAATATTCATAGTTAAGACAGGACAACGTCTGTCGGTTTCGCTAGTTCAGTATAAAAATAGGGTACAAAAACCCAGCCCCTAGATTATATGGACTATAAATCCTGTCCAGGACTCGAAGCTTGAAAACCAGTAGGTACGGCATTCCACAAACGGAGGTCGTGAAAATTACTTTTTTGTAAATATTAAAAGTAAAAATCAAAGTAGGTAGTTTTGTGGTAAGTAGGCGTAGCAGGCGTTTGCATAGCAATGCTGGGTAGTGTATATGCAGAAACTAAATCATTATGTCACACAGGATTAATTTTTTAATTTTAGGTACGAGCTTAGGTAGTTAGGTATCTATACTTAATACTTAATTAATATTATAAAGCTGAAGAGTTTGTTTGTTTGTTTGTTTTGTTTGTTTGTTTGTTTGAACGCGCTAATCTCAGGAAGTACTGGTTCGATTTGAAAAATTCTTTTTGTCTTGGGTAGTCCATTTATCGAGAAAGGCTTTAGGCTATATAACATTACGCTGCGACCATTAGGAGCGATGCATGAGTGAAAAATGTTGCAAAAATAGTCGCGCTCATAATAATAAAAATTGACGCGGACGAAGTCGCGGGCAACAGCTAGTCTTAAATATTAGGTCCTTACCTAAGAAATTGGTGTATTTTAGTACTGGCCACTTTGATCTAAAGAATCTCCTCTTTAGTTAGGATAATACAGCTATTTACACATGTATTTGTGTTTTGTTAACTGTCATTCATTTGCATTTTTCTTTCCTTTTTTCTCTTTGTGTCACTTAGTTGACAAAGTTGATAACTTGAAATACTTATACCTAGCGGTATTTACGATTAAAAGTTCTACCGTGGCACCAGTGCTGCAGAAACGGCTCGAAGTGTTAACGATGTGTATGGCTGTCATGTCGCAAAAGAAAACACCGTGCGTTTTTGGTTCCAACGTTTTTCGTTCTGGAAATTTCGACCTACAAAACAAGCCCCGTGGACGGCCGGAGACCATAGTTGATAATGAAGAATTTAAGACTATCGTGGAAGCGGATCAATTGCAAACTACGTCAGAGTTGGCTGCAGGCTGCTGTTATAATAATATATAAAACTAATACTGATAAAACTGTTTTAATCCATTTAATCCCTTGATCGTGAGTTATTCCAGACACAATTGAAATCAATTGTTATCGTGGTACCCGAGTGCCTCCTGGGGGTTGAGGGATTAAAGCAAATCGGGAAGATTAAAAAGCTAGAAAGGTGGGTACCTCACGAATTGAGTGAAGCAAACCGCCAAACGCGCGTTGACTGCGGCGTTACATTACTTAACCGGCACAATAATGAAGAGATTTTAAATCGAATCATTACCTGTGATAAAAAGTGGATCCTGAAAAGCGCTCATCGAAATGGCTGAACCCTGGCGAGGCAGCCAAATCCTGCCCCAAAGGAAAATTGACCCAAAAAAAAGTTACTTGTGAGCGTTTGGTGAACTAGCGCCGCGCCGGTGTCGTTCATTACAGCTTTCTCAAAGCTAGCCAGACGATTATGGCAGAAGTCTATTGTCAGCAATTGCAAACCATTATGGAAAAGCTAGCCGCTAAACAACTGAGGCTGGTCAATCGTTCTACGCCACTACTGCTTCACGACAACGCTAGACCACACACTGCACAACAGACGGCTACCAAATTAGAGGAGCATCAATTGGAATGCCTACATCCACCGTACTCCCCGGACCTTGCTCCAACTGATTACCATTTTTTTCAAATTTGGATAATTTCTGGCAAGGGAAAAAATTCTACTCGGATGAGGCAGTACAAACCGCCTTCAAAGATTTTATTGATTGCCGTCCGTATGGTTTTTGAAACGAAGTTCCTTATCGCGCGTTGCGAAAGGGGGCTAGACGGAAAAAAATGTAACGACTCTTTTTGAACGACACAAAAGTGTCGCAAAAATGCTATAGTTGTTAGCCATGCGGCGTGCGCGTGTTTCTCTGTCTGAGAAAGAGAAAGAGAGGAGAGAGGGGGGGGGGGGAGAGGGAGAGGGAAAGAGAGAGAGAGAGAGAATTAAAAATAAATTTAAAATAAAAATAATATTTATTTCAATTCCTTCACTAAAAACAAACTTAGTTCCATCCGGGTGTCCCTTGAACCTCCTCCACCACCTCTCAAGTTTTTTTAATAAAGGGATCAATGAGCTACCCATGAGATGGCCAAATATGGTATATTAAAAATATTTGACTTTAGGTTCCTCCCATACCAAACGCCAATTTCATATGTAAGGTCCTAATATTTCTAAGCTATGATGCGGCACTTAGCGGTCTGGGTATAAGTAAAGTAACAACCCATTTTCACTCACTGTTAAAAACGGATCCCTCTACTTTTTAAGGAGAGGCCTAGTGCGGGTTGGTGGACGGCGGGGGCGACGCTGTGGCAACATCACCAACAGGGCTTAACGACTGTTATCTCATGATAACAGCTAGGTCCGACCGAAGCACACAAGCGCTCAAGGTATGATGCCACAAACGGTCACCCAATCAATTAGTGACCGCTCCCATCATTGCTTAACATTCGTGACGGAAACTGATCACGAAGAAGCAATGGGCTATGAGCGCTTCTGGGTATACAGTGCTTTTTTGCATCTATCTATGGTGTGCACGCTACTGGATGTAGGTTAGAAAAGTACTGCCTGTCTGTGTCTCATCAACAAAAGACCGTAGTACTTTTCCTACAAAAAGGATTTAAACAAAACCAGAAACTTTTCATAATCAAAGGACCAAAAGGTGGTGGCAAAGTTAGGCACAAAAAAGGTTTATAATCTGTAATTTAAAATTAATTGAGCACAACTCACAAGCCAGCCGTCGCGAGCAGCCCGACCTCATCAATCTTCGCGCAGTGCATTACAGCCTGATTTATATTACTCTACTTCATTTATTTACGTTCTAAGTAACAAATTCAATTATTTTTGTTGTATTCTTAACTTAACTTAAGACTTTTGTAAAAGCTGAAGAGTTGGTTTGGTTAAACGCGCTAATCTCAGGAACTACTGGTTCGAATTATCACAGTTACAGACAGTTTAAGTCTATCTTGTAAGATTGACTCCCTATAAACGTGTTTTATGGTAACCAAATAAATTCTAAAATTAATTAGTTCAAGTATTACCGAAGTTTTTAATGCGTATACGTTATTTATTTTTAGAGTAGGTATAATCTTATATCATATTTTTAAAATAACTCCACAGTAAAACAATATACATAATGATAAGCAATTGATATTCTATTCTTAAATTAGTATTTTTTCTCCAAAATTAACGCAGTTGCACATGAAACCGTGGGACAACCACTGTTAATATACTTACTCGTAGTCTTTTGACAATATTGCTAACGAAATCTATCAATACGACATAAACTTTAAAATAGATATTTCTATTGCTTTTTATTTATTTTATAATTCTTATCAATAATTGGACCAGAAAGTAATATACTGATTTAAACTTTCATGGTCACTATCACTAGAGTAATTTGATTCGGGATTTATATCATGTATGTACCTTTTTTATTATGACTTTCCGATATTTCGGCACTGTTGCAAGCGCCATGATCGTAGGAATAAAGGAAACACTGTGGGTGGGATGTCAGGAATGGAGCGCAAGATAATATGCAAGGGAAGGCAAAGGGATGAGAGAGATGAATGATTTTTGAATTTAAATTTAATTAAGTTCTAGAAAGATGTTATAGTTTTGTTTTGAGTTTTAGATTTAGAGTTGAGTTTGAAGTTGTAAGACGAAGAAGACGATTAAAATTGTACCAAGAAGAAAATAGTTTCCTTTGCGATCATGGCGCTTGCAACATTGTAAAAATATCGGAAACTCATAATAAATAAGGTAGGTACATGGTATAAATCCCGAATCAAATAACTCTACAGAAAGTAATAGTTGTCAATTAAAGGCATAAAGAGCACCCTGTACGTATGCGTTTAAGGCACACCGGCAGGCCTAAGATTCATCAATTTGTCAATTAAATTATGGGCAGGTGGATACAGTATAATTTGTCACAAAATGTGTATGAAGTTTCACCTAAAAACTGAATTTTTTTGGATATTGGTTTTGATATTAATATTTAGAATCAATAACTTTTTTCAAGGCGAAATTACCAAATCTTTATACAAAGATAGATATTCTTAAAAGTCAATTCTAGGTTACAAAATAGTATTTCAGTTTGATTTTATTTAATAATAGGCAGTTTATTTACAATCAATAGTGTGCTAAGGGTTGCTGACAATCATAATGATGTAATATGTAGTACAATAACTACAATAACGGGTCGTTATCGCGTAAAATATTATATTATTTACACGACGTTTTGACTGGATTGCACCAAGACCACGGCTTTAAATATTGTTATGTGTTCAAATCGCGAAAGTTAAAAATCATTTAGTATAATAAGATTGTCAAAAACCCGTAGAAAAAAGGCTTTTTTCTACGGTTTGTTTACAATTATTGCATCTGTCAAATTGTAAGCAAGCGACACGTGTTTACCAATAATGTCATTTTCAGTACCATCTTCACTTAACATTATCTCAATGTACTTTTAGCGTACTTAAATATCGTATACCAAAGTATTGTTATATAAATTTACGAAAGTTTCAAAACAGTCTTCGTTGCCCTGCGCGCGGTCAAAGACAAAGTTCTCGTTCCAAGGTCCTTCAGGACACAGGATAGAACTGCGGCGATGCTGACCTAAAACGTTCGGCAAATGAACGGGCCCAATCAATTAGGGGCGGTCAGCGATCCGCCGGAAAACGGGGCAGCGCGCGCGCTCTCCGAGGAAACTCGGAAAACGGAGGGGCGGGGGGTGCCCGAGGGTGCGTGTCCGAGAGCCGTCACATCGATCGCGGCGTTCAGTCTGCCGGGGCGGCCGGCGAGAGCGCGCGTGTCATGCGCTGCCGATGAGATGGCCGGCGCTCGGGCGCGAGTGGCCGCCTACTGCTGGTGGTGGTGGCTGACCACCGCAGTCGGTAAGTACCTTACCTCACACCACATATCATCTCAAAAGACCGTGTTCCATCTAAATCCCCGCAACGGCTAAGTGGCTGCCGTTACGCGAAGCCGCACCGGCACGATCAGCTGTTCCGCCCTCGCTGATTTCTTGCCACTCTACTATTTCAGTGTTAATTCTCTTCCCTCTTTTAAGAAAACGACTGTCGTGCGTGTGCTTTATCCACGATCGCCCCTCATATTACCTCGTGCTGCGGTGACTTAGGGTTCAAGTTTGTTTTAATCGTATTATTATAATCGATCTCTGCGCGCCTTTGATTCTTGAAGTTTACGTAGTAGCGTGTGCGAGTAATGCACAGTGTTTATAAGTTAGGTTTTGTGAAATGTTTAGTTATAATTAGGGTGAGTAGATTGGCTTTAATATCACAGATTGTGTACTTAGTTTTATTTGAAAACAGGCATTGTCAGTTAACGTTATAAATTGGGGTTATGATTTGTTGCCGTACCTTTTCTTCCGACTTTAGGAACTACTCGGACTATTCGAGGTTGGTAAAGAGCTTTCGCGATCGCTGTAGTGTTGCTGGATAGTGCAGCATGGCGTTCTTCCGGTGCTCATCGCGGCCTATCTCGGCGGTCGTCCTTGCGCCTAACAAACTGATATTACGTAACGCGGCGGCCCAGTGACACATCTGCGTAAATATTGATCATAATCACGCCACTGTGGCGAGGAAGTGGCCCGCTGCACTCTGCAGCAACACCTGCCCAGAGGGTATCTAAAGGACGAGCCCGCGACGATATAGCTCAGGGGCCTTACAACGAGGTGTGCCTACTCAAAAACGGATAAAGGAGCTCTACCGTTAATAACATTTTACATATATCTCAATAATATATTTTACAGATACTCAATCGGGCAAGAAATTAAATAAATTATTTATTTTAGTCTAAATGTATAATGACTATCTACTAATTACAGCAAAACCTTAATCCACTACTCGTATTCAGACTCTAAAGTTTTGGTGGACTTCTGAATGGTTTTTAAATAATCTTAAGTATGATAATTATTATGAACGAGTACATACCCTTTTTGTATGTAATTATACAAAATATATTCTACAAGAAGTTTGTTTATTTAACCTTTTTAAATAGGTGCATATAATTAATTTCCTCTAATCAAAAGCTATAAAATTCAATTTCTGCTTCTTATTTTTATTATTTTAATATTCTCGGTACCCTAAAACAAGACTATAACACTGTTTTTAATGAATTCATGTAAGTAAAACTCGCTAAACAGCATTAAATAAAATTTTACTATACAGTTATTTAGGGTCACTAATTTCATCAAAAAGACTTCAACGCGTTGAATCAATAAAGACAAAACTGTACATATTTACCTTTTGATTTTTAAATACTGAAAGCTGGGTCTTGAACTAGCACTATGATTAATAAAATTAGATTTATTATAATACTTTATTCTGAAATTCAACCAGATCTAATCTACATATTTTTTGAAATCTTTAAGTATGCTTTAAATTACCTAATTTTAGTATAGTAGTCCATACATGGAAGATAGAATCGGTTCATCGCAATGCATAAACAGGTAGCTGATTTTATATTCCACAGTAGGTTTTCTTCGAAGTCGGCCGGGCGGTAGCCTCGGCAGAATTGCAATTTTATCAAACTGGGACATCGGGCTCTGAAGCTATCATTTCCTCTGGAATATTTGTCAAGTGCCAGGAAACAAAATGTTATTTATTAGTCTGTATTTAAACGATTTGAATCGCTTAGCAGATCTTCGAAAATTTAAATATATCGGGTTATTGTAACAGATTTATACGACTGATGACAAGCAGATTACAAGAATAACTAATCAATTTCCTATCCGCTATATTAGAAAATATTTTGAAAATATACTATATTTATTTTTTTACGTGCTGTGAAAGTTGTACTACTTGACAAGTGCTACGATTTTTTTCGTCGAGCCATGTCCTTTGAGGTCCATTTTTATTTAACTTCTTAATTGTTTCTTGCTGACAGTCAACAATTTAGTAGCATTTCAGCAGTAGTCTACTAAAATCATGATAATCAGTTGAATACATTAGTTACGTAGTTGGACATAGATTTTCCGTTAGCCTTTTTATTGGGCCTTATTACTAAATTTGGCTATTCGAACAAATCAGTCTAGAAACCATTGAGGCCTCGCATTTCCCAGAGTACCTTTTGTATTCTGGTTCCCTAAGGAATTCAGCCCATTTGTAAGCTGACGCTGATATATAGTACCATCTCGTACGCTGGTGTTTCTCTTCAAACAAACATCCCCTGCACAGAGGCACAGTTATGTCTATGTTGAAGAAGTGCTTGTTTAGTGCACAGTGACCGGTTATCATGCCTGTAACAATATTTAGGCTTGTTCTGTTGATCTGAAGAATTTTGTTAACAGGTTTTCGGTTGTTATAAAAACGACACTAAAATGTATGACTATGAATTTCCGTTAGATTAGTTTCCAACATTGTTATCTGTAACTTTTGCTGGCTACTGACATTCATAGAGAAAAATACACTCCTATTTCGATGGCAAACAAGTTAATTCCGTGACTAGAGGATATTCACTTCATTGTTAATAATTTACTGGATTTTATTATTCGTTTAGTACATATATCTATTCTGTTTCAATTTTGTTTGGATTCAAGGTAATGAATGGTTTTATTTTTTACGACAAGGTTTAGTTCAAGGTACATTACAATGTCCTCGAAATATTAATTTGAATCGGATTACCGGAACAATTAATGTGCTAGGTTTTGTAATAAATCGAGAACCCACTTAGGTTAGCGTAGTGTTAGGTGTAATTCTTACTCAATTTTGACCTATTTATAAACAATTCACCTTTCATTCCTAAATCAAGTTAAGCCCCTTTATGCACAGAGCGCAAAATCCGAAGGCTTTAAAACAGTTAGTTGTCAGAGTGAAATACATGGCTTAATCCACCCGCCTCCCGGGCTACAGCCCGCCTTACGTAAGGCTTAAGTCTCATTGAATTTTTATATCGTTCTGCTTCTCGCGAGCATACAATTTTTATATTCAATTACCTACTCGACGTTACCTAAGTTTATATTACCATTTTAATAACGTTGTTTCAAGATAGAGTAACACAAGCGTGTTAACACAACAGACAATATCGTAGATATATGATTAAATTTGAATTTTGAATACGTAACTTGTTATAAAAACCATAGGGAAAGAAATAAACCTTTCCCTATGTAAAAACAATTTGATCTTTACTTTCATTATAACAACTGTTGCAATTATTGTACTTATATATGTTTACCTTTTTAACTTGGTTGTGAAAACCAATTGTTTCCACGTTAAACAGTTCAAGTATTTGTTTTTTAATTTTTTTCCGGCCATTGATATCAGTTATTAGGTATTTTTAATAAATAAGTAAGATACATTCATAACTGCTAACAACGTTATAAACATGGTGTTATTTTAATATGTACCTATCTTATCAAGTAAATCTGTTTGAGTGTAACAATCCAAAGAGATAGCGCTATTGTTTACATAATAGGTAAATAAACCTGTACTTATATGTTTATATAGTAATGAACTTGAAAATTTACGTACAAGTATCATGAAGGAAATATTTCTAAAAATACTTCCGAAATAAAAAATAGGATTTATCTCGAGTTGTATACTTAAAAATACTTATATACTTTGGCTTTATTGGCTAATATTCCAATGAATGTTATTTTGATTTACTAAACTACTATGTCAGTACTAGTACTTATGCGTAAAAACAATCCATTTACGAGATTTAAATTTCAGTAGAGTTCCAATAAACTTTATTGACTGTGCATGTAGGATAAACTTCATTAATTAAGGTATGCATACTTTGCGTATAAAAACATGTTTGATTTATTGTTGGATTATAATATAACTGATACAAGGTACCTACTAAAAACTTAAGAAAGAGTAAACATTTCCAAAGTTCTCATATATTTTTTCCAGTCAAACATATTCTGGGAAATCCCGGCGTGGGAAAAGGTCTCGTTCAAGATAAACACAAACATCAATAGTGAGGGGTCACCGTCACCGCCATCCGCCATCGAACTATTGACAGTTCGGGTCTACTCTATCTACGAGTATCACGCGCCGGAGACTTTACTTACTAATAAAACTACGTGACTATTTGTAACCTCTTCAAATGTGACGAGATCAGCAGTGAAAAGCACTTATAAAGATAAAGCCAGCCCCATTTTATTATTTCCGAGAGTTTGATCAGGTTTTATTCTAAAACTTTTAATTGAAGTTTTGGAATTAAACTTGAGGTGGCTAAGTAGATCTTTCGTATTGTTCTGTACTATCAATCGCGGGCAAATCAGGGTACAACATGTCAGATACTTTTAAAATAAAATAGATTTAAAACCAGGACAGTACACATGTCATGTTCTGAAAGTAAGGTCTTGTTGAGTGTTTTGTCTTACTTACACCTTAGGTAATTTATTATTTGACCTACCCGGGATATGGAGCAGTGATTTTCGTATTTAAGGCGCCTATGATCCAATAGGCTACCCTATTGGTTGGTTGTCAAAATAGCTAAAAAAAGTTTTTAATTAGACCAAGGGCCGTAGCCTGGAGGTAAACAAATTAATTGTTTGGAAATAATTGTCAGTGAATTGTTATTCCTCATACTTTATGGCCGCAATAAACCCATAAGCTATTCTTCCAAATAACTGTTAAAATGCATAAACATAACAACCTTTTTATATTATTTCATTAAACATTAACTTACCGGGTTCAAAAGTCTTACTAGGATAATTAAAAAGACATCGTCTTTTCTATTAGACTGTTATAATACTACACGAATATTTAGATATGTACTTAAAAAAAATGTTTTAATAACAAAGCTCGTTCTATCTTAAAGCCTTGAAAGAACCAGTATTTCTTACACAGCGTTACGTCGCGATTAAATTATGTCAATTTTACAGCTAGCATGCCTTTAGAAATGTTTGTTAGATGTATGGAGTAAGATCTGAGAAGTTCATCGTTCGAGCGAGCGATAGCGTAGCCATAAAGCAAAAGGTAATAGAGATCGCGTGTCACCGCCCGCCCTCGCCAGTCTGGTTGAGCGAGCTGCCCCAGCGTGCGCGGTGAAAGTATTCCCCGTTCGCTTACAATTTTCATACTTACTTTTTCCTTTTTGAGAATTTTATTAATAACACCAATTATCTAGTCCCGAACGCAACGAAGCGTAACCTATGGCGACTGGATAACATAATAAATATAAGTCAAATGAAAGAGTAAAATATTTTTGTTTGGTAAAGACAGAAATGAATATTAAGCAAAATTTTTACTAGCACACAATTCAAATAGGCACCAATTTTATGCACAGGTATTCAGCGAATTAAAAGAAAATAAAATATCTGAAAGTATCTCTGCTTTGGCACTCTCATTCAATATGAGCTAGGTACATTTAATCTTAAAAATATGGATTGTATTACAGTTTCTAATGAAGGAATAAAGTATTGTTCTAGCAATGTGTCGTAGAACATCTGAAATAATCTCAATTCAAAGCAGTTTTATATAATATATCTGAATATCTGAAACAATCTCAATTCAATGCAGTTTTATACATATTATGTATAAAGGGTTTTATATAAAAGCAAGACTATAACTTGTACCACGGTCAACCAATATTTGCTTCTGGCAGAATTCGAACCTGCAGTTAGTTTAAGTCGCAAGTAAGTAAGTTTCGCACAACCAGTCAATATGTTTTAAGAAACATTTTGTAACTTCTTCAGAGTAACGTAAAGTGTTTTATTATATTCGAACAATTTTTGACTCTGACATTAAAATAAGTAATCAAAATTTTATTAAACGGGAAATGACCCTGTGTAGGTACTTCGTATCAACTATTCTAACAACATTATAACTCTTCCTTCGCTTAAGTGGCTGAAAAACTATGCAGACCATTTTACATGGGAAAATTAATTGTTGTTTTTACTATCTTCCTCGCAAATATTCCATATTTACTCACCGTTTAAATTATCCCTGGACTACGACAAACGTTTCAAAACCAAAATCAGCTAAAACGGCTCAACCGTTCTCGAGTTTTAGCGAGACAAACAAACAGCAATTGATTTTTATATACGGATGAAATTTTAACCACCTTCCAAATTTTAATAAATCAATCTACGAGACAAAAAACAAATGACGTATTTTTTCTTTATAAATGTCAAGATAAAGCACTTAGAAAATGCCCGCCAAAAATCAAAAATTTTTGATACGGCCTCCTGGCAACACTTTTTTTACGCGATTCGCATCTCACTTATTCATTACAATACTATTCATACGTTTTTGATTATCCCTGTATACCTTATCAGGCCTAGGACCGTAAAAATTGAAAACTATATTGCGAAAAATATTTTCGTGAAAGCTTGATTTATATTTTTTACTTCATAAATTGACTCTAAATACGATACCGAACGCCTATAAAAATTTTGGAAAGTGGTTAAAATTTCACCCTGTATATAGATTACAATTGATTAGTCCTTATCACTTTAACAAAAAACCTTAATTAGGGCCTCGATCTTACTAAAGGCAATTTATCACATTTATCGCCTTAGCTCTAATAAAAACTTTTGTCCATTTTCTGAAAATAACGGTTGTATTGTAAAAATAATGTTGCCATAAATCATTTTAACGTCTACCCTACGTTTTGGAAATTGCTAGTTCTTTTCTAAATGTACCCTCTTATACAGCAAAAGGGGTTAAAAGGTCTGTGCATGTGCAGCAAGTTTGAATGTGTCTCAAGAAATGTTGTTATATAATTTGGTAAATATAAAATTTGCTTTTTCCTTGTTTTAATGAGTTTCCAATGCCCCATTGGTCTAGTGGTTTAAATACCGGGCCAAGATCTCGGAGCCCGAGGTTCAATCCTCAGGTCGGGCAACAAAAAATTGCGAATTTTGGAACTTTGCTAGGGTTTGTGATCACCGACCCGCATTTGGCAAGAGATTATGCCAGTTCCCATCATTGCTGTGGTAACTTGAATTTAATAATGGAGGCCTTTTCCCTGCAGTGGGATGATTATATGCTGTTAATTTTTCTTTACTTTAATGATTTTCCAATATTTCGGCACTATTGAAAGCGCCATGATCACGGAAGAACTCAGTTCTTACATGTTTTAAAGTCAAGTAAAGTAACGGCCTATAATCATCCCACTGCAGGGCAAAGGACTCCATCATTTAATTCAAGTTATAATAGTAATGATGGGTTCAAACATAATCACCACGCTTGTCAAATGCGGGATAGTGAAATTCAAAAATTAGAAAAACTTGTGTAGTCCGACCCGGGGATCAAACCCGGGACCCCGAGATCTTGGTCCAGTACCTACTTAATCCTCTAGACCAACAGGGGGTTTTGTAATAGTGACCATGAGAGCGAAGTTATATCTTAAAGTACGTACATATACATTATTTGCGTATATTATTGTTTTTAAAGAAATAAATGGCTACCCAAAACCTCTGAAAGTAAGCCAAAAGAGAGTTTGTACTGTTCAAATTGGCTTCGGTATTAATTTATTCTGCAAGGATCCATGAAGTAATAGTTCTGCCTAAACTTTCAGGGGCACGTTACGCCTCGTTACACGCAGAGACTTAGCTGAAATACTATTTCGATTCGGATTCGTTTAAGAGTTGCTTGTTGTCGCAATGTTTTATTAATGGTGTCATAACCTAATTTCGGAAGTCGGAAGTTTTACGTTTCCTTCGTTGACATAATAATGTAGGCATAATATTCACAACGGAATGAAATGCTCCTTAAACTTTAATTCGGGTCACGCGACTCGAAATTAGGTAATCAATCAAACATGTAGGTAATACGCGCCGAATGTTATCGATCGATATTTTATGGGTTCATTGTTTTGTTAGTAAGATTACGAGAAAAAATTACTTACGTGTTTTCACATTGGTGCAATTTCTTTTAGCCAACTGAACTGACTTAATAGTGAAAAATTTAACACTGTATTTGAAATGTTAAGAGGAAACACCACGGCTGTTTTTCCATACAAACGTAGTCCCCTGTTTCCTCCCTGGATAATGCCAGTAGAGCAATAATTTTATTACAAAAATTTATGGCCACTATTAGCATGTTTCTATGTTTTCTGTTTTTTCATAAATTAATTAATAAAAAAGATATGAGCCCTCAAAAATCGAAAAAAATCCCCAGATTTGCCGCTGTGTTCAAACATCCAGAACATTTTAGAAAAAAAAGAAAACATATGAACACGGCCAAAGCCTTTCTTTAATTTTTAATGAAAAAAGTATTTAAATCGGTCTAGTTTCAGAAAAGTAATCGGGGGACTACGAAACGTTGATTTGGTGTGTTTTAGTAGGTATTTTCGGTCCGAGAAGCAGTTGTCTCTATCACACTCTGCGGTGAATGCGTTTGGCACTGCGCGACAGCAATAGATTTTACAAATACCTATTTTTCAATTCTCTCGCCCGTAGTGTTTCCTCTTAATATCATTTTTACTACAAGTTTACTACTTGTACAACATCGTGTTAGGTAAATGGTATAACAAGCCGAAACAAGCCTATGTTAACATACCTATGCATATAAATACTATGGTGAAGGCAGATATTTAATAACAAGAATAAGATTAAAAGTATTAACAGTATTAACAATTTTAATCTTAATCTATAAAGTTCTTCACGTCCGGTCATGTTAGCCAACTTAACTATATTTCATGTATAACGTTTAGGCACTATTAAGGTCTATATATCCTAAAAACTGTTTTTAATTACAATATGTTACTGTAAATGACTGTTTGATGCCAAAATAAATGAAAAAAAAAAAACATAATTTAGAGAATATGTTTGTTCAACAAATTGGAATCTTAAAATTTTAGTCTGTATGAAAATAAAAACAAAAATGATATCAAATTTCCGACATTTATATGCATAATTATGTTAACACAAGCTAGTTTCGGCTTGTCCTGCCAATTACCTAACACCCTGTATACAGGATAAAATTTTAACTTTCCAAATTTTATTATAACAATCTACGAGACCAAAAACAAATGACGTATTTTTTTCTTTTGGTATAGCCCAGTACAAAAATGTCAAGATAAACCACTAAGAAAATGTCCGCCAAATGTCTAAAATGTTTGCCTCCTAGCAACCCTTTTTTTTCGCGATGCACATTTCAATCATTTATTACGATACTATTCATACGTTTTTGATTTTCCCTTCATACCTTAACAGGCTTAGAACCGTAAAAATTTTGCAAAAAATATTTTCGGTTTAAAACTTGATGTACATTTTTTACTTTAAATAGGGCTCTAAATACGATACTGAACGCCTATAAAAATTTTTGGTGATGATAAAAAGTCAGCCTGTATTTAAATAATTTAAACTTGTCTACTGAAATCATTGATGTAATATAATTAAATTACTTGAGGGTTATAATCTTAAAACTCAGTTTAAGCTCGGCAATAATGTATCTACAAACCAATTGCGAAAAAGAAAATCAAACATCAAAACAATTACGTCTTACCATCAGAAAATGAAAGCATTGTATTTTTGCAATTCCTGACTTCAATTGAAATCTAGACTTAATATAAAATAAAGTAGGTAGGTAAACTTAGATATTAATCCTTGTAACAGAGCATTATACCTCTTCTCGGCGCCTTACATTACCCGAGGGAAATTAGCGCGAGCAAGAAGCTCTACACTTGAAAATAGCCTTAATTTATGTAGGTCTTGTTTACAAGAATAATGTTTGGGTTGTGGAAGTAAAATAAATATAAAATCTGCTGTTTAGCTCTTGAATTTAACATTTAATGGCTTCAACGTCATCCTTGAGAGGTCCGATACAAAAAATTTTGTCATTTGCGCTCCCAAAAATAGGCTACAAAGTGATAAGCCTTAAATTGTAAAGTCTTATGAGAACTAAATATACGGTCCTTTGAAAGTGTAAGTACTCTATTTAATGTTCATACGTAGGTAATATGTGCTTGCTTTAAGATTGATTTATATAATAAATGTTTAAATAAAAAAACTAAGCAACAGCCTATATTCATCCTACTGCAGGGAAAAGCCCTCAATCATTGATTTCAAGTTACCACAGCAATGATGGGAACTGGCATAATCACCACGCTTTCCCAATGCGGGTTGGAGATCATAAACCCGAGCAATATTCCAAAATTCGAAACTATTTATTGCCCGACTCGAGGATCGAACCCGGGACTCTGAGATCTTGGCCCGGTATTTAAAATACTAGACCAACAGGGCGTTGTGACAAATCTTTATAATATAATAATAATATTGGTGTACCTTTGTAAGTAAAATATGTCAATATTCAATATAGTCAATAGTCAAACGCACGATTTCAAATACTTGATCAAAATTATTCTTATTAATACCAATAGTCAGTAAACTCACGTCAGTCCTCGATCCCCCTTTTTTGCAAATTAATTCACATACGTCCTTTAAAAATGTTATACGGACCTTGGCATTGACACTGATTGGTTTAGCGAACCTGCTCATAAATTATACATGGGCAGGTTCTACCGTTTTCCATCACATTTCCATGAAAAAGTGCTACTATCGAATACGACATTTTATCTGAAAACCTATCAGTTATCGGTGACATGATTTACATGGCTGCATTAATTCAAACTGATCTGAATTGTTACTCTGTTAACTTTGTGGATATTCAGGCTATAAAGTAAATGTCTTGCCAAATAGACAATTATTTAAATTTCAGTGTATAAGAAATATTTTGGAAAATTTAAACTTATAAACTGAAATATGATTAATTTTGGGCATGAAAATTTTTATATATAGATATATATATATATATTTCGTGTTTTTAATGTTATTTGTTTTGTAATTCGTGACTGACGCAACTTTATTTACTTCACTTTTCTTTTCTAATAATTAATTATGCCATGTGGACTAGTGTGTGTCTGAAATAAATGATTTGAATTTGAATTTGAAAATGCAATATAAGGACAATTTCTTAGTCTAGGTTATCTCAAAATTTCCCATATCAAAGGAAGGTAACTCAATTTTGATTTACAAAATTTTAAATAAAAAAGTTCTATGAAGGATTCAATTTTACAATTTTTTTGCTTTCTAGGTACATTTCTCTTTAGTCGGTCTCTCATGTCTGAGGATCGTGGTCAGCTTCAGGGTTGCATCTGGAGCGGATGATCTACCTCTATCGGTTTCTGTTCAGCGCGTCTTTAGCACCGTGTAGAATGTGGAGGATGTCTTTGTATGGTCCATCCATTTTGCTGGTATAGACTAAATTAAAAAAAAAAGTCTGTCATGTCTTGAAAGCGCTTATTATAAAATAGTCGGGTCTAGCGCACACCTATCGACACGGTTAAAATTGAGCAAACGTTCCCCAAAGTGGGTCATTCTCGTTAGTAAGTTTTCGGCATTTTAGTAGTTTATTTCCGAAATAAAATTATTGTAAAGTTTTGAGATAAGACGGTTGGAGATTGCAGAATGTCGCATCGAGCGCATTGCGGTGCTCCCACTAAATCTAGTTTGACCTCGTTTCACGGCCACGCTCGAATTCTTTATAACAGCCTACAGTTTTTACCTGCCATCGCTGCATTTGGCCGTTTTGCGAACAATTGCATTGCCTTTTAAACGGTTTGTTATCACTAACGAGCATTTTAACTGGTGCTTTACTGTGTCCCTATGTCCACGTTTCCTATTATTGTTTGAGTTCAGTCCTTTTCTGAAAGAAATTGTACTTTCATTTCAACTTAACATTTCAATGAAAATTAGATAAACTACAAGTTTGATGAAAACGCAAGTTTAATACAAAATAAAGGATCAGGAATATGAGCAGGTATTATCTACATAAAATACTTTATATTTTAGGTAAATATTCTGCATAGTATTTTTATGATTTGTAATTATAAAACTGTTACCAGAAGATTGAGTATCTACTGAATTAAGTACACATTGGTTTTTCCACGTGGCATCTGATTTCCGTGTCGTGACTTCACATGGTTGCCGGGCGACGCGTACGAATACGACGCTCGGCCCGCGACTTCGTACGCGCTATCGCCGTGAGTATCGATCACTGCCCCTCGCAACAGTCGCAACACACATGAGCACCACACTAAGAGGTAGCCCTTCAAGCCGAGGGTAGTAAGATCTATTCCTTTAAAAATATGTCTATTTTATTAAAAAATAAGTTTAAAACTATTTATTTTCGCCGGGTTTTTTTACTGCTATTAGGCCTTGGCTTTACCAAAATCCCTCTGACGTGTATAACAACAGATAAAATACTAAAAACATTGCAAGTTTCCTATTTCAGTTTGGCGGTTATCTTACTGACATTGGTCATTCCAGACAGGGAGTGATTTGTAATCGTTTTTGGATTAATGATCAGCTAAAAAACCTCTAAAATTAATTTCTGATATTAATTGCCAAAAGTATGTTAACGATATTCTTACACTTTGATAATCAGTCGTTAAAAGGAACGACAGGTCATTGTATTTTCATTACATCTCAGTCGCGGTAATGATGAAACGAAATTATGTCTTTATTTGCCTCAACAAAAGATACAAAAACGTAATTATTATCATAGTAAAAACTTAAATTTTTAGAGGCAAAATGGTCCATAACTTAGTTTTTGCAAAAGATCTACAAACCATATTATTCCAACAAAGTCATAGATTGATATCGATGATGATCCGAAGTCTTGGCAATATCTGTTTTTTTTTTAATAACTATAGATGAAAGTAGATACATTTATTTAAGAAAATTTTACAAAGAATCAAGTAATAATAATAAAATATAATTATTTAGATAACAAAGCCTATACTAATTACATATAATTAAACAGATAATCTAAATTTCCGTTTTAAATAACTAAACTTAGTTTATACTTAGGTAACTTCAGCTGATAAAACTGCATAAAATTCAGTAAAATCAGTAAAATCTGTTTTATTTCTGAAAATAGGCCCCTGGAGGCGATTTTACACGACCCAATATTTAAACCTACCACTGCTTCGGGACAAATGTGGGCTAGTGCCGAGAAGAAGCAGCGCAAGAAACTCGGTCACTATTGTCAGCCTCTTTTTAAATAAATATGTTTGTTTACATAAGATATATGCCAGTGCGAGCTGGGACAATTAAAAGCCACACGTTCCTATCATTTATATAATTATTAATAGTATAGTAGCCCTTTTTCATTAAAATTACTTTGATATATGATTTGAGTTTATGTACTGGATACTGAGTACTTTTATACAATAATACAAATATGAACGCTATCGTTTTTTCGGATGCATAATAAAACATGTTATGATTACCTATCGCCCCTAAATGCCAGCCCTAGAGAAGCGGTTAAATAATGGACGCCTACAGCCCGCAATTAGGTCGTATCCACATTTGTTTACCACATTACGGCACCTTGGTGCAATATTAATAAGCAATTCAGTTAGACTCACCCTGCCTCGTTCTTATCTACTTAGTATGTTATAACCTACTTGTGCTTTTGCCAATTTTTACGTTGAAAAAAGACGGTTTAAGCTTAACTTTTGCTTAAGGAAGTACTGAGCGGATTCCATTTTGGTAATTGTACTCTTTTTTAGGGTTTTTTTGGCCTTTTTGGTACGGAACCCTTCGTGCGCGAGTCCGACTCTCACTTGGCCGGTTATTTACTTATAACTTGTCTTTATATGTAATGTCTAAATATACCAAATATCGTTTAGCTATTCTATTATATTCTAGTGTTTTATACAGTTCTATTTAAGGAGAGTTTTTTAAAATTATTTTTTAATATGTTTATTGGCATTTTTTTACCCTTATGAATAAAATAAAAAATTTACTCCCGTAGAAAATATTACCCGTTGGAAATTTTTTTAGAGTAACAAGCAGAATAATCCTTCTGTATGATTGTGTTACAACGTGAAATCGATTTTTGGAAAAAAATATACCACTTGTTTCTAAATTTGAATAGCAGATGAAAACTTGAATTTTTTACCATTCTGTTAGCAAGATTCCGCGAAAGAGTCACGTTATATAATGCGATCTTGAATGCGATCATTCTAATGACGTCATTGAATAAAAATGGCGTTCGCTTAGCGAAATTGAATTGACTATCGGAGTCGGGAATTGGAATGGGTTTGTCCTGTGGGTTCAAGGCCTGAATTCGTACTCCCCGGAGTGAGGGAAACAAAATTACGTGCGTTACGGATAAAACAATACTTGGGTTTTATGTAAATATATTTTCATTGTTATTACTTTACTCTTGACTCGTTCAATAATTAATTACTAATCCTAGTAAGCAATATTGTTCGAAGATAAGTTAAGTCTATAAAAGTATGTGCATATTTTAATTTACATTTTTAGGTAAAGACAATGAATAGCCTTTAGTTCTTAGCGGGTCACTAAACCAAACGGATAGTAAAAGTATTTGGCAGCAGTTTTCTAAGCTTTTAAAAATAATCATTTGTATAATACGAGTAACCTATACATATGTAACCTATATAACCTATATATGTTGTTCGAAACAAGAAATAAACACGATCGTACCATCTTTAAATGCGTCATATCCGAACACAACTACACAAACTGTGATCACAACACCTATCAGCTTTTATTTCATTTTAATCAATATTACTAGACATAATTGAAAAGATCTTTAAACAATGCTCAAATCTAAGATTAGTCAACGTAATATTTGCCCAATTTAATATGTAAGTTAATAGCAACACTGGCGAAATCTCATTAGCGTTGCCGATATTTCGGCACCGTTGAAAATAAAGGTAGAGCACATAGTATAAACTTGTAATCAATTAGCTCTAGTCAAAATTAATAATTTTAATGTGGGGTTATTTATAAATAGTATTATTAATAATATTGTATTTAAAATTTTTAAATAACAAAAAGTAAAATTGGTCACGTACGCAAATAATAACACGTGTAAAGGTACTTAATAATATTCATAACAAGTGCAGCTCCGGTCTAAAAGTGCAGCTAATTCAGAGCATCGGGTTGGGCAATTGACCGCGGGGTTGGGTGAACTCGCGAGGGTGCCCTAGCCGGTGGATGGTACCGATGCCGACAGGTCGAGCCACCCCATACCCCATTCTGAACCACGAGATATAAAAATTAGGTGCAACGCACACTGAACTATGGACTTTATTTATTCCTATTCATTTAGTAAACCATTCAAATTTTCGTAAGCACGATGTAGATTTAGTACTAACTATATTGCTGTCCCTACACATGTAGCACAAACTTGAAGTTAGTTTAAAATAATAGGAACTAGTTCATCCAGTTCAGTAAGTTCTTTGAAGTATTTCTTAACGTACCTTAAAGTTCTTGATCATTAAGGGCGTTGCACTGAATTATCATTACTCGTAAATCTCAGTCTGACTGCTATAGTTTAGTACAAGCTGAACGCTTTGATATCATGTTTATTACCGTATTATAGTTCGAAAAACGAAAAAACTGAATTTGTGAGGCCCAGCGCAGACTTACCTCAATAGGTATTATTTGTACCTAATTCTTGTTTTGTATATATGATAGATATATGACTGGATTTAAAGTATTTTTTACCTTGCAGGAGTAAACGAAAGTTGTGTACACGTTGAATAATTTTATCGAACTCTTGTTTGCGTTTCAGTGTTCGGTTCCCCCAATGTCATCATCGCAGTGATCAGTCAGTGCAATATTTACTCAAACGCTATTATTGGGCTTTGCCTTTGACAGGTTATAAATCGCGCGGGACTTTTATTTACTGGTACGATTTTATTCGCGGTAGGGACTTTAAATTTATCTGAGGTGGAAACGTTAAGTTATTGTTGCTAAACTATACAAGTTATTGTAAGGATATTAAAGTTGTCTCTAGCTTGAATTGGTACTAAAAAAATATTCAATGTAAATTATACCAATTATGGCTAAAATGTTGGCAATTGATTGTGCTATGTGAATAAGGGAATTGAACATTTACGTATGGTATGGCAACTAATTTTAATGCGGAGGTGTGATTCAAGATAAATGTGTACTCTTATTGTTTAAGTTGTATTGTTTTGTTATAACACCACGTTAGTATGTTAATTGCATACGAAGCCGAGGCTTACAAACGTAGAGTTTAATAATTCGTACGCAGTTAATCGGGGGATTCTCTACAGTAGGTATATTTTATGTGATGTCTATTCTATGGTGTAGCGCACGTGCCGGTATCGGCGTTATCTATGTTTGCTCGGCTTAGCGCCTTGTGCGACCGGCTCATTGTCAAGTTCAAAGTGTCAAACACTCGCCTTATCGTAGGTGAGAACTTTTTGAGATCGTCTACATTGTTGGGACAACCTTGTATGTTGATTGTAGATATAAATTTACTAGCTGTTGCACGATTCGTTTTCGTACAAGCGGAAAAACTATTCCACGAGAACCGAATGTTTAATTTCAATCAGGTCCTGAAACTATTTCATTCATATTATGTATTAGAAAGATTTGTAAGAAATGAAATATTTTTATTTTTTATTAAATAAACAAGGCCAAAAAGAATGAAATTCTTCATAAAGTATGAAGAATTTCATTGCTATTTTGGGGTTTGATAATGAAAAAATGTGAGCTAATTTTATGTATCAATGTGATCCATGTCTTTAATAGGTAATACTAGAGTTATTACAAGCTGAAAAATAACTGTTAATTTAAATAAAATTATTTCAGTCTATAATTATTATAAAAGCTAAGATTTTCTATGAAAATGTTTACAGTTAACTGTGAGGTAATAATATGTTATAATGTTTAACATAGTCCACATTTTGTTTACATTTAGACTTAGCACGCGAGTGTATTCATTCGAGCGACGTCATTAATTTGGCATTTATTATGCAAAACAATACTGTATGTCTCATTAGTAACCTTACACACTTCTTGTTAATATACTCGCACACTCAGGCCGACAAGTAGCACTTACTGATGTTTAGGATATGGGTTCACTAAAAACATAATTTTACATAAGTATAATACGAGTATATCGAGTGCGGAACCTTACCAAAACGTCGCTACAAAATGGTGGTACCAATTTTTTTTAAAGGTTTTTAAAATATTTAGCACAATTATAACTTAAATCATACCTAATCTGATTATCATCATCATCCTATGTAAGTACTGGACGCAGGCCTCTGCAAATGGTGGATTTGACATAGTAGCCACGTTGAAAAGCGAGTTAGTGAACGCTTTTAGGCCAATATTCATATTTATATTCATATTCATATCTTACTCATTTAATCACTTTAATAGTAAAGAGAAGACGCTGCCCGTTTTCTTCTCGTTGAACTTTTGTGACTCGTACGAGATCTATGAGAAGGGAAGGGGTGGTGCTATTTTTTATACGTGTCGGGACCACACGACTTAAATAAAGGTTAGATAATCTAAATATAGGCAACATACATTATAATGAAAACAAATCTAAGTCATAGATCTAATAGTGAAATTAAAAAAATAGGGAAACTTGCTGGTTGAGGACTATCCATATAAATATTTTGGTTGATCAAGCTGTCGTACGCTGTCGTGCCTGGATTCCAGGCTGAAGACCATTTCAGTTCAATGATATTGCATCCAGCCTCTGGATGCAATATCATTGAATATCAATAGCTCGCTAATTACCAATTTTCCACCTTTATAAAGCAACATTTGATAACAATTTACGATATTTTACAAAGGCACTTTTAGTACCTTGAATATTATTTTTATGCGGCTTTTGTATTTTTTTCTTATGTAATTTACCTTGTAACTTCTAAAGTTTGTCAAATTTTCCAAAGTTCAAAATTGTTGAACTGTATTCGACAGTAATCTAGACGTTCAGCATCAAACCAGCCTATATTAGTCCACTGCTGGACAATGGCCTCTTTAAACAGAGGAATTTGAGAATGAGTGTTTATTTTCTTTTAATGTGCTCGTACTACATGACACAATGTATTTATTTCCTTAGAAATACTGTCAAGCAGCATTAAGATAAAAATAAACGCAACTAAGTTGATGCTAAGTGAAATGTAAATCTCTGAATAATGCCGGGGCGCCGGATGTCGGCGCTGCACTGGCGCAAACAAATAGGTATAACCCGAGTGTAGGGTAAGCGAAGGACGCTGGATACGAATTACTAATGGGACATTAGAATTTCTGAAACGCTAAAAATCCTTTTTCAGCATAACTTTGTATGTCATAAACAATTTATAGAGATGAGTTTATACTGTAAGACATAGCAGGGCTAATATAAATGCTCTAACAAGGACCATACGCATATTTTGTTAAATCAGTATTGGTATTAATGTAAAAGTCGAGTATAGCTCTTTTACTTCAACTTTTACACGTACAGGCAAATCAGTAACTTTAATATCGACTTTTTTACAAGTATTTTTAATAACTTTGTAACTAAAGTTTTTCAGTACCGGTAATAACAGTGATCGAGTTACAAACATCCATCCGCAAACCGATCATACAGCAGCCCGACCGATAAGAATAAGCGAAGGACTCTATTCCGGTGCAGTACTATTACTATTGAGTGCCTTACCGCTGGCGTGGTTCGGACTTCGGACGGGGTTGCATAGGGCACGGCGCGCGCGCAGCGGCGCGTGACCGCCACCTGTCGCCCTCGCCCCACCCGCCGCCACCGGCGCCTCATTAACGGACACCGTATTCCAAAATCCCGCATGCATAATACACTAAATTAGCCTAAAAGATTTACCTTCCATCCTATTTAGAATACAAATTTAAATTCGCGATTCGTTAGCATATTTTTTGCTCTGGTCTTTTCGCCACCTTCGTAAAGGGGTCGCATACAAACACTGCTTTTTGAAATGAAAGCTTATTGTTTTAATTTAATCTCACAGGGGGTACCGCAATTAAATTAATATGGACGAAAATGCTAGAATGGGTTTGGGTCGCAACTCAATGCAATCATTTCACGCTAAGTTGATTTTGTTGAGTTTTCTACTGAAATTCAATTTAAATGTGACCGTCCAATATATTCAAAACCCTCGTTACTTAGAAGAAATATTCATCATGTTTAAACTTTTTAAAGATTTTTCTACTGTCTTTCTTTTACGTATGACTATGTAGAGTTTATTCATTATTCAGAGTGAATGCGCTCGACTACGAACCTAAATGCTAGGGTTTGGTAAGTATAACCACGATTTAACTCGAGTTTATTAGGATTTTACATTTTATTTTGATTTATTTCACCTAACAGCTTCTAACTGTGACTACGAATGTTGTTAAGTTCGGTAAATAAATCTTTCAATTCAATGTACAGTGTTCGCGTAAATTCAAGAGACCACCACAGTGCGCTAGTTCAGTGTTTTTTGAAGGTGCAGGTATCCTCACGTTGTTTTTAGAAATGAAGTTACACAGTACTTTTTAATCACTTTATATCAAAAATTACTAATGCAGAAGTTCGCGAACAACTGCAGGCCAACTGACAGAAGCAGAATCATCAGTTAGTTTAAATTATTAACAACTTAATGGCTAGATGGCTGAAAGCAGGATATATGGTATTTTTGGTTTAGGTATTTAGGTTTGGTCTTCTTCCACTTATCGTATGGCGTTCTTTCAAGAGTAGTGCGGTGTTACAGTTTTTCAAACTACCTGTTACTGGCTTTATTTTTTCGACTTTTATTTTGAAATGTAGAGACGCAATACTTTATAATGCTAAGTGATTAGTTCAATTACATTTCCGTCACATTGTTAAATATTACGTCAAATAAATTGTTAGGTTATTTGTTTATTTGTTGGGTATCATTTTAGCTGCCGTCAGCTGGCTTGCCGTGAATCATACCATATCGTACGACACGGCGCTGACTGCGCAGACTGAGATTCTGAGTTTCGTAACATCGCGTGACAGAACGCGACACCTTCCCCGAACTGCCACTAATATTTGACACAGAGTTAATAAAATCGAACCAAGGTCAGGTCGAATTCTATAACGTACATACATAATTCTTATGATGCGTGTATTGTTAGTAACATATGTGGCGAGTTCAGGTTATAAAAAATGTAATGAAAGCCGACTTGGGGCACGCGCGGTTGACATATGTCACGAGCCTTTTTTGCCCTTCCATTCGTGCCTGCTCGACTAAATGTCGTTAGCTTGCGATTAGGTTTTTTCCGCGGTTCCGTACGCATCAATTTGGACTAATTTGTTATTTGTAAGGGATTAGTCGTGTGAATGTTCCGACTCGTTTTTGTGGAATGTATTTTAACCTTTTAGGCACCTGAGGCAGTTGACATTTTTATTAATTTATTAAAATCACACAGTTCATTTGGCTTAAAACAGTCTTGATGAATTAAATTGTTAGTCACAATGTAAAATGAGTATGATTCATTGTTATATTGTATGAATTTTAGTAAATACTTACAGTCTCCGAAGCAAAGTTAACTTATTAGCCTATGATCAAAATACTGAGATTATTACATGACAGCCCACACATTTTCATACCAATCATAAGTTCGATAAAGCAAAAGGAGTCAGTGACCAATTTAAAACCGTAAACGGTGTGCCATGTAAATGTTCATTCAAACACAAAATTTCCATTGTAAGTATCGACCAAAATTGGTGTCATTAAGTGCGCTCATCACCATATGGTCAATTTGTGGTGATCGGAGCCGGTTTCGGCACGCGGCGTCTCGGGTTACTCACAGGGACTTCACTTAATTGTTATTAACCCTTGCTAACCGTGTACTCGCTCGTATCAGTAGGTAAGAAACACGATAGCACATTTCACAGGGCGTCGGGTTTCTATTGCTATCGCGTCGACGGAAAATATTGGCTGTACATTTGTCTGAGCCAAAATAAATATCGGTGTGGCAAATAACTTTCGTTTAGTGCCTAAACGATTGCGCAAAACTTTTTCTGTTGAAGTTTCTGTTATATTAAATACATACCAGACAAAATCATAGTTTTGAAGTAGGAAATTTACATCCTTATATACAAGGTACCGAATACTTTTTTTTATCATCAGTGCGTCCCAGTTTATCCCGACCCAAGCTAAATCAGAAATGATCGCCTTTCTGTATTGACCTAAAAGGGAACCCGAGAGTTTCTTGACGGTCAATAAGATACACCTGTCTCCTCCAATTCCAAACATCGGCATTATATCTGCTATTGTGGACTCATCTGACACTCATCAAGATGTAGGACACAAAGGAACGCTAACGCGCTACCTATAGGTAGGTACACCAACAACCTGGTTGGTGTAGAGGTGCGGGAATCCGCCTACAACACAAGGGTCCTAGGTTAGATTCTCGTTTGGGTCAGTTAAAGCAACATTATTTTTTAATGGTCAGGGTCTGAAAGGATTTTCCTTCAAGTCTAGCCTTGTTGAACATATGCCTTTTGAATCACGACTATAGGGTTATAGTCGTGATTCGAAAGGCATATGTTAAACAAGGCTAGACTTGAAGGAAAATCATACGATAAGAAGTAAACTAATATGTATACCTATGCCAGAAATATCAAACATCCAGCTTTCAGTCATCGAGCCCTTAGTTGTTAATAATTTAAACTGATGACTCTGGCGCTGTCGTCAGCTGGCCAGCAGTTTCCCGCAACTTTCATTAGACCGTTTATCCACATCACGGTTTTACCAAATTAGTGAACAAACCATATAATCTGGCCTTAGGATGCGCATAGGAGTTCTCTCGAGCAAATAAAATTGTTCTCTGAAACCCATAGCTCAGTCGTATTGCTCTTGACAAATGGTCTTGCACATGTAATATATTTACATAAAAAATTTCCTATTTAAGAAATTTATCGTGTGCTGATATTAATGGAAAATATTTAACAGATTGATATTCTAATGAAATGGCTAGCAGTCACGGTTATTATACACGTTAAGAGTTCAAAGTAAGGTTCTTAAAAAGGGGAAAAACTCTTTTAATCTACTCTATTAAGTGTTCACAGAATTTTGGCGTTTCATGTTTCGGTCCAATAAACGTTAGGTTGAATTAGGATCCTGTCACGGCGCGGTTTGGTAGGCGTATTGTTCGTTTACTAAATAATTACGTGAGCAGAACCACCCCGACTGTCGGACCTTTCACCAGGACCATCCTCTAATGTATAGCAAATTACCCGTCTTTCGCACCGCCTTGATAAATTGTGCGAGTAATTGCCTCGTAATAAAAGCCTAATGATGCTGCCATCGACTTAGAACTAATTATGATATTGTTAATCACACACACATATTAATGTTTTATGCTGGCAAAAAAGGGTCTTATTCTACAGCTTATTTCATCATAAAAACATGTTTATGTATTTTTATGCACTAAAACAAGATTAATCTGTCTTATCTTGTATGCTTAATACTTATTTATTATGTAATAAATAATAACGTGCATTTTTGCATTTGCAAACGCAATAGAAAAAATGATAGCAGTGAATATAGTTTTCTTGGAAATAATTACAAAACACGCTTAATTATATTTTTAATAATATTTTATCTATTTATAAGAAAAGAATAATTTCTGATTTAACGATAAAGAATTATGTCATATTGAACTACGTGTTATTGTATTTAAACTACATGAACAGATACTTTATATGATATAATTTATATACGAGTATTATCACATGTATTTAATATGTGGGTAAGAGATATTTTGTGACATAACAAGAAATAATTTTAAGAAAAACTAGGCAGCATTTAAATGGAGCAAAGAAATGGAGATAAAGTATTGCCAAATTAATTCATAGAGAAAAAATATGCGAAGCCATCTGTTGTTACAGATTTCGTGGGCGTTGCCCGATGTCTTGCCTTACGCCTTTTTCATAAAATAAACAGAGTGAGAACTGTAGTTTTGGCCTATACCAGTAGCATTTCTGGTCCTATGAGTGTCATAAGAAGCGACTAGGAGTACTGTTTGAAGAAACAGGCCAGCAGCATCAAAGACACTTTCTGTTGTGAGACATATGCACTCTTAGGATGTCTGCATATTCTGGCCTGCGATTATAATGAGACTAAGATATAATATATACCGCTGTATTTGAATCATTGCAGTGCAATTTTACTAACCCTTACACTGCAATGATCTATAATATATCTAGTTATATATTTTTTTATATTTTCATATTATTTTTGTTTATTTTTTTCACAATATTAGGTTTTCTATTACGTAGTTCATGTCATTATTAAAACAGACAACGCCTTTCTTACTCTTACAAGTTTTAACTCATAATATTTGTACCAAAGTCACTGCAGCGCGAATGCACTATTTATCAAAAATTACGGAAACCCTGTCTCTGTAGAGCCAGCATATATGATTTATGTGTTAAGTCGCTTTCATGCTTACCAAAATACATTACTTGCAAGAATCTTAATTACTTACAAGTATTTGAGATTCTTTATCTCTGTCTATGGCTTGCTCGTTTCCGTACAGAAGTCCCCAATTTATATTGAAAATAAATTAAATATTCTAATTACAGTGAAAGTTAGATAATGTAGAAAATATTGAACTGCCACTCATTACGGGGAATTGAGCCCACAAAACAGCAATAAAATTGTACGAGCAAAATTTTTATCGTTACCGCGGCAGACTAATGCCTATCGCAATTTCCGAGCCATAAATCGCGTTTAATGCAACTCACTGAAAATGCACTCCTTCCTCGACTCGTAAACTTGCAGTTGGATAAATTGTACAGATTCTGAAAAGCCAGACTCGGCCGTAGCTAACATAAACTAGGATTAATTTACATCTGTATGGTGTCTGTACAAAGACTTTAGCACAAATATTTAAATTGTTAGATGTGTGTTTATTTTGGATTTAGACTTCTTCTAGATTATTTCTGAGAGAAAGAGAGAGAGCTAAGGCTCGCTAGAAACACGTATTTTGGAGGTGCTTGTGTCTGGCTACGTTTACGTTTAGAGCCATCAGAGTCAATTAAGCGCTAAGTGTGTTATAGTAGCAACCACATTGCCAGTAGTCGTGATACGCATCGTTGGCTCCATAGTGCGAGTGTCAGGCACCTGGTGACTTGCGTAGACTATCAGTTTTTTAATTAAATGGGGTCAATGTGACTTTTGATTATAACATACCTTAGAATGTCACTGCCATTTAGGCGGCTTAATTTAGGGCCACTTGAATGAGCACATGCACTTGGTAACTTGGCTCCATCTTGCATCAAGCAGTTCTGTGGCTTTAACATTGTCAATACTGTAGTAGTAGGTAGGTCTATCGTTCTCCGCCTAATATTCTTCGCGTCAGCTGAATGGCGTAGGAGAGTGTTTACGATCGCGTTTTACTACGGGCTGTAACCGGCTACGTTATGGCTGGATCAGATACGAGATGGGCATTCGATTACGGCCCGCGTTATATTTTAATGTCTTAGAAGCCTGAAGTCATTAGGGTTGCGTAGTCCAGAAAATGTACCCTAATAGTTTCGCTATGTCCGTCTGTCTGTGTGGCTGCCCGTCCGAGGTAAATCTCAGAGCTTATTAGTCCTAGAAAATTGTTATTTGACATGTTAATCATGCCAAACAGTCGTAAAACAAAATGTTGTAAAAAATCTTTCATATAAAGTGAAATTGATTTATTATTTTCTCATTTTTCCTGTGGTGTAGGTTGTTGTTGAATAGGTCTTTCACTAAATATTAATGGTATGTGAGCATCATTTTTCGATTCAGGAAACCATTTGAACCAACCAACTTGAAGTTTTAAATTGCTAATTTTTGTAAGAGTCTAGAGTCCTTAGCTGGGAGCAAAGCGATTGTTCATGGATACGTACAAAAATTGCAGCAGTAGCATATGTACCTAACGAAGTATTACCTAACGAAGAATTTACTAATTTAAGAGCATTTTTAATAACGTACTTGAAGTTTTACGAAAAAATCTAACTATTTCCGTAGATAAAAAGTCGTGATAAACGTAAAATAGGTTTTACGAACTATGGAACTACAAAATTAAGTAAGTCGGCATTTGCGACGGACAACTAAGGAACCCAGCACTGCGCGTGGCGACACTCACTAGGCTATATATATATTTTTTTAATATCTACCAAATCGTGTTGTTTATTTTGTACTGACAAATACGAATCAACCTGAACAATAAAGAAATTGATGGTATGTTGTAACTTCTAAGATTTACATAGACTTACTTTATTATTAGTTTTAAACGTATACATTTTTACGAAATATGTATAAAACAATTACGTAATTTATTATCCTCAGTCTTGTTGGTTGTTCTTGCAAATTGATGTCGAGACACTGAATTTTAAATAATAACAGCCCCCGTTACGTAAGTTTGAAGCTGACTGCATTTGTTTTGAGTCGGCTCGTCTCTCGCTATAGCACAGGGGCCGGCGTTTACGAGGTAATCTGGAGCATCTCTTTGTATCAGTTCGCAGCTTTGTCGGCGGCAGACGAGGCGGCGTCGCGGCGCCTACTACCCTCGCCTTAGCTAGGGTTGCCGTTCAATAAAATACAATTAATAAACTAACTATCACGATGAAATAATAGAAATAGATTTAAATTTGATGTAATTAATTTACTTCTGCTAGAGCTGTATTCTTAGGTAGGTATTAATAAGCCTGTATTTAAAGACATCATTGAATATAGAATAAAAACAAATCAAGGAACTGTTTTGACCCTACAATAAGCCTCAATTTTTGCATCTTTAGCTTGCATAGGATTAAAGTTAGCAGTGCTCTGTCAGAATTGTAACAGTTTAAAAACTTTTTCAATGTATATTTTATGTCAGTATACCGTTTTTTCCTTCAGATAATAAAAAAATTAACGAATTGGAATATTTATTTAGCTTTTAATTAACGTTATATTTACTGTTCGGTTAGACTCGTGATGTCGTTTTTTTATTAATTCGCCAGCCCTACTGTTAACGCTCTTCTGTATTATAAGGCGTTGTAAATTAAAACTAGCGCCGAGAGCGCTTGACAAACTGTGACACTTGCTAATTGAAGTGGACATGAAATTAAAAGTGAAAAATATTAGAAAATAAGAAAAGTGTAAGATTTTTTAGTATGTTGGATGTTTGACTTAAAAATTCAATGCACGTAATACCCTCGCCCCGTAATTTTCTACATTATATCACTAGAGCTTATAGGCTCAGGCTTAACTCATGTTTGCAACGGCCAGCTTTTTTTTTTACAAACCGAAATCTCAAAATTTTATTTTATTGAAAAAAAGAAATGATGATGTTAAATTTAGGTTGCTATATAGCTATAGGTTGGTTTCGGCTTGTGATACCATTTACCAAACATCCTGTACATTGCTGGTATGGTAGCCAGCTATATAAATGACATAGCAATACAAACTTCCTTGCCCCTTTTTTTTACCCCAGTAAGGAACGTTCAAGACAAAAATGTTCTACGTTGTTACTAGGTCTCAAAATATGCCCTTAAATTTTCTGAAATTTATATTATCGATATGTTCATCAATTTAGTTGTTTCAGAGATTGTTTTAAACACAAATATTTACTTGCAAGCTTTACATTTAAGTATATAGAACTAGTATAATAAGGTACAGGTAATGCTGGCGGCTTTGTTGGCGCTGTTTGGTTATCATTAGCGCAGATAAAATAATACTAAAGTTCATTGGTAAGTTTTGTAGGAATAAACACATTACTACTAAACTCGCCGACTTTCATACACATTTTTAATTCACTTTTGACCCTATAAGATTAAGCATTATCTTTTCTTATAATTTGGTGTAGAGAGCTTTATATCATCTTAGATGTTAAAGTCAAGTGGTTTAAGTTGGGTCTTGATAGATCAGTCAATCAATTTTTCCTTCCACATGGTATTAAACCATGACAAATAGTCAAGTATTTTTTTAAATTTATTGATTACTTGTTATGGATACTTAATAACACAGTATTATTAGCCATTAATTATGTTAAAGGTATTAAGAAATGTTTATATTTTAAATGTTCTTTTCGGTGGAATCCTATTACTTGCTGACTATAAATTGTTAGCGAAACGAGTTAAGAATTATTGCCATTGGGGGAGAAGGATGAGATAGCGACTGTTTGAAATAGAACTATATAAAACTAAGGGTATATAAATAAACAGCAAAAACGGGGGAAGGAATGCAAACGTATTCGGGTTCCTGTGATATATTTGTCGTGTCAATTTTTTAGTTTTTCGCTTATAAGGGTAAACAAGTAACCTGTAATGGTTTTCAAATTGAAATTGGACTGAATTTTAACGAATGCCTTTTAAAACTTTCATATTGTTAATAGAATTTACTCACACAAACAAATCAACAATTGGGTTAGGATGAAACACAAATACCGTGACAAGTTAATAAAACCTCATATTTGACCGGTCTCTATAGTAAACTAGCGATTTACCCGCGACTTCGTCCGTGTGGTAATTGTTATAACGTACTGCCGGCTAGGTATATCGCATTGCTGTTAGTGATACCTTCAAATTTTCGCCATCACGATCTCTATAGTACCAATTATATAATAAGTGTTATACATTCCATGGCCTTAAAATATCTCAAAGCAATATATAAATCGGTTGGGAAATAATCGATTCCTCATACACATTTTTAAATATTTTTTGGGAATATAAACGGTCTCAATCTCCATAAAAATATAACAAACAAGCAAATTAGTTGATTTCGCATTTATAATATTAGTACTGTATATGGATTCCTTTTAAATGCCTAAGCTAAAATAATAAATGGATACCTTATGTGGTAGCTCCGTAACCCGTAGCTACGGACTACGGCCGTGGGTGTATAGGTGCTACGCAGTGGCATACACTGAACTCTCGTACAGTGACCGGGTTACCACTGTGATAGATGGCATGGCTGCTAGACTTAGCCAAATATTAGTTCAACTCATATTGGAGCGCCACACTTGCCGCCGGTTTAACAGAGTATAACCACATTATTGCTGAAACTGACAGTTTATTATTGATGGATGGAAAATGTTTACTAATGTTCGTTTTTGAGTAGATATAATAGATTGGTTGGATTGAGCTTCAACAAATCTGACGGCAAGGAATTAGACCGGATTCCTGGTAATCTGGCTTACCTACGTACTCATTCTTAAAAACGTTTAAAATGAAGTATACAGCGCACTTAAGAAATTTGAATAATAATATATTACTTATAATCCGACTGCGGCGAAGCCTAAAGGAACAGAAGGGATGACTTTAGCAGTCAATATATCATGTTTTGTATGTCTTTACATATGTTTCTGACGACCTCCGTGGCGGAGTGGCTTACACACCGGTTTTCAAGGTGTCGCCTGCTCCGAGGTTCCGGGTTCGATTCCCGGACGGGTCAATGTAGAAAAAATGTATTTTTCTACATTTTCTCGGGTCTGGGTGTTTGTGGTACCTTCGTTGTTTCTGGTTTCCAAAATACGAATGCTTTAAATAGTTATTCAAATTGGGATCAGAACAATATACGTGATGTTGTCCACATTTATTTATTTATTTATTATCAGTGGCGCCTAAACTATTATTTTGATAAATAATGTGTCCGTCGATTCGTTATTAAGTTAGGTATATTCCTTCAATAATAAGGATTCGAATTTTCTCCGTAGCTAGGTTATTGATTTTAAAACTTTTTACTTGTAAATTCCAGTAACAAGATCATTTGTTTTTCATGATATTGTTAATCAACACAAAATATTTCGTGGCTCGCTGATCAAATATTGCTTAAGATTTTTTTGTAGTGCACTAAAGTATCTTTTATAGATAATAAACAGGGCATACATATATTATAAATATAAATAGTAGAAAATCATGTCTAAAGCTGCGCGACGCGAGGTACAAAACAGCGGTTGGTTACAAGTACTGGACTTCTACTATAGGGGTATATGTATGAGCACACATAATTGAACTAGGGCCATAAGTATACAGGATGAAATTTTAACCACCTTCCAAATTTTAATATATCGATCTACGAGACAAAAAACAAATGACGTATTTTTTCTTTTGGTATAGCCCAGTACAAAAATGTCAAGATAAAGCACTTATAAAATGTCCGCCAAGAATCTAAAATGTTTAATACGGCCGCCTAGCAACACTTTTTTTACGCGTTGCGCATCCCGTTCATTCATTACGATACTATTCATAAGTTTTTGATCATGTCTTTATACCTTAACAGGTCTAGGACCGTAAACATTGAAAACTGTATCGCGAAAAATATTTTTAGGTGACAACTTGATTTACAATTTAAGTACTTACTACTCTAAATACGATACTGAACGCCTATAAAAATTTTGGAAAGTGGTTAAAATTTCACCCTGTATACTATATCCATCCATATGTCTGGTATCTATTAGGCGTAGAATAAGCTTTAATGAGCTAAATAGTTGGAATTATTGTTGGATAAATCATAGTACGAATTTGACTACTAATATTTTTTTTCACCTGCTGGAATATTATTTGAAGAGTTTCATCTTTGAGGCAGGACTACTACTCGATTCATGGGGTAATGATGGATGGCACACAGCACCCTAAACGCTTACGTCAGCAAAACATGTCTGAACACTGAACCTACACCGTCATTGCTACGTATAACTAGGCTTATAATATTTTGTTGTGTGGCAAGGAAATGCATATAGTTTTTAATTTTGTCGCAATCTTTTCTGACGTTTTAATAGATGTTCTGTTATTCGGGGCGGAAATAAATCTAACAAATCCTTCAGCATAAAAAATAAGTCTAGCCATTTTTGACTGATAAGTGGTATAACCATAGGGATATTTCTTTCCCTATGGTATAACTAACACTACTTTGTTTTTGTATGTATCTATACTAATATTATAAAGCTGAAGAGTTTGTTTGTTTGATTGTTTGTTTGAACGCGCTAATCTTAGGAAGTACTGGTTCGAAATGAAAAAATATTTTTGTGTTGGATAGTCCATGTATCGAGGAAGGCTTTAGGTTATAATAATATAACATAACGCTGCGACCAATAAGAGCCAGGCATCAGTGAAAATTGTTGCAAAAATAATCGCGATCATAAAAATAGAAATTGACGCGTACGAAGTCGCGGGGAACAGCTAGTAAAATATAAGATATCGCCCCGTTGGTCAAGTGGTTTAAATACCAGACCAAGATCTTGGGGTCCGGTTCGAATCCCGGGTCGGGCAACAAAAAGTTTCGAGTTGTCGAACGTTGCTCGTTATATACGTGATTATGCCAGTACACCCATCATTGCTGTGGTAACTTGAATTCAATGATGGAGGCCTTTTCCCTGCAGTGGGATGATTATAGGCTGTTACTACGAGTATTATAAGATATGAACACATAAAGTAAATAAAAAAAGACGTGTGGCACTCGGAGACTGCTGCGGTAAAGCTATTGCATAGCATTTTTTATCAACTTATGCAACTAAAAAACTAAAAAGTATCACCGCTGTGCCGGTCGGTGTTAGGTTATTTTCGTTACGGAATTTCTGGATTCGGTCTCCACGCTCAAGGCCCGCGATAGAAGGTATGCAATAGCTTAATTTTATAATTTTATGTATTTTCTAATTTTGACTTTTGTAATTAAATTTTTCTGTTATTTTGGCAGATATGGTTACCATAGTCAAAATCCTTATTTTCTTCTAAATTTCGGAAATTCAAAATTGTTCGATCGTGCCTCGCCCCGAGTGTTAGGTTAGGTTATTTTCGTTACGGAATTTCTGGATTCGGTCTCCACGCTCAAGGCCCGCGAAAGAAGCTATGCAATAGCTTAAAAAAAATCACATTACCATTTATTTTGCAGTCAGAAAATGGTCATATAAGTAGGTATGCATTTTGCTTTTTGCGGGTAGTAGAATTATATCAAAACATGCATGTTGTCGATTGTCAAATAATAAATTGACTGTCTCTCGTAACGTCGAAAACACTAATCCACTTTAATTAATATTGTTATACGTCATTTAAATTTTTCTTTTGGCATATGTAGCTTACAAAACTATTGGATCATTTTATAAAGGACAAACATAAGCGATAGGCAATGCCTTATGCGATGTATTTCATGATCAGTGCCAAATATCCTTGCCATGTTTTTGCAGCCAAGTAGAGCCAGTCTAGCTATAAATTTTAACGGCGTTTGCTTTAAATTTTATATAAGATTATTGCTATTTATACAGTGTGAAGATATTTACTTAACGTACAAGTCTCCGTGGCGGAGTAGCGTACACACCGGTTAATAAGGTTTTGCCTGCTCCGAGGTTCCGAGCGATTCCCGGACGGGCCAATGTAGAAAAAGGTGTTTTTCTGCATTTTCTCGGGACTGGATGTTTGTGGTACGTTAGTTGTTTCAGATTTTAGAGAATACGAGAGCTTTAAATAGTAATCACTTTGGGATCGCAACAATGTATGTGATGTTGTCCACATTTATTATTATTTAAAAACGTTTCTAGTTTTAAGTGAGATAATTAGGAGTCATCCATAAATTACGTCACATGATTTTTAAGATTTTCAGACCCCCCTCCCCCCTCCCCCCTTGTCACGCATTTTTACGAAAATTCCCATACTATTTTGCCTAATGTCACAAATAGTAAGACCCCCCCCCCCCCCTTAATATGTGACGTAATATTTATATATGCTTATATATAATGTTTAAGCTTGCTTGATATAAGGCTGCATTCTCCCGATTTTCGTAAGGTTCGTCTTCGTATATTGATTGTTCGAATATAGGCCACGAGTCCTTTATTAGTCGTAAATATTCGATAGACGGAGAAAATATATAAGGGTATCTGTTACTGTATAATGTGCCGCATAAAAGGCACGATAGTGTTATTCGTTTATCATTAAACTACTTATATTTTATGAGCGATCTGCCCCAACATCGAACGCGGATGAAATAAGAAATAATAACACCATGTATTATTTTTTTTGGGAGATATACTGTAGACATTTTAATGATTTATAATTTGCAATACAAAAATAAGTTTTTTTCATAATGTGGTGTGTTCGTGACTCATTCATTAGGGTTAAACAGAGAGCTTGACAATGTATTAACAACTGAATAATAGCAAACATTTTTTTCTTCGTGAATATAATATTTAATTTAAAATGAAAACCCTATTATTATTTGGGTTGTGTTAGAAATTAATACCAAGAACAAGACAAGAATTACGACTATATTTTACAACAAGGGTTATACAGTAAGCTTCTAAAATGTATTTGAAACTGGATAACAGCAACAGTTATTTTTGTCACTGTACGAATATATTTTTTTGAATTTTGAAATGAAAACCTTATTATCATTTGAGGTGTGTTAGCAAAATTAATACCAAGAACAAGACAATAATAACGACTCTATACCAGCCTATATTGGTTACTGCTAGACACGGCCCTTTTCAAAAGGAGGGTTTTTCCACTATCGCCACGCTTGGCAGGAGTGTTGGCCGTGCCGTTTGTCCAATAGTAGAAAGAAAACCCTGCTGCCTGATTTCTTTCGGCATTACTCCTTTATTCGCCTTATACGACAAACTTATGTCTTAACTTAAGACTACCTAGTGCTTAAGTGAAGGAAATGGGTCACCATTTAATGGTCATATTATTTGGCTGAGCACGCTAATTAATTTTTCATAGTTATAACTTCTAGTAATAACTAGATTAAGGAATACATATTGTCACCATTTATTTATTTATTTATTTATAATTAGTTTAAGTCAAGTAATTACTTTTACTTGTTTATAAATACGGGTGTAAGTATAGGTACAGAGGAAGAACTGAGTAAGCCCTTACATATTGAAACACGAACAGATCAGGAGTTTAGCTTTAGTTGATAGAGCAGCAGTTTCGAACCTACCCTGCAGCAGTTACTAAACAAATTTTTTTTTAATAATTAAAGTCTTTAATATGATTAAGTTTTTAAGAATATGACTGCGTAAAATAAACACTATTTATTAATTGTTACACCAGATCGATAAAGTTTAAGGCTTCGAAGGCGTTTTTTCTAAAAATAAATGAACTTTCACTTAACCTTGCTCTACAGACATCACCTTGTGTACAAAGTCAGTATAACATTTCAATCAACCAAGTTTCTTTAGTGTATTACTAACGGTAAAAATAATTTCAAAAATATTATTTGGTTTGTTTTCGATTTAATTATGTATTTTATGTACCTAAGTCTAACTTCTTTACTTTACTAAAGTAATTATGTATACATTATATTTAGTATGACAGACAGACCAAAGTTGCACCCGTTATGGGAAAAACCATAAATAGGGACCTAAGGAAAACCTAAAAAAAGGACAGGAACGTCAGTCTCATAATGTTATCGGTCTATACGTGCGTATATTCACCCCTAGTAGATAATCATCTTCTAACACCTAATCGTTAAGGAATTGTACCCCCATCGCCAGCTTATCAGCATGGGATAAAAACTAACAGATGCATCAACACGTACGAGTAATGAGTTGTGACACTATAACCAATACAAAACACAGCACACAGAGTATTGCCGTGAGTAAAGTTGTAGTTCTTGCTACGCTACGTCGTAGAACCACAGTAGAACCTCGTAGTAGATTTCATGCGTTGAGGTCTTTTACAAATACATTCGCAGATATTGATGCGTATAAAGACAACGAGAAAAAAAAAACGACAATTTGAGATGTTATTTTTATATCAGACTGTATATTTAATTCTTATAATTTATCGATAACTAGCGGACCCCGCAAACTTCGTATGGCCTTAGAATAATATTTTGGTCTTAACTGTCATTTTCATCAAATATGGCGTGTTTGAAAAAAAATCATCAAACACATTTTCTTAATTTATTAACGTTAACGTTCCAACTTTTTTAATACTTACTATTTAGCTTATTATCCTATTCCTGACAAAGAAAAATCCAAAAACACCAAAATCATAAAAATCGGTCCAGCCTTTCTCGAGTTATGAGTGATGTAACTAACACGACTTTCTTTCAGATAATAAGAAGATATAGTTAAGGACCTAATATTTTGGCCTGGTCATAAAGTTAACTTTTCCTTAAAATCAACGTCAATCATTCAATCGGAGACAGTTTTAGGTGTCATTTTTGTATAAGATTGTGTATATATTTCTGTATGTTTGTGTATCTACGAGTACAATAGGTCGTTTTGTGTGTTGCAGCCACCGAGCTAGATCTGCTGGGCGCGCTGTCGCTGCACAACACGTCGCGCGCCGGCGTCAGCGTCGCGCCGGGCATGCAGCCGCAGCGCACCGCCTACACTTTAGACGGTAAGTGCTTCCCTGTAACCGTAGACACGTGGCTTTTAAATATCGTTTACGCTAGACGAAAAGATAACAAATGTATGAAAATGACATTAATAAACGATCAAACGTTCGTAAGCTTATGTCATTTTCATCTGACATCTAATCGTCTAGCGTAAACGATATTAGAAAGCCACTTGTCTAAGGGCGCCAAAATTAAGAGCCATAAAAGTGCATCATGCTCAAAAATTTCACTTCGCTCGAATAACAATAGTATAATATACTAGCTGCCCATCCCTTTGCACAGGTTTACGAATATAGATTATGAAAACAAATGGTCAGTTTATGACCATGTTTACCCTCAACCTCTTGATTGTATGTTTTTCCAGACACAATTAAAATCAATTGTTATCGCGACCGCCGGCGGTCTTATGATGCTTTAGTAGTTAACACATTTATCATGTGGATATTTCTGAAACAGTGTTTATCAAATATTTTTTTCTACACAAATCGTTTCTTTGACATCGTGATGATCGTTTGCAACCTACACTCAACTACACTAGCCCGGTCGTATATGTCTCGCTTCAAACGAGCCTTAAAGGAAACCTCTAGAAGGTCATACACAAATTAATGATGTGATAACTTTACCGCTACTGTACTACGTTAATAGGTTCCTAGATGATTTTCAAAGTAACGAACATGTAAAACAAACGAAAAACGAGCTCCCATTAAGTGTGTTCCAGGTATTTTTAAAAGCCTTATTATTCATATGTACATTTTATTATGATACATTTTTGCAGAAGTGTTCCCGTATTCACGATAATGGATCGTAAACACGAGCCGTCTACGAATGTGCAGGGCAATCCATTTGAGGTGCAATTCCACTTACCTTCTGTCCATTAGTGAAGCCAACTCGCGGCGCGCCTCTTTACATTTTAATGCTATGTGATAATGAGTCTTATCTTCCTATCACACACTATATCATCAATAAAGTTTCAATCACAATTCAATGGAATTAACTGCTAGTTTATGGTAGCTTATTATGGAATTCGAAAGATAAAATCAGAGTTGAAGAATGTTTGACATTTTAAATATCGAAGTCGCATGACTTAGACAAGGTCATTGACCGAAAACAATGAGTAGTAAGGATTGCAAAGAAAAACGAGACACGAAGTTTTCATGATTACGAAGTACATAGGTATAATCACAGATAATATATAATACTAGGTATAACCTGGATGTTTTAGTTTCATTCAAGTTATGTATATTTTTAATTTTTTAATAACACAAATAATGAACTGAGAATGAGAACTTTTTTAAATAATAAGGTCTAGATCCTTAAACCGGTACAAATAAACTGGTACAAATAAGAGTTTGTTGAACTACTTCCGCCAATAACGCAAAAAAAACAAAATATTATTAAAATAAGAATAGCGAGGGTTCCAAGTTCCAACGTCTCGTGTTCAAAATCAGTGTTCTTTATGAAGTTGATTGGGTGTAGTTCCGAAGGCTTCCAGAGGGGTGCGCCCATTGTGTTACCCTGCTTTTTGGCATTTGCAATTTACCATTGTAAGAGAAGACGTTGTGGCCGAAGGAAATTGATAAAGCGCATCAATGGCAAGGGTGTTGCTGCGGAGAGGGTGGCGAGTGCCGCGGCAATATGGTTTTGTTGTCCAATAACAATTACGGTCTTAAAAAAAGAAGGGGAAGTAGCCATTTTAATCAAAAGGTGCATAGTAAGAATATAGTGGTTGTAGTTTAAGAGTCGTGCGTTTAAATAATAGCACGTACTCTATACTGTATTAGGGATGTATATATACCACTTCTTCAGCGGTGATGAATAATATCGTAAAGGTACTACTTTGATGTTTCTAATAACTCTTTTCTTTGACGAAGTGACACCGTGGTCGAGTGACTTTGACACCGGTTTCCCTGGTACGTCGGTACATCCCTGGATGGACCAGTGTAGAAAATAAATTTTATATATAACGTCGGGCCTGGGTGTTTCTTTTTCTTTTAATTCCATTTAACAAGCGTTTTAATAGTTATTTCCTTACCTAAATCATTTAGGCCCGGTTCTTTGCTTTATTTAATAGCATTTAAAGCTAATAATAAGCATTTAGTCCGTCATAATGTACTATATTTGTTCGGTGCAATAGTGTAAACGACGTACAAACAAAGAGTGGTCAGAAAATGGAAAGATCATATACATTGAAAATATTTTATCTGTATATTTGCAGAATATAGAGATACACACACATAAATATAAAGCATAGATTTAATATACTACTGTATTAAATCTATGATATAAAGCGTATTCACAAAAAAGTCATAAATTAACAACTAGTGTATTGCGGCTGTCAAATAAAACTTGCGCAACTCGCCTGGCTTTGGCATACAAAAAGACAGATAGATATTATGGCACATGTCCCCTGCTATGAATTGGCTTTAATCCACGCCAGGCGGGCTTAATCCCGCCCGCCCAGCGGATTTGAGATGAGCGCGAAAATTGATTGTAATCCCTGGGCGATACTCGAAGCGCGGTCGAGCAGTGACGGTAAGCCGCGCGGCAAATAGCCGCAAACTGCGACATATCCACTCCGCGGGGAATGCAGTACTGATAATTTGTGACACTGTTAGTGAAGGGTTACTGTATATCATCTTACTATTTACTTCCTCACTGTATTAATATATCGTATGCTACCTACGCCCTGCGTTCGATAAAGTAATAAACTAATATTTAAACTCATAAAAACTTATTGAACTAAGTTTATTCGTTACGATAGGGATGACACTGACCGTGGTCAGACGAAATGGTAAGGTATGATTGTTTTACATTACCCTTTAGATTAAAAATAATAATTATGCAGCGCGAAAAGTAGGATAACAACCAATTTTAAGTCGGTGCATGGCGATCGTCGATCTATTATATTTATCTACACTTAAGGATGTTGAAAAAATCCGCTTAAATTAGTCGATTCACAAAAAGTTAATAAATAAAAATCATCATTACATAGGACTCTCATAAGAAGTATTTTGCCATAATCGCTTGGCAGTTGGCGATCGAAGTTTGACCAATGGTGGAGAGAAGACCTTCTGCCTATTTTTTTCTATAAATACAATACAATACACTTTTATTGCACAAAACAGGTCACAAAAATATATGTATAACAGTACTCTTACGACACTCTTAGGAGGAGAAAGGGTGGTGCTATTATTTTTACAACACACAACACCCGGTACACGTAACAATATAAGCGTTAAATTAAGGACTTGATAATTTTTTCGTCGGTTAATAGTAAAGGTGGATAAATTGCGTCATGCATGGTCCCCCACATGGTAAATTACCAAGAGATCCCACATTACACGCCAGTGCAGATGTGCGAAAACTATTACGCGCGTGGATAAAAGAGGGATATAAGATAATATCTATAAATAGTTTATAGTTGCAATCGTGCAGGCTGGCGATTAGGGGACCTGTTTCACGCGTAACATAATCCCCCATTAGGCGAGTGGTAATCGCCGAAGGGTGGGCAGGGCCGGAGACGCATTGTCTCAGGTTCGAGTGTCACCCGCCGGGCAATGTAGTCCGGCGGAATGGCCGCTCTGACAGCGACATCTAGAGCGGAAGCTTCGCTGAACTCTGCTTTTGAATGCACATTTTCTGTTAACTTTGAAATACTCGTAAGTTTTATTTTGTTTTACAAGAAACTATACATTACATTGTATTGTTTCCGAAATTAGGTTAATAGAAAGTGTAGTAACAAATTTTTGGCTGACGCACAGTTATTTGTTAGATATTTGTCGATAGCAATATACCATTTATACTTATATTTTATATATTATCACTATTGTTTCATTTTTTTTTCGTCATTTTTAAATGCTTTTGTTTTTAATATTAATAATACTTACTCCGATTATCTTTTAGTCTTATTAAAACAACTTATGAGTATCAATAAAAACAGTTCAAACAAAATTATTTTTAAATGAACTACGACGAGTTTACATACTATAAGTATACTCTATGACTAAAGAGTAGAGTATAGAGTTATAGAATTATTTATGTGTCCAATACTTCTATTATAATATAGACACTGTGCAAGATAAATGAAGCTTAATGATCTCTTTTAAATTCGTTACAGATGATGCTACTTCGTATCTAAATTCGTAGTACTCGTCATATTTCCTTACAGAATGTATTATGCTACAGGGCTCAGACAAATGGCTCACAATCACAAACAGATCTTGCGACTGACACACGAGTATACAAGCGTTAACCATCGCGCATTGTGTTTGACATTCAGCCCTCGCTTCACGTCACTTTGTCATCGCCCATCGGCAAACAGGGGCCCATTTATTGTAGTCCAGTAATTAAGTTAGCGAGATGGTGTCGGATAACTCATTTAAATGTAATATTAGTTCGATATATAAATTCAATGCTATATAATTGTTAATATTGTGATGACACAAAATGTCTGTAGCATGATTTAAAAAATAACACACAATGACAATTTCTGGACATAGTAAGAGTGGTAAACTTAAAAATAGAGTAAAGATAAAAAGTGACATTTGACAAATTGCCTACCCGTGATTACGAACACTGGAAAGTGTTCAAAACGTCGAAACAAATCAAAATAAAATGTAAAATCCTAAAACGCTAGTTAGATCCGTATTTTTTTCATAAAATATTGAACCCTTAGAAGCCTGATTTTCTAAATTAAATTTAAAAAAATACTAATGTGTTCCCTGTTGGAGCAAGATAAAGGGAAAAATAGTAAAAAAAAACACAATATATATTTTATGTATTTATTTCGAAAAAATATACAGGTATCAATTTTGATACAATTTTAATTGCATTAGTAATGTTCTTGCATATGGAAAAAAGCAAAACATTGGTTGTTTTTACTGTCACATAGCGAAACTTTAAATTTTTTGCACATCCACGAAGTAAGCTTCCTACAGTTATTATATTTACATTTATTTCTAGTATTCATAAATATTTTTTCATGTCCGATACGATCGTGACGAACATCAGTTGAGGGTAGGACTTGTACACCTGCCCGTAGTTTTTTAGACGGTTCAGAGATCTCTTCTCGTCGACTAGTACTTGGTCTTCCCCTTTTATTATTAGTGCGACTTTGATAGCGACATAAGGTGTCAGCAAGCTCGGTTCTAAAGTCAGCTAACTTCATAATATCCTTCTGGGTTTTTCCGTTCTCTGTACAAACGTTTTTGTACAGCACCCAAGCATTTATCACAGTCATGTCCAAGAGATGATAGAACAGCCTTGTTGTCCACTTTCTTGACTTTATGCGAATACGATATCTACCAATAAAGCTGTCCATCAGATCAACGCCCCCCATGTGGGCGTTGTATTCCTTTATGACCCGAGGACATGGTACTTGGATATTCGTTTTTAGTTTTTTTTCGTATCGGGTTACTGTCTCAGCAGGTTCAGCACCGACATACGTAGACAACAATACAACTTGTTTGTTGTCTTTCCAACTCGTTGCCGAAAATTCTACATCTTCATAAGAGGTAACGTTTTCATGGTATGTGCCTCTGGGTACATTGGATTTCATGACATCCTTCTTATCTGGCAATTTACATGACTTTCCAAGCCTGTTCCTCTGTACAGTGCCAAGACAATAAATACCTTCTTTGGCCAAGTAATGCAGCAGAGGAATGTTAGTATAAAAATTGTCAAAATATATTATATGGTTGACTTGCCTGGGGACTGGTCGTAATAATCGGATCACTGTATTCGATACTGCTCCGAGGTCTGGTTCGCCAGGTAAGCGATCAATATCCTTGGCTCCTGAGTAAACCTCAAAACCGTACGCATACCCAGAAAGAGAACATAAAACGTATAATTTGAATCCCCACTTGTGGGGTTTATTTGTTGTAAGTACTGTTTTATAAAATGTCTTAGTTTCGTTGCACACATTTGCTCGTCTAGTAAGAGCCGGTGGTCAAATGGCACAGTAATGAATTTCTTATTCAGGTGGTCTATGACTGGTCTAACTTTATGCAGTCGGTCGTGTTGGGGATGATCAGAAGGCAAATGTTTAGTGTCGTCATTCATATGAAATATTTGTCTCAATTTATCAAATCTGTTGCGATTCATGGTTTGTGCAATAGGTTCAAATTTGGCGATGTTTGACTAATACGACCTCACGCTAGGATAATGGTATACACTAGTAAAAATTGAAATTCCTAAAAACTTTCGTAGTTCTGAGACAGTAATAGGTTCTGTGAAGTTGGGATTTTTTTGAAAAGCATATCTATTCGATTCATCTACTAGTAATTTCAACATGTGTTCATCAAAGAAGTAAGAAAAAAACTGAAAAGGAGTTTCCAAATTCAGAATTTCTTGATAATACTTAGTGTTTCCTTCAAACTTAAAAGCTTTTTGGACAATACTCATATTTTTTACCCGCCATATCATATTTCTAGGATTACAAGCAACAAAAGGAGCTGGTCTATGGTCTACGGTCTCAGGATGTTGGATATTAGTGTCATTGACTAAAGGTGGGTCTTCTAAATCGGGGTCAGCGGACGCATCACCTACATCATCTTCATCTTGTAACTCCAACTCGAGCTCTCTTTGACTTGAATAATAATCAATTTCGTCTTCATTTTCGCTGTCCTCGTCTTCGATGTCATCCGGCTTCATTTTCGGTATATATCTATAAATAAATTGATAAAAAAGTAATTCCAACACCAGAACAAGCGGAAAAATAAAAGACATGCAAAAATACATTAGAAATAGTCTGTAGGTTTCGTACAGCCCGGAATGCCTGAAGTATCAAAATTGATACTTACAAAAATAGCACGATTTTCTTCAAACAAAGAAGGCAAACGAAAAATAACTATAATTTTGTAATAATAAGACATTTACTTACCTCAAAAGTATTTTTATTATTCACAAAAAGATAATTTGTCACAGGTTTCTTGCAAAAAACTTTTCCAGAAAGTATGTTCACTTGATCAGTACGGCGGAAAGCAAAGTGACATAAACTCTCAAACAATGTTGACGTTTGACATTTTTTTTTTATTTGGTCGAAAGAACACTAAGCAGTGATGTTATAGAAACAGCCAAATATAAAAAATAAAAATTATTGCGAATGCACTTTCGTTTTAAAAGTTCGGTATCAAATTTGATACTCGAGGTATTTAAGGGTTAAAAGATTTACTTTTATTTAAATATTTTATGAAAAAAAAAAATGTCCCATAACTACATATATTGAAACAATTGAACCTTTTATTTACAACAAAAAAATATCACTCGCAGAATCGTGTTTTTAATGTCTCATGGAGAACAGAGACATAAGTGTAATCATTCTTATAAGCTAATAGTATTAAATATGTTTATGTAACTAGTAATAATATGTTAAGTAATGGATCACTGCTCCGTACTTAGCAAGTTGTCCCTTGTCTATTTCTATTGACCTCTTAGCTGTCATGCGCCTAATTGTTTTAGTCGCTTACTATGTCAGACAGCGTCCGAGACATGCTTTGCAATTTGTGACTTTTTTACACTATTTCTAACTTTAAACGTTCTACATTAAATAAAGCACTGCGATTCTACGTAAACTTCAGTCGCCCCAACTCAACTTAGCTTTTTTCAGCTGAAATAGCGATGAAAGAAAGTTAATAATTCATACTTTTTAACTCCTGAAAACAGTGTTTGGAAAATAGCATGCAATGCTTGTTATTATTATTGTGTCTGATACGTAACGAGCGGTTTCGCGTTGTTGCTTGACAACTATGTTATTATATCAGATTATGGGTTTAGTAAAAATAAAATTTTGTTTTGTAAAATGTACAAATTGTTTTATTTTTGGTTAGACGACCGTAGATATTGAATTGTACACGTGGTTCGTTTGCATGTCGGCTACGCCTAAGAGTTTGATTTACAATACGTTTTATTTTCATGGTGCTTAGAAAAGGTAATTCTTTGTACTAAAAAATAATGAATGTTTGTTTATAACACCGGCTTATTGTTATTACTCATTCACTCAAGGTAAAAAATGTGATAAATGTCTGTTAGTCACAAAGCTAATGATAAATAAAAATAAAAATATATATTTAAAAAATCGTAAATGTGTGTAAATCGTGTTTTTTATAATTATATTGAGACACAAATTAAAAATCCTAATGATATTACAGCAGTTCTTCATTGCGTGAAAACACGGTTAAAGCCTCGTTTACTAAAAATAAAACCTAGCTAGATTGATTTATCGCTCTCGAAATCTCCAGCATACTAAATTTCATAAAAATCGTTGTGCCGTTTTCGAGATTTAGATTATATATAATTACAAGTCAAGCTTATTATTTTAAGGTTTAATTCAAAACTGACAAACTAATCGACTTTGTTCTCTAGTTCCACATTTGTACAATAGACCCAACCCGCTATTTTTTAGTCGTGGAACGATGTATTTACTGGCTCCATTATAGGTTGCAGTGGAGTGCCCACTGGCGTGTAGTAAATCAGAGTGAGCACGGGTCATCGGGCGCCCAGTGATCGCCTCACGGTCCATGGCAGCCATTGACAGTGAAATCATGTGGAAATCGCACGCCTACCCCTTCTATTAGGCTAACCAAACAAACTGTAGTTCAGTGTAAATAATCTCTTTTAGTACTCAAAGGAATATCAGAAGTTTGTTTATGTGAAAGACAATTTCTGAACCATCTATACTACTCTTCGCAGACCTACTACCTACTTCCCTTTGCAATTCTAACTCCATAATCCTCTACAACAAAGTTGTCTGGAAGATGTTTTTTCTAGCAATATGATTGTATATAAATTGTGTACATTTTTTATGCATTTGTTTTGTATGGTATGCAATAAAATTAATCGATTGATATATCTAAATATCATATCATGCTTACCTATTTTGGAAAGTAAAAATATTTCAATTTATTTTTATCATTTTTATCATTACAATATTATGAAGTCTTTGTTTACAGAATTAAGTTTAACAATTATTTGTTAAATGTTATCATCGTGTTCTTTGGCAAGCTGCTTTTGTAAAATAACTTTTATTATGAAAGGACTAATTAAATTAGGGATTGATGCGTACGTTACATACTTATGTGTACTGTTTTTTATAACATTAATTGTTGATGTTTTATAAAGTTTTTCTAAACAACAAATTCCTTCGTTTATGGAAGAGTTCATCGGTGTCATCTTAAGTGTAACTAAACTTTAGCACGGTATTACAACCCTCATAACAATTAACAATTTGTTTCTTATTAAAATTGTAGCTTGGCATTGCAAATGTGTCGTGTTATCCAGTGATAAACGACCGCCAATAAATATATTCACGGCGGGGAGCCGCGGAGTGTTTGCACAGAGCCGGCAAATATTGGCGTGCCTGATACCGGGGTGATTTAATTAAACCACAACATTGCCGCTCGATGACAATGTACGAATGTTAACTTTTAATAAAAGATAAGTCGAATTCGCAGGGCGCCATCCAATTTAGTAAAAGCCTTGAGGCGATACGTGACAGCCCTGTCATTAGCGATGGAAATTATTTGGGGTCGTTTAATAGCCGACCAAAAGAAAAGATGAAACTATTTTCTACGCGTATTTTTTTTATAACATATATGTTATATATAACTCTTTAAGGGGTTGACACATTACGATATGTTTTTCATTGGCTATGGTAACCTTATAGCGCAAAGTGAGTCGCATTTCAAATTGAAATTAAAAAAATATATAAATTGAAGCGTATAAAATCAATTGCTAATAATTACCCATGAAAAGAATGCAATGCAAAGTTTAATTATGCGCCGACTTCAAATTGGTGTTTTTTTTAATGCTTATCGTGTGACTTTATATAATTTGTGATAAAACCTACAAAATGTCTAATCGTCAAGCTCTCAAGATACAAAGATTTTCAAAAGTTTGGCATGAAATTCATATGTAGATAAATAATAATTCACTTTGCTTAAGTTGGCCATTTATTTAGTATTGATTTAAAGTCGAAATCAGTTGGCACGGTTAAAAACCTTTGATAAGGTCTTTTCCCTGCAGCGGGAAACCTTTTGCTAAAAAAAGTCACAATGCCCTAAGTGATGTAAAGGTTTTATACTTACCTAAAATACAATCGGGTATTCTTTCGGAAAGAGAAATCTGACACTTGGAAAAGTCCTTTTCAAGGGTTCAAGATCGGTGCCATTCATTTTTATTCAAGAGGAGTAATAAAGTGCGCAATAGAGTAAAATTAAAGTCGGGCGGGAAGGAGCAGGCGAAGGCGGTGGGAAAACTGCTCTTAGGTAGAAATACAGAGGTATATAAAAGTCGCGCTGACATTGAGCATTGTATCCGACCGAAAAAATTTAATTACGTTTTTGGGGCTTGTGTTCAAATAAAACTTATTTTTTAAAGGCTAGGCTAAGGCTATCGTCGTCTGAGAGACTTTTTTCTTTTAACCTGTGGGTCTAGCACAAAGAACTATCGACTTCGAATCGTTTGCGTATCGAAAGCGAACGACACAAAGTTCGTGCTTTGTTTTGTAGTTCTCATTTTGACCGCGTAAGCGCTGTTTAAGTTTTCATACTAAATATTTCGATGGCGATACGAACACGCAATCGATTCGAATCCGATAGGTTTTCGTGCTAGACCCACTGAAGCCTTTTTTTCACGGCTTTATGGTGATTAAGCAACCTTATTTGTTTGTAATTGCGTATAATATCTGAATCTGCTTAAGATATTTTTTTGTAGTGTTAGTATCATATAGATGCATTTTATACTATAAGTTTTTATCATTTATCATTTATTCATAACATCAGATAACAAGAAAAATAATTAATAAAAAAATAGGTTTCTTAGACCTAATGCTAGAGACATATAATAACTAAAGTTATTATGTGATGCTAGATTCAAATTCAATGGTGTGATTTCACCCCTATTATTAAGAAGACTGTAATAAATTCTGCCCTTATCAAAGACTGCGCTTCTGCTTAGTCTGTTTACTCTATAAGGATTGGAGCCATCCCCGCCCGCGAAAATGAAATCGAGTAGAAGGGGCCGCAAGGGAGACGGCGATTTAAATTCAATAGCTTCAAATCTGCAGCCATTTGCGGCCTTTTTAGACAGTAAAAGATCAACGGCGGTGGGATAACAAATGCCATTTCAATGGCATTTGTTCTTTGGTCTGAAATACTTTAAAACTTGTGACAAATTCGGTAATGGTGCTTGAAAAATTAAATATTCACGAAGATAACGCTAATGTCGTTTTACTACACGTTTTTAAAGTATCAATGAAGTAAATAGATTAAGTTTTAATTCTTACAGCTCTACAGGAACTCTTATGTGGTATGACTTTGGATAAATTTAATTGTGATAGTATTAAACACCACAGTAAATTTGGTAAAATCCTACAATTAACCGTCTTCTGTAAGTTTTTATCGTCAATAGCTAGCGTAGCTCATTCTGTTACGTTTCATGAAATAACAACCATCCTATAAACCATGTTAATTTGCTTGAAAAAAAGATAAGCGCCTACTATCCACGAAATTTGAACGCTGTAAGTACCAGGTTTGGATCTCGGGGTCCGGGGTTTGATCCCTGGGCAACAAAAGTTTCGAATATTCAAACATTGCTCGGGTTTGTGATCACCAACCCGGATTTGGCAAGCGTGGTAATTATGCTTGTACCCATCATTGCTGTGGTAACTTTATTCAATAATGGTGGCTTTTGCCCTGCCGTGGGATAATAAAAATGCCGTTTCTTTAGCTAGAAATTGGATAATTGAATAGACAGTTTTTTTTAGTGCGTGTAACGATTGCGAAAATATGACAACGTTATATTTTCATTTTGACTCCAATTCAAGATTGAATAATCTCAAATATAAAGATCATTAAAAGTTATGAGGGATTACATGAGAGCATATTGTCGTCCCCTCGCACGTGACGAGATGACCTGCGCCACGTGCGGGCTCTCGCAAAATGAACACGAAACAACCGGATAATAGGGCCTAGCCCTCGAGGCCATTCGTCAAAATACAGGGTGTTAAATAGTACGAGCCAACTTCAAGAGTTTGGTTTCGAAGAGACATATTTTGAGAATTAGAAAAAAAAGATTCAGTCGTGATAAATCTGATTCAGATAGAAAGCATTCACTTCAGAGGGAGGTCACTATAAACTGTAAAATTAATGTAACTATAACATCAGTATATAAACTTGAAAAATTAATGGTATAGCGCCCGCCCGCATGCGAGGAGATGCGGGTTCGAGTCCCGCCTGAGACAAAATTTTTCAAGTTTATATACTGATATTATAATTGCAATTTAATTGCTAAAATATCAAATTAAGTATGTAACTATAACATATTTAATTTTTATTTATTTATTTATTGCATTTTGTCTACAAAATAAATGTAACAAAACCCTGTAAGGGTTTATGCAAACAACCTTAAATTAGTTTTAAAACATAAGCTTAGACAAAGTTTCAACATTGGCCAGATAAACAGACATAGTACACCTATTTATCATTGGATTATCATTATCTTTTGATAGAAGATTATCATTATCTTTTGATTGAACAACTATTTATCATTGGATTATCATTATCTTTTGATAGAAGGCATTTGTTTTCCAAAATAAACACGATTTGTGCTATTATGACTTTCAATTCTGATAAGCTGTTGTAATTTTGTAGTCCAAAGTCCATTCACCTTTTGAATGTGTTTTCTTATCACTATACAACTCGTTAATTGTCAATCTTTTATAATGAAAAATAAAATTGCATCCATTAAATTATCAAATCAACGTCCGTGAGACCATGTGCCCGACATTACTGCCGTTAAAAAGCCGGTTGAACTTTTTTTCATTTATTTTCATCAGTTTTCTAAAGACACCTTTAAACCAATCTCTTGAATTAGACTTCTTTCAGTTTTTAACATACTTTATAGTTGTTAGGTCAGAAAAGACAAGGTATTTGTTTGTCATTAAACGCACGTACTAGTTATTTCTTAGAACTCGTATGCATTATATAACATTGAAAATGTTTCAGAGCTATCAATAACCATTACAATTTTTCGTTGATGGTTGGTTCCTATAGTTTTTGAACTTCTTGAACTCACTTAATTCTATGAGACAGTTGAATTTCTAGGTATTAAAGACTGCAGTGAAACTTATTTTATATTATGAAAGAGAACTTTACTGACTGTTTTGTTTCGTAGTAAAAAGTGTTTTATTGGAATTAAACAGTTTGAGTACAAAAAATATACTTTTCACAGTAAATTAATGTAATTGTAGTCTGTTATAAACATTAATTTACTATTCTTAGTTACTAAACTATCATTATAGCTAATATATAAAAATGAATCCATATTTCCCTTGGTCATCGCATTACGCGTGAACGGCTGGACCGATTTCGCTATTTCTTTTTTGTTTTGTTTGTTATTGTCAGGAGAGTGTTCTTATGAAAGAGAAAAATTGCGCGGAAAATTAGAAAATTTAAACTTAATTATTTGTAATGTAACCTTAGCGCTTTTGACAAATTAAACTTTTTTAATGTAACATTATGGCGTTTGACATAACATTGACAGAATCCGTGCTGCATACGGGTACACACTGCTACGTTCCAGCACTGAGCAAGTAATCACTACGTTTCAGTGCGATAGATCATAGTCGATAGATAAATTTGTATCTGAAATATTTTTTTTGTTAACTAAACCAATTTGAAATCAATATTCATAGTTAAGACAGGACAACGTCTGTCGGGTCCGCTAGTAGCTAATAAAAATTAAATCAAGTTCACCTAAGTTATTAAACCTAATTGTATTTTAAATTTGATGCCTTCGCTTCAAATCAGAAAAAGTAACTGTAAAATATATCAAGAACGTTTTATAACTTTTACTTGCACAGCGACAACATAAAAAAAATTATCTGAAAGCGTCTTCGACAAAGTTTTCGACAACTTACAACGAGATTCAGTTCGTCGACTCCCGCCCACAGCTCGTATTCATGCTTTACAAGTAACGTACTGTTATTTGTTGGGATTGAAGGAAAACAACCGCACCCCAATAAAGGGTGTTTCTCGGAATACTGAATAAGCTTAAATTACGCAAGCGAATTTCGGAGATGCCTGACTAAGCTACAATATTGCAATGTATTCAAGCGGACTCTGAGCAGATAAACTTGCGGAGTAGATTGGAGTGTTTATACAGTTACAACGTTTAATAATACAGTTTACCCGGCCTCATCCTCACAGCCAAATATGTAAATTTTAACTGTATATTGCGGGTGATGCGAAAAGCAGCTGCTATTGAAGAGCTTTCCACGAAGCTAATAAATAATGCATGATATTCTTCCCTGGTACTGTTTCTTCAACTCCCCTCGACTAAATCATTATTAAATATCAATTAGTTACCACTGGCGATGGGAAGTTGAAAAGTTGACCGTTTTATGAAGACCTCTTTGGTTTTAGCGATAACCTTATATTATGGCGCATTGAAGGTCTGCGAAAATTGGAGATGCAGAAACCCTCAGTTAGGGTAGCAGGAAGGGGGAAAATCTTATGAAATCGTTTTATATTTCACTTGACTGAAGTTAATAAAATAATAACTGGGATTAATTTTATTATTTTAATGAGAAGATATACATTTTTAAGTATTAACTTGCAATCTCTTTCAAACAGCATTAAAGCTTAGAGAGCTCAGAGAGCACAGCGTAAGATATATGCTTTGAAAAATTCGCGCCGTGTCGCAGTGTCTCGGTGGCCTAATGGTATGGCGCCCGCCCGGCATGCGAGGAGATGCGGGTTCGAGTCCCGCCTAAGACAAAATTTTTCAAGTTTATATACTGATATTTGAAATTTATGTTTTTTTTTATCATATGGCCTGTTGTGAGTGTTGTGACAAACTTGAAGTTATTTATGCGGTTCATATTTGATGAGTTGTTTGTTCACATGTTTGTATATAAAGTATTTGAGTAGAAACATCCTATGTGATGATAAAAAATATGCAGTTATTTACTTAATCGGATTTCGTCCCGCATTGCAGCTAGGTCGATAATGGTGCAGCAAGATAGATGCTTGGCAGAGATCCTCACAAATAGCTTTCAGAATTGATTTGAGCATTAGGAAAACATTTTCACTTGTATTTTAGCCTACTTTTAAAACCTTCTAATCAAATTCTATTTGTTTAGTTTGAATGCTAAAATATGTACCTATACCTAAATTTAAGCAAAATATGTTTGATTTTCGTTTAAGATCGATTGTGAAATTGAATATCTTTCAATTCAAATGTTAAACGTATTCATGTCGCAATAAAATTGTAAATTTATTAGACATACTGTTCTGATTAGGTCAAACATAAAACAAATATTTTCAATAAGTTCAAAAATTTTTTTACAGTACACCAAAGTAAATCAGGGCAAAGGAATATGTAAATATAAAGACAATAAAAGTTAATTTGGCACGGCGCCAATACAGAGGTTGTTACGTATCAGGCTTCAGCCACATGCCGCCTAGAACGGCTAACCTACTAACCAAAACAGAGGTATTTTTTTTTTATTGAATAAATATACCGCTACAATTCTCTGTCAGAACAATTTGTTTGTGCGATTTTCCACTGAAATGTACACCATACATGGATATATTTCAGCAAAAAACTATTTATAAATTAAAGCGTTATAGTGCTTTTTAGAGAAAATATTTTAGATTTAATCAATGCTGCTACGTGTTTTCTTTATCATTACTTACACGCATTTTCATATAATTATATGATAATGTGTTTACCTTAAACAATAATATTGAAACATTACAATACCTTAAGTTATTTAGCTGTTCTCTTTGAGTTATCCGCAAGCACATGGGCTCTACTTACTGATTTTATCGAAATTTATTGCAGCGCAATCCGTTGTATGAAAGGTCAAAAGTAACTGCTTATGTCTAATTGCGGCCTTGGCAAGCCGATTTCGTGAAACTAAATTTTGTTATAACAGTTTTCAAACGAGTTCAGAAACGGTACTGCAGCAGTAAGTTAAGGTCCGTATTTCCAAATATACTGAACATATTTTCTCATGATAGATTATTCTGGAAATCTTCCAAGTCTTATTTGTGAATGTTGTATACTTAAAACAATGTCACTAGTCGGGTTTTTCAAATGCTGTCAGCAAGCAAGATGCTGACCATGAAATTGAAACCATAGGACGATTCGAAAATCGTTTGTGTATTGACGACTGTTGCAGATCGTACTTAAGTAACATATCAATAACCTTACCTACCTACAGGCGTTTTGTTCCTTTTCAAGGCAGAGTGTAATTGGCCATGATCTAGATGCTGTAAGCCTAGTTATTGAATTGAGTGTAACTTTCACATTTGGAGCATAATTATGAGACCTCCATAAACCTTATACAAGGAGTCTAGTTTTATTCAAATGTGCAGGTTTCCTATAAGGTTGGTTATAGACATTAAAAGTCTGATCATGGGCCTTGGACCAAATCTATACTAATATTATAAAGCTGAAGAGTTTGTTTATTTGTTTGTTTGAACGCGCTAATCTAAGGAAATACTGGTTCGATTTGAAAAATTCTTTTTGTGTTGGATAGTCCATTTATCGAGAAAGGCTTTAGGTTATATAACATCACGCTGCAACCAATAGGAGCGAAGCATCAGTGATAAATGATGCAAAAATAGTCGCGATCATAAAAACATAAATTGACGCGGACGATTAAGTCGCAGGCAACAGCTAGTAATAAATATGTATATTTCGTTAGAATTGATCGATCTAAAAAGATTTGCGGGCGCTGTGGCGGCCACGCGGTTCGAGCGATAGAAATGCTTAAGTTTGTATTAACCGTTCTGGACTGCCACTGGCAACGAGTACGGCGCTCACGCTCCCGTCGTCACCGCGTCCCGTCCAGTTTGCCGCTTAACTAAGTAATACTTTACTGCAATCTCCCTTTGGTGTTACAGGCGAGACGCGATCCCTGCAGGTGGAGGGAGGCGCATTCGAGCGCGCCGCGGAGCTGCTGAGGCGATCGCCGGAGTTTACAGTACTTGCCGCGCTGCGACAGGAGCCCGCCAACTCCGGCACGATATTATCCTTTTCGCATGGCTACAACAGGTATATTATGAATAAAACTACGCTTGGAGACTCTTAAGAGCTTTGTTCCCCTATTTTACTGTGGATCTGAGCTAAATTTAACATACACCGCCGAATAAGAGCAAAATATGAAAGATTGAAGTCACATGCACTGTGACGTAATTTTAATGCACGTTGCGCTTTGAAATAGCCCTTTGATAAAAGTGCAATCAAGTTGAAAAATGAGCGGTAATTCATAGTTATTCAGTAATATCGTCAAGTAGACGTCATTTTGTGTGATTAAATTGTTGGTATCTAAAAGCTCCATTTCTAATATTGATTTGGTAGCTGTTAGGAATTGTTGTTCGTGACAGCCACCCATTTATGAATTGCTCCGAAAACGTTAGATTCAAGTAATGAAATGAGGCTTGATGTGACTGTATTATTTTTTGTAGTAAATCGAGTATATTTACTAAATAGAGTCACGATTAACAGTGTGGAGTTAGAAAAGGGATGCACAAACACCTGGAGCGTCGTGTGCGGCGGCTGCGCGGGCGCGGCGGCGGCACGCACGGTGAGTTCTAGATCTCAACATCGCTGCGCGCGCACGCATCCCGCCCCCCGGCACATGCGTGCGCGCGCATAGGGGAGAATCATGTATCTTGGAATGTCCTGTGCCTCGGAATGTCCTCCTCGATCCATCCGTTGACCTAATTGCGCTCACTGTGTCCTGCATGGATGTATGTACTGCGGGCGGGCCGGCTTGCATGCGCCTCCCGCGTATCCTTCACCGCCGTCCGTCCTGTGTTCTGTGTCTTGACGTGTTGTGTTTGTATCTGTCCGTCCGTTCCCCTTCACGCTCCGTCTCTCGATGTTCACCTGGATGTTAATGTATGTCGTGGCGCGGCCGGTCGCGGACCCGCGTCTGCTCCGAGGGGACACCGCCGGGCTGGTCCGCACTTGCATTCCAAGCGACATGGGAATCCGAAACGTCTCGTACTGTGTCCGAAGACACACGCGAGCCCGCCTCGCATCGGTCGGATCGATTGCCCGCCGAGCCGCTCGCCGATGACGAAAGTTCCCAAATTTCCGTTCGATATCGGACACACGACGAGACGCTCCGCCTCTCCGTAGCGATTTGACCTTAGCGACTCGATCGTCATGAACGCGATCCGTTCCGAGGTACATGGTCCCCTATCCAGGCCGAGCGATATTGAGATGTAGAGCGAGCCGAGGCCCGCTCGCGGTCGGTCCCACCCGTCGGTAGCGCGAATTGTGTGTTGTTTGCTTTGTTTATGTGTACCTCGGAACAGTTCGCGAGGGAGCGGCGGTGTATTCCGCTTCCGACGTGTAGTGCATCAGTGTGGCGGTCGCAGGTACCTGGAGGTGCAGTCGAGCGGGCGGCGCGACGAGGTGCGGCTGCACTATGTGGCGGCGGGTGCGAGCGCGGCGCGCGTGGAGACGTTCCCGTTCCGGCTGGCGGACGGCGCGTGGCACAGGCTGGCGCTGGCCGTGTCAGGCGCGCAGGCCACGCTGCTGGTGGACTGCCACCCGCTCTACCGCCGCCTCATCCCGCCGCCCGACCGCAACTTCACCCAGCCGCAGCTTGCGCTCTGGGTTGGACAGAGGAATAGCAAGCATTCCCTATTTAAGGTACTAATTATGTTTATGTATTTATATGATTGCTAAAGCAAACGGTTCATTTCGTTCGTCAATACTCATCAAAACTGCTAAAGATATTTGATTTTACAATCCGACTGTAGAAAAATTGACAACGCTGGCAGCGTTGTATCATAATTACTTTGGTTACGTACCTTAAGATTGAACTGTTTTAGTAGTAAGAACCAAACTGAGTAATGATTTATTATATGTAAAAAAATATTATTTACAACGATAAATAATTATTTACGAAAAGAAAAAAGTAATAAATTGCTAAATAAAATCATATCACTCATCTGTATATCTTAGAACCCTTCATTTTATAAATTAATTTGTTGTTTTTTTTATTTTAAGGGTACATTACAAGACGTGAGACTGGTAAGCGGTCCTCACGGATATCTAACACAATGCCCAGGGCTGGATTCAGAGTGTCCAACCTGTGGGCAATTCGCGTTGCTGCAAGCAACGGTACAGGAGCTTACATCGCATATCCATGACCTTTCACTAAAGGTAACTATAATTAAAAAACTTACCACATCATTAGTAGGAATTACACAAATAATGATTGATGCAATCATCATCCCATTATAATCATCTGTTCACTGCTGGATACCTCTTCAAAAGGAGAAATAAGTTTGGCCAATGGTAGACAAAAAAACGCTGCTTCCATTGTCTTTTATTCTGCTAGCACTCATTTAATTAACTACTACTAACGATACTAACAAGGTGTGATGCTATTGTATTTAAAGCGGCCTCACAGTATTTGATATTAACAGATGTATTTTGTTTTTCTAGTTGATGGGAACAGAATCGAGACTGGCGCGATTAGAACAATGTGACTGTCAGAAGTCATGTTACTCCAATGGTACAGTCCACGCAGACGGAGCCACGTGGCAAAGAGATTGTAATCGATGCTCCTGCGTGGTAAGAGCCTTTGTTTCACCATATTAGAGATCGTATAGTAATCAATAATGTTTTGGAAATTTAATTACCCTATTATCTATTATTTACCAACTGAATAAGGCTAATTTAAAGATGTTCCTAAGTCCTCTTAGGGATTTTATGCATTAAAACCCTGGTGTTATAACTACTGCCGAATACTTGATTCGCTTACATTACGGTTACAGCTTAAAACTTATTAAATGGGTATTTATCTTTTTAGTTTAATCAGGAGATTAGCTCTATAGCCGTGACAATAATAAAATAAAGATTTTCTTATATTTGCTTACTATTTTTAACCAATTGAATGTAGAATGCTGGTGTAAAAGTTTCAAATGCCTTTGGTGGGATTCGAACCCACAGCTTCTATTCAAGGAATTGCATCTTCATTTTTCCTAATGTTTTTCAGCACGGCGAGATTACGTGCAGGCCAGTTGAGTGTGATCGAGCAGAATGTAAAAACCCAGTGCTACATCCAGGAGAATGTTGTCCTACTTGTTTAAGTAAGTATTTGTGTAATTTAAATTAAGAAAAATAGAATCAGGGCAATGCAGTTTCTTGGACTTGCGACCCAGGCGTAGGTTTAGGTAGGACCTCTTTCTGACGCTTTACTAATTATCTTCATTGCGGTTTTCACGCAGCACGCCGCTTCGTTACTACTGAGGAACACAAGCAAAACTGATGTGCAAATATTAATCAAAAAGGTTTCACAATAGATTGTATTTATAGATACTCACGTGTCCTTCAAGACACACAATAGACGAAACTATTGTTACACACGCTAAAAATCGAGTTCAAATTTTCTTTACAAAATAATGCTGATTTTAGAATTGTATGTAAGTGCTCGTTTAAACTTTTTGCATTTGGTTAGCGATTAACGCAAATGAAACCTACATCAAATACACATTTATGCCATAAACACAGATAAAACATAAAAATACTATACTTAATACTCGCAATGTATTGTGTGTGTGCTAAATGGGGGCATACTAAAACATTGACCCGAGTTCATCAATTCTTAAACAGCCGGTAAACATAGATTGACGATTAATTTGACACAATTCTCATAAAAAATATGTCAAATAATATTTTAAACACTGTTTAAAACTTAAACGTCTGTTGGTGAACTCTACGTGCTCTTTCAACATAAACAACATTTAACTTTATGTCATTCATCTAGTACTTTAAAGGTTACACATGACATTAGTTACGTTAATTTAACTGCGGATGTTTCCAAGTGTTATATAAGTAGGTATATTTTTTATCTATAGCCGCATAAAAATTACCGTTGTTTTCAGGGCATTGTCTGCTGAAAGGAACATTGTATGAACACGGAGATAGGTTTGCGCCCAAAGAGTGCGCGGAGTGCGTGTGTCATGACGGCAACATGCAGTGCACGCGGGTGGACCCTGAGACCGCATGTCCGCCGCTGCCCTGCGACCCTCCCGACCAGTTCACCGTGCCCGGGGAGTGCTGCAAATTCTGCCCAGGTCAGTTCATACATCCACATAACACATTATGGCCCCTATTCAGCTAACCAAATCATATCACAATCGTAATTCAATAGCAGGTTTTTGACAGTTCTACTAGAGAACTAGGCTAAATGTCAAAATCGCCCAATGGGGACTACCGTTTCTTTGCTCACCAGTTGGCGCCACTGTAGACTGAGGTCCGGAGGTATAGCTATCAAAGGCGATTGGCGCCGAAACAAAGTGTTATATCTTGAATCTAATTAAGGTTATATTGTTTATCTTGATATCAACAATCTAACTTCTGAAATAGTTGCTCTTGAGGCCGCCTATTTTTGCGCTTTTTCTTAATTCCGCTTTTAAAGCGTTTACAATAATCGCCAAATAATCCATATTTGCGAAGGAGATCACTTTCCAGCAGGTAAATTAAAGAAATTATAATTTATGCAACAAATTCCGCTAAAACCAGTACAAAGTGAATGATATTGGACCTCACGCGACACTAGCGCCTCTAGTGGCAAATTCACTAGCGATAGCCCCCATTCAACCACGATTAAACTGAAATTGAAATAGAAGAATAAGAGCCCTGGTTGCTATGGCAGCATGCAGTGAACACTGCACACGGGTGTGTTATGCGAAATTTTATCTGCCTCTACATAAAATTTACCCGATGTGTGCCTATGAAATACTGAGAGTTATTATGCCTTTTTTTTCTTCTGTCATGTTCATAGACCCTGACAACTTCAATTGTTAAAATCTTGTGTTCTTTATTCCTTCATCAAAACCTGCGTGTAGGGAAATGAGGACAGGAGAGCAATTCCCCATACGCAATACACTTAGGTTGTTCATAGTTTATGGATCGGTATCAGAGTAACACTTATCCTAGAACTCTTGCCCCTACCCATATTTTACAAAATTTTGTCAACATTGCTGAATCTCAAGTCTTCGATTACTGATAATTTGTGCTCTTTAGATCAGCTTTCCTATAGGCTTATGCAATGCATTCAGTAAAATCGACAATAAGTCTACCTTGTGTTTGCATCCCAATGCCTGCGATCTCTCATACTGACCGTTTCAATTGGTGGTCAGATACATAAAATTAATTTCTATTAACATAAGGCATATTGCAGGTGTGGACTACTGCAGCATGGGGCACTCGTGCGACGAGAACGCGACGTGCATGAACCTCAACACCAAGTACACGTGCACGTGCAACCAGGGCTTCCAAGGCGACGGGCTCTCTTGTGAAGGTACTGTTCAATAATATGGAAAAATGAAGTTGAGTGATAGGAAAGGAATACAAAATTGTCCCTCCAAAGGAAAAACTAAATCATCATAAAACACAAAACACAACGGGGCGTATTAGTAATATAATATCGGAAATATTACAACTTAACTGACACTTACCAACCCTTCAAATGCAATTTTCTTCTTTTCAATAGTAGTATTTCAGGTTTATCTCCTCATTTCAGACGTAGACGAGTGCCAAGAAGAGGGCGGCCTTCGAGGGCACCACTGCCACTCCAACACGCGCTGCGTTAACGTCGTCGGCAGCTACGTCTGCCAGTGCCTGCCAGGGTACGCCAGGAAGGACAAGTTCAATTGTGTCGAGGTAACAGTCACAAGGGTAACGAATTATACACTAATAATATATCCACAACTTTTACGAAGAAAAAAAATAAGGTAGCCGCCTATAATCATCCCACTGCAGGGCGAAGGTCTCCTTTATTGAATTCAAGTTATAACAGTATGGTACCGTAGGATTAAATCAAGTCCGAAATATTTATCATACTATACAAAAATATCGATTGTACTTTAAAACAAAGCAAAGGTACTTCAACGTAGAGTTCCATCAATGGGACATTGTCATTACAATTAAAATAATTTTCAGTAATATTCATGTAATTTAAATGTTGCATTGACAAAGTTATGATTTAGTCGTACTCGTAGTAGAGATCGTGCCATAGTTTATTCGTATGTTGCACTGAAGTTGTTTCCCTAAAGTTTTTAACATAGTGTACCCATATCTTATTGATAGTACCTATATAAAACGTGATTAATAGAAAACATTGACTCTAAATAATCTATCTACTACCCGCTAAAAACTTTATGCCACAGCGATTTATAAGTTGTTCCTAGACTGAGATAGCTTCGTAGATAATACTCGTAGTCTCGTAGCTACAAGTGTTACTACGGGCAGGTCATGTTAGCCTACAAATGCCGCAATATGGACGTGTCTTATAGGAATTCGGTAGCATCCTGTAGTCCACGCGGACGGAGTCGGCAGTCACTGTTATACCAAATTATACCTTCAAAAATGATACGATCGATCGCGAGAGCTACACGCGAAATTTGGGACTGCTCGGCAGTTTGCACTAAGCCGAGTAATAGGCTATTTGACAATGCGAAAAATAAAGTGCGAATTACTATTATCAGCTTATATTATGCGTTTAAAATGATTATTTACGAGTACTAACGGAAGTTGTAAATAATAAACGATTTATTTATAAATCTATATATAAAAATGAATCCCTATTTCCCTTGGTCATCGCATCACGCGTGAACGGCTGGACCGATTTCGCTAATTCTTTTTTTGTTTTGTTTGTTATCGTCAGGAGAATGTTTTTATGAAAAAAAAATAAGAAAATTGCGCGTAAAATTAGAAAACTTAAGAAAACTTAATCGCCATACTAAATTATTTGCAATGTAACATTATCGCTTTTGACAATTTAAACTTTTTTTAATGTAACTACGGCGTTTGATATAACATTGACAAAATGCGTGCTGCAAATATCGTCACATAATCGGGGTAAAAAAACTGAATTTTGCACATGGCCAGTAATGTCTCCTGTTACCGTGTCGGAATACCAACAAAGCTATATATACCCACCAGAAAAAAAAACAAAGAATGTTGTGTATCATGAAGCATAATAATTAATTATAAACTATTGGTAACATTTTTTTTATAATACCATTTCGTTATCAATATTTATAGATAAAGACAGGACAACGTCTGTCGGGTCCGCTAGTCCAGAAATAAAAATGCATTTATTTAAACGTTAGTCACGTGACACGAAACGTTCCTGATTGGTCGGGTTTCTGATGACGTCACCTGCTTGATAACTTCGTTTGCCTACTTGTGTTTTAATGGCTTTTCAAAATATTTTGATAATATTTTCCTATGATAATAGTATCCATTGTTTTTGTGTGATTTATTTCCAATATTTTACAAATTCTCTCAATGACTTTTGCTATGGACAACGATTTTGTAAAGCAGAAAGCAGTGTTTTTATTACATTTAAAATCTGTAACAAACAAACTAGTTATTCGGGATCTTTAAGTGTTATGTTTATTGGAATCATAAGACTGTAGCTACAATTTTTAGCTAATATTATGAAAACATCGGAAATATTCGAAGTGAGTTGCAAGAGGCATTCTGTTAAAAACATTAGAGGTATTATAACCTGAAACTAATAACAAAATATTGACATTCCTAGTTATTACAATTTATAAATTATGTTTACTTGCATCGAAATGGTTCTCACAGAAGAAAATATTTGTACTATTCGCTATGATATTATGACCCCTCCGAAATAGTTGCAACCACTTTCAGCACACTTAGACTTTCTTTTGAACACTTACAAATAGTTTTCCGAAGTTTCTATAGAAGTATTTATACATTTTGGAACTGCATACCATTTGAAACTCATTTTATTACATAAGTCACTGTTAAAATATAGATCCAATCGCACTTTACTTATTTGTTTGCAGCAAATGTATGTTGATTATGTGCTACAAATCACAAGACAGGCAGGTGATTATGCGCCATATTGACAAAATAGAGTTTTGGCGCGCTATTTCAATTTTCAATTTTCATTTTGATATTTTCCAGCAAATGTGTACCAGAATTTGAAAAAACTACTTTTACTGTTCTTCAACCTCTACTTAATAATATAAAATTGATTTCAAAACCAGTCAAATAGCCTATTCTTGACTCTTTACATATTAAGTTTATAATCTAATACGTAAGTCAGGGTTATGCGGCAAAGCGTGACAACAGCGTTCTCTGTTCCAGGTGGACGAGTGCGCGGCGGAGTCGCACGGCTGCCACGCGGCGGCCGACTGCGCCAACACGCCCGGCTCCTACACCTGCCGCTGCCGGGACGGATACTCCGGCGACGGGTATAACTGTTCGCGTAAGTATTGAAATTTTGTGTGCCTTTTCAAAGATAATAAAACTGTAAAGTATAGTGAAGTAACGGCCTATTATCACCCCACTGCAGGGCAAAGACCTCTATCATTGAATTATAGATACAAGCTTATCAAATGCGGGTTGGTGATCACAAACCCAAGCAATGTTCGAAAATTTAAAACTTTTTGTTACCCGATCCAGAGATCGAACCCGGGACCCCGAGATCTTGGCCCGGTATTTAAACCACTAGACCAACGGGGCGACCGATATAAAACTAAAAAGGTTCTAACTTCCTTATTTTTTATGTTTGAACACGTATAACTTTTTAGCAGATTGGCAGATTTTAGAATCTTTTGTTGGTTTGGTAACCGTGTTGTTCAGAATTGGGTTTATTTTATTTATTTATTAAGGTTTTCCAGTGATTATATACACTATAACTTACAGTAACTATTTAAGCATAACTTATGTACTAAGTGTAACAACCCTTTTTTAAGGAAAACACCACATGCAATTTAAAGAAAGTAAATTAGAAAAGAAAAATATTGCACACATAGCTCTCATTTAAGTAAGACAAAAGTAAGTACAGGACTGTTCAATTATCTGACTTGGGCTTGAGCCAAGTCTGGCACAATTTAAATTTAAGCTTGGCAAATGAGTCAACAAGAAAATCGGTCAAGTCGCTTTTACCATTCACAAGCCTGCAGAGCCTTGGGATGGGTGAGTTTGCACCTAATACCGATCTACGCAAGGGAGGGCAGAATGGAGTAATGGGCTTGCGAGTAATTCTACGAGGAACTTTTAATTAAAATTTTTGAAGTAGTTCAGGACAATTTATTTTATGGTGAAGAATTTTGTAGGCGAAGGAGAGGTCTAACAAATTTCGACGGTTATCGAGGGTAATCATTTTGAAAAATGCAACCTTTTTTCGTAACTTCGAATTTTTTTATGGATGCCATTTCTGTACGCAAGATTAGACACAAAACGTTTTTGCAAACGTTCAAGACGTAACGTGTGTGTTGCAAAATGAGGCCTCCATACTACTGTGCAATATTCAAGTATACTACGTACTAGGCTATTATAAAGCAGGATCTTAGTTTCATTTTTCCTAAATGCCTTCGTGTTACGGATTACAAACCCTAACATTACGGATTACAAACCCTAACAAAATTGCAAAATAGGGTCATCCAAAAATTTACAAAATGAAACTATTACCTTTTACATAAATTAACCAACAAATAGCGTTAACGAATACACCAATTTTTAGTAGTACAGTAATAGACACTAAAATAGTTCACAAAAATCTATCAGTCATTACCTACAATACTCATTACTGATACATAAAAGAAAACGTATCTAAAAAAAAATTGGTTGTTTGTAAAGTAGGTTTACGATCGAGATGTTTACGTGATAACGTCTTATTGGTGATATAAGTTTTTGGGAAGTAAGGAATTAATGAAGATAACAATTTTTTCAAATTTTAAATTACATCTTAAACATTCAACGAAAACTTAACCGCACGAGAAAATCTCCATTCGTTTGTATGCCGCTAGAGTGAGAGAGACGGAAGATCGGTCCACTCACTCGAACGCTATGCCAGCCTCCGCTCGTGAGGATTCCGCGTGACAAGTTTCACGGAATGACTGGCAGCGCTCGAGATGAGACGGGAGATCGGTCCGTCTCTCTCTCTCGTTATACCTGCGATCGCGCTCGTGAGGTTTTGGTGTGACACAAGTTTCTGAACATGTCACCCGACTAAAACGATTTTAAAGACGTTATCACGTCAATAAAAAAGGAGGGATTTGCACGTTTCCTTTCTTATGTACGACTCTTTGTTTTATTTTATTCGGAACACCAACAGCCACATCAAACAAATAATAGATTACATAAATTATATCTATTTAGCTATTTATAGGTATTCGCATATAAAAAATTGGTTGTTTGTAAAGTAGGTTTACGATAGAGATGTTTACGTGATAACGAGAAAATCTCCATTCGTTTGTATGCCGCTAGAGTGAGAGAGACGGAAGATCGGTCCACTCACTCGAACGCTATGCCAGCCTCCGCTCGTGAGGATTCCGCGTGACAAGTTTCACGGAATGACTGGCAGCGCTCGAGATGAGACGGGAGATCGGTCCGTCTCTCTCTCGTTATACCTGCGATCGCGCTCGTGAGGTTTTGGTGTGACACAAGTTTCTGAACATGTCACCCGACTAAAACGATTTTAAAGACGTTATCACGTCAAAATTAAGAAGAAAATAGACCACAAATCATAATACCAACCATGGAAATATACCGACCAATGAAAGTCGATTATACTTTTACACTATCGACCTCCACCTGTCAGTCCTCCAGACGATTCTCGAAGAAAGCTTGATAGGTACACTTAAAACGAATAGTAAAAGAAAGCAATGAAATATTTGTAGCGCTTTTGGAATGGGAGCCAAAAAACTCAAATGTGAATAATTTATTAATGCTAGCCGGTTTGGTTCTGAATAATTCCAATTCAACATTATTTTTCGATAGCTCGTTAAAAAGTTTACTCGCTCGGATGAGGAAAGAGTTACGCCGATATTTATTGTGGACCCTGGGTAGTGCTAAAGGTTGAGTACGTCCTGTAGGCAGCCTCTGTGGGACCCAAATGTTTACCTGCTCCAACAAAGCAGGACAATCGACGATACCACTGACAATCTTTAGTATTCAATTAGTAGATAAATACAATGTCAGATACTTGCCGTCTTTTTTCTAAAGGTAAGAAGTGATATTATCTCCTACATCTCGTCTCATAACCATGATCCTTCACATTAATTTTATAGTGTAAATATATAAAAAAACCTTTTTTGTATGGATTCTATACGGGAAATATAAACATTATACTGGGGTCTCCAGACCACCGAGGCGTACTCGAGCTCTACCTGCAATCATTCAGTTTACGGGCGTTGACCCCTATTCGCTGCAAATACCGCTGCACATTACCATAATTACCCTAGCTGTTAAGTCAAACATCGTTTCGCTGTCGTACTCACCAAATTCCTTCTCGACAGCGATTTGCAGTGGAGGTTGTTTGAACGGCGGCGTGTGCGCATCGCCGGAGTCGTGCGCTTGCCCGCGCGGGTTCGGCGGCGCTCGCTGCGAACGCGACCTGGACGAATGCTCGCCACCCGCGCACCCCGCCGCCCGCGCACCCTGCGTCCCGCGCGCCCTCTGCGTCAACACGCCCGGCTCGTACTACTGCGTGTGCCGCGACGGCTACAGGCGGGACCCACAGCTGGACCATTGTGAAGGTAAGATTATATAGGGTGTTAGGTAATTGGATTAAAAAGCCGAAACCAGCCTATGTTAAAGTATGCATATAAATACCATGGCGTTTTTTTTATTTTTATCCGATTTGTATGAATTGTTTTTTTCAACAATTGTGATATCATAATATGTCTGACTTCACCATAGTATTTATATGCATAATGACATGGGCTGGTTTCGGCTTTTTATAGGTACCACTTCACTTACCTAACACGCTGTATAAGGTCATATGGATTAAAGGATGATCAAGTTGATATCCTTAAAGAATAGTCTGGTGTCGGAGTATTCCAAGCCGCCTATTACAGGCCTCTAGCGTGGCTTACAACTTCTAAGACGAAACTTGTTAGGTTAACTTATTAAGACTATGATGTGAACACAATCTTCTGAGGTTGCAAGTTGTGTTTACAATGACAAAGAATTATGGATAAAGTGGTGGATAACTTGAAAGAAACGTTATAAATTAGTTAGATCTGTTACTTTTAACCCCTTCATTGAAGTTAAGGTTCTCTACCCATTACTTTTCTACTACTACTACCTACTGTTAGTCGTAATACTTATAACTAGCGTTCGACAATGTTTTTTTTTTCAGATGTGGACGAATGTGTAGAGGGTTTCCACACATGCCATCCAAGCGCGCGCTGCGTGAACACGGACGGAGGCTTCAGATGTGAATGCGAAACGCAGCCATGCGAACTAAGTGAGTATTGGTGTTTCTTCCAAGTAGAAGTTCACATAGCAGGTTTTTTTTTTTTTATACACTTTTTTGCACATGTAAAATCAAGTACAAAATGGCGGACTTAATGCTAAAAGCATTCTCTACCAGTCAACCATTGGCCCAAACAGAAATATCACAGGCGGTGCATCAAAGAAAAAGAAATAAAAAAGCAATGCATCAATAAAATAGAAGAATACATAAATAACAATAATTACTTACATAATATACCAAAGATAATATAATATCATAATAATATATACATAACTACTTACACATAATATAATTGTACACATCACACATGTCAGAGAAGATCGATAGAGAAGGAGAAAAACTTATTCAGAGAAGTGGCTCCTCAAAGCCTTTTTAAAGGAAAATTTTGTTGTAGATTTTCTTATTTTGGAGGGCAGTCCATTCCAGAGCCGTATAGCTGTTACCAAGAAAGAGTGAGACATGAAGCCAGAAGAATGTCGAGGAGTAAGTAACTGAAGAGAATCATCAGAACGGAGGTTTTTGTCATGAGAGGTGTGGAGAAAGGACAATTTATCTTTAAGATATGATGGAGATTTAGGGTCAAAAAGTATAGAAAAAAGGACGCACAGAGTACGAACTTCCCTGCGCTGTTTGATGGGGAGCCAGTGAAGCTGGGAGCGAAACTTGGATACATGGTCATACTTGCGAAGGCCAAATATGAAGCGTATGCAGCTATTAAGAAGACGATCCAACTTGTTGAGAAGGTGTGCAGAGAGATTAGAGCAGCATACATCTCCATAATCGATAATAGGCAAAACCAGAGACTGCACTAACAAAGTTTTTGTACATGAAGGGAGAAAGTGCTTGAACCGATAGAGTGCTCCTAGAGTGCCAGTTACCTTTTTGCTTACTTCTTTAATATGCTGACTCCAGCACAAATTATTGTCTATGATAACTCCTAGGTTTTTAACATGTGAAGAATAGGCAACGACAACTCCATCAAAAATAATAGGAGGAATTGACGTCAGATCCAATTTACACAGCTGTCTAGAGCTGCCAATAATGATTGCTTGACATTTGCTAGGATTCACTTTGATACCGAATTTGTTAGACCAATCATTGATAGCGCGCAAATCATCATTGAGTTGACTAATGACCTTATGGATATCCAACGTGCTTCCCTGAGAATAAAGCTGTAGGTCGTCAGCATAAAGATGATATGAAGAAGAAAGGTGAGAAGTGAGACTGTCTATGAATATTGAAAATAAAAGGGGTGATAGTATTCCTCCCTGCGGCACACCAGACGAAAGATTTTCCCAGTCAGAGAGAATTGGACCAAGACGTACCGACTGCTGCCGGCCGCGAAGGTAAGATGAAAACCAGTCTACGGCAGAAGATGAAACTTGAAGATGCGAAAGAATGGCTAAAAGAATGTCGTGGTCAACCGCATTGAAGGCGTTGGAGAAGTCAATTAGAATCAACACGGTTAAACGTGACTCTTCCATGCCAGATCTAATATCGTCGACAATTTTAAGAAGAGCGGTAGTAGTGCTGTGCCCAGGCCGAAAACCGGATTGAAACTTGCCTAACAGTTCATTACCAAGTATAAATTTAGAAAATTGATGGAAAGCCGCAGCTTCAAGAATTTTTGATAGGAAAGGTAGAATAGAAATTGGACGAAAATGATTAGGAGTGGTTGGATTAGACACTTTGGGCAAAGGGATTATATGGGCACGACACCATAAGGAGGGAAAAGTTCCAGAATCGAAAGAGTAATTTATTATGTGTGTAAGAGCAGGGAGAATACTATCCAGAATAAGAAAAATCATAGATCTGCTGATGTCATCGGAACCCACAGCTTTGGACTTAATTGATACAATGATTTTACGGGTTTCATCGGCCGTGACCGGGGAAAAGGCGAATGAATTAACTGAGGGACAAGAAAGAGATTTTATATACGAAATAGTGGCGCGCTTGACAGAATTATCTAAGACGGTTGATAAACAAAAATGATTGTTCAGCTCATTAGGAGAAAACATTAAGGACGGAATATTTGAGACGCCCTTACCCAGGCCCAAACCCTGTAAAAATTTCCAGACCTCTGAAGCAGAAGTATTAAGCACATTTGTATGGATGTAGTGACGTTTAGCGGACCTTACCAAATTATTGCACCGATTCCTAGCACATTTAAAAGCTTCCCATTTGGCAGAGCAGCGATTTTTTTTAAAGGAACGGAAAGCAGTATCCCGCTTTCTCATAGCATCACGGACCAGGTCAGTTATCCAAGGCGCCGGCGGACGTCGAACACGAACAGAACGTACTGGTGCATGCCTGTCGAAGAGCTGCAATATGTTACTATTAAGGTAGCTAACTTTATTGTCAATGGTTTCAGCATTACATACCAGAGCCCAGTCGATTGAAAAGGAGTCAAGCTGCAACTTTTCCTGATCGATTCTAGCGAAACTCCGCATATGCACAATCTCTGGCCTGCACTTGGGAGGGGAAAGTTCGTAAGAGATAAAGGTTTTGGTTTGACTGTGACGATATTATTTATTCCCGTTATCATACCGTTCACATCTGTACTTTTATCAAAGACGGACTAGTTAAGGATACCAATCAAATGGCAATGATATGAATTATCCACAGACACGGAACATCATCATAGGTATCAGCGTATCATTTCAACTGACAGTAGGTACCAACCAAAAACAAAGTAACCTTCTCTTAGCCTAAAAATATCCCATAGCAGGGAATAAAAATAAGTCAATACTTGCTTTATAAGATTGTTAATTATAAAAAACAAAACGATATTCCTCCTTAATATACTGGTACTTACGCAATGAAAGTACAACTTACTTCTTGCATTGTTACTTGCACACACACTGCACAATAGACGGCTACCAAATTAGAGGAGCTCCAATCCTGGACCTTGCTCCAACTGATAACATTTTTTTTCGAAATTTGGATAATTTCTTGCAAGGGAAAAACTCTTTGAGGAAAAACTTCAACTCCGATGAGGCAGTACAAACCTCCTTCAAAGATTTTAATAATTGCCGTTCGAATAGTTTTTTTAGTAAAGGGATCAATGAACCACCCATGTGATGGCAAAAGTGCATTGATAACAATGGTACATACTTTGATTAAATAAATATATAACATACATACATACATATTATCACGCCTCCTTCCCAACGGGGTAGGCAGAGACCAAGGCCTTCCACTTACTACGATCCTGGCATACATCTTTCGCTTCTTCCACATTCATCAATCTTTTCATGCATGCTCGTCGGTTTAGAGTACTCTTGACCTGACCTTTCTTCAGAACATCCCCGATTTGATCGTGATAGGTTCGTCTAGGCCTTCCTCTTCCAACGTTCCCTTTCACACTCGTCTTGTAGATCTGTCTAGTCATTCTTCTCTCATTCATCCTCTCTACATGTCCAAATCATCTAAGCATCCCTTTCTTAATCTTCTTTCACACCACAACGTTCTCTTATCACACTATTTCTTATCCTGTCACTCAATTTCACTCCTAACATACTTCTTAGCGCTCTCATTTCTACTGCATTTATTCTACTTTCATGCTTTTTCTGCCATACCCAACTTTCACTTCCGTACATGAGTGTAGGAACCAACACCCCTCTGTGCACAGCCAGACGAGCTTTCATAGAAATCTTCTGGCTATTTACAAAGGCGTGCAGCGCACCATTCACTCTGTTACCAGCATTTACTCTCCTTTCAATATCACTTTCATACTTTCCGTCCCTAGTAAACACCGACCCCAAGTATACAAACTCATTCACTTGCTCCAGTTCATTACCACCAATCCGAATACATACTTCTGTCATGCTCTCTTCCTTTTCAAACACCATAACTTTTGTCTTATAAGTATATAAGATTAAAAAAATATTTGAATTTATGTTCCTCCCATACCAAACGCCAATTTCATATGTAAGGACCTAATATAACCCTTCTTTTGACGCAATCGGGTAATAAAACAAATTTTATAGATGACCCTTACTGATTTACTGGTTAAAACAGAGATAATAAGCCACCACGCTAAGTCTGCACTTACATTATGAGCCAACAAGTTTGACATGTTATCAATTACCAAGGAGAAGGAGAACTATCGAATATAAAACCAGTGCCGTATGTTGCAGGTTGTTCGTGGCAAGGCAAGATAATGTCTGACGGGGCCCGCTGGGCGGAGGCGGGCGGCTGCCGAGCGTGCGCGTGCGCGGCCGGCGTGGCCACGTGCGCGCGCGCGCTCTGCGCCTGCGACCGCGCCGGCAACATTACCACTACTGTAAGTAGAACGTGAACGGATGTTCACACTTCAAAACATAATCATAGACATATCTCTGCTTCAAAATTACTATAATCAGCACCCCTTGCATTAATCGTTGATGTTCCTTGATTTCCTGATTTTGTTAGTCGTGAGTTCCGTTTCAGACGCTTTGCTTTGCAAAATAATGTCTGTATTGGCTCCATCTATTTGTTTCTCTCACACTAATGTCTCAGAGTTTCTAAAAGCGATAGATATATACATCGAAGTACTTTAAGAAGTGATGTTAAGTTTAGTCACTTCATAACTGTTATAAATTAATGCATTAGATGTGGAGCATGCCATTATTATAATACAGAATTCACAATGTCGAAGGTATCAGTGCTTCAGTATGTAAATAATTTGTTGTTCAGTAGTTTGCTGCTTGACCAAACAATGTTAATTTCTGAGTACTAGTAGTACCTATTACTTTAGTTATTTCTGACTATATCATACATTCCAGTTACAAAGCACAGAATCCTCAGTGATGGCAGTAACGGCACCCGCGTCGTGTTGTCCGCACTGCGAACCGCGGTATCATTGCCGCCATCAGGAGATGCACCACGTGACCTTTCGCAGCGGCGAGCGCTGGCTCTACCAGTGCCAGATCTGCGAGTGCCTTGTGAGTGCAATCGACTTTCTATTATACGGAAAGGTCCACTGTGAGCTGAAATATCGATTACACCATCAGTTTTACGGTTTTTCCTTCCAAAGTAACAAGAGCTTGCTTAACACCAGTGCCTGATCTGCTGGTATTTCAAAACTATTTTGCTATAATTGCCAGGCAACGACAGGCAAGCGGGTTGACAATAGTGGAGATAAGACGCTGCTGACTATCTTTTGCATATGGCAAGAGTCCTGGTTTTAATAAAACCGGCCAAGTGCGAGTCGTACTCTCGCTCGAAGGGTTTCGAATCAACAAAAAATCTTATGTGGTGTATGTGAGCCCCTTAAATATTTATCTTATTCTATTGTTCAGTAGTTGTCTGTAGAGCGGCAACAGATATACATCATCAGTATCTGTTTAATATCACGGTAAATGAGATACGACCTGGTAACAGACAGATGAACGGACAGCGGAGTCTTAGTAATAGGAACCCTTTGGGATCCCGTTTTAGTTCCTTATAATAAACTGAATTATTGGTTGTGTTTCCAGCTGGGCGAGGTAGACTGCTGGGAGCCGGAGTGCGAGGAGTCCGGCGTGTGCTGCCTGGCGGGCGGGGCAGGCGCGGGCGGGGCGGGGGGCGCGGGCGGCGCGGGGGGCGACGACGAGCCCGAGTGGCGCGCGCCGCACCGCCTCGAGCTCGCGGGCTGCGCGCCGCCGCACTGCCCAGCGTGCCAGGTACACACACACGCACACGCGCCAGCGCATAGCATACACACAACTCATGCACCCATTTGTAAAGACACTTGGGTGGTTTCAGACTAGCATTAAACCGCTTCGTATACGCTCGATTTTCTGACGATTTTACTCTCGCGCTACATTAAACATAAAGGTTGCGAGTCCGCTCGAAATATGGAATAAGACAAAGCTCTCGCTTGCTTCTAAACCAGCTTATATACGCGGCATCGCTTAAAAATAAACAGAACTTCCAATACGAACTTTGACAGGCGTATAAAACGCTATTCAGAAACCGAAAAATTACCTTTATAAATTAATTTCCCATTTAGTGTTCGTCAAGTGTTGACGCGATTAAGTAATTATATTCAATTCTTTTTGGCAGACAAACCCTTATGGCAGTTTATTCATGAACAGATAACAACTATATTTAAATAGAACTGCGAGATTTCAAATTTGCATTGCTAAATGCCATATGAATCTCGGGTAGACAGGGATAATTGGAGGTTGCATTCCCAGTTTAATCCATTATTTGTCCAAGACGCATCGCAGAGAAATAGCTAAAGATGACACGTTAGCGTTAACTTGCCAGTCATTCAATTTTGTCAACACTATCAAAATGGCCAATGTAAATAGGTACCAAATTTAACTACATCTAGCAAACTCTCCTAACAAAGACACATTGTAACAAAGAAACGTAACATCGCTTGAGGTTTCGCGCTTGATGCGGAAAGCTTATGTGTATTACTAAAATATTGAACTAAGCTTCATTAATATAATAAATTCCGTAACCTCAAACAAACATGTTCCTTTATCCAAACATTCAGTAGCTTATGACATACTGCAAATTTTAATAAAATTTGAAGTTCATTAACTTGATCTCTGAAAGTTTGGTATGCTTGCTGATATGTTACAATTTAATATTTTCTTACCTTGTTGCTGTGCTGTTTTTATCGTAAACCGCTTATAAACAATGCTACTTTTGGAAACAGTAACTAATATTGATTCAAAAAATAGCATTTTAAATTCTTGGAAGTGATACCTCGCTATGAGCTTGGGCCATCAAATATTCGAGGAGCTTGCCCATCGGTCGTTTGGTCCTCGTGTGAAGCATCGTTTCCGCTTGTTGCAGGGCGGGCAGTGTGCTACTTTGGTGAGCAATCTCGCGTGTTGTGTGCATCGGTAACCATCCCCACTCTTCTTATTCATTCATACATTGCTGTATTAACACGTGTTTATTTCAATGCTTATGCCTCTGATTTAATTAATTTGAAAAAAAAATATAGTAATTAATCAATAAAGTTTGGTCGGCCAGCTTGGGTGCCAATGATGTATTGGCGCCCAACGTGGTTAATCATATTATTAAACTTGAGGCTAATCAATGTCATTTATCATTTTATGTTGCATGTTTCCTCATTTATCATTTCATTAAGCATGATTTGACTTTCTACTCAATTGATATATCAATCAATATTACTTTTCTGATAAAGCATGGAATGAAAAATTTTACGAAGAAATTCCGTTCCTTTAGTCATTAAAACATTATATTTCGTTACTTTAATTCACTATACTTCATAAGAAAATAGCAATAGTGATAGTAGGTAATCACGACATTATCAGTCACTATTATGTAGTTTTATAAACTAGAATCTAGTCACTTGTAGATTTTTTAATAATGATTGTTAATAGTTATTTTTAACATAGTTAGCTCAGAAAAACATAATAAAATTTAAAATATTTAAAATTCACAAAATCACGAAAGTCTGAACTAAAGTAGGTAAATAATTCTATTTTTGTAGCTTAACGAATGCCTAAATAGATTAAGTAAAATATACCTTTGTTAGTATTACTTAGGGTCTGCTTCGTAAAATTTCATTTATATGAAACTATAGTTGGTAAGAAACAATATGAGGTTCTATTATACGGGTGTTTCTTCTAAGGTGTCAAGCCAATGCGAGCTGATAGCAGAGTACCATACCTATCGATTTAACCCCTATGTATGTTCTACGATTGTTTGTATTTTTCGAGTAATAATTTTTTTTTGATATTTTTCCTGATTCAACGAGATAATTGGTTTAAAAAATTATATCTTTTTCTTGGGTCAACTTTTCTTAAATATTTTTTTTTTAATACAATGCCCAATAGTTGCAGTTTTATGAGTAAAATAATCTCCTTCCTAACTTTGACATAAGTTACAAAAATTTTTATCGATACTTAAAGAAATGGGATAAAGCAGGACCCAATGAAATTTTCAACATAGGTAAAAAAAAATAAAAAAGAATTTCAATAGCTTCTGACTTATTTTAAAAACTGCTCGACTACTTAAGCTTTTATTATAATACAAAAAACGATGTACTACATGGGGCATTATTTGCCAAAATCGGTTGTTGAAAGTGATGTATCGGAAATCGTGTGATTTCATATTTTATAATTTATTTTGCTCCTTTGCTTATTTTCATCAATCCTGAGATTTATCATTACTTTACGGTTAAGTGGAGCTTATTTAATACTAAAAACAGTCATTTTGTAACTAATAAATAATTACTCTGAACTCCTGTTTGCGGTTGTATTTTATTTTACGCTTAAGTGTGGATTATGGAGCTCAAAAAATCACAAACATCATATTATTATTTAATGCGTATTTCGGGCATATGACTCAAAGCAGGTAGCCGAAGGGTCAATGTTAGAAAGAGACAAAACTAGCACAATTGTGTTTGCGTCTTAGTCTTAGTGAAAACGATGCTGATAAGGTCGAAAATGGCAACAAGTTTTTAAGGCTGCCTTGTTGTTATTAACATTTTTTAGTCGACTTTCGTCTGCTGCTCGTGCGCCTGTGTTCTGACTGCTAACCGATTTTTCAACTGGGAATTTCGCTCGTTTATTGGACTTTGTTGCTTTTCGATTTGGATTTACGTTACCTTGGTACGACGACTCTGCGCGTTAACTGGACTCTGTATTAAGCTTGTTTGTGAGTGATATCATGCCTAGAGATCACGAATTTTCATCCCAAGATTATGCGCAAATGCATTATTTCTACGGGTACGCGCGTGGGAACGCTTCACTTGCCGCAAGAATGTTTCGCAACTATTTACAACGCAGAGGAGGACGACAGCCTGATACCTACCCTGATCATCGAGCAATTTTGCGAGTACATCGAGCGTACGAGGAAGGCCGTAACCCGGCGAACACAAACAGATCAAGAACGGTAAGAGCAGATCCTGGTCGAATCGACATTGTTTTGGAGGAAGTGGCACGCGATCCGTCAACCAGCACCAGGGCAATCAGTCGGCGCACAGGAATTCCACATGTGAGTGTACACAGAATTTTACGCTTCGAAAAAATACATCCATATCACATTAGAAAAGTGCAAGATTTACTTCCGACCGATTACCAAAGAAGAGTAGATTTTTGCCAAGAAATGATGAGACGAGACGCGGAAGATCCTAATTTCTTTGATAAAATTCTGTGGACGGACGAGTCAAAATTTACAAGAAATGGCATTTTTAACATGCACAATTACCACTCGTATGCAAGAATAAATCCTCATAAAATTCGCCGCCACTGTTTTCAAACTCAATTTTCAGTTAATCTTTGGGCGGGAATACTAAATAGAGAACTAATTGGGCCCTTCGAGCTACCAGATACCTTAAATGGAGAAAGATATTTAAATTTCATTCAGCAAGATTTGCCTACGCTTCTAGGAGATGTAAATATTTTATTAAGAACTGAAATGATTTATCAAATGGACGGAGCTCCATGCCATTTTGCTAGAGCAGTTCGACAAGAGCTAAATGAAAATTACTCAGGAAGATGGATAGGTCGCGGTGGACCAATAGCTTGGCCACCTAGATCACCTGATCTTAACCCTATGGATTTTTTTATATGGGGCTTCTACAAGGAGTTGGTATACTGTACAGAATACCAAAATATTCAAGATTTAAGAACAAAGTTATCAGAAGCGCAAAATCAAATAAGATCGCAACAAGAAGCGTTTATAAATTTAAGGAGGAATTTTATGCGGCGGTGCAGAATGTGCATATCAGTTGGTGGTCAGCATTTTGAACATTTACTGTAAAGAAAACAATATTAAACTCAATTTTAATAGCAATTTGAGTTTTATTTTGGATCCCTCATTTCATAACAATGGTAGTGGTTAAGGATAGAAGTAGGTATAAAATTTATGTTTTTATAATCAATTCAGCTCTGCTTAAACGTAGGGGAATATTGTAAAACTCAAGATTGATAAAAACAGGCATAGGTAATAAATAAATTATAAAATATGAAAATCACACGATTTCCGATACATCACTTTCAACAACCGATTTTGGCAAATAATGCCCCATGTAGTACATCGTTTTTTGTATTATAATAAAAGCTTAAGTAGTCGAGCAGTTTTTAAAATTAGTCAGAAGCTATTGAAATTCTTTTTTATTTTTTTTTACCTATGTTAAAAATTTCATTGGGTCCTGCTTTATCCCATTTCTTTAAGTATCGATAAAAATTTTTGTAACTTATGTCAAAGTTAGGAAGGAGATTATTTTACTCATAAAACTGCAACTATTGGGCATTGTATTAAAAAAAAAATATCCAAGAAAAGTTGACCCAAAAAAAAGATATAATTTTTTAAACCAATTATCTCGTTGAATCAGGAAAAATATCAAAAAAAAATTATTACTCGAAAAATACAAACAATCGTAGAACATACATGGGGGTTAAATCGATAGGTATGGTACTCTGCTATCAGCTCGCACTGGCTTGACACCTTAGAAGAAACACCCTGTATATTCAAGCGACGAAACAAGAGGAGGAAGTCGAAATTAACTCTTGGTATTATGATACACTGTCATTCATAAATATTCTACTTACCTATACCCAAGATAACTTTTAACAGCAATAATTTTAGTTAGAAAATATTTCTATTACTTTATTATTAGATATAGGTACTTAAAAAGTAGTCGTAGTAATATAGATATCTAAATGGTAACCGCTTTTTAATTGAGCATGAAATGTAAAATATTGTGTAAATATTATTACGAAAAGCAGACCCTTAGTAATGAGGTGTAGCCTCACAGAGCAGCGAGTGCGCGACTGTTGTAAAGTGTGACCGTGGGCGATGTAGCTAAAGTGGTTGGCGGCGTTGGTTCGGCAGAGCGCGGGCGCGGTCGCGGGCGGCGCTGGTGGCGGCGCTGGCGCTGGCGGCGCTGTGGTGGGGGCGCGGGCGCGGCGCGCACCGCAAGCACCGCGGCGCGCGGCGCTAGAGCCGCCCTGAGCCCCGACACCACACCTCTATTTATTCTAGATAGACCTAATGTTAACCAATTGCGGCGGGCGCGCGACCACTCGACGGCCTTACTTAGCGAGCGCCCGCCCGGGATCGCATGTGATACTGTAATATACGGGAGCGGTCGCGTACTTTCGAAGTATTTCGTTATAGCAATATTATAGTGTTTACGCGTAGTTAGGATTGTGTACCGGCGCGCCGCGAGTGCGGCCGAGCGCCCGCGCTGCTCGCGCGCTCGCCGCGGCGGCGCCGACCGGCTCCCGGCGTCGGCCGCCGTCGATATGTTAATTTCGGTTCCGATTTCGCGCGACATTCGTTTATTCTAAACGACGATTGCTAGTCTAGAGTTAGGAGTACGAGATAATCTCACCGAGCAGTGATCGTTAGATTTAAACTACTTAGATAGATTGAAAAACGCACACAAATGTCACGGGAAATCAGAACCATCGTGTGTCCGACCCGATGCGAAACAAATGCGATATCGATATATCGATTGATTTTTACGAGTGTCATTATGGCCTCATGTCCTGTGTGAATGATAAAGTCGCTTCGGGCCCGACGCTCCGCAGTCTGCAGCGGATCGCAGTCCGCCGGCGCCGAGCCCTCAGCTTACGGCGCGCTTTCGCCGCCCCTTATTATATGCGAATTCTAAATTTACCAGTTGTCGATCGCTTTAAATATAATATTAGACTCGTAAATGAACTATTTAGCTATTGTTGTGAATAAAAATAAAATATTGTGTCGCTACATTTGCCGAGGGGCGGCGCGGGCACGACGGCGAGGGCGCGGCTGCGGCTGCGGCTGCGGCTGCGGCGCGGAGCGGGCGCGGGAGCGGCTGCGGCGGCGGCGGCTTTTCAATTATAACATTACGTAATATTTTAATGATAGCGTTAGTCCTGTACATGAGTAGCGTAGTGCGGCCGCCGCGGACCGCCCGTGCGCCCGCACCCTGTTGTACGAAATTTTTCATGATATATTATAGTTTTTGTTTGTCTTTATATATAGATCGTTTTCTTGTATAATTTGAAAATAACCAAAAATAGGTACCAAATATAGAAAAAATATGATTGTTTCTTAATTTTCATAAAGCATTTTGATGCTTGCATGTTGTATTGTGTTCAAAAAATTACAATTAAAAAGATATCCTCAATAACGTTGTTTTATTCTTCTTACTCTATACTTTGCGCAATATATTCTAAGATCCCACCATACAACGACCTTCACCGAGCTGTTTATTGGATGAAAAGTGTTTTATATACAGTATATAAACTTTAAAAATTTTGTCTCAGGCGGGTCTCGAACCCGCATCTCCTCCCGTCCCGCCTGAGACAAAATTTTTCAAGTTTATATACTGATGTTATAAGTGCAATTAAGTTGCTAAAATATCAAATAAAGTATGTTTTATATACAATTAAATATGCCAAAAAATATATTGCAAATGGGTTGCCTAAAAAATTTCAGTCCAGAGTAGAATTTTTAAAATTTGACATCCGAATTTCATGACTTTTTTTTGCATTCAACCGTATACTACCGTGTTCATAAATGAATAATCTTTATTTGTATTTAACTTTATTGAAGTGAAACTTCTTTATCGGCGTTGGAAAAAATTTTCCGTCACGAAAAAGTTTTCGGACCGTCACGAAAAAGTTTTTGGTTGCGCGTCACAGCGTCACATTTTTCGGTTACGCGCCATCTTTTTCTTGCCCCTACCACGGTTGGTTCAGACGATAGCAAAAAGGTAAAGTGAAATAATATTTAACCAATTTTACCAATTTTACCAATTTTACCAATTTTACCAATTTAACCAATTTAACCAATTTAACCAAATTAACCAATTTAACCTATTTAACCAATTTAACCAATTTCTGGAAAGTTGCATGTAGATCATTTTTCGAAAAATAAGGCCATAAAGAAGTTTCACTTCTTACGTGTGTACACTAGTACACGCACAACTTTTTTTTTAAATTATCCAGACTGGTGTAAGTTCGATTTACCTGTTTATTCGACGGGAAAAAAATAGTCAACCTAACGTTTGCATATTCTTTGGGCTTCATATTTTCGATTGGTATGAAATTTGTCTATTAACCAAACCAGTAAAAATAAAAGTTGTGCGTGTACTAGTGTACACACGTAAGAAGTGAAACTTCTTTATGGCCATATTTTTCGAAAAATTATCTACATGCAACTTTCCAGAAATTGGTTAAATTGGTTAAATTAGTTAAATTGGTTAAATTAGTTAAATTAGTTAAATTGGTTAAATTGGTTAAATTGGTTAAATTGGTTAAATTGGTTAAATTGGTCAAATTGGTTAAATTGGTTAAATTGGTTAAATTGGTTAAATTGGTTAAATTGGTTAAATATTATTTCACTTTACCTTTTTGCTATCGTCTGAACCAACCGTGGTAGGGGCAAGAAAAAGATGGCGCGTAACCGAAAAATGTGACGCTGTGTGAACTTTTTCGTGACGGTAAATTTTTTCCAACGCCGATAAAGAAGTTTCACTTCAAAAATTTTAATTTAAATTTTAAAAAAAATGTTAATTAATCGTACTCTGGACTGAATTTTTTTAGTCAACCCATTTGCAATATATTTATTGGCATATTTAATTTTATATAAAATACATTTCATCCAATAACCAGCTCGGTGAAGGTCGTTGTATGGTGGGATTGGGATCTTAGACTAATAGTAATGTTAATACTCATGTAAGTATCAAAAACATTTATTTAATATAATGACATTCATTCATAATTTATAGGTTCAATTTTTCACATATCCGTTGACGCATTAATCAAAATCACCACATTTACAATAAAGTATGAGACGAATTAAAGATGTGTTGATAAAGCAGCACTTTAAACACGGTGTTCAATGTATACACACACACTACTTAAAACATCTTATTTTAAAATCTAGAAGTATCTAGAAAACCATTCTAAAAATTTTGAATTGAAATGAGACACCAAGGAAATGACGTTGCTGAATCTGTGCATCACAAATCACCGCGTTATAAGGCACGTTCACATCGGCGGCGGCAGGAACACAGGCGCGGCCGCAGCGGTAGCCAGGCCCGCGTTGTGCGTCAAGCAAGCGATGCGCAGCGGCTGCGGCTTGTGCCGGGACTCGTCCACCACGCCGCACACCACAGTGTATGCGGCAGTGAACAGAGTCACTCCCTTCGAATAAACACAATATTTACTGTACCAAAACGTTAAGTCATCAACAGTATACTGGCTCTATTCGGTTAAACAGAGAAAAAACCAAATGAATCGAATAAGCGTTCCGTTTTTTCTTTTAAGGTACTGAACCATAAATTATGTTATACCTATTTCATAAACATACACTAAAAATAATAAAAAAACCGAAAGAATAAAACTATATGTCTATATGCTATCAATTAATTTTGATCGATTAGTGAGATTGTATGTTTTTGTTTCCGTAGCTAAGTTGGAATACTAAAGTTCGAATGCCATCTGAAGGATTTTCCTTTTTTATCCATATAATAGAAATAATCTCTAATAGCTCTCTCTAAATCAACGTTTAACACGTTTCTGTAACAGTAAGTACTTCAGACACAATAGAGTTCATTACGCCGTTCACTTATGAAGTGTTGTTTCAATAATGTCATTCCTTCTTTTTTTAGCACCGATCCTAACTAAATTGGTGGCTTATTTTACGCTTTTTTCGGTAAAATTTTTGGAGGCTTGTTTTTTTTTCATATTAAAATGGGACTAACTTTGAACTAAGTTCTATCGAACAAAAACAAACATCAAAAAGAAAAAATATTTACAATTCTCTCGTAACTATTGCAAATGTATTAGCTTTCTCGAGAAGAAAAATCTAATTACCAAAACCATAATGATGGCAGAGGCGAGAGCGGAGAGCGCGTTGACGTAGCTTCGGAGTTCGATGAGCGCTGGTCTCAGGCAGCCTTGTGCGTGCGAGGGCACCTCACATTTATCGCCACGCTAAACCAAACAATAAAGAAGAGAGGTTAAAAAAATTTAGATTTTATCAAAACAGATTTAACTTTTACTCATGTTTCATCAGTAATAGGTACAGTTATTTTTTGCAATAGGTCCCAAGAGGCGCTTTTACACGTCCCAATATTTTAACTTTAATACTGCTTCGGGACAAGTGTGGACTAGTGCCGGAAGTATAGTGTACGTCACCCTTCTGTGTGTGAATGTGTGCGAAAACCTGACCAGACCTTTAATAATAGCTCTATTCACTAAAATCCGTGTTCTCCTGTGCCATCGGAACCATGTTAACGCCCCGGGAGTTAGAGTTAATAGCGCAGGCAGGTCCTTGGTTCAGCATCCAGTTGTGGCTCATTTGAGCAGCGGACGCCAAGTTTTAGGATGGAAGATGTATAACCTCCAATCTTCTGTTATCGGGGCCTCCAAAGTTCGCCTTGTTCTAGCACAATTGAACATCAGGTGCTTCTCTAGATAATAGATCATGAATATGTATGGAAATATGTTACCTTTCCGTTCCACACCCGGCCGCAACATGCCGGCGGTAGCGTCCGGCGGTGCTGGTACCAGTCCGTGTACGATTGCACACCGCAGCACCGCAACTAATAAGGATTTTTCATTTTTACATGAAAAGTAAAAATAAAAAAAATAAAGTCAGTAATTAGTATTACAGTTTTGAATCTTGCTAATTAGTTTTACAGTTGCTAGATCTTGTTTTATAAATTCGGAAATTTTTCGGAATAAAAATGCATTGTTAAATATTTTAAGGTACATGTCAATGTGAATTAACAATTACGTAATGAATTAAAATATTAGTTCAATGCAAAAGTCAATGAGCCTTTACCTAGAAAACTAATTTCACAAATATACCGTAAATCCAATTGTATACAAATTATAAAGTTTAACTTTGAATTGAAGAAGACTTCTGAAAACTACTTTTACGAGACCCAAACTTGTCACCAAGCGAGTCCAAAACATGAACCTCTATCTGCATAGCAGCAAACGAGCTTTTCACAGCCGGGTCGTGTGAGTCGCGTGACATCGCCCGCAGCATGCTGGCATTCAGAGTGGTCGGCTCTCGCACCGCGCGCGACAACCCTGTGATCGACGACAGCCCCAGCGAGAGCATCAGCATCGCCACCGTCACCAGGGTCATCAGCTAGGACAACAATGTTGGCTATTAAATAATATGTAAACACTATACACAACGCCGCCTTGGTCAAATGGTGTAAGTACCGGGCCAAGAATTCGGGGTTCTGGGTTCGATCCCTGGGATACTTTAATTTAGTATACACAAAAATGAAAGTTGTAAGTAAATAAAACTTCAACTCCCTGTTTTAATATTTTACATTTGATGGTGGATATAGGATGCCGCCCATCTACTTCTGGCAATACTTCTTTCATAATCAAAAGCTTATATCAGTCCACTGCTGGCCACAGGCCTCTACAAAAGGAGATATTAACTATGATAGTCACGCTTGGCAGATGGGTAGACGATAGAAGTTTGGCCAATGCTGGAAAGAAGACGCTGCTGTCCGTCCTAGCAGTTCTCCTTAAGGAGACTAAAAGAGCTAAGTGCTGCCCCCAATTGATTTAATTTTATTACCTACTTCTAAACAAAATCAATTCTCACAAAACTAGATCAGTATTATTTTAGCAAATGACCTCTGGTATTTATTGGAATCACTGTGAACTGCTTTTCATTCTGGCATTCTTTCGTATTGTACATTATTGCTAAAAGCGGCCGCTTTTGGCGTTAGCGACTTTGACTTTATAAACAACTAAATGAAAAGCTTACTGTGATTTAATAAATACTAGAGGTAATTTGCTTAAATTATACTGTTCTAGTTTTTTAGAATTGATTTTGTTTAGAAGTAATAAAATTAAATCAATTGGGGGCAGCACATAGCTCAGTAGTCCCTTTAACGGCCGGTCCTAATAACCTATCTAACTTCAGTTTTGGCATATCGGAGATAGAAAACAACTTCTGTCTTTGTTTCTCTGGACGGCAAAATCAGAGACAGAAGATGTTTTCTATCTCCGATATGCCAAAACTGAAGATAGATAGATTATTGGGACCGACCGTAAGTTGCCTCTTACGATAACCATATAGGAAGATAGGCGGTGGTGTTATTCTTTAATGGGCCTTACCACACAACGACTTCATTTCATAACAGGAATATTGATCCTTACAGCGAGTGCAATGCACAATTATGGAATTATTGTTAAGCAGGTTCAAGATTCTCAAATTTTGGCCGGATAAGATATTGAAGAGTAGAAAGTTTATCCTACTTTTAACTTTAGTTAAAACCTTTTTATAATCCGGGAATAGGTAGGTACCGATCTTTGTAAATTTTCCAAAAAGTTACATTTCTTGACTTCATTCTTCATATGCTCTAGGTAAAATAGGTACTACAAAATTGAAGTGAAAGATAATATATTTACATATTAAACACGAAATTAGGGTGTCTTTTTTTTCAATAGAGAAAATGGTTCTATTAGATTCTACCAGCTGCTTCCGATCCTTTCATACCATCAATGAAGTCTGAAGTCTTCAAACCACAGTTAGCTCATACTGTGTGGATTGGAACATAAATTGCGTGTTCAGATTGAAGAAGCTAATATACTACAAAATAGCTTTTAATACCGTAGCCATAAGGGAGATTGCCTTGGGGTGGTAAGGCACGATGGTGCAGAGCCAGCAGGCAGGCAGGCACAGCATTGCACCCACTACAAACAACACGCTGGCGCCCAGCTCCACGCCCAGGTCAGATGTCCAGAAATAGTACGAGATACGGAGGAGAGTCCATGCCGTCGATCCACCCAGAATTGCTCCGCCACTCTAAGGAAATTAATTGCATTATGTTTTACTTTGTCTCATCATCTTAATCTCTAAGGAAAGCGATATAATCAAATATATAATATATAATCAAATATAGGGAGTGCGATGTAGCCGATTCTTCACCGGTTTGTTATTTTTTTGAGATTTAGATGCATGGGCCATAACAGCCCCAATTTCTTACTTTCAATAACTAGCTAGCACTGTGGAGCAAGCGTGATTCTACATTAATTAAGATTCCTGGTGGAGACGATCACCACTACGGAAACGACCTAAAGTGCGATGGAGCAGCACCCTGTATGATCTTTCTGCGTCTCCACCCCGTTGGTCTAGTGGTCTCGATGTCCTGGGTTCCTTCCCCGGGTCTGGCAACAAGAATTTCGACTTTTCGAACATTGTTCGGGTTTGTGATCACCAATCCGCATTTGGCAAGCGTGGTGATTTTGCCTGTGTCCATCAAAACTTGAATTCAATGATAAAGGCCTAGCTTTGACCTACACTGGACTATAGGCCGTTATTTTTAAAACAAATTGGACTTACGAGCAACAGCCCAGCACACGTGAATAACACTAAGCCGCTGCTTCTCATTTTAGCAAATATAAACGTTAATACAATTTTTGTAATATTTTCAAATATTATATTATTTCAGTTGACGGAGACTGACTGACAGTCACTTGCTAAATTTGAAAGTGGTTTAAAAATCTTTCAAATATTTTCTAAATAATTGCCAGCTTAGCATGCTCCTTAAGAAGATTGCTTAACTTGTAAAACAGAATAAAACACCAATTCCTACCAAGCCAACCCTATTTTTCTACCCGCCTTCGGTTTTTTTTTAAATTAATACTTGATCTTATCGAACAATTAATTAATTGAACGATCTTCCTGGTAAGCAGTTATGCGTGTTCAAACTTGAAAAAATATACAACCACGTCGAATTGCGAGTCAGTTGATAAAGGCATACATTCGTAATCTTCATGATCTTTAAAGTCTTCTTTAGCCGCCTTTAGTCGTTTTCAATAATGTTATACATAACATTAGTAGATAAATAGCGTTTTATTGAGAAAATATAATCTGATAATAGTCTGGATTCTGTAACTAATAAGTAACAAGAATTGAAATTGGATAAAAGCCATATCGAATTGCATTTACATGTACTTAATTTATCACTTGCATTAAGAAATAGTATTCCGTCAAAATTGAAATGCAAAACAAATTGGTAAATAAATTAACTTCTGCTGCTAAATTAATTGTTAACTGTTCATCATGAGGGCAATGATTTCGTCTGTATCATTAGGTTTTATTTTTGCAGTCATAAATTCAGTTTATGGGCACGTAGCATGGAATTTCGGTCAAGACACCCCGGATAGCTATGTCATTGGTCGTGAAACAGGAAACATACAATTTCTACAAAAAGTCAAACGGATCCCTTTGAACGTAAGAAATTAACAATCAAAACTGTATGAAAGCTCTAGATCAGCAAACTTATAGTATAGGTACACCGTGCATTTTGAACTTCCTTCCTGACAAACTGAGACCACGTTATTTAACCACTTAGTATAGCATCGTGGGAATGTTTCTTTATTTAATTTTTTATCAAAACAATATCTTAAAAAAATATAAAATATTGATTTAGCTATAGATTTTGAAACACGATGTGACGCACATGGACGTATCTGTGTAAGGTTCATTCATCCTGGACCCAGCCGAAGCAAAATAATACATCCGTGCGCATCACAGAATGATTTAAAATGAATAGTCATATTTATATATTTTCCTAAGACAATTTTAATAAATTTAAAAAACCCTGCCATGAAGTTACACATAATGGTTACATAACGTGGGCTTTATTTGTCAGGTGATCAGAAATGCACGGTGTAGAACAGTTTTCGTAAACAAGTACAAAGAAAATTAAATAATGGTTAATGTTAGTGCTGTAGAAATTAAAAAACATAATAGTATAATGCTTCTTCAACAATCTAATGACTAAATAACTTAATTTGTCTTTAAATCACGAAAAAAAATTCTAAACTCTAATTATGTTCCAGGTAGTACAATGTCATGAGGTCACCTTCGTGCGAGTGGAAGTGGAAAACGGCGTGTCCACTCCGACCGTGAGATACGACGAACAAGCACTCGCGGTGACTATCTCGTACACCTGGTTGCAGATCAGCTCGTCTACATACCACATTCTAGTAAAAGGTCGTCCGATCATCGGGTGCAATCCAATTAAAGAACGTCAACCTGTTGGTTGCCAAAATCAGAATGGCAAACCGATTCCTTGCGAGGACTACATTGAAACGTATTAAATTGAGCTATCGGTGAATAATGCTTTGTTTGTTTCTAGATCCTATGGTACATCCACTGTATAGCTGATCTCCACTCCTGTCCTGAGTGATCTCCTTGTGTTCTAGCCAGGGTCACAAACCGATATGTCTGTGATAAGTGCGCTGTGCGACGGATAGAACGTGAATTTCCTACGCTATGCAACATCATTCAGACTGATTCAGACACAGAAGTTAATTGCACATAAAGACAACTGCGTTCTTCTCGCGACTTCGTGATTGGATACTTCCCACGGGAACAATACATTATTCCTGGATAAATGTAGCATATATGCTATATCAGCCTATAGTTTACCCGCGTGCCAAAATTTTACATCGATCCGATCCGACCGAAAATCTAAACGTGATTGAGTAACAAAAATTTAACCAAACCTTCGCATTAAAAAAATTTAGAGACAATAGTTAGATCTGTCACTTTACATAATAATCACACGATAAGTACTGACTAATATACTATGGGTGTCGTAAAATCGTAAAATAGGCACCGCACTAAAGCTGAAAGTGTGTTATTGGTATCGCTCCAGGAGAGGCGTTTTAGCATAAGTAGGTACCTACCTGTAACTTTCCTGAAACTAAAACATAATTGTAGCAAACTAGGTCATAATACCGATAATTACACGCTTAACAATTTCATAAAACGGTTATTAACTGTAGTAATGTTATAACATGTTCTTTCAATAGCAACATATTAAACAATAAGAGAAAACTTACCTAAATTTTAATGTAAAATGTGTTATACAATAAATTGGTATAAAAGTAACCAGTTCAGAAGGACGTATTTATCAAGTGCAGTAAAACAACGACCATGTGCGACCGCATACCCTTGATACTTATTTTTGTGCTTCCGCTAGCGTACGCTACGATCGTGTATGAGTATGGAAACGACTCCCCGTATAGCAGGGAGGTTGCACATTACCAAGGCGAGATAGGACTATTACAGAAATGGACCTTTGTCCCAGTGCATGTGAGTAAAAAATAAAGGTACTTCTACTCTACCAAAGCATTAAAAAGTAAGCAATTTTTCGTCAGATAATTTTGTTTTGTACCAAATAAAAATTTGTTCCTTTTTCAATCTATTTTTTCTCGACTCCGACTCGACTCTTAAAATGGATCGACTCCGTTAAAAATTAGGCATGGTCATTTAGAAGTAACGTTATTTATCGTTCGTGGTCATACATAAATAAAATAAATACATACGCGTTGGATTGTAAGAACTTTGTCGTAATCGGGTTAAAGAGCGTTATTTGTTTTTACAGCTGTGTTGTTCTTTTCTCTGATCTCCTAAAATAATAAGTTTTTTTTAATACACCAATGAATAACTTCATGTTCTAAAATTCTTTTTCTTAATTTAATTTATTTGGTGAATTTTTTAATTCCAGGTGCCGCCTTGCTATAACCTAACCTATGTGCTAGTCAAAGTCGAGAATAAGGTTTCGCTCCCAACTATAAAATACAACGAGAAATATAAAACAGTTAGTATCGTCTACAGCCTGATTTTAGACAGCCGCTCGAGCTACAGTATCCAGGTGAAGGCGATTCAGATCTGTTTAGGTGACCAAATGAACGGACAATTTGATAAATTGAAGCAAAATTTCGGCTCTAATGTTCCATATAGACCCGAAGTGTTTAATGTAGGATTTGAAGGGAGACCTGAAGTTGTTGCTATGCCTGCTGGCAACTACCAAGATGATGTTAAATATGACGTTACAAGTAGGGCTGTTAAATTTTTTTCTGGCCCCATTCATAGTAACGTACCTTACAGAGGTGATGAAAATCGTTTAGCATCTTGGAACCCTGACATGTACCCCAATAGCCATAAGTTTGGTTACTCTTTTAGCAATCCTAGACAATCACATTCAAATCAAGGAAACCAAGTTGTTATTCATCCCTTTATACTTTACAATCAAGGCCCTGTTCTTGTTTGATGGATGAAGAAAAAACATTTATTATTCATTTCAATACAAAAATATAGAAATTGTATGACGTCTAGGTCATCGTATAACGTCTTATCTCTAAAGGTTTTTGGTTACGAAGGTGAATTTTGGCGTTTTCATGGATAATCTTATATAGAGCAGTATTTATTAAATAATTCGAATTTTATACATAAGATCCTTAGACACAAGCAACATTAAAAAAGTTTTAATCTATGACTTACATTTTAGTTAATTGTTTCGGGGTTTATAGCATGCACCTTGTATTTCATGAGTTACTTCCTTGATCATGGCTTCATTGTATGACAAATTTAATATCACACACGCACAGGAATATTGGAAAATCCAAAATAACAATGTACCTGGAATAAAGACCGAGTCAATTAACATAAGTCAAATCAGTATATGGCTAACATTATTACTCGTATAATTACCTAAATATAATTTTCATTCGGTTTTACTGTATCATCCCTGTTCTGAATAAATTATTGTTACAAATTTACATGCATTACAGACATAGTATTATTTACCTTTCCCTTGCTCCTGTATAGAATAATCTGAAACAACTTTCATGAAAAGAAATATATCAAGTTACGAACCTTACCTTTTTTGTCAGCTGTTTATTTGATGTCAGAATTCTCAAATGGACGGTGAAAAAGTAAAGTAAAGTAACGGCCTACAATCTTCCCACTGCAAGGCAAAGGCCTCCGTCATTGAATCCAAGTTACCACAGCAATGATGGGTACAGGCATAATTACCACGCTTGTCAAATGCGGGTTGGTGCGGCTGATCGCAAACCCGAGCAATGTTTGAAAATTCGAAACTCTTGTTGCCCGTCCCGGGTATCGAACCCAAGTCTAATTTTGAAGACCCATATACTTGAAAGGGTTAAAAAGATGAATCTTCTGGTTCTGATGAAAAATCTGTTAGTTAACATGTAATTATGCTTCTTCTGGTTATACTCGCATTGGTCGCATGTATAAGTATGTTGAGCGAGGATAGGTATTTTTTATTTCTAACCCTATCTTGATTCGAAATTCTTCATAAGTCCCACATCTGTCAGTCGTGTAGACTGTTTACTACCGTGCTGCCAATTGAGAATCTAATGGAAATAAATTTGTATAACTAATACAAATATGTGCTATTGCGAGTCTCATTCACATCTCAAGAGAGACATCATTTCGCGTTTCATTTATTACTTAGCTGTTGCCCGCGACACCGTTCGTGGGATTTATTTGTAATTAAAACCCTTTCTCATTACGTATGCTAGCTCATTCTGATCAATAGTTAAAGAAAGAAGAGAGGATGAACTTACGTAGAATTTCTTTATAATGCAACTTCCTAACATAACCTAACTTTGGACTAGTTACATGTGTAATTTTAACATATTTAAAAACACCCAAAGACCCACCTAATTTGCTCAAATATTATCCATGAAGGCCCAAGGAAGTTTACCGATCTTCTTTGCCAAAAACCGGCTAGACGGCTAGTCAGGCGTAGGGTCGGGAGACAGTACCTTTGTCGACACAATAATTAAATTTAGGACGAAAATTTTATTTTATTTACTGATAACTTTAAATTAATGTTTAATTTGATCTTCGTAGATAAAGCCTCGATCTTTGGTTGGATTACTTAATGAACGAAAATGCATCAAATTGAGTAATTATTTTTACACGTGCGTGAGAAGAGAAAAAGTAAAGTCCATTTCGCTAAGCCTTGTTTGGTTCCGTATGTAAGTAATCCTATCTGCGATCTTTTTTAATAATAATAAGCGTTTTGTTAAGGAATATTTAATTAGTTAAATAGTAGTTGTTTTTGTATAGAATTCTATTATACTATTTTGTTTTAAACAAAACCATATTATAGGAGACGCCTCGCTCAATACTATGGAACCCTTTCCTTGATATGAGATCCGACACGCATTTAAAAGGAATTTAACAATATCGCGCAAAGCCTATTATTTACCTTTTTTATTAGAAACGTTAGCCAATACTGTGGTACAATGAATTTGAGCTTACTATTTTTAATGTGCGGCAGTTTCGTGATTGTTTGCTCGCAAGGAACGGTTGACATATTCGAATTCGGTAAAATCTTTTGTGTGTGTATTATCTTTTTCATTTCGATAAGTAAATCTCTAGGGTAGCATTATTTACAATATTATTTTAGACCCAATAGATCTACCTAGTATGTACCTAAATCTATCATCATAAATTTACTTGACAATAAATGAGATGGTTGGTAGGTATTTTTCGTTATGAAAAGTTTAATAAAACACTGGAATCTGACGTAATGTAAAATGTATCTTCACTACTCGTAAATGTGCACTTTATTAGTTAGGTGAATATCTTTTTGCTTGAATTTAATAAAAATGCTTTAGGTAGGTAAATAAGTAACTACTCTATCTTATCCATCTATCATTACAATGAAAATACTTGAAGAATCAAATATATTCTGGTATTCTGTTACTTAGCACACTGTATGACGCACACGGACGCATCTAAACGTTAATGAGTTTTTTTAGGAGAGGACGATGGTCGGGGAAGGATAGTATATAATAAAGCTGGCTTTATTGAGAAGGATTGGAGAAGCAAACTAACTAAAGTACCTATTATCGTAAGTAATAATTTTATTTAAAAATATATATTCCTTATTAAAACGTAATGACTGTATTTATTCATTGACGCAACAAATAATTACTAAATTCTAGTAACCTGATAAAATTAGTAAAAGTAATATGTATTACGTTACAGATACCAATGTGCATGTTACTCTACTATGTTCGTGTGGAAGTAGACAACCCTAAAGGCCCACCACATGTATCCCTGGATAGGAACGTCATGGCTATCACTATAAAGTACAGAAGCAACCAGTACAGCACTTCTAGCTACTTGGTTACTGCCAAAGCAAAACCCATCAGAGATTGTACCGTCTATGATTTAAAGTAAACAAATCTTGAAAAATATTATTTAGACTGATTTATTCACTTTCGCCAGCCACCTTTGCAATTCCTGCGTCACCTGCACAACTTCTACTTTTTGCTGATGAGTGATGCTGATTATCCTAAATTGGAAAACGGGAATGGAGCACGATGGAACGTCAACGAAGGTCTAGTGGTTCAAATATCGGACCAAGATCTCGGGTTCGATACCTGGGTCGGGAACTAAATATTTAGAATTTTCGAACATTGCTTGAATTGGTGATCATCATTTGGCAAGAGTTGTGATTAAGCCTGTACTCACCCACCAATGCTATTTGAAATCAATAATGGAGGCCCTTGCCCTGCAGTGGGATATTATATTTGTTGTGTTTAGGTTTAGGTTGTGTATTAAATTAAGTATTTATTTATGTTTAAGTAGCACTTTAGATGTGGTTTTGTTTAACTGTGATTATTTTCACATCAAGTACTCTACTTACCTTCCCCTTCCTCTGTGTAGTACCTATCCAATGCCCAACGGTTGTCTGGAAGAAATCGCTGTTGGCGATAAGACTGCCGAAGTTGTACAACCTTTTGTTTTAAATTTTACTGTAATTTTTATTTTTATTTCTGGTGTGCAATAAAGAGTACTCTATCTACGAGTATCTATCTATCTATTATAGGCCGTTACAAAGAAGTAAGTGGTATAATGCCAGTTACCATTCCCGGTTTTATAATTAACAAAATAAACGCTGCATTTATACATTATAATGAGTGTAATGGAAATAAAAAAGTTTATGCGAACTGATTTAAGGGTAAGTAAGTAAGTATCAATGTTAGCCAGGTCTTTTATTTTTAATATCATTAAAGGGCTAAATTATACGTATCGCATTAATTGGATACCTATATTCCACTGTAGACACTGTGTAGTGAGTCGGCCTTTGGTAGCTAGTTATCTACCAAAGGCTGACTCTCTCGCGATTAGTTGCTAAAAAACAGCTTCGATGACATGAAAGGTGAACTGAGGTATTCTAAAATCAATAACATAGAATTAAAAGTCTTGTATACTTAATCAACGCTCCATTGGTCTAGTGGTAAGTACCAGACCAAGAAAAATAGAAAAAAATACATTCGTTCATATTTTTGTTTTATATATTAAGGTAGAGTAATTTTCAGTCTACTCTACCTACTACTGTTTAGACACTTTATCTGAATATGGCTAATGCACACAGACAGTCGCAGGGAATAGAACTATTGCCGGTTCTAATTTTTATTTCTTTATACAATATGTTATAAAAACCCTGTCAGATCCATTAAGGTGTTATTAGGAATCTATATAAGATTCTATTTGTGTAATAATTTTCATTAAACATTAGAAAGAAATTACCCCATGAAAAAAAAATACAAAATTCGCTACATTAAAAAAGCTTACATGGTAATCCCAAGAGGCGGTGACCGGACGCGCGGGAGGCGCGGAGATGCGCCGGCGCTCGCACTCGCAGATAGCGAAGTCATGACCCCAGTTGACCCCGGTACTTATTAGTCAGATAATAATGTGTCAATTGTACGAAACTGAGACTTCTTGGTAGCTCTGCAAGTAGCTTTTTTATTTGGTAGTATGAGGTCACTCAATAAGGACACTGATTTGATGGTTGTGGCGAAGATGTTGTTCCATATTTCTGCCACCGTCAGAAATACAGGCTTCACAGCGTCGCACTAGGTTGTCCCGCACCGATTGTAACACACTCGTATCCGCTTTAAGCGCAACAATCCGCACACGCATTTTTGCTTCACTGTCACATAATTTTATGAAAACTATTTGTAGAATACGACATTTCGCGGAGCAGAACGGTACGACCACTCGGAAGTAATGTCTTCGCGAAACTGACCTGACACGTGCCGCGCGGCGAGTTGAATCAAAGCGGGCGGCTACCTTTACGCTATGTCAAAGGCGCCGCCTATGTTTATTGCGGTGCCGAAAAGCGAGTAGTTTGCTTGCGTCAGTGCCGACAATAGAGCCGCGCGACGGGGAGTGTTAACATTATTTTGAAAATTTCCCCGTTGTAGGGTAAATGGGTGATAAACCTGTTGACTTTAAAAATCGATAAAAAATTTGTATTCATGAATTACGTAATTTTGATACTTATTTTGGTTATGTTAATATAGCAACTTTATGACCCTTTCGGATCTGACGGGGTTTTTATAACATATTGTATAATAAAGGGATAAAGTTACAGGATCAAATATCAACGACGTCCTCAAAATCATGTTAATAGATCATCTAATTAAAGACGTTCTAAAAACCTTTAGGTACTAAAACTACTTATTTACTAGCTTTTTCCCGCGACTTCGTACGAGTGGAATTTAATACATTTCATACAAGGCCTAGTGCTATTTCAGCCTAATTATAAGCTAATCAATCTCCGTGTTAAATTTCAACTAGATCTGTTAAGCCGTTTTGGTCTGCTTGAGTAAAAAAAAACCATTGTTGTTTTATTAGTTATTCTTGTGTAAGATTGCGATTTTTAAATCTCAAACGGCAAAGTAGGCACATAGGAAAAAAGATTTTAAAACAACTGTAGCGAGCTTAGCGGTGCATAAGGTATATATATGAGAATATGATATATAGCGACGGAGGGCCCTCTTGAAGTTCATAGGTTCATAATTTTGATTAATACAGTACAACCTTTCGCTCAAAAGTGCGCATAAAAAAGTTTTGTTGTTTCAGCGGAAAAGCGTGCAAAGGCTTCTTTCAATAAAGGAGACAGTAGGTACCTATCCCAGGATCTCAAAAAAAATCACATATACATTAAGGTACGTTTGTTGTGTTAATTGTCCAATTTTTAGTTTGATCTCTTATTGAGTATTCCTGAACACTAGTAGATTATGTCTAACATTTTGGACAATCCTCACCGAAATAATGACCATTTGCAAATCGGGCATAGTGCTACTATTCCAATTCCATCCTTATGCCATTCTGTATCTATTCTCTATTCTTCTCCATTGTCTTATTATTTTATTATCTGCAGCTAAAAACTAACAAAATCAATTGCGACTGGTGACAATGAGCTCAGTTTTTTATTTCATTTCACTCCTACTTCGATTGCTGATGGTACCGATACTACCGATTCCATAATTAGATTTGATGGTTAAGTCTAAGTATGTATTCATTAATCGTAATATGCTAATGAAAATGCTAATTCGCAGTAGATCTGACAGACGTCCGTGTAGATGTAGACGTCTGTGTGTCGGTCCCCCTGTCGTGACGCTCGACCTGGAAAACCTCCTAGTCTCCATCAAGTACCGCCCGAAACAAGCCAGCCGGTTAACATACATCGTCTCTGCCAAGACTATTCATGACCCGAATTATAAAACATATTAAATAGATAGATAGATATATAGATACACTTTATTGCACACCATAAAATTGAAAAATAACACAAGAATAAGACTTACATTAGTACAATTTAGGCGGTCTTATCGCTTGCAGCGATCACTACTAGAATCACAGAACATAGAAAGAGGTTTTCCATGTTCTCTGACCAGAATCTTACTGAGATTAAAAGTTTTTTTATTATTTCAGCCTATATTGTATATTCCGAAAACCTGCAAAACATAACTAGGCAATAGTTGCGGAAAGTAATTTTAATATACACATAATTTTTTTTTAATATACTCTAAAAACAATTATGGATAATTAATTTCTGAGGTCTTATATTTCGCAGATATGCCTGTCACTTGTACCTACGGCAGTCAACTACTGCACCATCTGTGGTAGAATTTAAATTGCAACAATTGCAACATAATACCTAATGATTCTTAACTAAAAGCTAGCTCATTGTTTTATATAGCCAGCCACCACGAAAGTACAAACGCATACCCAAGTCTTGGATTAAAACCGCAATATTTTTTTTATGTAAAGCAAATGTAAAGTCTTTTCTCTGGAACAAAAAGCAAACAGAGTAATATGTCAGTCACCTTCTCAGTCATCATCTGTCTGTATTCTAATGTCATTTGATAGATTTATTTATTTTACCCAATACATTTTCGCTCAAAATAAATTTTATAGTTTTTATTTCGTTAAAATTATTTAAACTTTGCTACGTCATAGGGCCTGTTCAAAGGCCATTGAAGCATGCATCCTCTACGCGAGCGAGCTTGCGATGAGCTTCTTGAGAATCCGCTCCTGCGCACGCCTCCGCCCGAGCCTGAGCGACCACGCCCACCCCGCGTGCGGAAGCCAAGAGTCTTCATACTCGTTAGTTTGTTCTGTATTCTGAGCCGTGAGCATATCCAACACTTGCTCTAGTTCTTTTACTAAGAGATGGCGTAGTGTGTAAACTAAATTGCGCCTCAGTCCTCAGTTGCGTAATTGAAATACATCCCTAACTCTTATGATTCGTATTTTAAGATTATATCGATATTGATTTAGATTGACTTGAATTGTACTCGGCATGTTTATACTCAAGGAATAAATGCAACTTTTTACGATATATTAAAATAAATTTCAGCCACCTCGTTTCCCGCTTCTGGATAAAGAGTTCTATGCAAAATGGTGTAATCATCAAAAAGAGGTAAATCGTCATCAAGTTTATATTGCCTGTTTATCTATGGAATCTTACCTGGCTGCCTATTGATGTACTTAATTGATGGTGCTTTTTTAGCTACAATTGACGACTCACAGAGTGGACGATAGTCCCCCAGAATTGTTCCCCGAACTTTATCTAAAGCCTCGCAGGCTTGATTACTATGCACGACAGTTAGAGGAAAACATGAACGTTAATAAAGAACTATTGAAGAGGATTAATATGATTCAAAGGACAGGAGTAAGCATTTACAAAATTTCAATAGCTTACCTACCTTTCAGTTGCGATTTGTAGGGTTAGGAACTTAGACAGAAGGATTGTAAATTATTTATGTGATGATTGCAGGGTTTTGTAGACTGTTGGATTAAACCGGAACCAACGAACACTTACAACAAGCTTCTATGCAAACAGAGGCAAAGGATGCTCAATGAGATACGTCAACAGAACCTCTATTTTTACTCAAGATTACTGATAGCGGTTATTACTACTTCATTTATTAATCTGACGAAAAACATGATTTTCTTACGCCCGCGTTCTTTATATGGGGTTCACCGTGCTTGGTGATATTATTATTGTTATATATAGGCTATAGGTATAGCCAAAAGTTGTTATTACATTTCGAAAAGATATCTCTGGCCCTAAGACTACAAAATTGAGACAAATATTATATCTGCAATTACAAACCTTTTTTACTTGAGTAAAGTTTATAATTTTTTAAGTAGATACCTAGTCGAGACGAGTAAGGAGTGGAAAATGTATTTCCGTTTTCAGAGATCGGAACAACTACTCACAAAAGAACTTGACGAACTTTGGAAAGATACAAAACATAAACTTATATTGGGCGCATCGTAAGTTATTCTTTGCAATATTTGAGTAAACCAGTGTCACCAGCTATGAAATTACAATTCCTTAGGTTGGACTCAATGGAAGAAGGAACGCAAAAGTTGGTGTATTTGAGTCTCTCAGTTTCATATTACAATTTAATTGCTTAAAAATACATTATAAACATACACCATACCTATATGTAAATTTCAAGGAATTTTTATTTACAGATTGCCATTTATTTTGTTCAAGACGGAGAAAATTGATCGCGATATCAGAGATCCAGCGTTTGACAAGCATCCAAGTGTTCAAAGAACTAAGTATGGCAACAATTTTAAAATGACTTTTTCATCATCTTCAAAATGATATAGTTCTTACTTCATAATTTATAGGCATTCAGTATCGTTTATAGAGCCCATTTATGAAGTAAAAAATGTAAATCAAGTTTTCACCCAAACATATTTTTCGCACCATAGTTTTCAATTTTTACGGTCCTAAGCCTGTTTTAAGGTATGAAGGGAAAATCAAAAACTTATGAATATTATCGTAATAAATGAATTAGATGAGCATCGCGTACAAAAAGTGTTGCTAGGCGGCCGTATCAAAAATTTTCGATTTTTGGCGGACATTTTCTAAGTGCTTTATCTTGACATTTTTGTACTGGGTTATACCAAAAGAAAAGATACGTCATTTGTTTTTTGTCTCGTAGATTGTTATATTAAAATTTGTAAAGTGGTTATAATTTCATCCTGTATAATATTCCCTTTGTCCAAATGGTTAGCTGAAAACCTTGATGACCTCTGTTAACCAAACACTATGTTAATACAATCTTAAATGTGTTGTTGCAACTAAATATTCTACTCTATAAATTATTCGTAGAGTATCGATGGAAATTTGGGTGCTGGGCGGATCTAAGATAGGGAAGGTCACCATCGAGCTATTCAACGACTTGGTGCCGAAGACCTGCCAGCTCTTTCTCAGTCTCCTCAAAGGCGATGTCAATGGTCATGCTTATATGGGCACCCGGTTTTTTAGGTCAGTGAATATTAAGAAACTTTAAATCACTTGCTCTTTTAGTTCTTGTAGTTCAGATGTCTATACGGATAAGGTTTAATACTCGTAGATCTGAATCCTTGTATGCATTTATTATAAGGCCACTGTTAGACGCAAGCCTCTCCAATAGGATAATTAATTTTGCAATAATCGCCACGCTATTCAGGCAGATTGGCGATCGCAGTTTGACCAATAGTGCAAATAAGACGCTGCCCGTCTTCTTCATGGTTCCCTTTAGTCACCTCTTACGATAGGTACCCATAAGGCGAGAAGAGGTGGTGCTATTCTTTTTTGTGCCGGAATCTCACGACGTAAAAAGCTAAAAATATTATTAGTATGGTCACTCACTATAACCAGATTTAGTTATTTTTTTAATGGCCACCAACCAATCACATCTATAATTATTATATGGTGGATTATAATAATGCTAGTCGACAAACTAAGAACTAAGAATTCTTACGTAAAATCCTCGGTTGATCGAAGGTGAAACCCTAAAAAATTAAGTAAGACGAACCAGACGTGCAGAAACGTACATTTCTCCAGTATTAGCCAGACAATCCCCAACCCTCCTGGCAATCGTGGCGATAATGGCGAAATCCAGCTTTCGGAGAGGCATTCAGTAATGGACTAATGTAGGCTGATGATGATGATCGTTGTTTTCAGAATTGTACCAAACCTGTACTGCCGCGGTGGTGACGTGACGAAGGACAACGGTTTCGGCTGTTACCTTCCTGCCGGAGAAGAGGAGCCTATGGGAGCAGAGAGCTATAGGCTCAAACACACTGTCCCAGGTACATTAGGTTAAGTAACGGCTTGCTTGGCATGCACGTGTAAGGCTTAGCACTCATGGCAATCTCTCTTCACCTCAAAAATATTTTTCGTCTATATGTTTCTATTCCATTGATCTCAGATCTGATTGTGATGTATTTTTTGTCATTTTGCAAGTAATATGGTAGGTATGAATCAAAATAAAAACCACGCGAACGAAGTCTCGGTCAACATTATTCAAAGGTACCTGTAATACATTGAATTTCTTGCATACCTAAATTTTTGCACACACAACGATCTTCAGGGGAGCCTTTTCTTTCATAGTGCATATATTTCAGGAGTGCTCTCGATGGTAGTCACACCAGACAACGAAGTTTGCGGACAATTCAATATCATTTTCAAACCTCTTCCGCAGTTTGACGGAAAACATGTTGTATTCGGACGAGTGAGTATCACCAGGTTTCACAATAGATCGTACATCAGGATATGATTTTAAAACTACATCTTTTTTAGCATGTATTCATCGCACCGTTTCTAGCGTTTAGTTATATTAAACGAAATATTTGTCAATTTACGATTTTAAAGACAAACAATTATACTCGTAGATGTAATTTTCTTCTCAACACACAATTTAGAGTAGTGCCATGCCGGCAAAAATTAGCATAGCCCCACCTCTCCTCTTACTGTGGGTGTCGTAAGTAGTGACTGAAGGATACCAGAAGAGAACGGGCAGAAGCCCTTAGCCTTATCTTCTTATACATGCGAAACCTCCAACCTTTCTGTCAAGCGTGGCGGTTACCTATGTGCAAAACCTTTCTTTTGGCGAAACCTGTGTCCAGCATTATGTAAAACTGATACATATGAATATGAAATGCAATAAACAAGGAATAGCTGAAAAGGTAAGTCAATATTACTGCTGAATGGTTTACTGCACATAGTTACTTGTCATATGTTTTTGGTATTGCCACTACCGGATCTGGTTTTAAACTTTATTTTGTATCATCTTGACACAACCGTTTTATTTTGGTACCAATTTACCCTGGAGGAAGTTATAAAATTGAAATTACACTTACAGATAGTAGGTGGTCCTACTCAAGCCCTGGAGAGGATCAGCGCGCTAGGGCTGCCCCTCGGCACTACCACATCAGACTGCATAATCCGTTATTGCGGCTGGTACACTCGCACCGGCCAGTACCGCGAGGGCAACCCTAACACAATAAAATTTCCGCCTAGAAGAAAAGTCAAAAAGTAAAAGACTAATATCTCTAAGTATCAGTATTGTTGTTGTTGTAACTTAACAAACAAAGTGTTACAAAAAAGTATACAAAGTTAAGCCCTGACTAATTAAAAGGCAGAATATTTTAAATGTATGACATATAGTCGACATTGTATAATAGACACATCACTTTTAAATTAGACATCTTATAAATTAGACATGGTTAAAGCCGCTTTGCTTATCTTTTTTGTATGCAGGTACTTACACATACAAAGAAATAAATATCTTATCCAGGATTAATGCTTGCATGTTTTATTGTCAATAAATAAAAGTTACCATAGCAATAATAGTGACTAACTAACTAAATTGTGGGGTCGAAATAAGTAGTACTATGTAGTAATTTGTAGATAGTTTAATAACTTTACCAAATAAATTACAAAAATCTGAGTGCACAAATAAGACGAAGTGATGATCCATCTCAAACGTTCAATCAACAGTCAATACAACATCAATTAAGTTATATTTTTTCTTTTTTAGTCAGGATTACTCTATTTTCACAAACAAGCCACACGATAGTATTAGAGCTAGTACCTGGGAACAAAAAATAATAATACACATGAATATCTACCATTTTACCCTAAATCAGGTTAACAAACCTACACATGGTAACATAACACTCACACTATAACTCGTATTACTACACGAACAACACGAAAATATTCAATTGATAGTTCAGACAAAAGCTGTCTTCTTTTTTCTTATAGTCCAACCTAGCGACGGAAGCCGGGACCACCACTTTCGAATGACGACTACGAGTCATAAACGTAGAATCTATGCTACGAGTATGCCCTTCCAGACCAAAGGCAATTTATACAATATCGTATTCTACATTGACCTGAGGCCATACTCCGCAACAGTGTCTGTATATTCGAATCTAGCTGTCTCTATCACCCAAACAGTAAAGTATCTGAAAGAGGCAGATGTATCCGTAAATACGAGTCGTGTTGCAGATTAAGGCATCTGACCGGAAATGAAGTCTAGTCACTACACGAAATAGCGTAAATCAAAGTCGAAATACGAAATAAGTCGCCAGCAACAAAAAAAAACGTCCCAAATTACTCTTATTTCGAAACAAGCGCGATTGCGTGACCATAGAACATTCAACAGTGCGGAAACATCATGAGCCTCATGATAAATACGTTAGTACACGATATATACCGGCCTACTTACTAATTCTAATAGAGCTCTACACAATTTTACATACATTAAAATTACTCATATATTACTTACTATGCGTTAAATAATAATCATGCAGTGAAACCGGTAATTTTTATCAAATATATTTTTGTCGAAATTGAAACATCTAACAAAAATATGGGTCCCTTTTTATTGACTATAGAGTAAGGATTTGATGTTATCATATTTGAAAATTTAGGCAATTAAAACATTCCGACGATTTCGAAACAGTCAGAACTGAATCTTTTTGGGGTTGGGTTAAAAGTTTGAAATAGTTGTTTATAATACGTTTGAATTGGCAAAGAAATTAATTCATTTCTTTAAATTATCATTATTAACTAAACGTTAGGAGCTTACGAAGTTAAACATCCACTCTAATATGATGGAATAAAGCTAACTCCAATCTGTTAATTATCTTTTTGCGCTTTAATCTGGTCTGAGCACAGTATGCAGCCTTGGAAAGGAAAAGGGATATTTTTTGTCCCAGAAACCATCCTTGAAAGAGTTGAGAAGTGTGTGGATGTTTGTATGAGGAATCAATAATTTCTCAATTTGGTAAAGAGCGATTGATTATATAACCAGGATCACGATGTAAACGAATTTCACGCGGAAGAAGCCTGTAGTCAATGTAAAATGCGTACCATAATAAGTGCCACGACAATGGCCGCGGCGCCCACGTACATAGCGTCTTCCCGCAGGAACTCCGTCACCTTGGAGTAGCAGCCGTCTGTGTACATGTTTGTCGGGTTGGGAGACGACTGGCAGTCGCGACGCTGAAACAAAAGTAACGCATTTTAACTTTGTCGTCTCAAGTTTAGGTTATTTTTACCCGACTGCCGAGCAGTTAATGCATGCGTATGTTTTTACTCGTAAATTTCTTCGTACCCAAGTATCATCCAAATCTTAAACAACGAGTGTATCAAAATGAAGGATATGAAAAGGAGCTCATAAAAATATACGTAATGAAATGTTTAAAATAAATTACGAAAAATAACTTGGTAATTTTAGGTCTTTGTATTTTCAGGTTTATATTTCGCAGTCGGGTTTTAAGATTTCACAATTATATCACTTGTATATGTAATATATTTAAATATAAGAAATACTTAAGTAAAAATTTTTTGTAACACGTTGTTTATGGTCGCACTGCTCCAAAACGAGTCGACACGAATTTAATGAATTTCATTCGTGTATTAATTTGGTAAGTATGAAAATTGTATTAAGTTAAGTTTTATGTTTAACAATTTAGTACGTGATAGTACGTGTTGGCACAGGACCTTTACAGCGTGTCCTTTTTATACACGTAGTAACTTACTAGTTGCTTTCTTTATCAAATTATATTTATGTATGTAGCTTCAATGAGTTGGTTGTTATTTGTTATTTTTTTAAGCTGTAAATGAGATCTATAAATCACTGTTTAAGTTAAGGGAAACCTGTTATTGGCCATACTTCTAATTAAGAAATCATTGTCAAATAGTGTAATATAACGCTGTTGGTTTTCTCATTAAATAAAAATAAAATTAAAACAATGCAATAAAATAGTTTAAAAACCTACATATGAGAATAGGTAGGTTTTTTTTTGTAATATTTAATCTTGCAATCAGTCCATGTAACTATGAGCAGATGTTTTGACTGGGAGTAGACATGTGGAGCTATTCCTCTTTAGAAATAGCTCACTAATAATTTGATTAACAATCGAGGAGTCTAAGCTGTCAAGTTCCAGTATTTTACGCCTTTTCAGGCGTTTTTCGCTTTCAGGTATCAGGAGATTCAGAGCCAACGGGTTTGGATGTTTGCTGAGACGTGACTTATATTTTGTACAACATGATCTGATTTCCTCCTTAACTGTAGTGTATTTTTCATGCCCAGGTGTTCATGGATTGAGAATAAGTAGGTAGTAAAGTATTTTTCACCCTTCTACGATTTTGTAAAAACTTTTTTTTTGCAGAACAACGTGTACCGGGTTTATTTGTACAAATAAAAAATCTATTGTCCACAGAATTTGACTACTTCTTCTGTCATTATTTGTTATTGTTAGATAAATGCAAAAAATAACTAAAAATAATAATAACAAATTAAAGTAAACAAGATCACAAGAGGTTCAGTATAAAAGACTTCAACGCGCGACCGCTTGATGTTTCTTGCATAGCAATTATGTAATATTGTATACCGATGGGTATTCATTAAATATTTTCCGTATACTATAACTCCAAACCTGCAAAACTCTAGTATTTTTTATTTATTTGACAATACTATCATGCAAAAAAGTTATAAATCAATCCTCCTTCCAGCAGCCAGCAGCGTCACGAACATTTTTTTTTTATAGTTTTATTTTTTTTTCTGATAGTTACTTAGCTCTGTGATCTGTGTGTGATCTCAGTACATTGACCTCGAATCTCGTTCGAATGATCTTTAATGGATAATAAAAAAACACTTTTCAAAATGCTAGAACTGACTCAACTGGTATTTTAAGCTGTATTATAGTACGTACCTTTCCAGGGTATATTTCCTGGCAGCAGCTCTCAGGTATGTTCCCGTTCCAGTCCTTATAATTACGAACCCCGCAGCATTGCAGGTAGGTCTGTGTGTCGTCCCAGGACTTTGTGTACTCGTGCTTGACGCCGTAGTACGGGATGGCGGCGTGCATCTCCCGCTCAAGGGTCGCCGCCACCTTCTCCCGGAACACAAACTGGAGGATCCCGCCCACCAGCATCACCACGAAGATGATGAACACCAAAATGTAGTACTGGAAGGGATTTTCTGAATGTTATTATGACTATAGACAGACTAGACATATGAGTCTAATTTCAAATTCAATTTCAAATGCAAATTTAATTGCATTTATTTTGTTTTGCAATAGGTATGCATTTACCAGATACCTATTTATAATGTGGACAGTTACAATAAGAAGAAGACAAGGCACAGCAACAGAAGGAAACACCTAAAAACATTACAATATTTTAAACATTTCTACACAAGAAAAGGATGCCTATGATCGTTGATTATATTTGTTCGACACCAACTCAAATATTTCTAACTTTGTGCGACTATCCCTTCCTCTCTATTATACAAGTAATCAAAAAGTTACGCGTGATAATGCGTGACACATAAAAGAGCTTAGGTACTTGAGATCATTTCTTATTAAAGATACCAGTAGTATTCGTACCGTCAGCAGCATGCATTTGACTTCCTTAGCGGCACCGCAGCAGCCGAGTAGTGACAGCAGCATCATCGCGGCGCCCATCGCAACCACCACGGCCACGGACGCGATGAACATATTGTTGCTCATCAAAGTACTTGAAAATGAACGGGACGTCCATACCCACAGCCCCACGCCTAGCGCTAAGGCGCCACCGATCTGAAAATGATGTACAGTGGGTAAACACATTAGAGTAAACACTGGGGTATCTTATTCAGTTGAAATAGGAGCAATTTTGCCATAAAAATATGTGGCCTAATATGCAGCACTGTACATTTTCAACAAATTCTTGTTTCAGCAGCCTGCCTAGTATTTAATTTGTAGCATAAAACATGATTATAGACATACATGAAAATTAAGATAAAATCATGTCCGTGTGACGTCTTTAAAACGTATTTTTTGTATCGTAATGCGTTTAACCATTAAAAATGTCTTGTTGAAGAACAATATATCAGTGATATTTTTTATTTTGTCTAGTTTTTATCCCAATATTGATATAATATAAAACTATACAAAAGATCTGTGACCAAAAAGGTATAATTACAATGCACATATATAGGTACATATACACATAATACAATAAACTATAAGGAAATATGCCTCCCATTACTAAAAAATGTTTCCCTTTTCGTCCATTATCGATTTCTTTGTTCATATTAAGCAACTCAAAGAAGCAAAGGCTGCAGTCAGTAGTAACCCTCGTACCGATATTAATCACTACAGTAAAGACTTAACCACATTGTTACAACCCTCGCGTGACAGACACTTCCATTTATTAGCAGGCTCTAAAAGCGTTAAAACTGAAAAGCTGCTGTGGTTGGGTAGATAATACACTCGGCGTCAAAAAAATCGCACCATCGCGTAATTTTCTAACACAGAGGCCTACAAATATGAAAGTATCAGTGCTTTATAATTTTACTGTTAATCGATGTCAGATAAGTTCGATTTTTAATTAAGTATATTTACTGACTAGAGAAACGAGCCAATTTCCTCAAAATTATGAAAATGTAAGTTGTTTTTCTTGTTTCATACAGATAATGGGATGCAAACAACAACGTACATGTTCCTTTTTTTTAAGAAATTTTTAGTTAATCAGTTAAAATGCTAAATAAAAATCGAAATTTTTTGGCATCGATTTACAGTAAAATTATTACTAAAGCACTAATACTTTTACATTTGTAGGTCTCTGAACTGAGCATGTCAAATATGTAAATTATGCGATGGTGCGATTTTCTTGGCCGCTTGTTTATCGTGTTAAATTTTTACTGGTTCAGCACTATACCATCTGTTGCCGACCTAAATAGAATAACCCTTCTTGGACTATGGGTGTCGCAAGAGACGAATAACGTGTAGGCAGAAGAAAACGGACAGCAGCATCTTCTTGTCACCATTGGACGAACTGCGATCGCCACTTGCCTGCCAATCTAGACGCTTATTACAAAATCTCGATAGTTAGGTGGTTATCGTGATTATTGCAAATTTAATATATAAATTAAAAGTCAGAAGCTACTATATATAACTAAATCATAGCTATACAAATTAATAATTAGGTTCACGTTTTTTACTTTTATGAGTAAGAAAGATGAATATAGACTTCTAGTTATAACTCCAATTACAAGCAAGCTCTAATTACTTGATACGTTTATGTGGGATAGAGTAAGCGATCATGTCACAAGTGTCACGAGTTTAATTACATTAATTATCCCCAACAATTACACCGATTACCCGTCGGTATTTTGGCACATTTGGTACGACATGCATAAACTCATTTATGTTCGTTTGTGCTTATGAAGAGTATAATTGTTTGTAGAAATCGAACTCGCTATTGTTAGGCTTTTGAGTCAGGTTGCGAAACTGCGAATCACTATACCCAAAAATATAGAAGGCTGCCTTTAGCATTATCTTTAGCAAGATATTACTGGCCTACTGTTGGTATGAAAAGGATATTTCTCAAGATGTTTTAAGTTTATGTATAAATAAACCATATAGTATAGAAATTACTTAGACTTTCTAATTTACATATGGCAGGAATTAAAAGCGCCCATACCTTATTTGACTACCTGTCGTATCAATCAGGTTACACAGACGTTGGTCACATGCTATGTAAATTTATATGAGTCATACATCGTACGCTACCGACATAGTGACATAATATTCTAGACATAATCAAAACAAAAGTTCGTTAAATTGGAGCGGAAAGGCAGGCGTTAACCTTAAACCTGCTATGTGCTCATTCAACCCCTCACCACAGGCTGTCCGAATGCAAGATACGATCTAAATGGCTTGCCCTAGTTCTAAATTATAAACTACAAGGAGAGGGTTCTAATCAAGTGAAGTGCGGTCATAACCGTAATCTGAGGATAAAAGAACACTCCTCAAACACTTTTAACGAACGCTACAGTGTTATTAAACATTCCGACTTCCTAAATTTCAAATATACATCCTAACCCCTTCATAAATCTACTTTTTTAACAGAATGTAGAATGAAAGAAAGGATTCGATAGTCCTCCTCAGACCAATTATTGTTATTATTCTTACTTCAAAACACTTAAATATCTTAATTACTTCTAACATTAGTTAGAAGCAAGATATTAAAGTTTTTTTACTAAAATTTGTAATGTGAAAGTATTAGTATTTTTACTGAATCACGACTACACGACTGGACAGATCAGGTTCAAATTAAACACAAGAAAGATAATATTACAGAATAGCAAATGCGCTACTCTTTATTTTGGTTTGTTTTTAATTTCCAATATCCTTCAAGAGGACTCATGTTTTTTTTACATAGTAGTAAGTAGTTTAGAAGTCGGGCTATAATATTATGATCTTTTTATCCGCAGTCGCTGGCAAAAGAAGTGTTGGCACAAGTAGTACGGGGATAATATATTTTCTATACAGGGTACTAAAAACCTGATTGTGGTTTATTCTAAAATACTGAAATATAACAACTTATTCTATGGTACCACAAAACTGATTTCTCGTAGGTAACAAGTGTTTAGAGTTAGATCGGTATGTGTAGAGTTATTAAGTATACACTACAAGTAAACACTCGTTTTACTTTGAATGAAAATTAAGTACCTACTTAGTGTAGACCCGTAAATTAGCCCTAAACTTACCAGTGTTATAACATTTATGCATATCAAGGAGAACTTCATACACCGCCCGCAGCTGTCCATTGCTCCCCCCATGCCCATGGCAGTTCTGGAAAAGTATACAATAGCAGTTATGAATACATATTTTCATCTTCACCGCATCCTACCTATCCTTACTTACATATGTATTTCTGACTTATTAGGCATAATAAAAAATAGGATAGTTATTCACATTAAGTGACTTATTTCCTTTTCTTTTTTTTACTTCTGTATGCAGCATAAATAGTCTATCTTTAATACAAAGTCCCACTATACAAGACAGGACAAACAACTGGTTTTTTACCTGTCTTACAAGTAAAAACCACATTGACAACATACGAGTACATCCAACAGGATTGCTTGAGATGCTACAAGAGCATTATAATTACTGAAAGTTCTGAGATGAAGACTATTATTATGTTGGAGGTATTTTATAAATTATGGAAAATTGTCTTAATTATGTACCTACAAAGTGATAAGACTTTAGTGCTTATCTTTTATTATACAATATGGGTAATAACAACTATCGTCGTTTTTTCTTAAATCAGAGCAATTTCCATATATTAGTTTTTTGACGAGATAACCTATTTATTTCTTAAAATTCCTAACTAAATGTCACTTTTTTTGTAGATAGCGCACTTATCTAGTTGGCCCAGTGACCTAATATAAGATTTTTTCATTAACAATTAACGTGCAGTAGTAGTAATTGGCTCAACCGGTCGAAACGACATGAAAATAAAGTTTGCGTCAATTTCTTTAAATTTGTAGTGTTGTATCCATTACTCTTTAACGGGCGATCCAACTTTGAACTAAGAGTACTTATTACGTATTTCGGATAAAATATTTTAAACAAAAGCAATCACATGAATTAGACTTTCAGGTGAAAACGTATCAAAATCCATACATTACAATTTTGCACCTATTTTCCTTCACAGAGAAACAGCAGAACTAATTGAATTGAGGCGAAACTTAAATCTATAATATGAAGACAATGAAACCGGTTGGAAATCTTACCTCCAATATTTGACTGCTTTACATGTTGTATTGTGTTCATTTTCTTTTCTAACGTCTTTGTTAGGACTAAAATTTAATACTAGTCTCATGGTGACTTCGCATGGGCCTGAACCAACTTGAAATAATATATTTTACGTTACTGGTGCTAAAATCCCTCCTTTATTACTGATTCGTCAATAAAGTGGGTAGGTGAAGAAATGTTTTTAATTGATGTTAAAAGTAGGTAGGCTTTGGTTGAAGCATTACAGGTTTAGTGACAAAGACTGCTTCAATGGTTATTTGAGAGAAAAGTTTATTACATCCAAAGCACTTTATTTAATTAATTTGCAATTGGATTAGGTACTGCAATAATAAATACAATATGATTATAACGTAACGTGGAAATAATTCAACTACTTAACTCAGTTGGACGTCCAACCAACGTCCCCTCTCTATCCTAGCGACTACAGCCGATAGAGCTACTGAGAAAGTGAGGACATACATTTAACATGTCAAGTTTACAAGTCGATCCCACGGTAGGTGGTTTTCTTAAATGTCTTAATGTATCTAATTCGTATCTTAGTCACCACTGCCGTATCGCTTTGCAACAATGTCAAGATTTATTTCCCTGCTGGATCTTCTCATACAGTCAATGATATACCTAAGTACTAATGATGCATACACATATATATCCGGTGTTGACTTCACGCTCTCTCAAGCTATTGTTTTGGTAGGTTCAAATGTATGTACCTAGATCCGCAGGCGCAGGTGTTGCATGCATTTGCAAGACGTTACCGAGACAGTATAGGTAGGATTACGCGATCGGAGCGGACGCAACGCTCAAGGTAATGCTGGGGATAACACAAGGTCCATCTAATACGTTCTCTTGTTGATAAATAAAGTGAAAGTATGATTAACAGTTCCGATAAGAATCGAACTTAAACCAAGAACACATTAAAGCCTATAGAAACGTGATCCATCATAAATAAAAACATGTTATTATAATCACCTCAAGTAACTTGTTCAGAATTCGGCGCGAACTTCGACACAGATCGAAACGTTTTCACTTTACCATCACTATCACTTTCGTGGCACACTCAAAGGGTACGTTGTACAATTTTATTGAACACTTAGTTCATTGAGTATTGTTTGTTTGCGGTTGTTCCCGCGGTCAAGAGCAAGCTCGCTCGATGAAGGTGTAGAGGCAACTGGTTTGTTTGCTATGTGGGCACGCGACGCCCCACCATTCCCCCAGCCCATGCCATAAGAACGCGAAGGCTTTGCTGACATGTTTATGCGTCCAACTGGGTCAACCAAGTTGTATGAGTAGTAGGCATAAAAAGTTATCACCCTTTGGAATTAGCAAAACCTATAATTACGACAATCAAACGCTTTTATAAATAAAAATATATTGGACTAGTTTATTTACTAATATTATAAGTCACTTAGAACTTCTATGTTACATTACAGCACTGGCGAAGGTATACATATTAATTTACACACAATTATTATCCCGTTTATTGCTTCCGGGTGCTTCCGGCTATGAAACCAAGTCCTAGGTTTGTTTCTCTGGTAAGACAATTTGCAAGTTCATAGTAAACTTCATCACGCCCGCTTCCATTTTTTCCCATATCTATAATTTGACTAGCAGTTGCCCGCGACTCTGCTTGCGGATAAAATGTAGTCCTGACCTCAAAACATGCAAAAAAACATGTCGATCCTTATAAATGCAAAAAACAAATTAAATATGTTTATCTCACAGAAACAGTACTTTTATTGGGAAAAAAAGAAGCCAAGGACAATTCCAGCTAATAATCATATTTGCATATTTGACGTAGGTAAGTAAGAAACACCCAACTAAACTTTTGCATACAACTAAGACTATTTATAGGTACATACACATAATTCTTCCCTACGTGTGTTTGTCACCTTAATCCTCCTAAACGGCTGGATCGATTTGGATGAAATGTTGTACTATGTATATTTAAATGAGTTTCTGGCATTGATGTAGAATAAAAAACTCTATATCGATGGTTTCTAGATGGATTGAAAACACCATTGGACTACCTAGGTAGGTGGCGCTACCTTTCCGGGCAGGACGACTGCCGGGTCCGCTAGTAATAAAATATGGTAGGATAGTAGGAAGTAAGATCATCATCAGCCTATCTCAGTCCACAGCTGGACATAGGCCTCTCCAGTTGCACGCCACTTAGGTCGATCCTCGGCTTCTCGCATCCAGCTCCTGCCAGCCACCTTGCGCAAATCATCACTCCACCTGGCCTGAGGGCGTCCTACACTACGTTTGCCGAGACGCGGTCTCCACTCAAAACTCGTTTACCCCAGCGGTTGTCGGTTCTGCAGTAACATAAAGAGATTACTCAGACTACTTCAAGCAAGTTTAGAACATACATTAACAATGTTATCTGTATTTAAACTTGAAAAATTATGTTGGGGATGCGGGTTCGAGTCCCGCCTGAGACATAATTTTTCAAGTTGAAATACTGATATTATAATTGCAATTAAAACGCTTAAATATCATATAAAGTATAACAATGTTATTGTATAAAATTTAATGTGCGAAAATGTCCGAAAGAGCATTAAGGCTGAGAAATAAAGTCTAGCAATTTTTTTTTGCCATATTTTGAACTATTGTTTTTACTAATCCACATGCATCATAAACGCTTGAGATTCGCTGGAAGTTAGAAAATGTACTCAATTAGGAAATACCACGATATCATAATTAATTATTTTGACGACCATTTAGATCAGTTGCAGTAAACGCTGCTTCTGAGCCATGGGTCGCGGGTTCGATCCCCGCACAGTACAAATATTTGTGTGCATGAACATGTCTGTTTGTACTGGTCTGGGTGTTTTCTATGTATTATAAGTATATATTTACTTTAAAAAAAATTACAAAGTAAATTTATCGGTTGTTTAGTACCCCATACGACAAACTACTTACTAATAGTAGCTTAATTTGGGACTAGATGGCTCTGTGTGGTCGAGTGTGGCGTGTCTGAAAAATATATATTTATTTATTTATTCTGTGATAAAATAAGATCACAAATTAGTTCTTGCTTAGGTACCTATCCGTGTTTTCAGAACCACCTGGGAAACGAAGCCCACGTTATAAGATCATTATATATAACATCATGGCAGTGTTATTAATTTTTAAAAATATTAAATTTTGATTCGGACCATTATTTAAATATTTATTTATTGTAATTCTTTAATTGTGTAACACGCTGTGACGCGTACAGACGTATTTTTTTCGCTCGGGGTCTCGGTTCAATGTACCTTACACAGTTACATCTGTTCGCGTCACAGCGTGTTTCAAAATAAATAGCTAAACCAATATTTAATATTTTAATAAAAAATATTTTTGGTAAAAAAAAAACACTGTCAAGATATTATACATAATGATTACATAACGTGGGCTTCGTTTTACAGGTGGTTAAAAATGCACTAACTTATTAAAAACATTAGTATGAGTGTAATTCATAAACAATTCATGTCAACCGTTCAGCACCACATTCGGGGTGGATATACCGTAACACACACAAAATGTATGTTAATATTCACACTAATACTTATTATAACTGTAAAAGTGTGCCGTCCGTCTGTTACAACATTATCGCACTTTAACCGCTGAACGATTAACGGCCGGTCCCAACAATCTATCTATCTTCAGTTTTGGCATATCGGAGATAGAAAACATCTTCTGTCTCTGATTTTGCCGTCCAGAGAAACAAAGACAAAAGTTGTTTTCTATCTCCGATATGCCAAAACTGAAGATAGATAGGTTATTGGGACCGACCGATAGTTAACAAGATAAATAGTTTTAAAACTGTAACTACGAAAATGAGTCACCCTGTATATGTTCAGTACTGTTTCAAAAAATTGTACTCAGAATTTTGTCTTCCTTTATTTGATACCCCATTCATTATGACTGCTAACTTTTTTTATATAACCCAATATATTGTTGTATAATGAGGAATCCATGTACCAAAATCGGCTGAGTAGTTTTGCCGCTAATGTGGAACTATTACCAATACATAGACTGCTAAAATCATAACCCTTCCATTTTATGATATTTATGCAATTTAATTGCAATTATACTTAGAGCATTAAACCAACTTAAACTTGACATCCCGCCTGAGACATAATTTTTCAAGTTTAAATTTCATAACCCTCCCTGTTAGCTTTGCCGAAGTCGGGTAAAAAATTTGGTATAGAGATAGTTTCGAGTGCTGGGAACGAACAAGATTTTAGTCCCAGAAATTATCCTTTAGGGAGTGAAAAGAGGTTAAAAGCTAAATAATTTCTCAACCGATTTCGGCCAAGGGATATCAATATCTCGGGGTCCCGGGTTCTATTCCCGGGTCGGGCAACAAAAGTTGTGATCACCAACCTGTAATTGGCAAGCGTGGTCATTATGCCTGTAACCATCATTGCTATGGTAACTTGAATACAATGATGAAGGCTTTTGCCCTGCAGTGGGATTATTATAGGCCGTATCTATATCAATTTGTAAACATTTGTTGTCAATCCGTATATAAAAAATTATAAAATAAGGACATTTCTGATGATACTCATAGCCATTTCCCCAAAAACCCAAAACTGAGAGGGTAACTACTAACTTGTACTTTCGGAGTAAAAATAAAAGCCAAAGTAATACAATTTGTTTTTATTAGCTTTTTGTTAATAAACGGTTATTTCAACTCAACAAAATCTGTATAAATGTACCGACGATATTCTATTGGTGTTGATGGTGAGCAATACAATGCTGACTATGTAACTAAGTTTTAATGGAATTGAGCTTTGGTTAGCGAAAACGTCATATTTTATATTCACTTTTAATACAAATTTACTAAAGACCGAAACACCGGACCCGTACGCGTTTTGTTGCATGAAACAGTAGGTATGTAAGAGTTATGTCACCCGTTGTACAGTTTCATACAGCGTACTGGAATGCGCACGTGCACACATTACGCATGCAATCGGTGTTAAGGTCAGAGGTTCCCAATCTGTTAGCTCACGGGACCCTTACAAGTTTAGTATTTTGTTGATGTCCACTTATCAAGTAAACGACAACGATGCAACGTTATATAGATGCGAGCGATCAAAATATATAGTTGCTTGATAGAGTGAATGCTTATAGACCTGGATAGTATAGAAGATTGACTTAAGGCGCCCCTCTTTACTTTCCATGATGCGCTAGGGCGCCGCAACACACACATTGAGAACCCCTGATGTAGACATTCAACTAACGAAGACAAGTCTATCGCATTCACTACTTGTTTGGAACACATAAAAAACTAATAATAAAACTCATCGCTAGAATTTGTGACGCGAAGACATCTACAAATACATATAAAGATTTAAAATATTGCACGCTATGTCTGGGAATAAAATAGGAATCTAACAAAGCAATACGTGGGGCCAACCTTATCGAGTTATAAATATACTTTGATCTTTTATCAAAACAGTACTGTGCAAACGCTAAACTTGTCCATGAAAAAATATAGGCTATGCTATCATGGAACATTTACCAATATCTAAGTAGGTGAGACTTTCCAATTAGAAATAAGAAAAGTCTAGGGAATAGAAGTTAAGGGGGTTGGGCAATAAACGTTGGGTTCGTTACTACTGTTACATGTTTCGCTTACAAACTCATATAAGGTCGATAGTTTCTGAGTGGACCTTCCGAATCAAGACATGCCGTTTTATTGGCTGTTTAAATCTTCAATTATTTCGTCACTCTGTTATTATTTATACTATGACGACATTTTCGTACAAAGTGAATGCATGAAATAGCCCTTTAAATAAAATTAAAATTACTTTAGATCTTGTGCCTATGTAGTATATAATCTTAAATCAAACATTACACTTACAAGTAAGAACAAGTAGCGAATGCGTATTGTAATATTTAACCTATATTATAGTAATTCCATTTTCAGATTGTATGACATAGATATTTTTATAAACACGTATGTGTGAAAGTGACAACACGGTTTATTGATTTCGAGTTTCGACATTTATAATATTTATACAGCAGTAAAGTAAAAACAGATATTTTCAAACAATTTTTCAATATCAAACTGAAAATATAATTAATATATTACATGTTTGCTCTAAAAATACAACAAAATACACTTATTACATGCTAGTTGCTAATCGGTTTTGGATACATATAGACAATAAATTAATCCTATCGGTTGAGTTACATCTTTAACATTAGATTCCCTAGAATTTAAACAGTTATGATGCTTTGACTATGCCCGATGATACCCGCGGCCTGCGCAGCTTGCAACAGGAACAAATGAATTGACCTAGCTGCCAACTGAGTATCCATTGCGAACACGACCATGGTGCGATGTTATACAAAGCTTGTCATAGCATTTCTTTACGTAGCTCGCAAAAAGGCGATACAATGCTAACAACGCAATCCACAACATATATTTCATTATTTTCTGTATCTATTCGATAACTATGTCTAATATATTTAATTATTCACAAACAATAAAGTTAAAATAAAAAAAAAACTAACGACATAAATAGTTTAGTACCGACCATTAACCAGATTGTCTAAGAAAATCACGAATAAAAACAAAATAATAAAATATATTACGGAATTTCTAGCCTGATACTAAAAGAACAAAGACAAATATTTGGGCTAATAATCAATGATCATCTTTACAATAACAAAAAGGAACAAGAAATCCGCCCGGCTACCATGAAGGACCGTCGTTCGTGCGTGTAAACATACGAGTACAACTAGCGTTTATTAAACATGAACATTGAAATGAGTATTTTATACGGTTAGTTTCAATAGTTCATATAAAATATTACAGACACTAACTAAATAAGTGTTTGCATAAATTCAGTTTATTTTGTATGTACACGTTCATAGTAGCCCCCTGACATGAATATTGTGGTAGATCTCTTTGCTCGCTTTATGCACAAACATCTATTATTCTATTAGGCTTAATTAACTTACAACAGAAGAAGGAAGCTGCGCAGAGGCCATAACCCACGTGTAACGCGCCCGATTGCATATTAAATGCATTTTTTTTCTGTTTTTGTTAGTTATTATATTAGTACATATGAAAAGCATTATTTATGTCAAAATATCTTAACTTTGACACTTGCTAAGACATTTTCATTCAAATACATATTCGCTACGCGATTTGTATTTTTTCCCCTGAAAAGTATTGTATTAATTAAACAGTAACTTAGTTTTGTAGGCCTCGAACTCTATTTTAAAAGTCGAACTTGTAATGCATCCTGTGGGTTGTAGAATCGAAAGTGGCTTTCCTTTTGACAGTTATAAACTAAGTGCATAGGAGTCAGAATCAATTAATGATAAAAAAAAATTACACTTTATACGATATTTAAGCAATTTAATTGCAATTATAATATCAGTATTTAAACTTGAAAAATGATGTCTCAGGCGGGATTCGACCCAGAGATAATGATAAAATTGTTTTTGTAACAAACTAAGATCATACTAAGGATTATTCAACGTAGTAAACACGGGAGTGGGATATTTAATTTTAAACTGCTTTATAGAAGCTTAACAGATTTAATATGCCCCTTCTACAATGGAAATAGTAAAATGAAAAAAATAATCAGCTTCATAAAAACCCCTCCTTTATTTCTCCCGTTTACTATTAGTTGTATAAAAAATGTGATTCACATTTAGGGAAATTTAATCCTGTTAAAATATTCAAATATAATACACATACAGGGTGAAATTTTAACCAATTTCAAAATTTTTAAAAAAACAAAAGACGTATTTTTTCTTTTCGTATAGCCCAGTACAAATTTTTTGATACGGCCGCCTAGCAACACTTTTTTGCGCGTAGAGCATCTAATTCATTCATTACGATACTATTCATAAGTTTTTGATATTCCTTTATACCTTAACAGGTCTAGGACAGTAAAAATTGAAAACTATATCGCGAAAAATATTTTCGGGTGACAACTTGATTTACATTTTTTACTTCATAAATAGGCTCTAAATACGATACTGAACGCCTATAAAAAATATGGAAAGTGGTTAAAATTTCATCCTGTATACATAGACTGTCAAGCAGAAAACCACTATATACGGCGACACAACTTTCTATCTCGGCAAAGGCGGGACGAGCGCGTCGCAGTCGCAACAATCACAACACTCACAACATTCGCAACAAGTCCGGTCCGCGTCGGGCTATATAAGCGGGTCCATGTCGTAGTAGTACGCGGGTCGGGGCGGGGGCGAGGAGTGTGCGTAGTACGCGTGCCGGGATGGGTGCGGCGGGGGCGGCGGGGGCGGCGGCGGCGGCGACAGGCGGTGACGTCAGCTGGCGGCGGCGCGGGCCGGCGGCGCCGCGGCGCACCACTAGGTCCGGCGCGCCGCGAACACGCCGCCGCCGCCGCCGCGGGACATGTAGCCCACGCCGTTGTTGGGGCCCGAGCCTGAAACGAACGCGACAATGTAACCAACAATGAAAAAAATATTAGTAAATAGTTTCAAAACCTGTTACCCGATTACGAAAATGCAATGATTTCAAAGTCACCCAGTATATTTGCTGTATTATTTAAACATTTTTGTACTCAGAATTTTGCCTAAAACTTATAATTGCGGGTCTCAACGCGACGTAGATGTGGTATGTAGTAGTATTGACACTACTTACATTCCTCGACGTTTCGGCCGTGATGCTACGGCCGTGGTCACGAGGGGATTTTTAGTTTATAATGCAACGCGAAAGTTTAAAAGTTTATCTCAGAATTTTATTTTGTGTTCTTTCAAATTAAAATGCTGAGAAATAAAATAAGCCAACATTTTTTTTGCCATATTATAAACATTTGATTTGATCTACATGCATTATTTACGTTTGCGGTTGCTGGAAGTTAGAAAATGAACTAAATTAGGAAATATAATATTAGGTCCTTACATATGAAATTGGCGTTTGGCATGGGAGGAACTATTTTTTTATATAATATACAGGATGGTCTAAACGGTGACGTCCAAAAACCCTATATAGAGTCGTGGTCAACTAATTAGGGACAGCTAGAATTCTTCTTAGTCGTTCACTTTTAACATAGTGGGCGTGATTATGGATTCGATTTCCTTCAATAGGCCGCTGCTCTAGCGACGGCCCTCCACGTATTGCGATCTGCAGCCTTCCTGGAGCAAACAGTTGCTGGGCAGTTGTGGAGCAAACAGCTTTAACGAGATCCAGCCACCTAGTTGGAGATCGACCGCGTGACCGCTTGCCTTCAATTCGACCTTCAATTACCAACCGTTCCATAGCGTCATCTTACGGGTGATATGTCCAAAGAACTTTAGGATTCTTAATTGTACAATCGACGAGAGCCTCTGACTAATGCGTAAATCTTTCAATATGGAGGCGTTGGTTCGGTGGGCTGTCCAGCGTATTTAAAGAAGGCGTCGCCAACACCACATTTCTAAGGCGTCGATTTTTCTTTGCTAATTTAGTCTTAGTGTCCAAGTTTCAGCTCCATACAGGAAAATTAGAAAAACCAGACAGTACATCACACGAACTTTTGTTTTTCATAATTCTGCGGTCGTTCTTGGTAAATCTTATTTTATTCGATGGCACACAATACGTGCGAAGACCTATAAAGTCCGAAATGAATCCAAAGTACACGAAGAAGCAGGTTCAACACGGAGGCGGCAATAATCAAATCTGGGGCTGTTTTTCTGGACATGGAGTAGGACCTATAAAAAGAATTGAAGGTAAACTTGATCAATTCCAACATAAAGGAATATTGGAGGAAACGATGCTACCATATGCTGAAGAAGTCTTACCAGTCTCATGTACGTTTCAACACGATAACTACCCAAAACATACCGCGCACTCCGTTAAATTGTTCCTAGCGCAACAGTCAGTGACGGTACTAGATTGGCCCGCAAACAGCCCAAACCTAAACGAAAAAAGTTGCAGCTCAACGTCCAGTACGTTGAGCTGCAACACTAAAAATCAGCATTACGAAACATTTCAAGGTTCATTTAGGAAAATATTTCTTTAGATTAGATTATTAGATTCTGTAATAATTTGATTGCATCGATGCCGTGCCGATGTCAAATGTTTATAACCAACTAAGGAAACCATACTGGTTATAAAAATACGTTCAAAGATTTGTTTTGTATTCTATTTTTATTAATGAAAAACTTTTTATGTAATAAACACTAAATAATTACCAGTTTATTTATATTTACAGTTAAAGTTTTATGTGTCCCTAATTATTTACCCATCCATAAGTCAAATATGTGTAAGTGGCAAGTGGCAATGATTTATTTATTTTAAAAATATTTATCGCAACTAGCTATTTTATTTCCTGGCTTTTAAATATTTAGAATAATAGCCAAATTACTTGTTATTAATTTGTACAAGCTTCAAAGCCTCGTGGAGATTTTTTTTTCGGACTAGAGGGACGATCTTGTGTTTTAGTGATATTGCGTCCCTAATTAGTTGACCACGACTGTATGTTACCCGATTTTTCTTAGTTTTCGAGATGGTTTCCGTTCAAGCTAGTCAGAGCTTAATCATGAACTATGAATTAAAAAAAAAGTGGTTTCACAGTTTTTTAGATCATTTTAAAAACTTCCCGAAAGCCTTAGCTTTTAAAATAATAAATTTTAAAGTATTTATTTAATCAAAGTATGTACCATTGTTATCTATGCACTTTTGGCATCTCATGGGTAGTTTATTGATCCCTTTACTAAAAAAAACATTCGGACGGCAATCAATAAAATCTTTAAAGGCGGTTTGTTCTGCCTCATCGGAGTTGAATTTTTTCCCTTGCTAGAAATTATCCAAATTTCGAAAAATATGGTAATCAGTTGAAGCAAGGTCCGGGGAGTACGGCGGTGGATGTCTTAGACATTCCAATTGGAGCTCCTCTAATTTGGTAGCTGTCTGTTGTGCAGTGTGTGGTCTAGCGTTGTCGTGAAGCAGTAGTGGCGTAGAACGATTGACCAGCCTCGGTTGTTTAGCACCTAGCTTTTCCATCATGGTTTGCAATTGCTGAAAATAGACATCTGCCGTAATCGTCTGGCCAGATTTAAGAAAGCTGTAATGAACGACACCGGCGCTAGATCACCAAACGCTCACAAGTAACTATGTTTGGGTCAATTTTCGTTCGGGTTCAGCCATTGGGATGAGCGCTTTTTTCCTAACCAAAGAGAAGATTCTTTAGATCAAAGTGGCCAGTACTACAATACGCCAATTGCCTAAGTAAAGACCTAATAATTAATCTGTGATACACAAGATGATGTTGTTATCGACAGAAGGCGAAAATGTTTAAGCCTTTCGGCTATCGAATTATTTATGTTAGTAGAGGCCAAATTCTAGACTAAAACACCGGCCTAGAATATACGGAATATATAACAAAGTTTGTTTTATATGAGAAAACAATACAATTTAGAGTTTAAAAGAAATTATTTTGCATCCATGTTGATTTTTTTCTTCAATATCCCATTTGGACTTTCGCTAAATACGAGGACTTAAAACTTCTTAATTTAACAACTGGAAAAACAAATTGCTTGAAATCTTAATTACAAAAAAAGTTTTAACAATAAAAATACATGATAAAAACTTACCTTGAGCAGGGAAAGGTAGGCAGTTTGATTTTAAAACTTCTTCATGATTACCATATGCACAAAATTTCACTACTACAGTATTAGCTGATATACCAGTAATCTCAGCTTCATAAAACTGCAAATAAAAAAGCACCACATTAATCTTATACATAAAATTCTCGTGTCACAATGTTAGTTACCTTACTCCTCCGAAACGGCATTACTGATTTTTACCAAATTTTATATGCATATTCAGTAGGTCTGAGAATCGGCTACTATCTATTTTTCATACCCATTTTTTTTTAAGTGATAAGGGTTGTTCACTCTTATCATTTTTTAAAATTTATGGACAAAATTTTTTGTTTTTATTTTTCTATAATGTGGCACTAAAAAATGCATACAACCCTAAATTTTTACCCTTTTATCACCAACCCCTATTTTTTAATAGCCATTTTTGTAATTTAATCATTTTTATGGCAAAACAACGTTTGCCGGGTCAGCTAGTATTTTACTAAAATTCATTTCACATGAACATATATCTCAACATGAAATGGTATGGTGACTATCAATCGACTATTTTATTACACAGTAAAAATACGAATGTAGTATTTTGCAGTGCTATCTATCTCCTTATATTAAAAATACGAAATATTGGATGGATGTTTTTTTGGGTGCGTCTCATTTGTTATATTAACATTTGATATAATTAAACTTTAATAACGATCACTTTACAGAATAATCTGTTGTTATAACAACACATAATATTATAATTTTGTTTGTCATAACGTTTACTGTACATATACAACGTGTTCTTTTTTTATATCCCATAACTCTAGGGTATTAAACAGACCATGTGAAAGAATCAAATTGCATATGAATTATTTTTCAACTATTATTTTTTGTAATTTTTTTATACAAAATAATTCTAAAAAGTCACGACTTTTTATGTAAAACACCCTTCCCTTACCTTGTTATGAATGAACTTTTGAATGAAAACGATTTAATCTTACCTACTTATCAATGAAACACCTGCACACGTCAATATTTTTTACAAGTTACGCTCTCTAGCTACTTTACTACTACACTTTAATGTAAGTTTTCCAACGTCTCGCAAAACTAAGGATTCGCCATACTGGTTAATATTTTTAACAAATTTAACTTAAATTGATATTATATTCGAAATTATTGATTTTTGAACCACATGTTCTAAGGAGCTTTATATTATTTTTACCTATAGAACATAATCTTAGAGTTATGGGATATCAAAAGCACATTGTATACATTTTATTTAATACCATTTAGTAAAACAGTCATAACAAATAAAACCGTTTGAACTAATTTTAAATATCGTTCATCTGATATAAATTTGTTTGATATACTCATCATTTCGTATATCTATTATTTGAGATAATAACGTTTCAAATACTGATTAAAAGAAATAACCGCAATGAAATATATTTCTGGAAATTCACTGTTGAAATTAAAAATTTGACTCGCCGTGGTCTTTCCGCCGTGGTACTTGTCTGCCCTACACTAGAGTGCAATTTAAAAGCCGGAGACGAGGAGGGAGAGCAGTCCTCGCTCGGAGTAACGAATCTCGGGCGCCCGGGCGAGCTGTAGCGGCTGGGTGACCAACAAGCCGAAGCTGCGGAAGCGAGTGTGGGTGCTGGAGGTTTGTCACGCAAGGGCGGAAGGACTGCACTTCCCGCAGCGCCAGAGAAAAGCATAACTAAATGCATGCTTGCTTGCCTTGCATGCATGCTGCAGGAGCATGCTTGCAGGAAATCATCATTTATGCAAGCTCGCAAGCTTGCAAATGCTTACTTGTGCATGCCTGCATCCTTGCCTGCCTACAAGCTTGCTTGCCTGCATACATGATTGTATGCTTGTTAGCCTGCATCTATGCTTGCTACCCTGCATGCATGCATGTTTGCCTGCTTGCGTGCATGCATGCATCCTTGCCTGCCTACATTGCTCATACAGTTTTATAAAGCGTTTATTTTAAGTTAGTTTGTTATCGGATTTTTAAATTTGTATTTTTCACTTTTCATATTATTTTTGATTCGGAATTTACACTATTTGGTATCTTTAAATTCTGCTTTCTGACGATTTTATATCAAGTAATCATTGTATGTTTGAAACGTTATACAAAAAGAGTGAAAGCGTAAATGAATTTATATTAAATGTTATAATTCGAAACACATTTTATTTGTTTTAATTATTATATTATGTGAATGTTATATTAAACCGTTGTTATAATAAATGTTTTTATCGCAAGTGTTTGTTATACGTTTCAAAATTATGTAATTTAAAATTATATCTTTCCATCATTATATTAAAAAAGTGTTATTTTAAACAAAATTATTTCATTTGATTGTATATTTTTTGATCTTTAAACTATATATTACACACCCATGTTTTTCTTACTCAATCACGCCAAAACGGCTGAAGCAATCTGCATAAAAATTAGCACAATTTTTTGTTACAAACTGCAATAGAGTTTACAATAAAAAATAAAAATAGCCAGCAAAAATAAGCTTCAATATATTTTTTTTAATTTCCCAAGTTATTTATTATGACTTCAGTGTTAGAACAAGCTACTGTCGCTAACCGTAGTATATCAAAATATGCAATCGACGCCACACAGTGGTTTGATATTGAAAATAGGTGGACATTCGAGTGAAAGTCATAATTTCACCAAACAAAAAATTCATTCGGATAGCATTTTAAATGCTGATCAACATTTGTCATTATACATTTTCAATAAAAACGACTCTTTCATACTTAAAAAAAATATGTCAAAAAAAAATATATGGAACAAAATCATTTTTATTTTTTTTCTGGCCACTGTAGCAAACTGTAGCAATAAAACCTCATGCAGCCGTAAGTACCTGTTATGCCTTACATATCCACATAAAAATTTCTCGCGTGCACGCGCGGCCAAGCGTGCAATGGACATGCAAAGTTTTAAATATTTTTGTATTGATTACTCGTATTACAGCTATGCTAGAGTTTTTTTTTATTTCAATGCACATAAAGTAACTAATAGTAATTAACTATATTATAATAAGCAACGTGAATGTTTACAAGTCATATACTATTATTATTAAATAATGTAGGATAAACAATTTATTTATTTATTTTATTTATTTATTTCATCTTAATTAATACTATGGTTATAAAACTATTTACAAAATGAACATAAAAAAGTTTGAAATATTCATATATGTACATAAAGATTACAATATAAAAATTAAAGACTTAAAAAAGCCCAGTAACGCTGAACAATTAAAAAGTAAATATTTATATTTATTATTATTTTCAAGCTTTAATATATTATAAATTAATTGTGTCATTTTTTACATAAACAATTAAAATCATAACATGACAAACAAAATTAAATAATAATACTTATAAAAAGGTGTGTGTGTGTGTGAGAAAGAGAAAAAGTGTGTGTGTGTATGTGTGTGGGTGTGTGTGAGTGAAATGTCAAATAAATTTGCCTTAACGGGTTACAATAGTGGATCAGTTTCAGTTTGGTTTGCTTCTTGAACTGTAATTTCTATTTCTTCTGTTGGGTAGTCGGACATTATTATCAATTCTTCTGCTTCAGGGAAAAGATTTAATTTATTGTGATGTTGAGTGTATTTTGGTCTAATTTGAGATATATAAGGATCTGAACTTATCAAAAAGTTATGTAGTATATCTTCATTCGTTTTTATCCTATTCACTTTTCTTGTGTGGTTTTCTCGAACATTTCTAAAGTCTTTATTTCTAGACTCGCCTGCTTCTTCCGAAAGAATGCCAATGGGCAGAACACCAAAGTATTGGCAAATATCTGCACCATGTACCAGCAGTTTGTGTACACTAGCTGGCATATAAAACCATGGGTAAAGATGGACAAAGAGATCAGCAGTCTCTCTGCAGTAGCTTCTGAATTTGTCGATGTTGACGGTATTCCCAGATGAAATAGTCTGAAGGATAACTGCAAAACGTTTCAAAAGACCTTTGTCAACTTTTGTAATTTCGGCAGACTTTTCAAAATTGGAAAAAAATCTCCTTGCGGTATTTCCGTCATTAGATGTCCCATATCCCTGCTTAACAAAATCCACGAGAATTCCCATCTGATGCTTAAACTCATCTTGTGTCAATTGTTTTTTTGCAGCTTTCAATTCTTTGTTAGATCCTCGAGCGCTCCACATTTGGAAGTCCATATTATATGATATATGTAGCACGCATTCCATACAACGGATCCACATATGAAGAGAAGAAAGGCCATACTTGTAAATATCTTTTCGCACTGGTCTTGAATCAATTTGTGATAAATTGTTCATCTCACTCGGCTTAGCTAGGCATATATTGCAAACAGATGCAGCAGAAGTGTCTGTAATAATTGATGCTACTTTGCCATCAATCATAGTCATATGAAGTTCGTGACTAATTTCCAAGCCATCACATTTTGTAGTAGTTAGGTTGTTAATATCCTCTTCAAATCGAGCTTCTTCTTTTTTAATAAAGTCAGCAGTCTCTTTCTGGAACTCGAACATAATGGGTCTGCAATAATGTGTAGAAGATGGTGTCGGATTTTCCCATATGATGATATCGTTCGACATCACTAACTTGAGTGGGACCAGGCTTGCCATAAAAATTGATGAATCATCGAAATTGATATCTTCACTCCTTTGCTTGTATGTGCTCTGCGACGAAGCTCCGTCAAATCCCCATTTGCTAATTAACTTTAAGCCCTTAGATGATGAATCGCACTTTTTCTTCGCAAATTCTAGTATTCTTTGTACTGTCAAATCTAAAAGAGACTGCAGCTTGATTCTAGCTCCACTCTCACTAATTTCTATATCACTTGGATAGCATCTTTCTTTTGCTTGAAGAAGTTTGTAATACGATGGTAAAACTGGAGCAGCATAATCTGACAACACTTGTCGTAAACAAATGTACTTCCATTTTGACAAATTTAATGACGTATAAAGAGCCAAAGCGTGATCGTTGTCAATACTATCCTTTTTATCTTTCCCGAATAAAGTAGTTTTGATAACTGCCACACTTTCTGGGTTCGATAAAATGTGGTCAATAACACGGGCTGTGTCAAGTCTCTCGTCTGATCGTAACTTCGTGACCAATGCAAAGGCAAGTTCTTCTGTTGAATACTCCAAGAGAGATCCAGAACGTCTTTTCTTCTGTTTGTTGCCTAACTCACTGAAAGGTTTTCTAACACAAGTTGATGTTGATGTTCTCACGTTGGATGTTGATGCGACTTCCTGTTCTTGAAAATGAGTATCTTCTTGAAGAATAATGTCTTCAACGTTTTCATCCTGATCTTGAAAAATTGCTTCTAAGTTCACAGAAGTGCAACTAGGCCATATGATATTATTTTGTAACCACTCAGTGTATCTAGTTAAAAAGGTCTTTTGATTTCTTCCAGCACTTATCCATCTACGATGTAAATTACTACAATATGACATCGCAAATGATTTGATCATTTTCAAATCTTCAGCACAGGTATCACTAGGGATGCGGTTCACAATAGCTTGGTATATTGAATCCCAATTCTTCATATCTCCGATATTACGTAAAAACATGTAAATATCCAAATTTGTCACTAACACAGCCATTATATTAACAAATAATTAATATAAATGTCGTCACTAATAATAATGTATGTTGCGTCTTCAAAAGTTGAAAAGATACTAAGCTACTATCTTCTTGCACCTTTATTGTAAGCTCTCGCTAGGGTCCATTTAGTGACTATAACCTCAAGTAATGTCAGCCAATCAGCGTTAAGTATTTTTTGTAAGAGATATAATGCGTGAAAGAGAAAGATATAGTGATTGAAAGAGAAAGATATAGTGCGTGAAAGAAAAAGATATAGTGTGTGAAAGAGAGATATTGCGAGTGAAATATGTATATCATCCAAGTTAAAACCAAATAACTCTATCGCTGAACAATTAAAAAAAATAAAACCTTGCATGTCCATTGCACGCGTGGCCGCGCGTGCACGCGAGAAATTTTTATGTGGATATATTAGGCACAACATGTACTTACGGTTGCATAAGGTTTCATTGCTACAGTTTGCTACAGTGGCCAGAAAAAAAATAAAAATGATTTTGTTCCATACATTTTTTTTGTACATATTTTTTTTGAGTATGAAAGAGTCGTTTTTATTGAAAATGTATAATGACAAATGTTAATTAGCATTTAAAATGCTATCCGAATCAATTTTTTGTTTGGTGAAATTATGACTTTCACTCGAATGTCCACCTATTTTCAATATCAAACCACTGTGCGCCAGTCATCGCCCATATTCTCACATTTGCATACCTCAATCACAAAACTAATTGACCCAATTGACCATTTTCTTGCATCAACTCAACCCGTTTTCTATTGATGGATGGGAGCCTAATATTAAAAGTTCCGGTACTCACATTATTATCTTCCCAGTAGAGCGCGAGACAGCGGTCACCGACTTTCCAGTTAATATCAGCGACGCCGAGCATGGCACGAGCTTGCTCGTTAACAGCTGCATTCTGGAAGCCGAGCAGTGACCCCGGCAGGAAGGGGCCCCCACCTCGCATGCCGTACTCCTGCCGCGAACCGTAGCCGTACTGCCGCCCGCCGTAGCCGGCACCGCCCAGGTAGTTCATGTTCGCGTACATCGCCGCGCTCTGGGCGGGCTCCATGTAGCCGTTCGGCGGCTGCTGACGGCGCTGATACGACTGCTGCTGCTGTTGTTGCTGCTGCTGCTGTTGATGCTGCTGCTGCTGCTGCTGCTGCTGCTGCTGCTGCTGCTGCTGCTGCTGCTGCTGCTGCTGCTGCTGCTGCTGCTGCTGCTGTTGTTGCTGCTGCTGCTGCTGCTGTTCCTGATGGATGATAAGAGTTTATTTAGGTCTAACATTTTGGGACATTTGTTCAAATTACAACAACTTGCATAATTTGGCATAATCAATTGACATCCTTTTTGTGATCTGTCAGAAAGTAAACTTGCAATAGATTTAGTCTGTCACTAGTAAACTATGACGTCACGACTACCGTACTAAAATAATATTTAAAACATGAATGAAATTTAGGCATTCAATAAGATGTTGCTAAAGGAATGGTGTATTCGAAATATTTGTGTAAGTTGAATAACTGTTACAATTAACTATTGAATTACTGCTAAATAAAGTTCTTCTTGACCTTGTGGTATTTTAATTTGTAATAGTTAATTATTTTACCTGATATTTCGGAACATCGTTGTTGCGGCGGAAGGGCGGTATCTCCTGCATGTTTTGATTGGGCACGTACGACTGCTTTGCGTACTCTGGGTGTGGCTGATAGTTTCTTTGCTGGCCTTCATCGGGCCGTCCCTGGTTAGGCATTATGTTCATATTAGCAGTTGCTTCAACTAAACTCTCCATTGTAGGGTTGCCTCGGTAGTTTTGAGACTGCTGTATCTTCTCTGCCATGTTCCTGTCGTTCCGCATGTTTCGGTCTGCATAGTGAGGTGGGGGTTGATTATATGAATTGTTATACTGCATATTCATATTCAAGGCCTGCTGTTGTTGTTGCTGTTGTTGATGCTGTTGATGCTGTTGATGTTGATGTTGTTGTTGATGATGTTGCGGATGTTGTTGGTGTTGTTGATGTTGCTGATGTTGCTGATGTTGTTGCTGATGATGTTGCTGATGATGTTGATGTTGATGTTGTTGTTGTTGCTGTTGCTGCTTATTTTTCTCTTCTAACTTTTTCTGGAACCTAGGTGGTTTCTCATTTTGGGTCTGATACTTCCTTTCTTCCCTGTGAGATGAGTGATGATTGTCATTTGAATAATGCCCTCTATTTTCAGATCTCTGTCTATTGGAACTGTCATACCGTGAACTCTGTGCACGAGGATTGTTTTTGACATTATTTTTGTCCCGGATCCCATAATTCCTGTCACCTCTATCTTCTGTATTTGATGTGTATGGGCGACCTTTGTCTTTGTCTGGAACATTAGGTAGTTTATCTTCCAGAAAATCAAACAATGAAACTTTTCCCGATGGTTTGACAGGTATACCTTCATCATCATTTAGTTCCTTATTCCGACCTTTGCGTTTAGGCTGATCAGGTTCTTTTTGAGGTTTTTCTTTGCTTCTGTTTTCAGAATTATCCCTTTTTTGTAATATCTTGAGTGCTCTATCAACATTATTCTTAGTGTATTTAAGGGCATTTTCAGCTTGTTCTTCAGAAAAGCCAGCATCGACAATTTTCTGGACATTAGCATCCAGCAGTGGCTTGGTACCTCCACCAAATACCTGAAGAATAATATTGACAATTAGAAACTAAGTATATTTAATTATACATTACATGACTAATCTAGTGTTGCCAGGTGTCCCGATTTGCGCAGGACGTCCCGATTTTCAGGAGTCTGGGGACGCGTCCCGATTTGCACCTGATCGGGACACTAAATGTCCGGATAAATTAACAAATTTGATAAAATTAACAAATAAATTATTAATATTATTTAAATGACACATCACATCACTATGCGCTCAAAATAGCAAGCATCACATTTATTTCTGGAGCGAATGAATACACTTGCGGTTGTAGCGGTATAGCAAGGGTATAGCTTTGTTTTGTTCTTTGGCTCAGACGCGACCGCTTCGCGATGGTCCTTCACTCAATCAGTAGATCAGTCACCTGTTTAAGATTAAATTCAAAGTTACTATACTACTAGGAATATTAGTTGCAAAACGCAATAAATATAAGTTAATTTAAAAAATACTCGTTTTTTTATTTTTACGATCTACAACTCGGTTTCCTGATTTGTTTTACCTTCTGCCCCGATTTAACACAATTCAGACCTGGTAACACTACTTATCACCTACATGAAACAGGTTCACACATTAAAGAGAAAATCAAAAAGAAATAAAATTAATAAAAATCCTTAATACATTTATACTTCTAGACCAAATACTGTTTCTTTTTTTAAATACCTTTTTAACTCCTGAGAGTCTCTGTGCCTCAGCAATGGCACCCTTCCTTTGTGCTTCAAACTCAGCATTGTCCTGTTTGGCAGCTTCCTGTAGGCTCTTAAATTGTTTATCTACAGTCAGTGCTTCCAAACGCTGCCCAAATGGAATCCATGGTGGAGGACCACCATCTACTCCTATGCCACCTAAAATATTTCACATAACCCAACATTAAGCATTGTGAACAAACAGAAATCTAAATCATGTGCAATTAAATACAGCCAGTTATTCAACTAGGACAACTGGATTAGTGGCAAATTACACAACACAATACTTTCTTATTAGTAACATATTACAACCAAGACACATTCATATAAGAAAATAAAAATCTAATATGCTTAATACAAATAACTCACCTCTTGTATGCTTGGCAAGACTACGATTCAATTCCCACTTCTCAATCATGTGGGACACTTTCCCACCCATAATTGTGATGACACTGGGTGTTAGCCAGACGACACCGTGGCATACCTCCAGCCCTTCATTGTTGAGCAACAACTTGGTCCCTGGTGGAGTATTGATGCTGAGACTGGATATGGGACTTATCTCTAAAGCTGTACAAGTTGACTTCCCATCGTGCAGAGTCAGTTTCAACATTCGTGGGGCTGAATTTGATTCTTCATTAGCTTTTGGAGCTGACACATTGCGGATCTTTTGAATTTGGACTATTATAGGCTTCTCTAGCTTCGAAGGGTCTTTGGTGAAGTCCTCGGGGAAAGAAGCATCTCCAATATCTCTCAAATCGAACTGAAAAGGTAGAAACATCAGCAATATGTTACATTGTTGTGGACACTTATATACTGAATAGCACAAGTTGGTGTGTTACTTACATCTAAAGCTCGCTTGCTTAGCACATGTACATCTTGTATTTGACTATTTTCGCTAATAGCATCGATACCTTCTGGACTCAAGTACCTGGAAGAACCACGCAATGTTTAGTTTATGATGTAGGCAAAGTATTCACTATCAATCAACGTTAATTGGTTAAAATTACCATCCCAACTCCTGAAGGTTCTCCTGGAGTGACATATTGTCATTTAACATAATGTTATACCATGACTTTCCGAGAAATTAAATGATTTAAAAAATTATAAAATTTCCCAGACATACGGTACCGATGACATAAAATGACAGGCACTGGCAGGGCAGGCAGGCAGGCAGCAGCCGCCGATTCTGATTTCAGTTCGTTCAGGTGCGTGCGACAGACCAATAAAATTGATTCAAGCTTGACATATTTAAGTTTAATATTACAATAACCTTAAAAAAATATATGTATTTCTAATTGAAGATATAGGTACTTGCTCAAAATAAAATAGTCTTGCAGCTTTTAAACAATATTAAATTAGAAAAGTGATGAAAAAAAGCATGAATGAGTAGACTAGACTAAACATTTGTGAATGAATCTATCTTATAATCACCTGCGAAGATGACATTAGTTTGAAGTTCATTCATTTATGTCACTAGTGAGGTCATTGACCTTCAGTGACGTTTATGAATAACAATTACGTAGTGTCAAATAATGTTCATTATACCGTGTCTGGTTTTTTAATCTTTTGGAAATTGATAAGATTATGTTACCTACGTATGCCTTGCTGTAGTGTAGATCGTAGGAGTAGAAATTCGTTAACCTGTTAGACTTTTCAACAGACGCGAACTTCAATCAGTTAGTCATGTCGTCGGTAAGTTTGTTGAGTCTTTCAACCTTATAGCGTATCTAAAGCCACGTAGCTATTTAGTAGAAGCTTGCAATGAAGCATCATGTTTTATTTAAAAGTGCATCATTATCAATACCTTTATTTACAGACGCACATCTTTAATGTGGAAATGACCTGTGAAGGCTGCTCAGGAGCTGTAGAAAGAGTTCTGAACAGGCTGAAGGGGCAGGGGGTTGATAACATTAATATAAGTCTGCCTGAACAGAAAGTATCAGTGACATCAACACTTAGCGCTGATCAGCTCTTGGATGTGATAAAGAAAACAGGGAAAAAAACTACTTATGTTGGTCTTCAATAAGTGAACTGTTTAAGTTACCTAGCAGCATACCATTCACCATGCGCTGACAAAATCAACAGGGGAACTGTACTGTATATTATCAATCGGAAATTATTTTGTATTTGTGATATTTCTACTGAAGTGTATCTTAGAGGAATGATTCCTTTTATTATTTTACTATCTTTTATGAGAAACAACAGTTCTTAGAACATCACTTTTCATAAATCTTTTATAATCATAATTTTATAGTGAGGTTGTACTAAATATTTGATGTTTACCTTTTTGTTACATTGTTGTTTGGATTATATTTGTTACTTTAAAAGAAACAAATAGTATAAACAGTATTTTAATAAACAATATTTTCAAATACATACTTACTTTTAATTAAATGAAATAAATAACAATGTATTTTCACTAAACAACATTATTAGTGATTATGCTTGTTGACTCTTACTCAATGTATCTTCTAATGTGTTAAGTCTTAAGTCCACAAGGTCTACTGCTTCATGCAAAGCATTCAAATGGTCAACAATAGCATTCACAGTGGGCAGGACATCTGCACAATCACACTCTTTCAATTTGTTAACCCCACTAGTAAAGGTTTTATCCAGCTTTTTCACTTTCTTCAAAGCTGGCTCAGTCATACTGTGTCCCTGATTTTCATGCAGTATTTTGAACCCACTGTTTATAGGAAAAGTCCTCTTTCTTCCAACCCATTCTATAGTGCCACTGGTATAGCAAACATCATTATCTTTAAGTTTAATCATTCCAAATAGGTCTTCATCATTCTCTATTTCAGTACCAATTGATCTATTTATTATGGAAGGAATTGTGTATGTAGCAGGACTAGGAGGAGTACGGGGAATATGACTCAGGTGGCCCACACTGTAACCTTCATCAACATGGGAATGGAACAGAACTGATGAGTTAATAGGAGCAGATAGCCTTGTTGTATTTCCAGGTAAAGATGTTGATAAAACAGTGGAATTCCTATGACTATCAATCATAGTACTGTTAGCATTTGGCTCTTCATGGAAACTGGACAATCTCCCAGATTCCTGGGGTGAATCTGACACATCATCAAGGTGTACAAATGTAGTCACAGGATACTTAGTGCTGTGGTAGCACTGATACCAAAACCTTGAGCCCTGATTTATGATTAATTAAATTAATATTGTTCCTTCGTCTTATGTCTTATCTAATAAGAAGAGGAACGTTTGAGAGTGTGAAAGAGACAGTTATCTCTAAAGTCAAGTTTTTGAAGAGCTACTGTATATTTTGTTTTAACAGTTTGGAATGACCACACCTAAACAAAAAAATTAATTATGATAATTATAAAAATAATAACTTTAATTGTCTTATGAAATGTAGTCTATTTACATACCAATACCATTTATAATTAATATTGTACATTAAATTCTATTAGATACAGTAAGTACTACTAACCACTTCTATTTTATCTACAATATTAACTATCTTTTTCTGACAACCTGATTTCTTCCTCTCGATGCTGGGGTAATTTTTGAGCTCTGAGATGCAGTTTTAGTTGCAGTAGTCTGATTTTGAGCTTCATTTTCTTTTGACTCTGATGCAAACTCAGTGAAGTTAGTTTTCCATACAAATACCTGCACAAAGAAATTGTTGCATAAACTACAAAAGTTCAGTTTTTTAAATTATAATTCTATACAACAATACACACTAATTTATCCTCTCCTGCAGATGCAAAAGTATCGCCAGTTGATGAAAAGTTTACAGCATTTACAGCACCACTGTGACCACTAAGTGTAAATATTGGATGTCCTTCTAATAGGTCCAAAATCTGGAAAAAATATTAATAAACAGTAATATGATTAAGCCAAAACCAACTTTAAATTGTAATGGTAAGATTAATTATACCTTCATTTTTCCATCTTTACTAGATGATAATATATAGCTGCCACTGGGATGAAAAGCTAGCTGTGTGACTGCATCACTGTGTATACTAAAAATGAAAGATATAATATTGATATCACAGTATGATTAATATTTAATAATTACATAAAATATGTATTACTACAACAAGATGTGATAAATTAATATGGAAGAACTGATATTTACCTGTAATACTGAACTAAATTATGTGTTCTAATATCATAAAGTTTAATATTGCCCTGAGATGTGCCTATTGCAATATAGCAGCCAGATGGGTGCCAAGCAAGGTAAAGGCCATGACCTTTTTGGTTTTTGTATGTGTAAATACACTCCCCAGATTCTGGATTCCACAGCTTTGTTGATTTGTCATCGGAGCAAGAAGCAATAACTGAACCATCATTAGATACTCTGGCACATCTCACCCAGTTTGTATGGCCCACAAATGATGCTATAAATTTATGTTTGTCACTTGACCATAGTTTCACAGTCTTATCATCTGATGCTGTAACAATCTGAAAAAATAACATATAGTTAACATTAACATTAACATGGTGAGAAACTAATTCATGTTAGAGTTTTCCTCACCTTGGTACCATCTGGACTAAACTGGACTGAGCGCACAGTCTGCAAATGAGCTTTGAACACACCAGTGCTGCCAGTAACTGTAGGCACCCATAGGCGCACAGTCTTGTCACGAGATGCTGACGCCATATACTTCCCAGATGGCGAGAATGTTACATCCATAACGGCTTCGTCATGACCCTGGAATCTGTAGCTTCTCATACTCCCACGAAGGTCCCATAGCTGCAAATATCATTGTTAAATAAGCATACACTAGCACCACAGTAAGCGTAAATAAGATTATACCGACCGTCGTAATCCATTCAGCCATTATTAAGTTTATTAAACTATAAAGACATTCAATGTTATATTTCTCATTCATCGTAGAACTTCTAATAAGCCAGCAACACATGTTTAAGAATTAATTTCATGAAGTTTACATACTAGAACGCTATTATCCAAAGAACTAGTTGCGAGCTGCTGCTCATTTGGGCTAAAATAAGCAGACGTAATGCCATTTCGGTGCCCTTTTAACTGTTTTTCTAACGACGGTTCCACAAATGAAAACTTGTTTTCCATTTTCGCACCAAAGGCGTCTTGTTATGTAAATATTATAATTCTACTTATTATAAAACTTATTTATTATAAAGTAAGTAGAACAACAATTACAAAATAACTGCAAAATGCAAAGTTCGAAAAGTATTTTACTCTCCAAATATTTGAAATTCAAATTGATTGACACTATTTTGACAGCACTAAAAAAGTTCAAAACATTGACCATAAAGTAAAATCAAGGTGTCTTTACACCTTTAACCGTAGAGCTCAGTGTAGAGCCATAGGGAAAGAAATATAGAAGAAGTATATTTCTTTCCCTATGGTAGAGCTCAAAATAGTTTTAAGTTTAGGTTAAGCTACGTATAGAATTTAATTAAATTTGACTTTAAGCCATATACTATATCTATGCTTTAAGCACTCTCCCTTATTATGACAAAAATAAACTGGCCCTCACGCATGTTATATAAAAGCTGTTCAAATGCCAAAATAAATGATTCTGCTGCTATAATTATGCATTTAAAAAAGTTAGCCATTGTTATTAATTATATTATCTGTATACCTAAACTTATCGAGAAACGAAAATGGCGCGTTTCCGTAGTGCTGTCCAATGGGGGCTATCGCTAGTGAATTTGCCACTAGAGGCGCTAGTGTCGCGTGAGGTCCAATATCATTCACTTTTCACTGGTTTTAGCGGAATTTGTTGCATAAATTATAATTTCTTTAATTTACCTGCTGGAAAGTGATCTCCTTCGTAAAATATCGCAAATATGGATTATTTGGCGATTAATGTGAACGCTTTAAAAGCGGAATTAAGAAAAAGCGCAAAAATAGGCGGCCTCAAGAGCAACTATTTCAGAAGTTAGTTTGTTGATATCAAGATAGTTATTAATAAACAATATAACCTTAATTAGAATCAAGTTAAAACACTTTGTTTCGGCGCCAATCGCCTTTTACAGCTATACCTCCGGACCTCAGTCTACAGTGGCGCCAACTGGTGAGCAAAGAAACGGTAGTCCCCATTATGCATTGATATATTTACAGATGAAGTTGTTATTAGATAATATTCGCGGCGATAATATAAGGGCTTTTTTTATACAATAGTCTAACCAGAGAAATCCCCCTCAATATGGCAGGCATTAAATTTTTGTGCATCGTTTCAAAGTACATACTAATAATAGTCCCTCCTCGTCGTATCCGACGACGGCGACCCTTGCAATCATATTTTGTGATTCATGATTGGTGCAATTTTCTGTTATGGGCTCGCTGATGACTTGCGAAACCGAATTTGGACCGAAAAGTTCGGTTGCATTGCGCACAGTGAAGCTGTCCGTGTTCATTAACAGTATAGGTATAGGAGGGCTTAGGTCGAGTTTTCCGTATATGATGGTCCAGGTGGTTAAGCCGAGCTTCTTCAAAAGAAGCTACACCTTTTTTGACTGTATTGCGCCACTCCGGTCTCATTTGTGCCAGCTCCTCCCAGTGACCCTGTGAGATGTCGCAAGCCTTAAGGTGGCGCTTCAGGACGTCCTTGTACCGCAGGTACTGCCCACCATGATTCCGTTTCCCGTTGGACAGCTCGGAATAGAAAACAGATTTCGGGAGTCTGCAGCTATTCATGCGGCTGACATGGCCACACTATCTTAGTTGGTTCTTAATCAAAAGAGCCTCTATGCCGGTCATACCAGAGCGGCGCAGCACTTCGGCATTGGTCACATGATCCTGCCAACTTATGCGTAAAATGCAGCGCAAACATCGCATGTGAAAAGTATCGAGTTTCCTGATGTCTCCCTTGTATAGACACCAGGTCTCCGAGGCATAAGTGAGTATTGGGAGGACTATCGCCTTGTATACAGAGAGCTTTGTTTGTAGCTTCAGATCATGTGACTTCCAAACTCTATGGTTCAGTTTGCCGAAAGCAGCAGCGGCTCCAGCGATGCGTGATGGAATCTCTGTTGAGAGGCTGTTGTCGCTTCGGATTTGGCTACCCAAGTATTTGAAGTTGTTAACTTCTTCCAACGCTGTGTCACCCAAATAGATTTGGATTTCAGCAGCGTGGCAGCCTTTAAGTGGTTGCTTGAGGACTTGAGTTTTAGCTACGCTTATCACTAAGCCAAATCTACAGCACGATTCTCTCAGAGAGTTCATACAGCTCTGAAGGTCTTGAAGACTGTCTGTCATTATGCAGACGTCGTCGGCATAGAGGACTTCAAGTACAGAGGTCTTTAGTACCTTAGTTTTTGCCCTGAAACGAGTGATATCAAATACACCTTTATCTGACCGTACATTGAGCTTGATGCCTGCATTACATCTTTTTAGTGCGTCGGCCATTACCGCAGAAAAGTACAGGGCAAACAGAGTTGGGGCCAACACACAGCCCTACTTTACGCCACTCGTTACCGGAAAGGACTCCGAAAATTCATTGTTATGCTGAACCTTGGCTGACATGTCATCGTGGAACTGTCTGATAAGGTTTACGAATTTTGTGGGACAACCAGCTTTTTTCAGGATCAACCAGAGGGCAGAGCGAGGAATGCGGTCGAACGCTTTCTCGAGATCGACAAAACATTGGCTCTCCGGCAGAGCTTCTTCTGCAAGGGTGCTCAGTCGGGTGTTAATGATGTGCGCCAGTATTTTGCCAGCCATGGAAAGAAGCGAGATCCCCCTGTACGAGCTGCAGTCAGCTACGTCTCCTTTGCCTTTGTATATTTTGCATATAGAGGCGTTTTTCCATTCTTGTGGCACAATCTCTGTTTCCCAGATCTTTAATATCAGATCGAAAAGTCTGCTGCGAATGTTTGGGCCACCATACTTGTATACTTCCACTGGTAAGCCGTCAGTGCCTGGTTTTGGCATTTTTAAGTTTCTTGATGGCCTTTAAGAGTTCCTCACGGGTGGGCGGATGTGCAAGTTTCTCTTCCACGGGCCGATCTTCAAGAGTCTGGATGTAGGGGAGATCAATTTGTGTGTTTGTGGGATTGAGAACCTCACTAAAGTGTTCCGCCCAGCGAGCAAGAACTTTACACTGTTCCGTAAGGCGATCATCTCGATTGCGCGAATAGATAGGAGCTATTTTCCTGGTTCGTGGTCCAAAGACAGCTTGAATGCCTTCAAAGAATCTGCCAGTTTGGAGTCGGCGAGGTCCTGTAATTCTGCCGCTTTGTTGGACCACCAGAGGTCTTTTAGCTCACGCACTTTGGTTTTGAATTGTAGATGCAGTAATTTATGGTCAGCCCTGGGATGTCGCAAAGCGCGCCTATGCTCATCTGCAAGTTTTTGGATTTCTGCCTCTGAACAGTCGAACCAGTCCTGGTTTTTCTTCGGCAGTTTTCCTATGACTTGTTCTGCGCATTGCGAAAGTTTTGCTGAGTACAGTTGCCATACTTCATTTATTGCGACATCGGGTATGTCAAAGGGGTCGGCGCCAAACTTATTATCAAGGGTGGTGCGTAGATCTTTTGACTGAGTCAGTTTGGTGTATGCTATTTTTGGCCTGCTGTGTTCAGCTCTTCGTGGAGTTTTAAGTTTTATGCGGAACTTGGCTCTTATAAGTCTATGGTCTGACCAGCCTTGATCACCCCTCATAGCTCTGGTGATCAGGTCGTCGCTGAGGTCTTTTTTGCGAACGATTATGTAGTCTAGGAGGTGCCAGTGCTTAGACCTGGGATGCATCCACGAGGTTTTATATTTTTCTGGCAAACGAAAGAACGTGTTGGTGAGGCATAGGTTGAATTCTGAGCATAATGTTAAAAGGTCTGTGCCATTAGTGTTACACTTGCCAACACCATGGCGACCAAGGACTCCCTCCCAAGCGCAGTACTCTGTGCCAACACGAGCGTTAAAATCACCTAGCAAGACAATCTTATCACTCTGGGGTACTCTTTCAAGGACATGCCGCAGCTCTTGGTAGAAACGGGCTTTTTCGTTGTCAGAAGACGTCAGGGTGGGTGCGTATATGCTTATAAGGTGGACATGCTTTCCAGTTGCTAATGGAAGCCGTAGTGTAATAGTGCGGTCATTTATTCCTATGGGAAATTCTTGAAGTTTATTTGCAATTTTATTTCTGATAGCAAAGCCCACTCCATTTGCCGCCTTTTCGGTCGCAGGTTTCCCGCTCCAGTAATACGTATAGCCGCCTAGTTGTTCACAGAGCTCTCCGCTTTCATGAAGGTGTGTTTCACTTATTGCTGCGACATCGATGTTGTAGCGTGACAGTTCACGAGCTATAAGAGCAGTTTTACGCTCTGGGCATAAATTACGTTCGTCGTCTCTTAAGGTCCGGACGTTCCAGGTAGCTATAATAAGGTTTCTATTGGTTTCATTTTTGTTCTTTCGACCGCGAAGTATCGATGACTAAGTGACCGCGGTTTGCCCCTTAGCGTTATGGTTGAGACGGACTATGTTTAGGCCACCTTTTCTAGGCCCCTCCCCTGATTGGGGAATGCAGAGCGATCCTAAATAGGGCTGCATTGTCATCAGACGTGCTGCCGAACCAGTCCTCCCGCCTCTGTCGAGTCCCAGAGCGACCACTCTCATCTGACCGCCTACGTGCAGAGAGACAACTAAGGCCCAGACATATCTCGATGTGTCCTCGTGGGGTCTCGGACGAGTCCGAGACCCCACCACCATCTCTCCATCGCCGCAGGGCTTTTGGAAGCTCGTAATTCATTGTGATAGCAAGGGTCAACTGCGCGTGAGATTACTTTAGTGGACAAGTAGTTGCGCTAGTACAGATCCACTCCCTCGTCCCTCGCCTCCTGGTGTCAGTGGATCGGATGGCCAATACGACTGACGGGAAATGAGGGATGCAGCAATTGGCCACACGTCATTACTAGATTCCGACGTGTGCCGACGGCGTATTGCAAAGCCGTGCTACACCGCCACGGTTGCCGGTAGCGTTTGCCTATCGACAGTGCCCGCCTCCCGTGCCGGCGCAGACTTTAGTGTTTTGCCGGGGAATCAGCCGGTTGTAGCTGCAACAGATTCACAGCCCCCTCTACTAGGTTTAGCCCACGGGTCAACGTGGTTTGCCAGGGTGTGGCCGCTGCGTACATTTCACAACTTCTTGGAGCCACTAGCAGAGAGTTGTAGAGACTTATAAATCAGACTGTCACACCGAACAAAGCAGCGCTGACCGACAGACAGACGAAACCTCTACTACACCCCAACAAAGTACTACTAGGGATCTAGAGGTCATAAGTATTATTTGTAAAGGTTTATTTAAATTATATAATAATATGATGTGTGTTTAATATTCTTATTTATTTATTTACTAGCTGTTGCCCGCGACTTCGTCCGCGTCAAATGATATGAATAATTTTCGCCGTTTTCGCAACATTTTTCACTGCTGCTTCGCTCCTATTGGTCGCAGCGATATGTTATATAGCCTAAAGCCTTCCTCGATAAATAGAATATCCAACACAAAAAAAAATTCATATCGAACTAGTACTTTCTGAGATTAGCGCGTTCAAACAAACAAACAAACTCTTCAGCTTTATAACATTAGTATAGATTATCATAGATACCAAAATTACTATTTTAGTGGGACCCAAGATTGTGTCCCATTAACCAATGCCGTTTAAATAGAGATGAATATGACTAACGTGACTGAATTTGACTGACTGTCATTTACGGTAAATTAGTCAAAATCAGTCAAAAATGGTCATAAACTGTCAAAAATGGTCATTTTAGTACTTTTTATGTTTTTCTAAGTATTTTCTGAGTTTAAATTGAAACACAACAAAAAAGGGTTGTAATGAACATTTTAAAATGTTGGCTTGTTTTCGATGCCCCGATGTTTCGGTGCGATGCCCCGAACCCCGCGCGCGTTACTTGCGAAATGGCAACGTCGCATCGCCGCGTGCGCCCTGACCCCGCTCCTCTGTGCATTACGGGCGAAATAGCAACATCGCATCGCCGCGTGCCTACTTTGAGGCAGTCTTGTTCTCTAATGAAATAATAATAAATAAAACCTTACTTGATTAAAACTTACGTATAAATTGGGTGCCCAAATAAATCAATTATTTGGCAGAGGTTGGAAGTAGACAATACAGTAACATTTGAGTCAAATTGACTGAATTTGACTGTAAATGGCCAGTTTATGACAATTGTGACAGGTCAGATTCAGTCATTTTACAACTCTACGTTTAAATAGTTCCTGAAGTATGGCACCCTAAATAAAAATTTTAGTATCGTTTTATAGATTACCTCAAAATTATAAAACTAAAGGTGATAAAATAAAAACATATTATTTTCATACAACAAGCATTTGCATGATATTCTTGTTTTTTTATATCCTAACACGTCATTACAATATAAATCTCGGACTAGAACGGCATGAGTAAATCATGTGGTACCTATGTAGGTAGGTACTCTGGAGTTTTACGCGGGAAACGAGAAGAGAAAGATGGACTTCGTTTAGTAATTTTGTGAAATTATCGCGGCATTTATTGTGATAAAGTGGTGGCATTGTTATAATAATGTGTTAGTGAGTAGGACAAATCAAATAAAAGTGAGAAACAAGGAAAGGCGCTCCTATTTGACTCTGATCCACGTTCTCGCGTAAAACTCCAGTAATCATTGAAATGTATAAACCACCCATACGTTTCAATGATTTAGGTTAGGTTTCATTTCATTTCATCTCATTAAATTTCATTTTCATTTCATGTATGGGCATAGTTCCCTTTGCTTACCCACCCAGAATGGGGGAAGAAAACAACAACAACAACGTATGTAGTCTGTGGGACTGTGATAGATGTAGGTAGTAGGAGTTTTTGGCGGGAGTTCGTGAGATACGTTTGGAGTCCGTTTATTTTATCGATTTTTTATTGTTTATAGTCATTTTTGGGTCGTAAAAGTAGTGTTATTTTGCGAAACAAAGTGTCGTGCGAGTGAACCATATACAGTTCAGTGAAATAACATGGTGTATGGGTCGTAACCAAGAAAAGTGCGCGGGAACGCGAACAGTTCACATCTTTCTTGGGGACTTCTCTACATTCCTTCAATCTTTCGACTGTCCCCAACCACATGAATAAATATTCCCACCAGAATACAAGCTACCTATATGCGGCCCGCTGTTGTTCCACTCACACATAGCGCGGCGATGTACGCGTGACATCTCAGCGACGCGTTCACCGACGCGTCGTCGCCGGGGTAAGAACTGGTTTTCACCGATTCAGTTGCGGTATAAATGATAGGGCTGCCGCCTGCACGTCGCGCGCATTAGACGACATTTATTTGAGTGATTGGGCTGACGAATTGTGATTTTAACATTTCTATGATTCAATTATTTATATAATATTGATTAAGGAAAATTGGTGTTAAATCTAAATAAACAAAGGGTCAGTTACGCACTGCTATGGTTTGTTGCATGATAATTGTATAGGAAATGTCTGGATCGACACAAGTGCAAGAAATCGAAATCCTATCGGAAAATGCCTTAAATATAAGCAATGATTCCTTATTTATTCATCGTAAAGGCTTTAATGCAGGTAACATATCTACAGGCCGGGTTCCTTAAAATACTGCCAGGTCCAGATAATTATGTTTATTTTATTGGTAAAATGAAAAAAAAAACATACCAAGATTATTTTAATAATGTGATAATAAGTATAAAAATAAAATTATAAATTAATTATCTTTTGACATGCCATATAATACGCCATGCCGAATATTTTCCGATCAGTTATTTAAGGAAACTGTAGGTATTAGATTCAGACTGTAACACACGTTATAAAGAAATAAGAAATATTTGAGAAGAAAAATAAATTATTTAGGGTTAGCCATTTATAAACTAATTTAACTTTAGTATTGTCAAATTACACTAAACCTTATATTTTATACCTTTTGAAATACACTTTTTAGTATGTAGGTAGGTACTCGTACTTACCGTATTTAATTTTTACTACCTTTTTTTCTGACTTGCAACAGGTGTCAGCCCTATTAGAATAGTTTAAAAGTCAAGAAGCTTGTACTCTGTAGGGATTTTTACTCATGTGCCCCAACTCCATCGAAGCATTAAAACGTCTAACATCAACGTTTAAATTAGAAATAAAGACAATATTACTAAAGAATTGGCTGTATGAACAAGTATCCGAGGCCGTTAAACATAGTAAAGAAAAAAAAATCTGATGTAGTAGTAGTGCTCTTGAGTAGTGTTCTGTGTAGTAGTGGAACATTTAAAAAATTCCTAGCACGACACGAGGTATTTTCTTTATTTTGAATGTATTTCATGTTTTTGAACATTCAAGTACTGATTTCATTTTATTAGTAGAAACGACATAAAACTAGTCAAATACAGACTTGGAAAGAATGCGTAAGTTTTTTCATTAAAATTGTCACTTGCATGTTTTAATTGCATACCTTGAACTGCGTCTGCACCCGGTAATGTCATTTGGTTGGATGTTCGTCTTCGTTCTTTATATTTTTACATGTTCATGGTTTGTTAGTATTTTACTAATTGTAATATTTTTGTTTTCAGTGTGTTTATAATAGATATCATGAAGTAACTGTGTATTCTATGGGGAAAACTTTTCTCTGGATACTGGGTAAGAAAACTACACTTTGTTTTTAATTATTTTTTTTATTAAAAATGACATATGTATGTACCAGTAGTATATTGTCAAAATTTTGCCAAGAAATTTAATTCCTGAACTTTCCCTTAGTATCGTGCTTAGTAAATTGTGGTACAGGTTTAGTTAAACTTTATATTGTGAAATAGTATAAAATAGTAGCTGTAGTATATCACATGGTTCGAGTTTTAATCTTTTCTATTAGTTGGAGTGCAATCTACCTACAATGAATGTTGGAGCAGTCGGAGGAGAGGTAGCTGGAGAGGTGACCCTCATTGCAGATGACCTCAGTCGAGCTGTGGAGTTGACCCTCAACCCCACTGTAGCACATGAGGCACGAAACCAGGCATACAATGCATGCGAAAGGTAAACTTTAAAATGCATTTTGTGTAATTTTATAAGCATAATATGTTAAATTCGTATAGTAGAGTTTTTACCTATTTCGTATTTGAGTTGTGTTGTCATGTCATTTAGCCAGATACTAGTATGAGATAAAATAAAACTATGAAAGATCTACATCAATAATAATTATTACTTAATGTTGACTTTGGTCTAACTAATTCATAGAATGTAATTATTAAAATCATTTAACACTGACAACACAGCAAGACATATTTTAAAAATATTCAGTGCAAGTGTGATACTTATCTCTATGTTTGTATTTGCCTTTAGTCAGAACTATATTAAATCTCAATTTGATTTAATTAAATAGTAATGATTATATGTGTAATTACATTGATTAAGATAATGTTGGTATTACTAATATTAGTTTGACAATGAAAAACGCCCCGTTGGTCTAGTGGTTTAATACTGGGCCAAGATCTCAGGGTCCCAGATTTGAATCCTGGGTCGAGCAAAAAAAAGTTTGGAATTTTCAAACGTTGCTTGGTTTTGTGATCACCAACCCGCATTTGGCAAGCATGGTGATTATGCCAGTACACCCATCATTGCTGTGGTAACTTGAATTCCATGATGGAGGCCTTTTCCCTGCAGTGGGATGATTATAGTCTGTTACTTTCTTAATTTTTTTACTAATGAAACATAGTCAACTGGTCATCAGATTAGAAACTAAGGAAATAAATTAAAAATTTAATTACTATTTGTTTAGCTTCAAAGAAAATTCTCCATGGTGTGCACAAGCTGGGCTCCTGCTGGCCAGTGGGAACCAGTACTCAGCGGTAGTCAAACACTTTGGTTTGCAACTAATGGAACATACGGTCAAGTACAGGTGGACTCAGATCACACAGGCAGAAAAGATATTTATCAAGGTAAGGCTATTGTTCTAAATTTTTATGCCTTGTTTTTTATAGGATGCTACTAGAAATGGGCAACACTTTGATATAGTTACTAATAAATTGAAGCAACAAATTGAAACACTCCTTGTACAGACAACTGCAGGTCACAACCTACCCAAAAAGTAAAAGGTCATTGAATTGATTTTCAACTTAAGTCCAACAAGTAGAGATTGAGAAAATTTGACGTTTTGTGGTAAGTTGTCTGTACATCTCAATAGTATTTATTGGACATCATTCATCATTTATTTTAAAAATGACAATTCACATTCTTTAGAGTTCTTTTTTTTTCTCTTTTGTATGAGCTTTAATTAATGGCCAGTGTAATCTTCCTTCAAACAGGAAAATGCTATGAAACTCCTGTACATGGGCGGATGGGAGATTGGCCACCTAAACGATGCTCTTGCTCGCGTTATCGTTGAAATGATCAAGCGGGAGTGGCCACAACAATGGCCAACTTTACTAGCTGAGCTCAGTGACGCGTGCTCAAGAGGACACTTACATACTCAAATAGTACTGCATGTTTTTCTTCGACTGGTCGAGGATGTTGCAACACTACAGGTACTAATAGTGTTAATTTTGCATTAGAAAGATGTTCTAAAGCATCAATCGCAATGTACATATTGGAAATCACAGAAATTGTTCAAATTTAAAAATGTTTTTAAAAACCTGTTACAATATATTACTAAATTCTGTGTGCCACTGATCTCAGTGCATCCTCTTAGTTCAATGTGAACCTAGAAAATTAAATTTTGGTCAGGAATTATGCATGTATGTTAACATACTATATGGCCCAATTAGATGACAACTTTAACTTTTAGAAAATTATTATAGCTAACAGAAGCTGTGGTAATGACCACAAGATTAACTTCATTCCAATCACAGTGTCTTCTTCTTCAGCATTTTATGAAATCTATATAACCATATATTGGTGAATATACATCCTAGTTCTTATATACATCCTAGACTTTGGAACAACATCAGCGCCGTAAGGACATCTACCAGGCCCTAACTAGCAACATGTCGGAAATATTTGCTTTCTTCATGCGCCTTATAGAACTGCATGTTCAAGAGTTCCGTGAGAAGACCGCTGCGGGTGATTATAACGCCGCGGCCAGCAATGGACGCGTAGTGCAGGTGAGAAATCTTTTTTAGCTTATTTCGTCCATTGAGGTATCAAATTTTAGGATATGCCATCTTTCACGCTTTGGACAGTTTTTGCTCTTGCCAGTCTTTTTATATTATCCAATATTATATATGTACATACTTTGCAATCTTCCTCGTGGACATCTCGTCCTATTCTACATCTGCCGGCTCCTACTTTATTTTCGCAAACCGTTTTGTAACATCACAAAAGTAAACTGTGTCAACGATGCGATGCTACAAATCAAGGGATTGCGAGATTAGAAATAATTAAATTGGAAATAGGTCACTGTTCATTAATTCCGAAGTCATTGATTTGTCACCGATGATCGATTTTAGTGCATAATAATTATCTGACTTTTTTATTGAGAATTGTGTAACTTACAGATTGTGCAGTGTAAAAAATGAAAATATATAAAATCTAAACCACCCGTTTGCATGCATTACCTAGAGAAGTTTTTTTTTTTTCTATAGTGCCATTGTTTACCGGCAGGTGGTGTTGCTAACCCTGACAGGGTTCGTAGAATGGGTGTCGACCAATCACGTCGTGATGAACAACGGGCGGCTGCTGCAGATTTTATGCGTCCTACTGCAGGACGAGTCCTTCCAGCTGCCGGCGGCCGAGTGTCTACTACAAGTCGTCAATAGGAAAGGCTCTGTTAGTGCTTTGTAGTGTAGGCTGCAATACTTAATTGTTTACTGTTGCTTGATTTTGTTTGTAAAATACTTACCCGTAAAGTAAATCTTATATATAAAATTCTTGTGGCACAATGTTAGTTACCTTACTCCTCCGAAACGGCTTTACTGATTTTTACCAAATTTTATATGCATATTCAGTAGGTCTGAGAATCGGCTACTATCTATTTTTCATACCCCTAAGTGATAAGGGTTGTTCACCCTTAATTTTTTTTTTTTTGGACAAAATTTTTTTTTTCTGTTTTGTGGCATTAAAAAATCCATACAACCCTAAATTTGTACCCTTTTATCACCAACCCCTTTTTTTAATAGCCATTTTAGTAATTTAATATTTTTTATGGCAAAACAACATTTGAAGGGTCAGCTAGTGTAATTATAACTTTTTTTAGGTATTGTACATCAATATAGAAATACACATGTGGGTGTACAAGTGTTTAATTTGAAATGCTTAAACAATTTTATCCATTATTAGTGTTTTATTATTTGTTTTAAGTTTCATTTAGATCAATTAGACCACTTGTACAAACAAATACTTATTTCCAGACAAAGGAGCGAAAACCGCTAATGATTCTGTTCAGCGATGACGCAATCTCGTGCATCCACCGCGCCACACTAGCTAGCATTAATGTGGTTGACGAAAAGCACTATTTGTTCCTAAAAAAATTGTCACAGGTAAGTTACTGACTCACTATTTCATGACATAAACATACCATACATTATTATATAGTTCATCAAAGAATTCTTTCAAAAATAAACATTGCATCACTTTCGATCAGCAATGTTCGTCTGGTCATTTATATAAATATCACAATAAACACAGATAACCTAATTGAATTGTATAAGAACTAGAGCTCTTTGATTATGTACGATTTGATTGATTGTAAATTTTTTATCAATCAAATTGGTGGGGTAATTTAAGAATTCAATTCCTTAAATATAATTGTGTCAGTGACACTCAAAAAAATCAAGGAATTGTATTTCATTTTTAATTGATTCTGACCATTCCAAAGCTAAGGTTTTTATTGAAAAAATACACAATGTTTTGTATCATTTCTCTGCTAAGCTAATTAAATGTTCAAGTTTTAACAAAACTTATTTTATCAATGTTCTGAACTATTAAAAAAAGAAAAAATCATCACCAATTATCTAGCCCTAAACTTAGCACAGCTTAACTTACAGTGCTTTAAAAGCTATTGCAACGATCTGAAACAATCTCGAAACAGCGGGATATGAGTATAACTGGTGTGCTAGCGGACAGAAACTCTCCAGTGCTAAATTACGAATTTACTTATACAGGTGCTCGCAGGTTTATCGCAACAGCTCACATCTCTATGGAGCTTCGCGGCCAACGTCGAAGCGTGGCTGCCGGTGCTACTGGAGACGATGTTGCTGTTGACCTCGCATCCATCCCTCACGCTCGCTCACACGGCTAACTCGGTGTGGCTCGCATTCCTCAAACACGATCAGATCTCAAAGCTGCCTTATGTGTTAGCTGTCGTGCCACGATGGCTGCAGGCCTCGGCACCTAAAGTGCTCAAGGTAAGCCGTTGAAGCCAGTTCATATTTTTGCTCTGAATACCTAGAAATAGAATGCTGTGTATTTTATTGATATTGGTACTGCAAAGCCAGTTACTACTGGAATTTGGTTTTATATTTACCTGAAATGCTATTTTGTCTTGATGTACCGTTTTTTTAAACGCCTATTTGATCGGAAATTACGTTTATAACGGGTAAAAATTGTAGCAATATATTTAAAACTAGCTGTTCCCCGCGACTTCGTACGCGTCAATTTCTGTTTCTATAACCGCCATTATTTTTGAAAAATTTTTCACTGATGCTTCGCTCCTATTGGTCGCAGCGTGATGTTATGTAGCCTAAAGCCTTTCTCGATACATGAACTATCCAACACAAAAATATTTTTTTAATTCAAACCAGTACTTCCAGAGATTAGCTTTTTCAAACAAACAAACTCTTCAGCTTTATAATATTAGTATAGATTTTAATCCTTTAAATGTCAATTTAATATTTTTGTTTTAATTTATTTTTATTAGTGCGGTTTGATCACCAATATTATCACGATAATATAAACTATTTCATTACATATTCAGTTAGAATTTTTATTTTAAACTAGAAAAGGTTAAACATTTTGGGACAAATGAGGGGTCTAATACTGCGTCTATCTTTGTTAAAGGTGACCTACCCGTCATCCCGGGTGAGCGGTGTAAATGATGCTGTCGCTTACGCATGTATGGATTACGACAGTGATCAGGAGTTTGCCATATTTTTCAGTCGATGTCGCACTGAAATACTCGAAAGTTTTAGGTAAGAACTTAAAAATATTCATATCTGATCGATGGATTACAAAAAACATTTATTTGTGACCTGTGAAGGCAATACTGATGTATTTGAGCTCGATCCAGTATCCAGTTGCCATTGATCAAGTGATCAAGCTGTTAATCTTACTTAATTGTTTAGATAGTAGACTGAATAATTGGTTTGATTGTTTGAAAGTTTTAATAAAGATTGTCTTTGTTTTAGACATTGTATGACAACGGCCCCGCTAGTAACGTGGGCGTACGTAGAGCAGTGGACGCGTGCGGCTCTGGACAAGGTGGACTCGTGTCCTCCGCAGATTGACGTCACGCACCCGCTGCATGTAGAGTGGGAAGCATTATCGCAGGTAACCGGACAAGTTTATGCCCCTCCCCTCCATCTCTATCTCTCTCTTTCTCTCTCTCTCTCTCTCTCTCTCTCTCTACCTCTTTCAGATAAAAAATTTGTAGGAATTATTCAAGAGTTTCATTAAAGTCCATTAAACTTGTTTTTCAACTCATTTATTGACTCACAGTCTAGTGCAGTAATTTATGGCAACATGAAAATTTTGAAAGGTAACCTTTCTTAAGAGTATTTAACTCTTATTTAACTAATAATTATTATAATTAAACATCTTTAAAGCCCAAATTTGCCAGTAACTTATATTCGTTCTACTCTAGGTGTTAGACGTAGTGCTGTCGCGGCTGCTTCAAGCTGAACCCCGTCCAAACGTAGTCGAAGGCCTCCAGCTGCTGCAGCGCTGCGTGGTGTGCTCGCCGCGGGCGCCGCCCATACTGTCGCTGCTGCTGTCGCTCATATCGGCACTGTTCGTGTTCCTGAGCTGCGCTTACAGCCAGCTAGCGGGTAGGTGAACATTAAGTGTTGTGGTGCTGCAAGCGGCATCATTATCAGCGTGGTGGGAGGCCTAGAGCTGCTGCATCAATAAAAATTCACTCTGATTAGGGGTTATTGCAAATATTAAATCTCAATCACTGCACTTTCTCAGTCACTTATTTCAAAAATGTCAATGTCAAAGATCCGCCATGAAGTTTGCTTAGAGTCCTGTGTCGTCATAGCATTACCGACATCGTTTTCAAAGTTAAAAATAAAAAAGACACTTTTGAATTGATAATAAAATCTGTAGCTAGCACATTTGTTCAACTAAAATCGATAAATATTGGTTTCTTAGGTGAAATACTAATAAAACTATTCATTTATTGAGTCTAGTAGCCTATTTATATGGTAGTTGTAGCTGTCATACTCCGCATTGTTTTGATCACATAATTCAGTCGTCCCTGGTTGTACGCAGGTCCGGGCGTCGGTGTGGCGGGTGCGGATCTTCTACCCCGCGTGTTAGACAAGATATTCTCAGCTTTGGTGTATGAGGGCGCGCCGCCCGATGACCGTCGTTCTAGAGCCGTCAAGAACGTGCGGAGACACGCTGCTGGGCTGCTGGTTAAGTTGGGCTCGAAGGTAACTTGACGATTTGACTATTACTTTAAATAAAAAAGAATTTAAAAGAAAATAGTTTTGCGAATCGACACGTATCCTCTTTTTGTGGTGTATAATAATGATAATGAAGACCTCGCATAACTTGAAGGGTCTAGACCGATTGTTGATTGAGAGTTGCAAATCCAGAATCATTATCGCCCTAAAATGAAATAAATAAAATAAAATAAACCATCAAGAGTTTTTTTTTTGTAAAAGTTGTTATAATATCAGTATATAAACTTGAAAAATTTTGCGAGGAGATGCAGGTTCGAGTCCCGAATTAAAAAAATAATTAATTGCGTAATATATGAATATCATCGTCAGTACCCGCTGCTGCTGCTGCCGGTGTTCCCGCGGCTGCATGACATGTGCCAGTCGGCGCTGGCTCGCGCCGACCTCAGCGTCGTGGAGAGCGTCACGCTGCAGGAGGCGCTGCTGCTGGTCTCCAACCACTTCTGCTGCTACGAGCGGCAGAGCGCGCTGGTCGCACAGGTACCGCGACATGTGCCGGGGGCGGGCTCAGCGCGTGGAGAGCGTCACGCTGCAGGAGGCGCTGCTGCTGGTCTCCAACCACTTCTGCTGCTACGAGCGGCAGAGCGCGCTGGTCGCACAGGTACCGCGACATGTGCCGGGGGCGGGCTCAGCGCGTGGAGAGCGTCACGCTGCAGGAGGCGCTGCTGCTGGTCTCCAACCACTTCTGCTGCTACGAGCGGCAGAGCGCGCTGGTCGCACAGGTACCGCGACATGTGCCGGGGGCGGGCTCAGCGCGTGGAGAGCGTCACGCTGCAGGAGGCGCTGCTGCTGGTCTCCAACCACTTCTGCTGCTACGAGCGGCAGAGCGCGCTGGTCGCACAGGTACCGCGACATGTGCCGGGGGCGGGCTCAGCGCGTGGAGAGCGTCACGCTGCAGGAGGCGCTGCTGCTGGTCTCCAACCACTTCTGCTGCTACGAGCGGCAGAGCGCGCTGGTCGCACAGGTACCGCGACATGTGCCGGGGGCGGGCTCAGCGCGTGGAGAGCGTCACGCTGCAGGAGGCGCTGCTGCTGGTCTCCAACCACTTCTGCTGCTACGAGCGGCAGAGCGCGCTGGTCGCACAGGTACCGCGACATGTGCCGGGGGCGGGCTCAGCGCGTGGAGAGCGTCACGCTGCAAACCGGAACCAACGGCTTAACGTGCTATCCGAAGCAAGACAATTTTTTTCCAGATCCAAGCCAATTTAGAAATGATCGTTCCAAACCCGGGACTTTTGCGTAATAGGCGGGCCACTTGTCCACCACACTAACCGGGTGAAAGAAGGAATATATAGTTATAAATTATTGCCCATGACTTTTTTAAGTTCAGCTAGTCATTATTGATTAATATTACTGAGCTACCACAAAGTAACTTATTGAAATGCAAGTTTTCCTATTAAGTTTAGCACGTAAATGTGTCTCCTCTTACTGATTAATATGTGCTTATTAAAATTTTAATCAATATCATCTATATTATTATCGATTTTAATCATTAATCAACTCCTAGAGCCTAATGCCGATTGAAAGGAAGGAGAATTCGAAAAAAACAACCAATTTTTTTAATCTTTCTTAACAGGTCCTAGGCGATTGCAGCGAACGGTGGGCATCTCTAGGTCCCCACGTGTCTTCAGCGGAATCTTTAGTTCGATTGATCGGGTTAGACGTGGAACCAGACGCTGTTGACGTCGGCGACGAAAGAGGTCGCGCTAGGCGGACGTTGTTACACGCACTGACGCTGCTACTGGGCGTGGTGAAGAGGACGCAAGTGCCGGCAGACCCTGACAAGTAAGTTATTTATTATATTGTATTTGTCATTATTGCTATAGTACTACTAGGGAAAAATTAAAATAAGTAAAGATCTGTTTATTATTTATTCGCAGTCATATTCCCTTATTACGCATATTTTGTGGACCAAGTGATGCCTTTTTAAACCTCAACTAACCATAACTCTTTGCCTGCTTAGCAGTGGATTGATGTGACTGAATGATGAGATACAGTGGAGTATCTATCGTATCATCGTCACAGCTGGTCACAGGACTCACAGGCTTCTCCAAAAAGAGTAGCTATAATCGCCATGCTCGGCAGGCGGGTTGGAGGTCGAAGTTTGGCTAATAGTAGAAAGAAGACACTGCTGGTTTTCCTTACAATACTCACAGGAAGGGAAGCCTTTTAATGTGCCACCCCCGTAAAAACAAAAATATTTGTTCGTAGAGCGTCACGGGGCGGCTTCAGCGCCGGCGTGACCGCATCCGGCAACCCGATATGGCGGAACCCGTGCGGGTCGCACGTCCTGCCTCTGTTCCCGCACGCGTTGGCGCTGGCGCGCGCGCTGCACGAGCTGCACGCGCCGCACGCGCGCGCGCCCCGCCACCCCGCGCACGCGCGCGCGCTGCACGCGCCGCCGGCCGAGCGCAGGAACCTGCTGGGCCTGCCGCAGCCGCTGCAGGCCCAGCACGCCCACCCGCAGGACAGGATGCAGAACTACTTGCATACTCTACATGAGAATGTGAGTTGAGCTTATGATCTCAGACCCCAAGGATCTCCACCTTTAGCGCTGGCGGAACCGCATCCGGCAACCCTATGTGGAGAACCAGAAGCTGCCTTCATTCCCTCACGTGTTGGCTCTAGCGCGCCTATTGTACGAGTTGCTCGCGCCGCCGGTGGAGCGGCGGAACCTGCTGGGGCTGCCGCAGTTGGTGCTGCCAGCACGCCCACCCACAGGTCAGGATGCAGAACTATCTGCACACGCTACACGAGAATGTAAGTTAAACCAATCATTACAGCCGAACGCCGTTGCTTCTAAACATAGACCTCCCCTAAGGATCTCCACTACAAGGTGGCTTCAGCGCCGGCGTGAATGCATCCGACGATCCTATATGAAGGAACCCGTGTGGTTCTCACGAGCTGCCTTTATTTCACGCGTTGGCTCTAGCGCGAGCATTACACGAGCTGCACGCGCCGCCGGCTGAGCGCCGCAACCTGCTGGGGCTGCCGCAGCCGCTGCAGGCCCAGCACGCCCAACCCTGCAAACGCTACACGAGAATGTAAGTTGGAACAGAGTTATCATCTCAGCCGAACGACGTTACTTCTAAACATAGACAAGTATCTCCACAACGGTCGATCCCGCATCCACCATCTTCCCGCAACCTTCATCAGATCCTCGGTGGGGGGCCTACCCACAGATAGTGTCCGGTGCATTGCCATAATCCAGGCTGCCACTGCCATAAAGAAGAGAGAGGTTGCTGACTATGGCATTCGCATACTCTCTGATAGCATGGCGGTTCTCAAAGCCCTAGTGAGCAACATCATCACATCCAGTCATATTTACGACTGTCACCTGGCCCTTGAGGATATTGTCGCAAGGAACAGTGTCACTTTACAATGGGTCAAAGGACACAGCGGCTCCCTGGGCAATGATGCCGCAGACCAACTCGCTAAAAGGGGATCGGATCTTCCGGTTATCGACCCCAGGCCACACCTGCCTATCCCCTTTAACCAATATAGGTCATGGCTGCTACATCAAACCCTATAGTGTTGCCGAACTGTCGATAATAAAACTATCGATAGTTTCAATCGAAAATCATGTAACCTATCAATAGGCCTATTGATAGTGTCGATACTATCGATAGCACAGAACAAGGCAATACTATCGAATGAGTACAATACTATCGATACTATTGTGTTGCAATCGTTACTAACAATACGATTATTTTGGACTATCGATAGTTTAACAATTTACAATAGTATTAGGTATGTTTTAACAGTAATGGTAGTGGTGTACCATTTAAGCCGACATACAATTAAATTAAGGCAATGTCAAATAAACTACCGAAAGGAAAACTATTTGATATTATCTATTCCTATATCTGCATACCTAGTTGATTGTGTTTGACTATTATACCTGAAAATTGTAAACAAAACTATTGCAAATTATTAAAGTATCGATAGTCCAAAACAGTTGATAGTATCGATACTATCGATAGCATCGTTGCAAATAAAACCGATAGTATCAATACTATCGATGTTATCGATAGTTTGTTAATAACGAAATACAATACTATCGATAGTATTGAACTCATTTGATAGTATTGCCTTGTCCTGTGCTATCGATAGTATCGATAGTCTTACGATTGTTTGGCTATCGATTAATAATCGATAGTCGACTATCGATCTGCAACACTAAAACCCTAGTCAAACACAACGACCGCTGGGCCAATATCCGAGAACATCCACACCGAGATCCGTTTCAGAAGCCTGCAAACGTCCTAAAAGACTTCTGTGCTTCTGGAAGGAGTTTCGATCGTTGGACTAACCACCCTAATCTACGCATAATGGGCCAAGTGGAGCCTAAATGCGGAAAAGGGAGCCCGTTACCAATACCAATAGTGTCTGGTGCGCGATCGCCATTTCAGAACTTTTCCGCCCCAACAGCCATCGGTTCTTCTTACTATGCTCACTGCCACTTTACAGCAGCTATTCTTCGAGCTATGTCACTTCGAACGAAATCTTAGTTCTCCTAAGGATTTTCTCATTTCTGACTCTATCACGCAGGGTAATACCACAGTCTATGAACCATACAGTCGTTCGACGCCTTTGATCTCATGGAAAATGCCGACAACGTCTAGACAGTATCGTGACGACCAGGGTTGTCAAAAGTAAACAATATATAAAAATATTTATTTATTGCAGATAAACACTCGTAATCAGCACCCCAATGAACCTCAAAAGTGACACACGTTTCAAATTATAAAAAAATGCGTCCGCCATCTTAGATTATAAAAAGGATGGCATAATGGTAATCAGCACCCTAGTGAACCTTAAAATTGACACCCATGTCAAGTTATAAAAAATTACGTCCGCCATCTTGGATTTAAAATAGGATGAAATTTTCGTATTCAGTACCCTAATGAATCTCAAAATTGAAACCCATATCAAATTATAAAACAATACGTCCGCCATCTTGGATTTTAAAAAGGATGGATGGCATTTTCGTGATCGGCACCCCAATGAACTTCAAAATTGACGCCCATATCAAATTATAAAAAAATACGTCCGCCATCTTGGATTTTAAAAAGGATGGCATATCCGAAGCACCCCACTGAACCTCAAAATTGACACCCATATCAAATTTTAAAAAATTTTGTCCGCCATCTTGAATTTAAAAAAGGATAGCATTTTCGTAATCAGCAGCCCAATTAACCTCGAAATTGACAACTATTTATCTTATTATAAAAAAATATGTTCACCATCTCGAATCATTCGATATCAGCATTCCAATAAATTCCAACAAACAAATATAAAATAATTTAAAACACAAACATTTGTTAGCCCTGACTGCTGTGTCCCGAACTGCTAACAACGTTTTGTTCGCAGTTCAGGCTCGGCCTTCCCGCGTCTCGCCCCTCACACCCCGCACAATTGCCCTGTCTAGACGTCTTCGTCGAACGACTGTATGGTTCATAGACTGTGGTAATACCAAGCATTGCTCTCTTCATTGCCCGCTATGCGACCTTGAGCCTTCTTATGAGACCCATATGAAGCGACCACGTTTCAGTTCCGTAAGTACTCACTGGCAACACGCACTGGTGAAAGACTTTCGTCTTGAGACATTGAAGTAATTTAGACGTGGAGATCCGAGCTGGATTCGACAAGAAGTCTTTTAAAATTGAATTTACCTAACTGGATTATCTGTCTCAGGTATAATACGTAATGGCCAACAACTTTGAGTGTAGTATTTCCAATATAAACTGGAGCGGGTACGACATGGGTATTCCACATGATTTTCATCTTTTCCATATTCATCTTGAGTCTTTGGGAAGTACTACTTAGATCTGTGTACAGGTCTTCAAGGTCTCAGCCATAAGAACTATATCATCGGCAGGGCGAAGATGTGAAAGCTAATTAATTAAAATTAAAATTTTGATCTAACAGTGTTTTTTTTTTATCTCACATAGGTGTGCCTATTAGTAGGCGCCGCTGCTACTACCCTCGGCCGGGAACTGTACGCCGTGCCCGGCCTCGCTAAGTTCCTATCAGACTCGCTACTGCACGGCCTCGAATACTTGCCCGACCACTGGTTGCGGCCCATCGTGCGGAACGCGCTCAAGCCGCTGCTGCATCACTGCCCACCGGCTCACTTCACTCAGGTGGCCATACCGCTGTTGGAACACTACGCGCCGTTCAGTAAGTTGAACCTAATAAGCCTCAGGTTCCTATTAGACTCACTGTTGCACCTGTAGTATATTGTGTACACATACAACACACCGTCTCAGTACTGGCACCGAACCAATGTCCACGTCTGTAAATATTTGTGAATCTGATATATTTGTATTTTTTGACTGCATTTGTCAAATAAATTGTCTTTCATAAAAAAATTCTGAGCCGTATTTCCGGTAATATTGCTGTTGCCTGCGACTTCGTCCGCGTCGATTTCTGTTATTATGATCCCGATTAAGAGGTTTTTAAAAGAATATAGCCTAAAACCTTTTTCGATAAATGGACTATCCAACACAAAAATAATTTAACAATTCGAACCAGTAGTTCTGGGGATTAGCGCGTTCAAACAAACAAACAAATAAACAAACAAACTCTTCAGTTTTATAATATTAGTATAGATAAAAAATAGAGTATTCGTGGCCTGTGTAAATTAAGGTTTTTCTCCAGTTTACGTGCTGTTCTTTTCAGTGCTAAAACACTTATCGGAACGATGGGACTACATCACATCTCTGTACGAATCCGGCAAGTTGGAGGAAGAGGGAGGCAGCGAATCGCAGGAGGTCCTCGAAGATATACTAGTCAGACATCTCACAAGAGAACATTTAGAAGTACTCAAAGTAAGTGAAAATAGTTTTAAATAATTTTGTTCTGAAGTTTATTTTGACTGCACGGGCAGCAGCGTTTTCTATACACCACCGGCGGGTGAGTGGTCGGAAACCCACCTGCCAAGCGTCATGATTATAGCATTTGGAGAGGACAAATATGTAGTAGAATGTCCAACAGTGGATTGATATGAGCTGACAATTAATAATATTCTGAGAAACCACTGCTCGATATCTTTTCTATTTTTTATAATCATAAAAAAAAACATATTTGCAGAATCTAGCAGTGAGGTCATGTGCTATACAGCTTATGCCATTGTTTTACGATCTACCCGCCAAACTAATCAGACCAAGGATATGTTCCAAGACCATGCATTTGTATTTTTGCTTCTCGCTACTCCGTAAGCCACACCTCATACAAGATCTATTTCGTACACAGATCTCGTTAGTGGACGGCGGGCTCAGTGCGGAGGTGTCTCCGGGCGATATGGAGGAGGATTCCCCGCCGGCCGCGCCGCAGCGGGCGCCCGACCACGTGTCGGAACTGGGCGCGCTGGTGCTGCAACATCCACGTGCCGGGCCTGCCGCGTTGCATACTGTGAGTAAATAGCGTTAAGACACTTTTTTTTTTTTTTTATTCAATTTTTTGAAAGAGAGTTTTTTCTAAAAGAATATGGCACCCTCATAGTGCTTACATTAATTATCAAATTATACAATTTCTACGATTTACAGCTATTTGCACTAAAGAATACAGCTTTCTTGCAATTTTAGAAGATGGATCAGACAGAACACTGTTGCAAATTCCTACATCATTTGTAAAATTTAGCAATTGAAAAAAGTGTTGCCTCTCAGTCTCGTTCCTGACACATTCCATCATGATGTGGTACGCATCCTCTACAATGCCGCATTCTGTACAGTTAGGTGATGTGATCTTCTTCATTAGATATCCGAAGCTATTCAAAGGTATGTGTCCGGAGCGTAGTCTGAGTGCAAGGACTATATCGGGCCTGCTCATGCCCGTGCCAGCAAACCAAGGGCGTCTGCATAGGACGGGTTGAATCCTATACCAGATGCCCTTTGTGAGGGATCTGTGATCAAAGTATTCGCTCCACTGTTCTAAGCACCGCCGTTTTACAATTGACATCAAGTCTGATGCAGGTTAAGACACTTTATCTAGACCTTTCTGAAGTCTGTGTTTTCGCTGAGTGTACGATGACAGCGCCCCTAGTGACCACAACTATTGTGGATGGGACGTGTATCCGTAACTGTTTCAACATTTGTAAATAATTGTTGTTATTTTGTTGTGAAGTTGTCTTCGTTTTATAAAACGGTTTTATCTAGCGGCAACATAAGAATGATAAATTTTTTAAACCTTTGCATGACGGTAATATTGTTGGAACGTAGCTGGGGCCCGCCTCTGCGTCAAACTTGTTGCCTATAGAATAAAATATGCTCTGCATATTACTGTTTTTTTTTTTTATATTCTAAACGTTTAATCACTTTTATCTGAACTTAAATAATTTCAAAAACCACCTGCAACAAACAATCAACAAAACTCGCTAAACTTTTCTTACGTGTTGTAAATAATAGCAAAGAATATTAAGACAAACTTTTTTTTGTTTGTCTTAATATTCTTTGATAATAGTGAAGTTAATTACTCAGTTTCGTCACTTCGCGGAGGCATCGCGCCTTTTAAGTTCGCAAAAGGCGATGTTGCAACTTCAAATGTGAGCAGGGTTGCAGTCTGGTACAGTTTTGTTAACAAACCTATGGTCAGCTAAATCTCGAAAATTTTGGTTACGCAAGACGGACTTTTATGCTCTATTTTGCTGCAGATAATCTTTAATAATCCCGCGATTACGGAATTGCGGGAAAAATGTTTACTTTAAAAAAATACTGGTCATACACATTGCTGTAACTTTTGATGTAATTTTTTTTAATTCAAATCTGCAATCAGTTTTGTAACTTTTAGCAGGTAAGTTATAGTTCTGTAGGAAGCAGTGAGAGCGTGATTCCAGTGAACCATCTACTCTTTTAATTAAGTATATTAGTCTCCTGTAAGAAGCAGATTATATAATGTCTTTTCTTTTTAGTCTTTTGCTGTAACTTCTCTTCGTTAATGTGGTCGCCAGATTGTTAGGGTATGTCTCCAGACTCTCCTGGTAATTTTTGATCTGTTTCTGGATTTCTTCAGAAACAGTTTCCATCATTAGCGCCTTATGGATCTCAGTGTTGGTGGTGAACCAAGGAACCAGATATGGATCGTAGAATCATGTTTTGCATTCGAATTATGTTGATACTTGATTTGCAGGATAATTGGATTCCATAACTGGATTCCATAGAGCCACACTGGTTTAAATACAACTTTTTAGATTAAGAGTTTGCTGCCGATACTCAGTTTGCTGTTACATCCCATTATCCAGTGGAGGTTTTTGTATCGGATATTGAGCTCCTGCCTCTTTGTCTTAATGTGATGTTTCTATGTTAATCGGCGGTCAAGGTGTAATCCAAGGTAACTTACAGTGTTCTGGCGTGGCAGCGTGACATTATCTAACTTTACAGCTGGGCAATCACCTTTCCTCAGAGTGAAGCTAATGTAAACTGATTGCTTGCACTAGCTTTTATCCGCCACTTTCTTAATCATGAAGTTATTTTGTTCAGAACTTTATTTCAACCTTTTCGATGCCACAGCGGGATCTTTGTGGCTTGCCAATACCAATACAATGTGTACTTATATGTCGTTGGTAAATCTTTTTCAATAAATAAATAAAATAAATACCGCGGTATCATCGGCAAAAGTTGCAGTTGTTACTCCTTTAACCTGTGGTAGATCAGCAGTGTAAATCGTGTACAAGGTAGATCCCAAAACTGAGTCCTGTGCCAAACTTATCAAAAATCAGACTTATCAAAAGCCTGTTGAATGTCAAGAAATGCGTAGGAACAGTAAGACTTTTCTTCCAGACTTTTTCTGATTTTGTCGCAGACTCTGTGGACTTGTTCTGTGGTGGAATGATTCTGTCTAAAACCAAACTGATGTTCAGGAATAACTTTTTCTTTGTTTAGTATTGGTGCTATCCTGCGCATCAGTAGCTTCTCAAAAACTTTTGAGAGAACAGGCAGCAAGCTGATGGGTCTATATGAGGATATTTCACTAGGTGGTTTGCCAGTTTTGGGTATCATAATGTCGCGGACATGCTAGATGTTTCGAGATATCGCTAGAGGAATGTACATAACTACCTAATTTGAACCACAAAGTAATAACAAGATGTTGGTGCAAGCGACATTGGACTTTAAGTATACAAATTAAGGCGCAAAATGGTATAGCTCACTGGAGTTGTTTACGTTTAAACGTCCTTGTGATTTATCTGGAAAACGAACATTCTAGTATGTACGACCGGCGTCGATGTTGAGATATATAAATAACAGGACTTGAGACGCCGAGTCAGTTCATTCTGAGCTTTCGGTGCGATACCTGCGAAAAGTGATCTAGTGCGAAGTAACGACGACTTTAGCGATACCAACGGATTAAAGTACTACTCTGCGGATTGGCTAACAGTGTTTTAGAACCAACGACCTCAGCGACCCACCGGACTACGATTCTTGTGATTTGGCTTTCGTGATAGTGTTTGCAACCTGTTCATCGCCTAATAAATTCTTCTAATAAGTCAACGGTGTTTTATCCAAATCCCGAACTCCACGTTCGTAACATTTGGTGTCAGAAGTGAGATTTGGAAATGCCAGTGACTCCGAGGGAAGATACTGCTGGCGTCAGAACCAGGGCACAGCAAGCTGCGGAAGCCACGGCTGCTACCCGACAGGCCTCCGACAATCGGGATACACCCATTGGCTCCACCCACCAAGCATCGCCCATCGACCAGTCCTCGCCTACCGGAATGGAAGGTTTACCATCCGCGTCGCCGGCCTCACCTACTGTCTCCGCTCACCGGGCTACTACGCCATCTGCTCAAGAGGCCAGAGCATATGCATTCGACTTCAGTCGGTTGATGCAGATGATGGACTTCATGTGCCAGAAACAGGACACAATGCAAGAGGAAATTCAACGAAAACAGGATAAAATGCAAGAGGAAATTCAACGCAAACAGGATAAAATGCAAGAAGTAATTCAAGGAAAACAGGAAGAAATGCAAGGAAAACAGGAAGAAATGCGTCAAGAACAAGAAAAATTACTGCATGCTGTAAGTTCTGTGGGTGATATGGTGCAGCATCTACAGAAGAATGTCGACCTGGTAGAAGAAAGGGTAACTAATCTGGAGGCCAACATAGACAGCGTGAAAGTGAACCTCGCTGGATTACAGAAAAAGGTTCTGAAACTGGAGACCGCTGGACCCCTCGCGCCGAGTGACGTCGTATTTACCAGCCCGGCACCCAGGGTGAAAGTACCATCCTACGACGGCACTACGTCCTGGAGCGCTTACCGCCAACAGTTTCAGGCCGTTTCCTCTGCTAACGGATGGACAGAGGAACAGAGTCTAACAGCTCTCACTGTTGCTCTGCGGGGATCGGCTCTTTCTGTTTTGGAGGCGCTACCATCCTCGGGTAGCACATTCAGCGATCTGATGGGGGCACTCGAAGCTCGTTATGGAGAACGCCATCTGGAGCATGTCTTCCGCGCTCAACTACGGGACCGGGTTCAGCGTTCTGGAGAAGGACTGCAGCAATGGGCTCTGGAGATTGAAAAATTAGTCCGCAAAGCATACCCATCTGCTGATGCAAAGATGGTGGACTCCACCCTACTTCAAGCATTCGTCGATGGGATCAGGGACATGGAGATTAGGGCTGCAGTAGGGCTGCGCCACCATGCCTTACTGAAGGAAGCTCTAGCGCACGCTCTGGAAGTAGAAGCCCTGAGGAAAGATGTTCGGCCAACTCACAAAATACGAGAGGTAATTGAAGAAGTACAGGAAAAGAAGACATCATTTCCTCCTAAGAAAAAAATAACTGGATCTATGTGCTATAAATGTGGAGAAAAGGGTCATCTGCAATTCACCTGTCCCAAGAACGAGACGCAGCAGACAGCTAAACTTGCTGAAATGATGAGCAAGATGTTGGAGGAACGCCTGGATATGTTAAAGAAGCAGGAGACCCCATCTTCTGCTGGGAAGCAGGGAAACGAGTAACAGCCAGAACTAGGGGGCAAGTGCTGGCTGGAACGGAAGAAGCCCCGACGATGATTGTCTCCCAGGCATGCAATGGGAACAGTTTGATGATATGCGGCTCGGTAAATGGAACTGACTGCAAGATGACGGTGGATACAGGAGCCTCTAGGACAATAATCAAGCCGAGACTAGTGGAGACCGCGAAGAAACGCAACAGCACCTTCAATATTCGGCTACTTTCCGCTTCCGGCCAGCAAATACCCGTCCTAGGGGAAGTTTCGGTCACATTACAAGTAGGTGAAGCAACATATACTCACAACGTCATCGTGGCCGAAATTATGGATGACTGTGTATTGGGCCTCGACTTTATGCGAAGATATGACTGCAAAATTGATGTCACCAATGGCATATTTAAGTGTGGTAATGAAGAGCTTATCATCCTGGGTGGGCCCGAAGGGAAAGTAACATGCCTAAAGAAGATCAACATACCCGGAAGAACACAAGCAGAACTGCTGGTGAAGCTACCACGTGCTAAGAAGAATGAGAAGAATAGGTGTGTGTTGATCGAAGATACACTAAGCAAGTCAAAGACACAAAAGCTTCTGGCAGCCAGAACACTAGTCAAGGGGTCCACAACTGCAATAGTTAGAGTTGCTAATTTAGAAGACCACGAGATCCAATTAAAAGAAGGCGACGTTATTGGAAGATGCGAAGAAGCTGTTTGGGTGAGAAAGTGCCAAACAAGTTTGACTAAGACGAAAACCAAGGATAAATCTACCATTGCAGAACTTCTTGAAGGATGCAAAAGTAACTTAATTTATTCTCAAAGCATGAAAGCAAAAGACCTGCTTCAGCGCTTTTCAGACGTGTTTTCTTCAGAAGAAGGAGATTTGGGGAGGACATCCTTGGTACAGCACAAGATAGACACCGGAAATGAAGGACCTATCCGGCAACGAGCAAGGCGAATACCGATTGCCAAGGAACAAGAAGTTGAGGATATGCTGGAGAGCATGAGGAAGAATAAGATCATCGAACCTTCTGCAAGTCCGTGGTGTTCTCCTGTCGTCTTAGTTAAGAAGAAAGATGGAAGTACAAGGTTTTGTGTGGACTATCGACGACTTAACGACATCACGAAGAAGGACAGCTATCCTCTACCGCGCATTGACGATACCTTGGATACCCTGAGTGGCAAGACGTGGTTCTCGACACTTGATTTGAAGTCTGGATACTGGCAAGTTGAAATTCATCCAAAGGATAAGGAGAAGACAGCATTTTCTACAGGGAAGGGGCTATGGCAATTTAACGTCATGCCATTTGGATTGTGCAACGCGCCAGCCACTTTTGAGCGACTCATGGAATGTATCCTGGCAGGATTGGTGGGAGAAGCCTGCCTGGTATATTTGGATGACGTGATCATCATGGGTCGGGACTTCGAAGACCATTTATTTAACCTAGAAAAAATCTTAAGGAAGATACGTGGAGCCAACCTAAAGCTGAACCCGAAGAAATGCGATCTGTTCAGAAACAAGGTAAACTACCTCGGGCACGTTATCACCAGTGACGGAATACAGACTGATCCAGCTAAAATAGAAGCCGTGCAGAAGTGGCCAACTCCCAAAGATAAAACGTACCGTAACATACTATAGACGCTTTGTTAAGGGATTCTCCGAAATTGCCAAGCCATTGCATCGCCTGACGGAAGACAAGAGAAGATTCTGCTGGGATGAAGCCTGCGAGGATTCCTTCCAAAGGTTGAGGCAATGTCTATGTGAGACTCCAATCTTAGGATACCCACAAGCTAATGGGCAATTTGTCGTCGATACGGATGCAAGCAACACAGCTATTGGTGGAGTTCTATCTCAAAAACAAGGAGATCGAGAAGTTGTGATTGCCTACTTCAGCAAATCGTTATCGAAGCCTGAAAGGAATTACTGTGTGACAAGAAGAGAACTTTTAGCAGTGGTCAAAACGCTACAACATTTCAGCAAGTACATTATCGGCAGAAAGTTCGTGCTTCGTACCGACCATGCTGCTTTAAAGTGGCTGCCTTATTTTAAGAGTCCCGAAGGTCAAGTTGCTAGGTGGATTGAACAGCTTCAAGAATACGACTTCACTACCGAACATCGTAGTGGAAAAACACATGGGAATGCAGACGCCCTCTCAAGAAGACCATGCTCAGAAGAGTGCAAGCATTGCATCAAGCTGGAGTCTAAAGAGGACTGTGTACAAATAACAAGGACAAGTCCTCCGAGATCCTGGGAAGATGAGTCCATGAGAGAAGCTCAGGAAAAAGACGAAGACATACGACTGATCATTGCATGGAAGAAACGCGGTAACGATAAGCCGAGATGGCATGAAATTGCGTCTACGAGTGCTACGACTAAAGCGTACTGGGCTCAATGGGACAGTTTCATTTTGCAGAACGGGATACTTTACCGGAAATGGGAAAAACCTAACGGTAGAGAGTTCCATCTACAGCTGGTCGTCCCAAGGGAAAGGATCAAGGATGTTCTCCGAGAGGTACACGATGGCATATCAGGAGGACATCTGGGTGTAAAAAGGACCTTAACAAAGCTACGGGATAGATTCTACTGGCTTAACTGCAGAGCTGATGTACAAGATTGGTGCCGGAAATGTACCACTTGTGCTGCAGTAAAAGGTCCATCCACCAGGAGTCGAGGACACCTTCAACTTTATAACGTTGGTGCACCATGGGAGCGGATAGCAGTGGATGTTGCCGGACCATTCCCTGTGACAGAGTCGGGGAACAAGTACTTTATGGTCGTTATGGATTACTTCACTAAGTGGCCAGAAGTCTTCGCTATACCTAATCAAGAAGCTACGACCGTAGCCTCTAAATTGGTTGAAGAAGTCATATGCCGATATGGTGTACCCCTGGAAATTCATTCCGATCAGGGCAGAAACTTTGAATCGAACGTGTTTCAAGGAGTCTGCAAAATATTGGGCATGCACAAGACGAGAACCACTGCTTATCATCCTCAGTCCGACGGCATGGTAGAAAGGTTTAACCAAACACTAGAGAGGCATTTAGCAAAATTGGTGGACAACCATCAAAGAGACTGGGACAAGTACATTGCACCATTCCTTCTCGCCTACAGGACTTCGGAACATGAGAGCACGAAAACGACCCCGGCATATATTAACTTCGGACGAGAGCTAAGGTTACCGGTTGACCTTGTAACAGGAGGAGCGCCAGACGATCACGTCACCGTACAGGATTATGTCTCCGATTTACAAGACAAGATGTGGGACATTTATGCCATGGTGCGAGAAAACGGCTTGCAGTCGAGTGAAAACATGAAGACTAGATATGACCGGAAAGCGAATACCAGTGGCTTTGACGAAGGAGCACTAGTCTGGCTGCATAATCCGACACGGAGAAAAGGAAAGTCGCCTAAATTACAGACAAGATGGGAAGGGCCGTACAAAGTTGTCACGCGAATAAACGATGTTACATACCGGATCCAACGGCCACCGAGAGGAGCACTTAAGATAGTTCAGATCGACCGCTTGGCACGTTATAACGGGAATAACGATGACGCTCGGGACGAGCATCTCTAAGAGGAAGGCAGTGTCGCGGACATGCTAGATGTTTCGAGATATCGCTAGAGGAATGTACATAACTACCTAAGTTGAACCACAAAGTAATAACAAGATGTTGGTGCAAGCGACATTGGACTTTAAGTATACAAATTAAGGCGCAAAATGGTATAGCTCACTGGAGTTGTTTACGTTTAAACGTCCTTGTGATTTATCTGGAAAACGAACATTCTAGTATGTACGACCGGCGTCGATGTTGAGATATATAAATAACAGGACTTGAGACGCCGAGTCAGTTCATTCTGAGCTTTCGGTGCGATACCTGCGAAAAGTGATCTAGTGCGAAGTAACGACGACTTTAGCGATACCAACGGATTAAAGTACTACTCTGCGGATTGGCTAACAGTGTTTTAGAACCAACGACCTCAGCGACCCACCGGACTACGATTCTTGTGATTTGGCTTTCGTGATAGTGTTTGCAACCTGTTCATCGCCTAATAAATTCTTCTAATAAGTCAACGGTGTTTTATCCAAATCCCGAACTCCACGTTCGTAACAATAATAATCTTGGATACTTTCCACATCAGGGGATAATACTCTGTTCTAAGAATTCCATTAAAAAGTGACGTCAGAAACACTACAGCCTTTCTTGGAAGACACTTTAGTATTTCTTTGGTACTGAGGCCATACCCATGGGCTTTTTTAGTTAGGTCGGAAATTACTTTCCAGACTTCGCGTACGATTATTGGGCGAGGCGGTGGCGTCATTTGGAAGGTTTGGCTGAGGACACGATCGATCTGTTTATCATTTTGATTATTTGTGGCTAAATTTGGCGTAAACACTTGTTCTAAATGCTCAGCAAATGCTTCTATCTTAGCCTGTGGTGTTCGTGCCCATCCTCTTGCAGTCTTGAGTGAGGGCTTAGCATATTGAGGTCTGTTAAGATTTTTAGTAAACTTCCATAGCCTATGGGGGAATAATTTGTTGTTGCACTAGCAGTTAGTGACTCAAGTCGGTCTTCCATTGTTTTATTGTGCCAAGCTCTTTTATCCTCATCTAGCCTACTTCCTTGCCATATTCTGCGAAGTTTACGTTTGTTGAAACATGCAGTCTGGATAAGTTCCGTTATATATTTGGCCTCTTCAATGTCATCTGGGCTTTTCAAGGGAACATTCAAATTAATGGTGCTATGAATAAAATTATATAAAGATATCCAGTCTGTGTATTTGTTAGCTTTTCTATATTTTGTTGTAATATGATGACAGTAACTTTGAACCACATCAAAATACAGCCAAATTAGTGGGGGTATGTGGCATATCCTATAGTAAACGTAGTTTAAAAGTTATGTGTATTTTGTAAGCTAACCAACTATTTTTTTTGGAGTCACTGAATAACATCCAACTCTACTGACTACAAAAAATCTGTCTTTCTTAATTACGTGACCACAAATGTATACTAATTTTTCCATGATATCCCAAAAAAACGATAAAATGCTCCAACCATCCCAAAAGACTAGGAAGTCCCAAATTCCCACACGTCTTGATGTGTAAAACGTCAAAATGGAATAGAATATGTGTTTCGAAATCAGTGTGTATCGTCGCCGCAGGTACTGTACACGCTGATGTGGAACGACTCGATCTCGTCGCTGCGCGCGTGCACCGTTGCGCTGCCGGCGCTGCGGGCGGCGCTGGCGGCCGGCTGCGTGAGCGCGGCCGAGGCAAGCGGCGCGCTGGGCGCCGTGCTGCAGGCCCTGCGCGCGCACGGGCAGCACGACGCCAACCAGGCCGCGCTGCTGGCGCTCGCCGTGCAGGTACATACAGCGGGCTGCGTGCCCACCAGGCTGCAGGTACATACAGCGGGCTGCGTGAGCGCGGCCGAGGCGAGCGGCGCGCTGGGCGCCGTGCTGCAGGCCCTGCGCGCGCACGGGCAGCACGACGCCAACCAGGCCGCGCTGCTGGCGCTCGCCGTGCAGGTACACACGGCGGCACATCAGACTATACATGTTGACCTTGAGACCGCCTTTATGCCCTACGTAATAAAAGCTGTTATCGCAGTTCCACTGTTTATCTTGATGTGCTGTCGAGTGTACATACAGCGGGCTGCGTGCCCACCAGGCTGCAGGTACATACAGCGGGCTGCGTGAGGCTGCAGGCTGCACAACATACCGTCTATTGCAGGGATCCATACTGGGGACCCCTACTCTTTTTAATTCAGGGAGCATAGACTAGCGCAAGGTAAAACGAGCTTTACGCAGTCCCCTTACGCTTTACCGAAATTAGTTAATCGGTTAGTTTGCCGCAAACATTGATGTAATATAAAAAACTAGATACACAATCAACGCCAAAAGTGCCCTAACTAAATGTGCACCCATTTGACATAAGAGTGCACATGTAGACACCTATTTCAATCGTATAGATGGATATACCATGACATAAATATCCATAATACTGCATGTCGGCATAATTTGGCCGGGTTATTAAGTTGACACTGACATAAATAAAATTAACGTCAGTTGTAATGGATTGGGACGTAGACTGTAAATGATATAAGTCTTCCGTGGTATCGTCCTTTATTCACCAATGATAGCTAGCCTTATATACTAAATAACAATACGTGACAAGAGAGGCAAGCGTGACTATCTTCAAGGAAGATATTGTTTTTAACTAATTATCACGTCCCATAAGTACGTGATACAATTTGTCATCACATACCACAGTCGAATACAGTTTTAGGAATCATTTTTGTATCGGACTGTTTTGTTTCTAATTAATTCTCATTCATTATCTATCAATGCTTACGCAGGGTCGCAGAGTACCCTTACGCTCTACCATAGGTTGATAGATAGGAATTGTTTCCAACTCATGTTGTGTTTCTTTCATCAATATACGAGGGCGGGTCAATAAGTCCGTGACTTTTTGAATTTCTGACCTCTTTACTGAAAAAGCATCACTACTCCTATCAACAGGTATCTATCAGTTGATTCCTATCAAAATTTGAACTTGCTGCGTCAGTTAGTTTGTATTTGACAGCTATTTTTATCAGACTACCCAGTAATTTGAGGAAAAAATGGAAAAAGGTGAATTTCGTGTGCTTATTAAGCATTATTTTTTGCGAAAAAAAACCATTACCGAGACCAAGGCTAAGCTTGATAAATACTATGGGGACTCTGCACCATCGATTTCAATGGTAAAAAAGTGGTTTACTGAATTTCGTTGTGGCCGTAAAAGCACTGAAGATGCCGAATGTCCTGGACGCCCAGTTGAGGTCTCTACACCCGAAACAATCGAAAAAATTCACGATATGGTGTTGGCCGACCGAAGATTGAAAGTGCAAGAGATTGTGGAAGCCGTAGGGATCTCGCATGGCTCAGTGGTTTCAATTTTAAAAGATCAATTGGGCATGAGAAAGCTTTCCGCAAGATGGGTGCCGCGTTTGCTCACAGTCGACCACAAACGCAATCGTGTAACAACTTCACAGGAAGGTTTGGCGTTGTTTAATTGCAATATGGAGGAGTTTTTGCGCCGTTTTGTAACCATGGACGAAACATGGATCCATCACAACACACCAGAGACCAAACAACAGTCAAAACAGTGGGTTTCTAAGGGTGAATCGGCGCCAAAGAAGGCCAAGGCGGGTTTGTCAGCCAATAAAGTTATGGCGACTGTTTTTTGGGATGCACGTGGGATAATCCACATTGACTACCTTCAAAAGGGAAGAACAATCAATGGGGAATATTATCCCAACTTATTGGACCGCTTCAATGACGATTTGAATAAAAACCGACCTCATTTGGCCAAGAAAAAAGTTCTTTTCCACCAAGAAAATGCAAGGGTGCACACATGTGCAGTTGCCATGGCAAAAATCCATGAATTGGGCTATGAATTGCTCCCTCATCCACCCTATTCTCCAGATTTGGCTCCGAGTGACTACTTTTTGTTACCAAACCTGAAGAAATGGCTTGGTGGAAAAAGATTTGACTCCAATGATGAAGTCGTCTCGCAAACAAAGGCCTATTTTGAGGACCTCGGACAAATCATATTTTTTGGAAGGGATAAAAAAATTGGAGAAGCGTTGGACAAAGTGTATAGAGCTCAAGAGAGACTACGTTGAAAAATAAAATGATTTGTTTATCAAAAAATCTGTGTTTTATTCCAAAAGTCACGGACTTATTGACCCGCCCTCGTAGTACAAAAGCCATTCTTTACTTATGTAATCGATGATGTCTTGCTATACACTTCGTTATTGTAACTAAAGACTTGATAATATCAACTTTATATGTACTAATATTTTTTGATCATAACTAATACATTTCCACAGGCATATGAAATCCTCCGACCACGCTTCCCCAACATTGTGACTGTTCTACGCGAGATCCCAGACGTGGATGCCCACGATCTACACCGGTTAGACGAGAAGCTGGCCGCCAACTCCGCCAAGCCCTCAAAGATAGATAAAAGCAAGCGAGACTTGTTCAAAAAGATAACGTCCAGGGTGAGTAGCAGAAATATTGCGTAAATTCAAGAAACCAGTAAAATTCCTTGAACAATAAATTTGAGTACCTTAGGTGGGGGTCGAATTACCAACCTTCCGCTTACTGGGCGACTGATGTAACCATTGAGGTACGAATAAATTGGTTTTTCATAAAGAAAGTGTTAAAAATTATAAAAAATATTTCATCTTAACCAATGCTAAATATTTGTAAAAATATTTATTTCTGATGTTGAAGGACCTTACTGAAAACAAACAAATGTAACTCCGCTGGCTTACACCGTAAAGCCTTGAATGAATTCCTCGACACACCAAATGGTTGGGTAGCTCAATGGTTTGAGCAGTTGCCCAGTAAGCAGAAGGTAGTGGGTTAGTCCCACCTTAGGTAGTCGAAATTTTTTTAATCAAAGAATCCTATTTTTTATTTACGCAAAAATTGTTTTTATCGACTTATTAATTGTTAAGGATGTATGCTTTGTTAGTGCACTAGCAAATTTAGTAAAAACTCAATATTCAAGCCAAACGATGCTTACTGCTAAACCTATGTGCAGGCGTATGACTCACCATCGCGCAATCATTTCCCAGCAATAATATTTTTTGATATGACTTGGTATAATGTTCAGATTGCGTAGCTTCAGGGTCGGCGTTTGTTATTTTTTAATACAGTTGCTCAAAAATTGGCGTATTGCAAGGACGTATAGCGTTCGGGATGTGGGCTATTACATACTCGAGCTTTTTCTTTACCTTTTCCGAACTCATGCGTTCTTTCCCAACTGTCAAAATAATGTCTATTAAAAAGAAAAAAACCAACCACGAAGTTTTTACTAAAAAAAAAATCATAGAAGTTTTTATGATTCATGCAAATATTTCTAAAAAGAAGATACAAATTTGTTTCAATATCAGATTTAATGATTTGATTCAATGAGATAAGTTAGGTTTCATTTCATTTCATCTCATTTCATATCCATAAAAAAAATCTACTGAAGACTTGGCTGTATGGGCATAGTTCCCTTTGCCTACCCAGAATGGTAGAAGAAAACAAAAAAATGTCTGCTCATAATGTATTCTTTTACGGTTGGCGCCATTTATTGTGTTTTTATTATTTTACTAAATTGCTTAATTTTTTTTGCAACTGTTTTAAAAATAGTTGTTCAGTATACGTGCGGAACCGTCATTGCAACTTGTTCCGACTGTCAACCCTTACCTTCGGCTGCGCCTCGGCTTGGGTAGACATTTGTCGGAACTCTTTGCAATGATAGGCTTTCCGCACTCGTAATCAAATATACTATTTTCATGCTGTATAAACTTGCAGTTGATCGGGCGCAACGTGGGCCAGCTGTTCAAGAAGGAGGTGTACATCCTGGACCTGCCCACGATGCACGCGGCCAAGGACAAGCCGCGCAGCGCCGTGGACGCGCCCGACGGCGCCCACCTCGACGCGCTGTTTGCGCACGCGCCGCCCTAGCGACTCCACCACACACCTATCTAGCCATACTTATGTTTAACATTCTGTGAATAACCGTTTATATGTTATTATTAAATTATATTATAAATGTTGGGTTGTTTTTATTGAGTTACAAAAGCTATGACAGAAGTTTCTATGTCGTAAACGATCCAAGGTACGGTCGGCTAAAAAAGTGGGATCTTACCCTAAGGTTGAAAATCATTCGCACGCAATGGGGACTACCGTTTCTTTGCTTACCAGTTGGCGCCACTGTAGACTGAGGTCCGGAGGTATAGCTGTAAAAGGCGAACGGCGCCAAAACAAAGTGTTAAACCTTGAATCTAATTAAGTTTATTATTTATAAATAACTATCTTGATATCAACAAACTGACTTCTTAAATAATTGCTATTTGAGGCCGCCTATTTTTGCGCCTTTTCCTAATTCCGCTTTCAAAGCGTTCACATTAATCGCCAAATAATCCATATTTGCGATAATTTTACGAAGGAGATCACTTTCCAGCAGGTAAATTAAAGAAATTATAATTTAATTCACGAAGCCAAAGTGAAAAGTTAATGTTATTGGACCTCACGCGACACTAGCGCCTCTAGTGACAAATTCACTAGCGATAGCCCCCATTGAACAGGGTTATTTAAAAAATTGCTACGTTTACATACGAGGGCGGGTCAATAAGTCCGAGACTTTTTGAATTTCTGATCTCTTTACCGAAAAAGCAACACTACTCCTGGCAACAGGTATCTGTCAGTTGACTCCTATCAAAATTTGAACTTGCTGCGTCAGTTAGTTTGTGTCTGACAGCCAATGATATTTCAAAAGTAAATTACTTTTTAAATATCATTGCTGACAGCTATCTTTATCAGACTACCCAGTAATTTGAGGAATAAATGGAAAAAAGTGAATTTCGTGTGCTTATTAAGTATTATTTTTTGCGAAAAAAAAACCATTACCGAGACCAAGGCTAAGCTTGATAAATACTATGGGGACTCTGCACCATCGATTTCAATGGTAAAAAAGTGGTTTACTGAATTTCATTGTGTCCGTACAAGCACTGAAGATGCCGAACGTCCTGGACGCCCAGTTGAGGTCTCTACACCCGAAACAATCGAAAAAATTCACGATATGGTGTTGGCCGGCCGAAGATTGAAAGTGCAAGAGATTGTGGAAGCCGTAGGGATCTCGCATGGCTCAGAGGTTTCAATTTTAAGATCATTTGGGCATGAGAAAGCTTTCCGCAAGATGGGTGCCGCGTTTGCTCACAGTCGACCACAAACGCAATCGTGTAACAACTTCACAGGAAGGTTTGGCGTTGTTTAGTCGCAATATGGAGGAGTTTTTGCGCCGTTTTGTAACCGTGGACGAAACATGGATCCATCACAACACACCAGAGACCAAACAACAGTCAAAACAGTGGGTTTCTAAGGGTGAATCGGCGTCAAAGAAGGCCAAGGTGAATTTGTCAGCCAATAAAGTTATGGCGAATGTTTTTTGGGATGCACGTGGGATAATCTACATTGACTACCTTCAAAAGGGAAGAACAATCAATGGGGAATATTATGCCAACTTATTGGACCGCTTCAATGACGATTTGAAAAAAAACCGACCTCATTTGGTCAAGAAAAAAGTTCTTTTCCACCAAGACAATGCAAGGGTGCACACATGTGCAGTTGCCATGGCAAAAATCCATGAATTGGGCTATGAATTGCTCCCTCATCCGCCCTATTCTCCAGATTTGGCTCCGAGTGACTACTTTTTGTTCCCAAACCTGAAGAAATGGCTTGGTGGAAAAAGATTTGACTTCAATGATAAAGTCATCTCGCAAACAAAGATCTATTTTGAGGACCTCGACAAATCATATTATTTGGAAGGGATAAAAAAATTGGAGAAGCGTTGGACAAAGAGCTCAAGGGAGACTACGTTAAAAAATAAAATGATTTATTTATCAAAAAATCTGTGTTTTATTCCTAAAGTCACGGACTTATTGACCCACCCTCGTACTAATACGTCGGAAGTTCATGAGTTCAACCTTATCGCTATTTTACATGTACGAGGGCGGCACTGAAAATTTCGGGAATCAAGGAAGTGACAACATTACTATTTAGAAATGTATTCATTGCTTTTTAAAGTATTCTCCGCGAGATTTGACACATTTTTCCATACGACGGAACCAATCATTGAAGCAACCATTCCATTCGGAAGTTTGGGTCTCCAAAATGGCCGTTTTGTAGGCGTCCACAGCTTCTTCAGGTGTGGAAATGTCTGACCACGCAATTTATTCTTTATTTTAGGGAAAGTATAGAATTCATTAGGGCTTAGGTCGGGGCTGTACGGCGGATGGTCTAATAATTCTATGTTTTCTTGCTCTAAAAACTCTTTTGTTCTGTGCGCGGTGTGAGAACTCGCATTGTCGTGATGGAGTATGATGCGGCGGTTGCAGCTCTCTTTACGGAGTTCAGAAACGACCTGTGGCAAACAAATGCTAGCATACCATTCTGCATTAACCGTTCTTTGTCCCTCAAGAGGAATAGTCGCAACATGGCCGGTTTTGGAGACAAACGTGGCCACCATTTTTTTTGCAACACTCCGTGAACGAACAATTTTTGTTGGCTTTAACTCATTTTCGAACACCCAAACTCGTGACTGGTTTTTTGTTTCGGGTTCGTACGCGTATATCCAGGATCGTGTGCGTTCGCCCAGCATAAAGTATCGCCTATTCGAAAATTGGATGATGCAGATAATTAGTGCCTTCGTGTAAATGTGCCCGAAATTTTATATTTGTGCGTCCAACAGCTTCAGAGTTATTTAAGAAAAATGGATTCTGCTGCACGAACGTTCGCCCAGCAAAACTTTTTTTTATTTATGTTTTTTTCAAAAAGGTAGTTTATGTACGAGTGTAAATGTGCCGTAAAAGCAAAATTTGTGCCTCTTAAGATGTCAGACTTATTTAGTTTTTTGCTGGGCGAACGTTTCGGTAATTGCTGTATATCGGAAACGGTTGGACGCACACTCATGATTTTTTGTATACAGATACAGCTAATTTGTGAATATTTGTGCCGCAATTTTCATTAACATGACTAGCATGGTTGAGGATCTATTCTTTTATTTCCTAAAAAATTAAAAAGTGCTCTGGCTCTCGAACGAACAAGACCAAGGACTTCGCGTTAGTGCCGAGTGATACCTATTATATATTCACATGATCATGTAAAGTTTCGGCGGCCTACTACATATCATTGCCGAGTTCTTAACGATTTTGTCTTTGTTTTGAGGTTATCGTGAGTGAAATTACTTAGAATACGAAAACACTAGTTTTCTGTGAGCTGGCTTATTACATGCTTCTACAATAATATGTGAGCTGTTTTAAGAATACGTAGAATACGTCTAGGCGTCCGAACTAAAGATAAACTCCAGAAATAATACACACTAGTATGGAATAACAAATAAATAATTTATTACCATATAAAAAGCAGTCCTCATAACGTATTTCAAACTTACAAATAAGTGCACAGTTAAATTCTTGCCAGAAAATTGAAAAGTTTCACTTTTCGTATGTGTAAACCATTTGTTTGCCCAAGTCTATGTTCTTCCCGTTGCTGACTAGCTCGACTGTATTCGAGTTAACATCGACTTTTAATACTGCTGCGTTGTCGAGGACAATACATTTCGTTTCGTAATCGCCAGGGACAGGAATCTTGCGCGGCCCGAGCACAGGGTCGCTATACCGCCAAACATTTAGACTGCTCAAATCTGCGAAAAATCATATTATATATTTTATACAAGCAGGTAAAACAAAGTAGTAATTCAACTTTTAAGCTATTGCATAGCTTCTATCGCGGACCTTGAGCGTGGAGACCGAATCCAGAAATTCCGTAACGAAAATAACCTAACCTAACACTCGGGGCGAGGCACGATCGAACAATTTTGAATTTCTGAAATTTAAAAGAATTCAGAAGAAAATAAGGATTTTGACAGTATGGTTGCCTATGGTAACCATATCTGCCAATTAACAGCAAAATTTAATTATAAAAGTCAAAATTAGAAAATACATAAAATTATAAAATTAAGCTATTGCATAGCTTCTATCGCGGGCCTTGAGCGTGGGGACCGAATCCAGAAATTCCGTAACGAAAATAACCTAACACCCCCCCACTCCCGACCGGCACAGCGGTGATATTTTTTAGTTTTATAATTGCATAAGTTGATAAAAAATGCTATGCAATAGCTTTACCGCGGCGTCTCCGAGTGCCACACGTCTTTTTTTAACTCCAGTTGTCTGAGAAACCAATTAATTTATTTTATCATCATTTAGGTGTTAACTATTACAGGCTACTAAAATAATGATTGCTACCGCTGAACTAAAAAAGTTCCATTTTTTAACTTTCATTCGCAAAATATCCACATTCTAACCTTTTATCGCTTTAACTTCTTTGCTGATCTTCGCTTTAACCTTTTCAATGGTATCTCCGTTGCTCAGACTGACGGTGATAGTGAAGAGTCCGTTGCGCGGCGTAGGGTTAATGAAGTTGACTTCGACGCCGGCTTCGGCGAAGAAGTTGATGTGCGGGGCGCCCGGCGCGCAGTCCTCGCGAGTCTTCTCCGACGCATCCGGGCTGTCCGTGAAGCGAACTTCGATCGTGTCCAGCTAAATGAAGATATATACGTATTATTAGGAGATAATTTTAGCCAATTTGAACATTGAGCTAGTCTTTAAATCACGAAATAGTTTTGATGTGTATTCTACCTTAGTATCAACTTACTATACAGGGTGTAAAAAAAGCTTAACGAAGCCCTAAACCTCGCATTCGGTTTATCAGACCATATCGTATGCGACAAAAATAGTCGCAGGCGAACGACTTTTTCTTAGGCATTAAAATAAATCAAGTATTTATTGCCCGCAATGTATAGCGCGCACGAAGCGCTATCAGACGAGGATTGTGACCCAACTTCATGTACAATATAATTAGATGTGCGTGCGCGCGGTTCATTGCGGGTTGCTCTCTTTAAAGCGTTTTTTATGAAAAAGTTCTAAAAATTTTCATCATGTTGCTAAAGAAAAAAGTTTAGTAACAACAAAAAGATTTACATTAAAAAAAAATTAAGTAAAAAATTTCCACTTTCATCCTCAATATCTCAGTACCGATTCATTTCCCAGGTATGATGCCTTGGAAAAAAATGATCGTACAAATGGGTAGAATACGTGGTATTCGGCTTTGTTACACCCTGTAGATAGAGAAATTTCTCTATGTTTCTATAAAAATGTGGAAGTTGACATCTCTACAGGTAATATTATCTGAGAATATTATGTAAAAATTTCCTAATTAACAATGATATTATAATTTATTATTGTCAGTCGATTATAGTAAGCAGTGACGTCAGTGTTTGTTAGCCATACAAAATCTATTTGGACTGAGTTTTGATAGCTTAGGATTTAGTTCGCACGTCTTTCAAGGCGTCACAAAATTTTACTTTGTACTATTACTTTAAAAAGGGATATGTTTTGATTAAGTTTCTTGAGTCGTGATTATAATACTCACATCTAAAGTACTAAGCAGATACTGCTTATTATTAATCAGTACTTCGGCTTCGTCGAATGGTAGCCCCACGGAAAGCGCTTCCGCGCCTACTCTCTCCATATTCTCCCTCGTTGCCTGAACGAATGGCATGACGCGTTTCATATACTTCTTCAGCTCCGCTATGGAGCCTAGTTTGCTAGAGATTGTTTTGTTGTCTGGGAGGCCTAATGGCTGAAAATTTTAAATTGAAATTAAATATGACAATGTAGTGTTATTCCCAGATTTTTTTTCTTTTAAAACTTTGTCAGGTTTCTAGGCAGGGTGTGCTTACTCATAGTCCTAGATTGTTCTCCAAAGCTTTGCAACCTTCAGATAGCGAGCTTACCTATTTCAATAGGCAATAGGAATTATAATACTAGGGGTAAAGGATCAGAGTTAAATTAATACCTAACAACACAAAAATTACTAAATATGACAATGTAGTGTTATTCCCAGATTTTTTTTTCTTTTAAAACTTTGTCAGGTTTCTAGGCAGGGTGTGCTTACTCATAGTCCTAGATTGTTCTCCAAAGCTTTGCAACCTTCAGATAGCGAGCTTACCTATTTCAATAGGCAATAGGAATTATAATACTAGGGGTAAAGGATCAGAGTTAAATTAATACCTAACAACACAAAAATTACTAAATATGACAATGTAGTGTTATTCCCAGATTTTTTTTTCTTTTAAAACTTTGTCAGGTTTCTAGGCAGGGTGTGCTTACTCATAGTCCTAGATTGTTCTCCAAAGCTTTGCAACCTTCAGATAGCGAGCTTACCTATTTCAATAGGCAATAGGAATTATAATACTAGGGGTAAAGGATCAGAGTTAAATTAATACCTAACAACACAAAAATTACTAAAAAGCAAGAAATTATAAATGCTAGATGAAATAGAGATTCGACCGAGGCCAATTTTTACTAAATTAAACTGTTGTAAGTTTTATAACTTTAACAACTACGAAATTACAGAATTATTTACTAAATTAAAGCGCAATCGCATTTATTACAGATATAACTTTAATTTATCCTGTCTTTTACAGTACTCATACCTATTCACGGTTAGGTACAATAAAATCCATAGATAAATGTTTCATATAAATGTATAATGTTCGCTTAAAGTCACATCTTCTATCTATAACTGTAATTTCAAGAAACAAGACAACTTACCCCGTTTAGTTCCTTTAGAGTGGTCAAAATGATATGTTGCCACCGCGGGTATTCCTTCGCCACCCAAATTACAGCCTTATTCGGTTTCTTCTCCGGTTTGGGAGTTTCTCCCTTCTTAGATTTCTTCACCGCGCAGTGATTTTTCAAGTAGATGCGGAATGCGTGAGCCGCGTCCATGAGGTAATTGCTTGCTTTGACAGCCGCCTCGTCGACGTCGCCTGCTACCGGCCAGCGCTCGTGGAGAATGCTTTTTTTCTGCAAAATGTCAATTTCTGCATGGATGTATACTTGTATGAAAAAAAATAAGCAGAAATTATACTACGATTACTTTATTAAATATCGATGACCCTAGTAAAAAGCAATTCAAATTTGTCTTTTGCGAAATTCGAAAACGGCATTTCGCAAACAATTGACCTCGCACCTGAAGAATCTTAACAATGACCATGACCTTAATTCTTCTGTGAGCCAATAGTTTTACGTTATTAATGTAAGTCCTGTTCTAATCTTTACTTAATATTGTATTTTTATTTCCTCCTACTCTTAAATTAAATTTTCACACACAAAATGAATGTTAATTGATTAGTCACGTTTTTATGTTAAAATGTTATGAATTCCATTGCAAAAATTAAACAGTTAATATTATGAGGCATATTGTAACTGTTATTTTTTTTATTTCTTCCGTTTCTACATCACCACTAGCCAATATCATCAGTCCACTATGACATTCCTCTCAGGCCATTATTGTCGCGCTTGGCTGGCGGGTTAATGATCGCAGTCTAGCCCACTAGAGCAGCGTTTCCCAAACATTGTTCTGCCATGGCCCGGTAATTTTCACACTGCCTCTTTGTGACCCACATAATACATTAAAACCCATTTTTATCAATAGAAGAAATATTATTATACACTATTTATTTAGTAAATTTTATAGCAAAGTATGGAGCTGCTGCTTATTTTTTACTTACTAAAGAATCCAAATTCGCGGAAAATGACGAAATAATTTTTTATGCGTTGATCGATAGGTATTATTTTTTAAAACTAATGTTGTGACCCGGTATCTTATTGTGATGCCCGGTACCGGGTCGCGACCCGGCTAATGGGAAACGCTGCACTAGGGAAGAGAAGACGCGGCTGTCAGACTTTTTCAGACTCCTTAACCTCTTTCGACGCTCATAAGACGAAAAGGTGCTATGCTAATCTGGGCCAGCATCAAAGGCAACTACAATTTAACAAATGCAAATTCATCTCACGTTTCCCAACAATTCCCAAACATGTTCAGCCACATGCGGGCATATCGGCGCCATGATCTTCGCCTGAGTCTCGATGTAGCGCGTGACCAGCTCCACGTGTAGACCGGCGTCCGCGCACAGCTCGCGGTACTTGTCGCGAGCGGCTTGCAACTCGAAGAAGCCAGACTTAAGAGCCTCCTTGAACAACATCTTGCTGTAATTGTCGTCGGTTTGAACGATCTTCGTGTTCATTTCGCTTATGAACACCTTGTCGTGGAAGTTGTAATCACCTGTAGGATAAACTTTTTAATAATTTCTATACAAGACAAAAAAATAAGTCACTATGTCGAGAAAACGAGACGTCATGAATACCGCTATTTTAGTCTATTAAACGATAAAGCTATAGTGCCTGCACATACGTGCGAAAAGATAGATCGGAGTGGCGAAATAAGGTTAAGAAAAATGCCAATCGACAGTCAATTTAATATGCGTCCCTACCAGTTCATGACTTGAAGCCAAAGTATAAGAAACAATCTGTAATTTCATCTTATAAGTGCATGGTAAACATTTACCTGTTCTTAGAGTCGATTTTGCAGCAACCATTTCCTTCACCCACTCTATAAACGTGAACAGCCTGAGGATGGCCGCGTCTGCTGTGCTCTCCACGAAGTTTGCGTCTTCCACCGAATCTCCAGCATCGGCCAGGGTCAGTCTCATACCGTCAGCGCTAAACTTATCTATCGACTCGGACAGAGTCAAGAAGTTACCATCAGACTTCGACATTTTGGCAGAGTTCAACATGAGGTGCCCATTGGCACGCACTCCTTTGGGCCACTTATCCTCCTCAGAGGGCCAGATAGCGCAGTGATTGTAAATGTAGAATGTCAGGTGGTTTTGGATTAAATCTTTGCCTGATACTCGTAGATCGACGGGATACCTGTATTTAGGAAATTTTGAGTTGAATTTATATTTGGATTATGTCTTTCTGATAATACTTTAGTAGACATAGTATAGTTTACAGTACAGAGTGGTAGATTATTTACCAGAACTGGAAAGACTTCCTCATGAGATCTAAAGACGATTTAGTTATCTTGCTGTTCTTTGGAAAAGGTGCGTTTTTGAAGAAAATGTAGTCCCACACTTCCGATGTCATATCCTCAGGTTTAATATTAAGAGCATTTTCCTTGTTACCGCTAAAAGTGTCACCTTGGAGGAAATGTGATATGGTGTAGTATGCATTGTAGATAGTAGAATCTGAAAGAGATTCTATCACCCATTGCGTATCCCACGGCAGTTTGGTTCCTAAAATATATTAAAAAATTATGTAAATAGTCTAATTGAATTAGAAGCAGAAGAAGGAAAAGACAAATACATACCAAGACCATAAGTTCTAGAGCATGCATATTCGTGTAACCACTTGAGTGTGGCTTGGAAATTTTTCCTGACCTCATCATGGTAAGTGTTCATTGCAGCTAGAGCCTTCTCAGCCTGATTCTTCCACTCTTCATTACCGTAATCAAGATACCATTGATTACATAGAGCCACCACACATTCATCTCCAGATCTCGAAATAATTGTTTTTTCTGGTTCATAATAAATAACAGCACTCTTTTCTTCTATCAACTTTGTTTGTAAGTTTTTCTTCACGTCTTGGATTTTGCTTCCTTTAAAATCTCCAACTAAAAGCACTCCATCATAAAAACCTTTTAAGTAGACCATTTCTTTTGCTTGTGTCAACTTATCTTTATCATTTTGGCTTTGAATTTTCAGTTGGTCATACACATGCACAGCTGATAAGTTGCCAAATTCAGGGATTTCTAGAATAGGCACAGGGGTGAAGGGCAAAACCATTTCGTCTTTGATCCCATATTTTTCTCTGAAAGCAGGCTTCTTTTGAAGATCAACCAGTGCTGCATAGTCATCTGGTGAGTCTGATGGGACACTTGTGACAATACCAGTGCCCTTGTCTTCTTTGATAGTTAGCATAGGGAGACAATATATTTTGGTATAGGAAGTAAAAGGGGATTTTACTGCAACCCCAAACAGATCCTGCCCAACAATTTCTGATAAGACTTTGAATTCCCCATCTTTTTCAGTAAAACCTTGATAGGCCATATTTCTTGCAGCTCTTCTTGTGCAAATGAAAATTCCGTCTTTTACAGTTTCAAATGCAATATACTTAATGTCAGGGTGAATCCAGCAATTAGTTTGGCCATACATAGTCTCTGGCCTGAGTGTTGCTGCAACTAGGTTAACATTTTTACCTTTAAAAGACCTGTAAACATTGAAAAACTTTTATTTCCGATTGTCATTGATACATTTGTTATATTTTTTATAATGTGACATAATTTACAAATGTTGAGTAGGTTAATTTTACAAAAGTTAATTTTCTATTATTTCTGTACAGTATTCAATTGTATAAACTTACTTGAGCGGTTCAGGGAATGGCTCCTGAACTTCCATTTTGATGAGAGTGTACTCTTGCGGACCGGCGCCCTCCCCGGTGCTCCTATCGTGATCCATGCAGGGTTGTCTATCAAGAGGTGAGAATACGGTGTACCTCTTACCATACATTATTTTGTTTCGTTCTTTTAGGTGATGGAATTGCCATCTAATGAAGGAATCATAAAATGGATTAGCATCGGTCGTGATAAATTTGCGGCGCCAATCCACCTGCAAAAACAATTAGGAAGTTAAAATAATCAGTGCCACAGAATGGCCTAATTTTCATGTAATACTCACATGAATACCCATCCTCTTCAAATCAGCAACAGCTCTTGGCGGGAAGTACTCAAGCCAATAACTTTCATTAGCAAACTCTTTAATTTCCTCTTCGGGTATTCCAAGACTCCTCATAATCTGCCACTGATACTTAGCAGAGCCCGTCTTTGCAACTGCTTTACTCTTCTTCCCCTTGCTTTTGTCTTTTGGCACAATTTCACTCTCTTCCTTCAAGGAAACTTGTTCCTCCTCAGGGAAAACTGGGGGAAATCCAAAGACTTCCATTTCCCTCTTGAGTTTATCCGCACAAGCCTTTATAGGCATTCCAGTGCAGTGGAATCCAAATGGGAATAGCACCATTCTGCCTTTTAACCTGTAATACCTTGATGCAAACTGAAAATAGTTAAGCATTACAAATGTATTACAATTAATAATTATTATTATTTATTGCAAAGTCAAAACATAGACAAAATCTTTATTTAACTTACTTCACATTTGGAGAGGGAAAATGTATGTCCTAAATGCAAACGGCCATTCATATAAGGATATGGAAATGTGCACAAGAACTTATCATGTGCCTTATCATCGCTGGGAACTTCCATTTCAAAGATCCTTTCTTTTTCCCATCGTTCTTGGACTTCCCTTTCAATCTCTTGAAGGTATTCTACCTTGAAGGTACCCTTTCTATCTAAAGCCGCCTGAAAATTACAATGAAACCTATTGTTACCAACTTATAGGATTGTCTTGCTATCTGAAATTATTGTTTTATAGACACAGATGGTTAACCAACAATTAATGAGCTTCTATATCAGTGTCCTTTAGAGTGCAGACTAAAAGAAATAAAAACAACCTTAGATAATAGAAAATATTTTAAAAATTTGAATAAAGAAATCAAAGATGACTATACTATTCTGTCAGATACTCTATCGCATTTTATTTTAGGTTAGCATTTAACAATTACAACACAGTAATACTATAATACCATCCAGTGTTTAGACTACTAACAAAATTTTAAAAAAATTCTACGAGCATAGAAAAGTGAGCGCAGAAATCTTAACTTCGCTTTAGAAATATGTTATAATGTGAGTTATTTCGGGCATCATAGTCATTAAAAAATAATTAAACTATATACCTACCATAATAATGGATTACGGACGAGGGACGAACGAATCCCACTACAACAAAAAAAAAGATTTAGAACTATTTGCCGGCCTCCTCCAAAGGCTCCTCCTGAGTCGCTGTCAGACAGACTCAGACCAGACAGCAGCACTGCAGCACATGTACGTACGACACGTATAAACGTAAATAAAGCACACGTCGGTATTTTTTTTGTTATTTGTCCCTTTTGGAACCGGCTAAAGTCGGAGACCATGCTGCCATATCTTAAGTAGGAATTCTACATTTTCAATAAATACATAAAATATCATAAATACTTACATAATAACTTAACCTAACTCATTGAAATGTATGAGTGGTTTATACATTTCAATGATCACAGGAGTTTTAAGCGAGAACGTGGATCCGAGTCAATTATTCATGAGCGCCTTTCCTTGTTTCGCACTTTTATTTGATTTATCCTACTCACTGACACATAATAATAACAATGCAACATCTTAATATCCCAATAAATGCCGCTTAATCCCTCAACCCCCAGGAGGCACTCGGGTGCCACGATAACAATTGCCAGACTATTGAGAGTTGAAACAGAGGCCTCTCTAAACGTCAGACCGCATCCTTTTCACAATATATTATCGACTTTACTGGTCATTATTAAAGTTGATTTTTCTATAATGTACAATACTAAGTGCTTTCTCCACTTAGGTAATATGAAAATTCCTTGGTAATGAGACATGACGTCGCATGAACCTACACTTAAGCTGGACTGTGCAGTATCTCAAAAAAAACGAGCCGAGAGAGAGGTTAGAAAGTAGAAGTGCCTCCTTTTCTAATACGGTGTCCATAAAATATTATCTTCTTGGATAGCCTTACTGGATTGATAAGTACTTATTGTATTAAAAATTATCTAAAACAGATTTTAAGCACTAATAGTCTCCTGCTAGCCCATGCTATTTACCTTTATTTAATTAGGTACGTTCTTTACTATTGAAGAAAAGGAGAGTTACAGTGGATCGTTAAGTTGAAGTGGTAGTAGACTCGTTTAGGACCGAATCGGAGCAAAGGATATAAAACAAGAAATTAATGACAAGAAATTTATTAGATATTTAAACATTATTGAATAAAATTATTATATGCAGCCGCTGTCACATCGTCAGTTTTTTTCCCGCCATTTTAAGAGTATCTCCGCTGGCGTTCGTTTTTAATCTTAAGCTTAATTATCTGTTTGCGACACTTTTAATTAGTTCGTGTCTTGATTCAGTAGTGAGAGATTATACTAGATGATGAGGAATATCATTTAAGCGAGAATAAAATTGATATTTTTTGGAAAAATTTTGCTGTCATTGGTGGGTGACACATATTTTTGCCAGGTTTCTTTCCACTTTCCAGCAACAGATTCATCCTTAGGCATCCTGTACAGCAATAAAATACACATAGAGTAAAATGTAACTAAATATTTTTATTTATTAATTTATGAGCCGTGGTAGCCCAATTGGAAAAATGCTTGACTCACACTATGAGGTTGCAGGTTCAAGTCCCAGCAGTAGCTTAAACTAATGATTTTTAATTAGTATTTAAATTCATGTTTGGATCATAATTAAATAAATATCATACTACACAATAATATCACACATTTTGAGGATTAATTATAAACCATCATTATTAAACTTCAACCATCAAAATATGCAATTTTAGACAGTGCAAAAAAAACCCGGTTATTTCTAAATTAAAAAAAACTTATTATCATAAATTAATTATAGCTTGGACACCCTTCTCCATAACATACTTGCTAGACAAGGACACACTACTATTTTAGTTATCTCCTTGGCTCGTTTTCCTACTTTTCCATTTGGCAGAGAAAACAAAATCTTAGCGTCATTGTTATAGAGTGCACATTTGAAAATATGAGATGTAGAAGTACTCGATCCAGGTTAATATTTAAATCCGTGTGACGTCGGAGATTTATATTTGTTCTTTTCTGAACCGGCTAAGATCAGAGACCATGCTACCAAATCATTAATAAATGAAGGTCATTCATAATAATAAATACATAAATACCTTCACGTAGTAACATAATGTAGTTGAAGTTCTATCACCATGTAAGTCATTTTTAGGAACTTGTCAGGAGAGATAAAAAAACTTTATAAATAATTCCCAACCGCAGCTGACAGGACCGCTCATAGTATGAAACTGCACAGGACACTGTGGCTTCCGTGCTGTTACTTTTTCGTAATTTCAAAGGTTTTTATTGGTCGCATCTTGAATCTTATTGAGCGAAACGATGCGTCTTTCGATTCTTTAGCGATTGGCATCAAAATGTGAAAACCTAGGATGAACTTAAAAATGTTAAGGATGCTGACTTTTTGCGAATGATAGCTTCGATATTGATCAAGACTATACCTAGCACCATAGATACTTATTTTATGCTTACCATGGCTTTTATGATTTTTTGGGAGCAGTTTGGGAGCTTTAATTTAAATGAGCTGTTTCACACGATTTCGTGCGATTTCAGCTTCAATTCCAGCACCAAATTTCATTGCGATCTGTTTGGCCGATCTATCCAAACATTCGTAATTATAATATTAGTAAGATTAGTTTCTTTTTCGTGGTGAAAATATAAAATAGGCATTATAGGCTAACCTTTAGGCTAACCATATGTACACGGCTTCGAGCAACGCGGCCTTCCGTCCCGCCCGCGTTGCTCGAAGGTACATGGTGACTTATGAAACAATGTTTTACCTTTGCACAAGAAACGAAAAAAAAATGACAGAAAAAATTGGCGGCAGTGGCGCTTTCTGACTCTGTGTGTGTGTTGTCTGTCATTTTGCCGGAAACTTTTCGCTCGCTACCTTCCTTGAACGGCTCAATTCTATTACACTATTTAGTCGTTTTTTAGTGAAAATACAGGACAATTCATTAATTTTGTATCCGTGAACCGCAGTAAATATGGCACCAAGAACAGCAAAAGGAAAGGTATTGTAAATTCATAATTCAAACTGTTACAACCCCTTTCAAGATCTGCACATGAAACTGGTTTGCTTTGTTATCGAAAAGTATCAGTTGAATGCTATTTTAGTACCTACGCCATTATTTTGTACAGGAAATCATTTACATGCGTAATCGTTTCATCGTTATTTCTTTCACGCTCAATTTTTCTGGCATTTAGCGCACACACAGGTTGTAAACACATGGTCTTATTCCCTCCAAAATCGTTATAGAGCGGTCTCAGTTTTGAATGTTTGCACGTTATTGTACTGTATTTAGTTGTATTTAAATCGCTAAAGTAGACTCTTTGTGTAAAATTTTATGACTTAGAAGTATAGATTTCTCCTAAAAATAAATTTACTCCTTATGTTCTCGAATCATTTCATCATTATTTTACAAACCCAGATAGTGAACATGCCATTTATGTGTAACACCTTTGCAGAAAACTGGGGATGTTAAAGTGGCCGAGAATGAAGCACCAAAAAAAGGGCGCGGTAAAACTAAAATAGTTGCAGACCTTGAACTCGAAATTCCCGAGTCTGAAGTAATAGACGAGATGGCATCTGACAAAAAATTTAAGCGTGGTAAAAAAGTGGTTAATGGACAAAACACTGACAAAAGTGAAGATACTGCTCCACCAGCTAAAAAGGGAAAAAAGAAGATTTTAGATGATATCAATGAAGAAGATAAACCTTCCAATGATGAGAACTCTGGTGATGAGGAATCTACTCCCAGTGAACAAAATGGAGAAAGCTCAGAAGCTAATGGTGATTCAGAAGATGTACAGAATGGTAATGCTGGGAAAGGACGCAAGAAGCCCACAAAAAAAGAGGCTGTAGCTGACACAAAAGTTAAACAATCAGGAAGAGGGCGGAAAAATGCTAAACCTGCTGAAAATGCTGAAGCTGAAAACGAGCTTGTTACAGATGAGAAACCAAAATCAGCAGGGAAAGGTAGAGGCCGTAAGGCTGCAGCTAAACCTGAATCTGAATCTCAAGATAAGTCTGAAGAAAATGAAGAGGAAACCAAGCTTGAGCTGGCTTCAACCAAAGGTAGAAAGAAGGTTCAAACTAAAGCTGTGAAGGAGAAAACACCAGATAGTGAAAAAGAAGATCCAGTGGAAGAAAATAATGATTTAGATGAAAAGCAGCCAGAGGAACCTAAAAAGAAAGAGAGCAAAGGTCGGAAGAATCAAGGAAAGAAAGCACAAGCGAAAGAAGAATCATTAGAGAGAGATGAAGAGGTAAAAGATGAGCCACCTGCCAAAAAGAGGAAGGGTGCAAAAAAAGATGATAAGGCAAAGGGTATGTATTTGTATCTTATTTAGTAATTATTGTTTGCCGAGAAGACAGGCTAGAAGGTGGTGACTAAACCACAGCATTACAGCAGGGATTATGTGGCCTTTTAAAAATCATAATTGAATTTATTAAGTTAAAATTTGTAGATCAATGAACTAGACATATGTGGTTTCACCAGAGTGGTATTTTTAAAGCTCATATTTGGCTCATTAACCTCTCGATTGTATGTTATTCCAGACACAATTAAAATCAATTGTTATCGCGCCCATCGGGGGTCTTATGATCCTGTACGAGTTAAAAATTGACTGTTCTTAATGTTAAGCTTTCAATCATGTTACTTACTAAGTAAATAATTTTCAGTTTAGTGGTCTTAGCATTAAAAGCAAAGTCATATTTTCATAAGTATTAACATTATGTCCTTTTTTTAAGGTGATTTGAAAGATGATGAAACAACAGATGAGGTTGCTGAGGAGAAACCAGCCAAAGGCAAAAGAGGTCAAAAGAAAGCTGCAGAAGTCCCAACTGAAACAGAGGAGGAACCCCAAGACATGGGGGAACAGCCGACCAAGAGAAGACGTAAGCAAGCTGAAGAAAAGGGTAAATAATTATGTTACTTAATGAATAGTGGTTAGATTACTTGACAATTGTTTCATATTACTAAGATTACTTGTCTCTTATTAATAATTTAATTTAATTAATAAATGTTTTTTTCTTATTTATATAAAAAGCTTTTATTTATTTTTACCTGATATAACACAAATTACTTAATATATTCCTACTTGGTGGTTGCTAAGTCTTAATATAAAATTAAAATATGAATCTTTAATTAAAATAATCTTTTCTGATACTTACAAGTATTTGCTTGGCAATATACTCATTAGTTTTATTAACCCATTGCATAGTAATTTACTATACTACATCTATGTGCATGTAATAAATAGTGACAAACAAACTTTAGATTTAACTAGAAATTAACTCCATCATAACATGAATCCATTATAATATTGTTTTTTAAATTAAGTAAATTATGTCGGCGAGGTCATGCCTATTGGTCTGATGGTTTGACCGGGATTTTTTACCGAGCCAAGATCTCGGGGTTTTGGGTTTGATCCCTGTGTTGAGCAACAAATTGAATTTTTTGAATATTGCTCAGATATGTGATCACCAACCCGCATTTGGCAAGAATTGTGATTAAAAATGTATCCATCATATAACATCAATTTACCGATGCAGGCTTTTGCCCTGCTGTAGGATGACTATAGGCTGTTACTTTACCTTTAACCTTACTAAGGATAGAGTTCACCAACAGACGGTTAAAATTTAAACAGCGTTTAAAATATTATTTGACATATTTTGTATGGGAACTGTGTCAAATTAATCGTCAGTCTATGTTTACCGGCTGTTTAAATATTGGTGAACTCGGGTCTAAGTAGGTGAAAGTGGCACTTTGAGATGATTTGATGTAAAATGTTAACAACAATGCTATGTGTGACATTTATCCCATACATTCTAAAAATATTATCAATAATGCAGATATGATTGAACTGATTACCTGTTTAAAGTTAGCCAAGAATGTGCAAAGCCATTGCTTCGATCCTTAAATCATACATCATGCAAACATGGCAAGATAGCAACCTATTGACTATTGAATGATAAAATTCCATAAAAATTAAATGTTCAGTAGGTTAAGGTAAAAAATTTCATTACCAGTACAGCCAATTAGTAAATGTAATTTTTCTTGTATAAGAGGTGCCGTGTGTCGCCGGCCTAAAACAATACTTTCTCGTTTTATGGGTGTCATAGTGTGATGCAACTAAAAGAGCACAGCTAGAAGAAGACTTGACAACAGAGTCTTCTTTCTACCATTGGCCAAAATGCGATCGCTAACCTGCCTGCTGAGGTGGTGGCTACGGCAAAAACCTTCTTCCAAATCAAGATTTTTTTTGCCATAGCTACCAGTGTCCAGCTGTGAACTAATCAGCTGATGATGATACTACAAGTAATACTTGCTTATAATATCGACACATTACTGTTAACGATTTAGTGTTTTACTTTCAGCACCTGCTGTAGACAAAAAGAAGGCCCCACTCAAGAACAAAGCTGCAACAGATTATGAAAAATTAGACTTCACCAATTCTTCTAAAAATGCCCAGGATAAAGAGTGGAACTTTAAAATATCTTGCTGGAATGTGGACGGCATTAGAGCGTGGATGAATAAAGGTGGTTTAGATTACATTCAACATGAGAAACCTGATATCCTCTGCTTGCAAGAAGTTAAGTGTTCTAAAGATAAACTGCCGGAAGAGATTGCAAACGTTCCCGGCTATCACGCATACTGGCTGTGCAGTGATAAAGATGGGTATGCCGGTGTGGGCATATACACAACTAAGCTGGCTATGAATGTACAATACGGTCTGCAGAATGAGGAACTGGACAGTGAGGGTCGTATAATAACTGCAGAGTATGAACACTTTTATCTAATCACTACTTATGTTCCAAACGCTGGGAAAAAACTAGTCACACTACCTAAAAGACTGCAATGGAATGAAGAGTTCCGAAAGTTTGTTAAGGATTTAGATAAGAAAAAGCCTGTGATAATATGTGGGGACATGAACGTTGCACACAATGAAATAGGTATGTCGTACTTTCGTAACAAATTTGCAATGCATGAGTTTTGCACAACTTTCAATTGTTATAATATTATATAACATAAGCTATCTTACAACATCATCGTTTTAAGAGATCAAAGGTCATTGAGAATAGTGTTCATGAGTCACTGGTTTTTGTATTATGAAATATATGTATCGTACTTATTCTATGAGATATGTGGACAAAAACCAGGACAAGAAACAACAAGCAGGACGTTTTGGGAACTCCTCTGGGGAGGAGTTCCCAAAAAGTCTCTAGAACCTCGTGGCTCAACGGGCAACTTTTCGCCATATACTTTTTCCCACAACTGAACGTAACGTCTTAACAGTGCGACAGCTATTTATTCTACACGTCATTCATTTGCAAGTTTTGCAACATCAAAGAACCCCATATACCCATATAACCAAGAGACGTAAAGACAAGATCTGTTTTGTTCCTGTGACTAATTATTGTTTTACGAGAAGGTTCTTTTTCTTTTTAGGACCAGTATCTATACAACAAAATAACAACGACGTATCGGACATCGTAATGGTCGTCCCTTTGGATCAGCGGTAGTAAACGCTGCTTCTGAGCCATGGGTCGCGGGTTCGATTCCCGCACAGTACAAATATTTGTGTGCATGAACATCTGTTTGTACTGGTCTGGGTGTTTTCTATGTATTATAAGTATGTATTTACAAAAAAAAAGTATATAAGTAAGTTTATCGGTTGTCTAGTACCTCATACAACAGGGTATTTAATAGTAGCTTAATTTGGGACAAGATGGCTATGTGTGTCCCAGTGAGGCATGTCTTAAAAAAAATTACTAAAGTCCCTATTTATAATCTTTCCTCTTTTGCCTAAAAAAACTACGCTATTTTCTCCAAAATAAAACTTACGACCAAACAGAAAGGTACCTCCACAGTCCACACTAATATATAACCTTAATTTAACAACACCAATTCAAAAATACACACCTAAACTCTTATACCCACACAGACACACGTACTTATCTTTCACACATCCTCACTCACACACACACTAAATACATTACACATGTTTACACAAACCTAATTATATAACAAATATTACTCCTTTTAGACCTAAGTTTTTGTTTTTCTTTACCTTAACCTCATAAGTCCCCGCGTACTTTTAAAAGTACAAATTAAAAATAGTAGTTCCGACCTGACATTAAAACGACATTGCAAGAATAACTGCCTAACATACTTAGAATTTGCTTTTTTGTTTAACTTTATAAAAGCCTAACGAACTTCCAGAATAACACTATTTTCAATATAGTCCTTTTAAAAGAAGTATTATGCTATAAGTACAGCAAAAAAAAAACAACGCTTTGGAAACTACAAAAATTCTTTTATCTAGGTCAAAAACACTATTTTTAGATTGTACTTGGTATAGTATTAATGCTGCAGTTAAGAAATCACAGGACTTACGAGGTTAATATCTCTGCATCATGAGTCCCAAAATGCTTTGATAATACATAATGATCAACCTGTACATCAGATATGTGTATTCATATCTCTCACAGGCGTCAGTCTCACACAAACTATATAATGCTAGCCTGTATAATGAATATACTAATTCATGTAATTGTTTGTGATGAGAGAATAAATTACTTATTATAAAAATACTTGAATGAAAACTTCATAAAATTTGATAATAATATACTTGATTATAACACTTAAAAAAAAAACACTTTTTGGTGGAACCAAGTTTTTCAACTATCTGGGGTGTCTGCTCTAGCAACTGAACTACCAGGCTATCGGCTAACCTGATGAATTATTATAATAATATACTCAAAACATGTAAGTAAATACATGTAATTCCAAAAACATTCTCAAAAGACTAACTGATCTTTGCTGTTGATCATGATCATATTAAAAATACCTAGTGTATTTGTAATACAAAAATTATACATTATGTTAACTTCCATATTTTAGTCAATGATCTCTAGATGGCTAGCTCACTTGTTGATAATTAGGCCTCTTCATAAACTTTGAAACTCTTTGTTCAATCAAATTTTATTGATATTACATCTTGTTAATAATGCAATAAGGGTCAAAATTGCATAATCTACTTTGATAGAATACAAGTCTTCACAGTACTACTTTCCATATCCTACAGAAAAATAATGTACATGATAGTAAATAGTACACACAAAAATATTATGACTGCCTCCAGTACTGAGTTCCTAGGTTTGACTTCTAATGGGAACTAAGAATACATAGTAGTGACTGATATTCGACGGTTATTTACGATCTTTATTCTATTTTAAAGTATTTATATTAGAAGAATGAATGACCTGCAAAAATTTGGCTGACACTTTACAGAATTTTTATATCTTACTAGCTGTTGCCCGCGACTTTGTCCGCGTCAATTTCAGTTATTATGATCGCTATTATTTTTGCAACATTTTGCACTGATGCTTCACTCCTATTGGTCGCCGCGTGATGTTATATAGCCTAAAGCCTTCCTCGATAAATGGACTATGCAACACAAAAATAATTTTTCAATTTGAACCAGTACTTCCTGAGATTAGCGCGTTCAAACAAACAAACTCTTCAGCTTTATAATATTAGTATAGATTATTCTTTTTGTTAGTCCTTGAAATGTAATCATGTGTGTAACTATTCATCTAATTGTTTTCGTTATAGATTTAGCCAACCCTAAAACTAACAGAAAGAATGCTGGATTTACTGATGAAGAGCGTTCTGGAATGAGTGAGCTGCTTGGCGATGGCTTTGTCGACACTTTCCGCCATCTAAACCCAGACAAGACTGGTGCTTACACGTTTTGGACCTACATGATGAACAGTAGATCCAAAAATGTTGGATGGTAAGTTTTTTACTTTTTCTCGTACAGCCATTCTGATTTCATAAAAACATGTTTGATTGTCCACTAAAGATTATGCAGCACGTTTATTAATTTAATTATTTAGTTAACCTTAACATTTAAGATGGATTTGGTTTTAAAATACCGACATTTGATTCTATTTGTCTCTCTAATAGAGATTTATTGAGAAAACAGTTTCAAATCAATGCTAGAATCCAAAACATTATAATGATAATAATTTTGTTTGTTTTAGGCGTTTGGACTATTTCATCGTATCAGAAAGACTGATGCCGTCACTATGCGACAGTGTAATCAGAGATGGCGTATATGGCAGTGATCACTGTCCTATATCACTATTTTTGCACCTAAGTAGTGCAGACAAACCAAAATAATGCATCACACATCATGTAATCACACTGTACCTACTATGTTTCCAATAAAGACAATGAATGAAGCATACGGTTTTCTTTCAATGAATAATAAATTAATCATCATTTTCAAACAATTTACTAAATCCAAAATAAAATATTATAAAAGCATCTCACTTAAAATCTAAGATAGATAAATTTGGCCCCTTGCGTCGGTACTTCAAATGTGCCTGTAAAAATAAAAGAAGTATTAAAAAAGGATAAAATACCTGAATTCTAATTTATTTTTAAAGATTTATCATCTTGGTGATAATGTGACACCTACATAAGCTACTTGTACGGGGTGGTACACCTGTGACTGAGGTTTGATTCACGGTCGGGTTAATTTAGAATACGTACCTACCATCTTTTCTAAATTATTGAAACTAATGTTACGAACGTGGAGTTCGGGATTTGGATAAAACACCGTTGACTTATTAGAAGATTTTATTAGGCGATGAACAGGTCGCAAACATTATTACAAAAGCCAAATCACAAGAATTGTAGTCCGGTGGGTCGCTAAGGTCGTTGGTTCCAAAACACTATTAGCCAATACGTAGAGTAGTCCTTATATCCTTTGGTATCGCTAAAGTCGTCGTTACTTCGCACTAGATCACTTCTCGCAGGTATCGCACCTAAAGCTCAGAATGAACTGTGGGTCTAGCACAAAAAACTATCGAATTCGAATCGTTTGCGTGTTCGTTTCGCCATCGAAATATTTAGCTCGCGCGGTCAAAACGAGAACTACAAAACAAAGCACGAACTTTGTGTCATTTGCTTTCGATACGCAAACGATTCGAAGTCTATAGTTTTTTGTGCTAGAGGTACTGACTGCGGCGTCTCAACTCCTGTTATTTATATCTCTCGACATTGACGCCGGTCGCAAATATACTAGATCGTTCGTTTTCCAGAAGAAATAACTAGGACGCTAAACGTAAACAACTCTAGTAAGTTATGCCATTTTGCGCCTAAAATCAGTAAACTTAAAGTTCAATGTCGCTTGCACTAAGGTCTTGTTATTATTTTGTGGTTGAACTTAGGTAGTTATGTACACTCGACAGCACATCAAGTTAAACAGTTGAACTGCGATAACAGCTTTTATTACGTAGGGCATAAAGGCGGTGTCAAGGTCAACATGTATAGTCTAATGTGCCGCCGTGTGTACATTCGTCTAGCGATATCTCGAAGTGTCTAGCATGTCCGCGACACTAATGATGATGCATATTCGATATGATCGTGACGCCAAAGGTAGACTATAGCAATTGTCTATTAGGCGCTTTGTAGACGGCGGGGCGGGCCGGTCTTTTTGACCGCGAAGTAATAAAGACCGCGTCTGCCCTCACCGCGAACAGAAAGCACACGAGGGACGAAGGCAGTTAGTAAGTCAGCAATTAAATTATCAACATCAATGAAGTCCATCACTAGAAAGCGCGCGGCGCGGACTGAGCTAGCCGCCCCGCTCCGCCGTCTGCGTTACTTCATACAAGCTGGTTTGTGTGATCCATGGCGGGTAGCCACGGACATGCCGCGCCGCCAGTGCCCAGCGGGCACCTGCGGCGTGGTCTTTTTGCCCTTCAAGTGCGTTGGTATTATAGAATTCCCTTTGCGCTATCGTTCGCGGTGAAATTGACCGGGCCCGGCCCGCCCCGCCGTCAGCAAAGCGCCTTAATAACCAAACATTACATGAATTGATGTATTGAACAGATTGAATTTACAATGGTTCACAGCAGTCGTAAATTTTAAGTAGATTATTTAATATGGATACCTGTCAGGCACGACTGAAGGTCCACCTTTTACTGAATGTAACTTTCAAGTGCAGACTTTTACAAATTAGAGGTTAAATTTACAATCGTTTGAGAACTGTTACTAAAGGCTCAAAATTCCAATGTGGACCCTCAATGGGAACGCACATGCCTGCCTAGCCCATCAAACTGCAAGCAGGTTAAACGCGGTCCCGCTTTGAAACTGCTGCTACTTTCTGTGTGCTGTCCCGCGCCACTTCTATCTTGTTTTTAGTGTGCTAAGCTATTTAGTTATGCTCCTAGTGATTTTTTATTTTTAGCCTTGATTCATTTAATCCCTCGATCGTGAGTTATTCCAGACACAATTGAAATCAATTGTTATCGTGGCACCCGAGTGCCTCCTGGGCGTTGAGGGATTAATACTAGCTTTATGCCCGCGTTAATATATCGCGCGAAACCTGTGCCGAGTTTGTACCGAATTTAATAAAAATTCATTCAGTAGTGAAAACGTATCAGATTGCATTTATAATATTAGTCAAGAGCTGTAGAAAAATACCTGTATTATTTTGCTGAAGGCATCTCTGTTCAACAGACCATAAACTGATAACAGGGCACTTAATGCACTTGGTTGAAGTTCTTTCAACCCAGAGCAGAATAAATCAATCCCAGCTTCCAACCCAGTGCCAAAATCACACTCATCTACAGCAATACTTGCATAAGTTATCATAGGTTGAAGATCAGACAGTATTTTATCCTTTTCTGCTTGGGTTGAGGCTTTTTCGAGTCTTGTGAAGATTTTCTTTAAGTTTTCTGCAAAAAGAATGTGTTTAGAATGATTTATTTTTTAGATCTGTAATCAATGCTATAGCCCTGGGGCTGCATGTTTTACAGGGGCTTAATAAGTAAGGGGCATAAGCCCAATTAAAGTAAAGGGAGATGAATAAAATTGAAAAAAGGTACATACAATTTCTTGAATAAAAATTTTTCAACTGCTTTAGTGGGACTTGAACTCTTCAAGGGATTGTATTTTCAAATAACCACAGCATATTACTTGCACAATTTGATAAAATATTTCGAAGTTATTAATACTTTTGAATAAGTCATACCATCTGTCTCAACTAAATTCCTATATCCTAGTTGCGTTTTTTTATTGTATGGAACTATAATTCCAGCTCCATGCAAGGTTCTAGCTACGAGTTTAGCCTGCCTTTTCTTCATAGTGTATGCTTCTAAAGAAAACTTCTCTTCATCAGCAGTTATTTTAATCATGTCTATTAACTTTTGACAAGCCATTGCAGTGAAAGGCGACTTCTTTTTTTCGTTTTGCAAGTACAAACTGAAACGGAAAACTTAAGTAAAATTAATAAGTTATGAATTATGAATGAATTATTAAAAGAGATACTTACTATATGGCCCCAAAGATGTTCTCAGCAATGGGTGTAATACGACAATCTGTTCCACTATCATTGCTGGCAACAAACACAGGTTTTTCTTCTGGGCTATCTCTGTAGTAGCCTATGTGAAATTCACTGGGTCCTTTTTTTTTCAAAACAGTCTGTAAATTGAATAACACGTGTTAACTTCAATATTTCTGAAGTTGGTAAGGTAATAATAAATTTGACTGCCAGGACAACAATGATGCAAACTGATTATAAGCTGTAAATGACACATCCTGATATAGTTTATGGATAAACAATCTACTCACTTGGAATTCAGGAGGATCAAAAAAAAATCGCCAATGTACTAAATACAAATCCTTATCTTCCATCACAGGCATTTTTCCTAACAATACATCAAAGGGACCGACTAGCTGAAGGCCAACACTTGCCAACGTCTTCTCAATTGAATTATCTTTATTAAGGCACTCAAACAATTTGAAAAAATCTAAAGGCATATCAACTAAGAATAAATCTTTGAATGCATTAGGATCTACATCCCTATCATGAAACTCTAAATTTTCAGGTAGTTGGACAGCAAATCCATCAGCATCAGACAAATTGTTTAAAGCCACGGATCTTGAAGGAATTTCACTGCGATCTTCTTTTTTAACCTCTAATTTTTCTTGTTTATTTTGTTTGGTTTCTAAATTGCCAGGTTCGTCTTTAAAGTCTGGCTTACTTTCGATATCCTTGGGTCGCCTTGTAAAAGGGCTATATCTATTTTTTTCACGTGTATTTTTTGTAGCCTTTAAGGTTTTTGGTGGGTGTTTATACTTTTTGTGATGCTCTGGGTTTTTCTGATAACAATGATCCCCATATTTACATTTAGTGCGAGGGTCATTAGTGAAAGCTTGCCAGTCATCACCAGGCATGATTTGGTAATAATAAAGCAACTTTTAGAGGTACCAATTATTTACGAAAAGTCGGAAAATTTAAAATTATTACCCTGCTACACCCAAAAACGTTTTGTAATTTGTTTTCTGACTTTCTTCTTTCTGCTCATCTGCTGTCACTTATTCACTTTACTGTCACACACGACACGGCCATTCTTTTTTTGTTAATTCGTTCCTTTCAGAACCGGCTAAGGTCTGAGACCATACTACCATGTTATTAGTAGGAATTCTACAATCATATAAAAAATGGTTGCCTGTAAAGTCGGTTTTACGGGCGAAGATTTTACGTGACAACGTCTTTTTCTCGGTAGAATATTTATTGATATGAATATAATTAAATTGCACAATAGGAACAAGGAATTGAATGAAAATAAGAATTGCACAAATTTTAACTATAGAAATATATTTTGTTTACTAAAAAAAAATGGTTGCCTGTAAAGTCGGTTTTACGGGCGAAGATTTTACGTGACAACGTCTTTTTCTCGGTAGAATATTTATTGATATGAATATAATTAAATTGCACAATAGGAACAAGGAATTGAATGAAAATAAGAATTGCACAAATTTTAACTATAGAAATATATTTTGTTTACTAAATCATTGTACATGTAAACTTAAACTTAACTAATTCCTATTTGAGTGATTTTGTTGAGGATAGGACGATGATAGGAGAAATATGAAATGAAAGGAAGTGTTTCTGCTGTAATGTGTCTTGCGAAAGTCAAGTCTTTTTCCAACGCCAAGAACGTTCGAGAAAGACAAAGACAGAGACACAAGCATGCGCCGATTCAATGCGCCTAATTCTCTAGTGCTGCGCGCGCGGCAGACCGATCATAGTTGAGTGGGAGAGAGACGCAAGGCATTCGGCGGGCCTCTCTCTCGTTCGGTGACTCATCGTAACGTTACCGAGCGTTACACTTTTTCATAAGTGACTCCCAGCCGCAACCTAATTTAAGACGTTGTCACGTCAACATTGTACATGTAAACTTAAACTTAACTAATTCCTATTTGAGTGATTTTGTTGAGGATAGGACGATGATAGGAGAAATATGAAATGAAAGGAAGTGTTTCTGCTGTAATGTGTCTTGCGAAAGTCAAGTCTTTTTCCAACGCCAAGAACGTTCGAGAAAGACAAAGACAGAGACACAAGCATGCGCCGATTCAATGCGCCTAATTCTCTAGTGCTGCGCGCGCGGCAGACCGATCATAGTTGAGTGGGAGAGAGACGCAAGGCATTCGGCGGGCCTCTCTCTCGTTCGGTGACTCATCGTAACGTTACCGAGCGTTACACTTTTTCATAAGTGACTCCCAGCCGCAACCTAATTTAAGACGTTGTCACGTCAATAAATATATAAAATATGATAAATACTCACTTACACTCAATAACTTAACCTAATCTAACTCATTGAAACGTATTATATATAAATATACCCATTTCATCTCTCCGAGTCTAAAGGAGCGCCTTTCTTTATTTTTAATACACTAAATTTCGCAAATTAAGGAATCAAAGTCTATATTTGTCTTGTCGTTTCCCACGCAAAACTCCTCATTGTCCGTCATTATACAGTGTAGTCTTTTTCATATAAGTTTTTGAATGATAATCTTACTTTACAACGAATAATGCAAACTAGCATTGGATAATTCCGCGTATCTACCAAAGGTAGCCAAATTCAGATAACTCGGGCGATAGACTCAAAATTATGATTTGCGTCCACTGTTTTGACCTGAGTTTTATACGGCATAAAGAATGCAAGAAATCGCCAAATAACAATACCGCGTGTATTTTGCCGGCAAGTTTGATACCGCGTATGTCGGTCGGCTTATATTTGAAGTGATATTACTAAAATTGGTGTTAAATTTTAAAATAAAAAAAGACCATTATGGATTAATGGTAATTACGTAAGTAGTAGTGTTAGTAATAATTTTAAATTCCTTTTCCATTCTTACTTCACTTAGACTTGTTAGCGAAACGTATCTAATATTATAAACACATTGAGCAAGCATATTCACAAAACACTCCCAAAAAATATTATTTATAAGCAAACTCAAAAACATAGACTCATGAACTATATTTTTGCGTAAGATGGTAAATCAGAAAGTGGATAGTAATCAATGTGCTGCATTTTCAGTAGTATCAGTATGAATCAGCGACTTTGCTAGAAACTAGCGATTAATCCCTCGATCGTGAGTTATTCCAGACACAATTGAAATCAATTGTTATCGCGACAACCGGTTGTCTCATGGGGCTTGAGTATACAATTTTATCATTTTTTTTAACGCGCTCAAGTGGGTTAATTGTGGACGAAATGGTTTGATAATCAATCATTTACTACATACATATTTACGTTTTAGTTAATTCACTTTATTAATTAGTTAATTAATCTATTTAGTTAAATAACATCATTATCAACCGACTTTAAAAGTGTTCTCAATTCGACTGTATGCTTTTTTTTATTTTATGTTATAGATTCGGAAACTAATTTAAGTTTAAAGATCATTTATTCCCATTAAAAGATACAAAATCACTTTAACAAAATAATTTAGATATAGAAATTAGAGAAAACCACTGAAATAAAATTTAAAAAAAAACCTTATGATAACGACTAATATAACGTAACGACAACGTCGACAACATAAATATTTATGTAGTCCTGAACGCAGCCGACCCAAAATGATTATTTTATTTTTTTAAATGTCAGTGTCATTTTGGTGGAATAGATTTGAGGAGGAGAAATGAGCTTTTTTGTAATTAAAATTAAAAGCACAAATGTTGAATATGAATGGATTGAAGCCAGTTCGATGTGACTTTATTATCATCAAAGTTTTTAAGTGATATCTTTGTAGTTGCTAATAAGTAATACTTGTTCATTAGTGCGATTAATGGATAAAATAATCTTCATTAAATTTGAGCACGATGTAGTGTAAAGCTTGAATGTTTTCAATGAACGGGTGTCTGCATTTCCACTATAATTTACCAAGGACATGTACAATATAAATCGTCGCCACTCAAGCCATTCGTCGATTTCTGCGGGCTACGAATCATGTTCTTCTAATGGTAACGATTTTATTACCTACTTTTATTGCTTTTATCCAATCATTAAATTTCAAACATATTTTAGACTTGGCTATTTCCATTCAGTTGAATTGTAATATTGACCAAAAATTTTGTAATTAAAACTCTATTTACTCACATGATTCATCCATATCAACTTTAATTAGGAAAATGTGCGAAAAGTGGACATTAGTAGCATTTTCTACCAGTCAAACAATCGTCTGAATATGTAAATCATGTTTTTATATGTTCATCATCATCATCATCAGACCATATATGTTCAGACCATTGATATTGGTAGCAAAAAGCACATCTACAGTTCCTAGCTAATCTATTTATCAAAAAAAAATATGTAGAATTATGTTTTATTAACATTGCTGTTATCTTTTTCTAATAATTTATTATTTTTGTAGACCGTGAACGCGGTTCATGTCTACCCGTGACCATGAACTCTGTAAAGGGTTCAAAACATCGGGTTAAATAAAAAATAAACGCCTTCTAAATCCGTAAACTTATCTTTCATTTCTTTTTTACAAAATGTATGTCATCTTTATTTTTACTAAACAAGCCCACCTAATTAACAAACTTAAAAATAAACTTTTGTATAGTTATGTTATATTATGTGATAGATAGATAGTAAGATGCGACGGCGAGGTGGCAGAAATGATTGTAGCGTTGCAACTCCAGAAAATTTAAAATAGTCCAGGCTTAAGATGTTTAACGTATTTTAAAATTAAGTAATCGGGCAGTTATTACCTAATTTTTTTAAATTTCACTTAAGCTAGGGTGAAGTAATTTCGACCTGTTTAACCCAATCTGAGACAAAATTTGTCTATATTAATTTTGCTCTAGATAATTTTCGTTAAAAGTGTAAGATGCTTTATTACTGTATTTCGTTACATAAATAGAAAAAGAATAAAAATTATAATACAAGTACAACTACAAGCTTAATCTTCTTTTTCTATTAACCAAGTGATAATAAAAAAACGTATTATTACAAAATATCGTAATTTGTTTGTAACCTTGGCGTAGCGTGCGCACCCGTTTTCAAGGAGTCACTTGCTCCTAGGTCACGGGTTCAATCCCCGAACGGGTTAATGTAGAAAAATGTATTATTGTATATTATCTCGTGTCTCGGTAATTGAAGTACCACCGTTGATCCTAATTACCACAAGACAAGTGCTGTAAATACTTATTTAGTTTGGGATCAGAACAACGTAGGTGTGGTGTGATGCTGTCCACATTCATTTATTTGTTTTAACTTCTTTTACGATTAATTATATTTCCTCCAATTGAAATTCATTTTTTACCTTAAGAAATTTAATTTAATATAATCTGTTTCGATCGAAACATGCATTCGATCTGATCCTGGGATCGGTGGAAACAATTGGACAAACCCGCGCTCCGCCCGTTACATTCTCCTCGTAAAATTCGGTTTATTATCTCAACCAAATTGAGAAACTATTCATTCCCCATACAAACTTCAATCAAGTTTCATCACTTTTATAACTCAACGGATGATTTCCGGGATAAAACTGTCCTATGTCAATCAGTTCAGCTGTTTAGATTCAAAAAGTGCCAGTCTGGATGGATTACTGCATTCTTTTGGTATTAAATACATTTCGTAGAAGTATAGACTGTAAAATTGTAGTTACACTATAGAAACTACAGATTGCTGGCTTGTAATGAAAATAAGTGCTGGTGACTCGATCTTCTTACCAGAACATATAAAACTACTAGCTATAGCTATAGCGACTTTGTACACGTGGAATTTTGAATTTCTTTATAGTATAGTGATCCCACGGGAACCGTACCTTTTCTCAAATTTCATTCAGATCCGTTGGATCGTTTTAACGTGAAAGAGTAACAAACATCCATACATTCTTACAAACTTTCGCGTTTATAGATAATATTAATGGCACCCACACGGTGAATTCATGGAACGATAAGAAGTTTGTCTCATACAATATGTAGTAATTGCAAGGTGAACACCCAAAAATTCGGAAATATTTAATTCCGAAATTGAATATTTTGATTTTCAAACCTCCGAATATCAAAGTTCTGAAGAATCAAAATTCCGACTACTCAAAACCATGATTAACATTTTACAGAATATCAAAAGTACGAATCTTTTATATTCTGAATCTCATTAATACGAAGGATGAAAAATCCGTTGTGTTATATTAAGCCGAAAAACTTTATTACGAATTTAAAATTTCCTAGAATTTATTATATAATAAAGAATTTAGTTGAATTCCGACTCGCCTTGGTCTTTTTGCCGTGGTACTTGTCTGCCCAATACTAGAGTGCAATTTAGGGGGGAAAGAGCCCGCAGCGCCGGAGAAGATCAAAATGCATGCGTGCTTGCCTGCTTGCCTGCATGCATGCATGTTTGCTTGCTTGCCTGATTCCCTGCATGCTTGCCTGCTTGCCGGAATCCATGCATGCTTGCCTGTATGCATGATCGTATGCTTGCTGGCCTGTATCCATGCATCCTGGCATGCAGCATGCATGCGTGTTTGCTTGCATCCATGCATGTTATCTGCATGCTTGCATTTGCACTTGGCAGCACCAAGTTGGAGTAGCATATAATATGCATTAGTATTGTGTAATAATATAATATCGGTAGAACCTAATTCGGGAAAATAATAAATAATTTAAAAGATGAATTACTTAACTTAACACAAAAACATCCCATTGCCAAAGAAGTTGACATTAATCTGTTAAACAAACATTTCTCCTCATCTTTTGCTCTCGATGGCTTAACAAAAAATAATACTCTCAATGAGCTTTTATCACTTCCAACTCCTGACTATCCAGTTTTTAATTTTAGTCAAGTATCCGATTGTGATGTTAAGAAGCACATACTCTCCATAGCCTCAAACGCCGTAGGAAGTGATAGTATTAGCCGCAAGATGATAATACCTATTTTAGACATTATTTCACCAATCATCACTCATATACTTAACTATTCTCTATCTAAAAGCGTCTTTCCAAGTATTTGGAAAGAAGCCCAAATAATACCTCTTCCAAAAAAATCAATCCCTACTTCATATACGGACTATTGCCCCATATCAATCCTTCCATTCATTTCAAAAGTTATAGAGCGTGTCTTCCATCTGCAATTAAGTTCTTTCCTATCCAAAAACAATCTCCTAAATTCGTTCCAGTCTGGTTTTAGGTCTGGGCATAGTACGACTACGGCTTTGGTAAAAATCACGGACGATATTCGATGTGGTATCCATAACAAACTACTTACTGTATTGACATTGCTGGATTTCAGTAATGCCTTTAAGACTGTTGATTTTGATATACTGCTCGGCATATTGCGCTTGTTCAGGCCCTCCTTTTCCCAATTCTTGATTATGCAGACTGTTGCTACACTGATTTTAATGAAAATCTCCTAAATAAACTTGAACGCCTTCAGAACTTCTGCATTCGCATTGTCTATGGTCTGCGAAAGTACGACCATGTCTCAGAATACCGAACGCTCCTGAATTGGCTACCTATTCGTCGTCAGCGCGATTTCCACGTTCTCTCCTTTTTATATTCTATATTATTCAATCCAAATTCACCGCCATATCTAAAGGAGCGTTTCCATTTTCTGCAGTCAGCTCTCGGTCATGAAATGCGGTCATTCAACAAGCTTCGTCTCTCATTTCCTCCTCATTCTTCTCACGCCTACTCACAGTCTTTCACTGTGCAATCCATCCGACTATGGAACTCTCTACCGTTGTTTATTCGGCAGTCTGAAACACTTTCTACTTTTAAATACAAACTCAAAACCTATCTTTTATCTCTATAGTATTACTATTTCTCTTTCTTTCCTTTCAAACTTTTAGTAACAAGGTTCTTTTCAAAGTATTGTTGGATCATATTTTACATGTATTTATTTGTTTATGTGTATTTAATATTTGCATTTGTGCGTATGTTTATTGATTGAGTAGAATATGTATTTTAAAATTAATTTGTAGCTTGATTATTTTATTTATTTTATATATTTTTAACCTATTTATTTAATATTTACCTTTAATAAGTCTTTGCCGCCTTCCCCACTTATTTCGATTTAATTGTCCTTTATTGAGGTTGTCTGGAAGAGATCGCTTATAGCGATAAGACCGCCTAAATTGTACAGCTTAAAATGTATTACATGTTAATAATGTATCCTGTATGGTGTGCAATAAAGAGTATTTATGTTATGTTTATGTTATGTTACTTATTATGAATAAAAAAACAATCAAGTGTTAAGTTTTTGGTTTTATTTGTTTTCGGAATTTAAATATTCGGAATTCGTATTTATATTTCTAATTATTAAAGATTCGGAATTGATATGATTCGGGATCATGAAAGTCGGCATTTTGAAAATAGTAGGTTTTATAATATTAGGACTTTTGATAGATTGGATTTGTGATTTTCGGAAATCTGTATCATTCGGAATTATAAAAATCGGTATTTTGAAATTCGTGATTGTCAATATCGGAATTAAGTTTTTCGTATTTATGTAGTGTACACCCAATTGCAAGCCATGCAGGTAATAATGTCCATGCGATCTTGTTGTTTATTTCTACTAGGTACTTTGGGAATCTTAGTCTTTATCAATGAAATTGGCCTACCTACATAGGCTGCACTAAAAGTATCGGGAATGGAATATTTCCACTGTTCCTGTCATATTAAAATCTTTTTAATTGCAAATTCCTTGGTTTTAAAAATCGAATACCATTTATTTATTTCAAAAAAAGATTCTCGGTCTTATCACAAGGTCTTGTCAAACCTGTTTAGTCGTTGAGAAAATGGAATTGACTCGAGAAAATTCAAGAGCGATGATTTATTATGACCTTCGAATTGGTTTAACAAAAAAACAGTGTGTTGACCGGATGATTTCTGCATTTGGTAATGAAGCCCCATCCAAAATCCACAATTTATCGCTGGTTTGCTGAATTTCAACGTGGACGTGTCAAGCTCAGTGATGATCCCCGTCAAGGTCGTTCAAAAACTGCAGTCACCCAAGAAAACGTTGATGCTGTGCGTAAGCTGATTGAGGAAGATCGAAATGTGACATGCCGCGAAATTCAGGCAACTTTAGACATTGGCATGATTCAAATATAAATAATCTTGCATGAACAATTAGGTGTAAAAAAGTTGTTTTCCCGATGGATACCGCATTCGCTCTGTGAAGAGCAAAAAGCGGCTCGCGTTACTTGGGGCGTCAGAACTCTCGAAAGATTCCATGCAGGATCCTCAAATATGCTGTATACAACATCGTATCAGGTGACGAATCCTGGATATACGCGTACGAATCCGAAACAAAAAACCAGTCATGAGTTTGGGTGTTCGAAAATGAGTTAAAGCCAACAAAAATTGTTCGTTCACGGAGTGTTGCAAAAAAAATGGTGGCCACGTTTGTCTCCAAAACCGGCCATGTTGCGACTATTCCTCTTGAGGGACAAACAACGGTTAATGCAGAATGGTATGCTAACATTTGTTTGCCACAGGTCGTTTCGGAACTCCGTAAAGAGAACTGCAACCGCCGCATCATCCTCCATCACGACAATGCGAGTTCTCACACCGAGCACAGAACAAAAGAGTTTTTAGAGCAAGAAAACATATAATTATTAGACCATCCGCCGTACAGCCCCGACCTAAGCCCTAATGATTTCTATACTTTCCCTAAAATAAAGAATAAATTGCGTGGCCAGAGATTTTCATCACCTGAAGAACCTGTGGACGCCTACAAAATGGCCATTTTGGAGACCCAAACTTCCGAACGGAATGGTTGCTTCAATGATTGGTTCCGTCGTATGGAAAAATGTGTCGAATCTCGCGGAGAATACTTTAAAAAGCAATAAGTACATTTTTAAATAGTAATGTTGTGTCACTTCCTTGATTCCCGAAATTTTCAGTGCCGCCCTCGTACAGGTTACCTAACTACTGCTTCTAAAGTTTTATTACTACATCCCAAGACACAAAGTATGATATGTTTTTCTACATATAAATATGAATTGTTTCTTAACCGTTATGACCTTGATTACATTCAAACAATTTTGCCGTGTTATAGCAAGAACGAATATTGAGGCCATGTGGCATGTAATATCGATCTCCATAACGAAATTCCATTGAAATGTGTGTGTACCAACAAATGTCTGGAATCTCGAAGCGACTTACCGACTTGCACACTTTACTTATATCATCATACAGTAAATAAACAAAGGCTGTTCTAATAAGGTTCGACTCGACCAGATTGGTTTTTCAAGTTTCGAGAAATCATTGAATATGATGCTGAGCTTCTAATTGTTTTAAATTTTCCCTTACGAGAGCAGCGACCGTCACGTTTCCAAAGCTCTTACCTGCGTATCTATATTTAGTCTCATTGTTTGTTGGGTGCAATATATCGATCAACTGCAAAATTTAGAGCTCCGCACGAGCGAGCCACTGAGCACGCAGTTATAACATACACAATCATTTTTATACTTCATCTTCAATACGCAAATTGTGGGAAGTATACGATCTTGCACTGTAAATAACATTTATTCTAATCGAATTTATGTTTGAAATACAAAGGAAAAGTCCTTTGGTCGTATTACAGACCACAGGATACTTGTGTTACGTTTTTAATTAGAATCGGTATGTAATCTAATAGTGTTTCTCGTATATTACAGCAAACAGCCATATTTAGTTATTATTATAAAATGTTACAAGCGACCCGCCGCGCCTTTGCACGGGTGCAATTGATTTTCAAGAAAATAGAATAAGCTTTTATTGAGGTTTCTATATCTATACACTATATGGATACCCAAAATACAGACCATCCTATTTTCGACTAGGGTAGATTACCATAACGTTGCTTACAAATCAGCCCCCCAATTCCGCTAATTTACAAATGGCTCGACTGAATCGTAATGGGATCTCAATCGTATATTTTGACATTACTATATCATAATAAATGTGTCAAAATATACGATTGAGATCCAATTAAGATTCAATTGAGCCATTTGTAAATTAGCGAAATTGAGGCCCTGGTCCTGGTAATAATACTTACAACAAAAAAATATCATGGGCTTTGTGAAATGATAATATTATAAAACTGCTCCTATTGTTTTCAATTTTAATATTTATCATATACATTAAAATAATACTAGCTCAAATAAATAATATTCCTGGATATTTAGTATAATTATCACACACATGTTCCTCAACATTCTGCGGTTACTATTAAACTAAATGTACGCTGGCGAAAAGTATCTTTAATCCAAGTGAAAAAAAGGTATAAAATATCAAAGTGAACAGCATCACACGATTTATGCTCGTGTCCCAGATATGTCGGGGAGTCGAGAGCGCGTTGCAACTGGTGAACGGAAATCGCTTTGCGGCAACATTGTTATTCGGTCTCCCACTGCCTCCCTCACCAGTAAATGTTAATAGTTTAAAGCGATTGCTGTTCCCTATCTTAACATGTATATTTTGCGATAATCAAGCCTTTGTTCATAAAAATTATGTTCAAAATAAATTAATTTTGCATTTATTGCCGATTCACATAATTTTATCGTAAACGTTGTTTGTTGGTTGAACCCATAAAATTTAAAGCTTTCTTTCTTGACAAATTGCTAACCAACGATAATATTGTTCGCAGGCGATGAACACTTGACCGCACTATGGAGCACCGTGATGGATGGGGCGGTGGAGAGTTGGGTGCGCCTGATAATGTTACCGAAAATTCTGAGGCTGCCGATCGTGATCGAGTGCGCATCGAATTCTATGCCACTTACGACGTCATGACGGGCGTTCGCATAGCCGCCACACTTGGTGGCTTTTTTGCTCTAATGGTATTTCTGATCGTCTATAAAAGCCGTAGTAAGACGGTGAAAGCCCTGAATGATCCCAAGATAGTTGAAATGGCTGAAGCTGTTGTTGCAGAAGAACAGGCTGTTGAGGAAGAACGGCAGTTAACCGCAGCTTTAGAGGAGGCCCTCTCGGAGCGCATGCGATCACGGCCGTCCATCACTGAAGAGGCTCCCTGGCCGCGGACAGCCCGCTTTGCATCTTACGGAGGAGGCTACGGCAGTCTGCTAGCACCTCCACGTCGGCTAGCGACTCTCCGTGGTGACTCTTTACCTGGTTCCGCATTACGATTTGCAGAAAGACGAGCTTCCAGCGGGACAAGAGACCGTCGTTTAAGTTCGGCTACATGCTCGAGTTCTGGAAGTTCCTACCTGGAGCGACGTGGTTCTTCTGTTGTCTGTGCACTACCTGAGCGGCGATTGTCACCATGCCCTAGTGAAAGACTTGCGCCTCTTGCGTCTGTGGGTAGTGTAGGTCCGTCGTATGCGGTAGAGTGTGAGTTAGCGTCAGTAGGTGCAGACTCAGTGTTCGCTGAAGACGAGGCTGACTCCACTGATGACGAAGTGGAGCAATTCTCGACAGATAGCGGCGGCGGCGATGTGACAACCGTCGGCGACTGCACAGAGCTGACGAGTAGACCAACGTCAAAGCCGCTACCGCTCCGTTTAGATCGTGCATCTCATTCGAGAGAAACGTTGTTCTAGTCACCAACGAATGCCGTTGGGTGTTAATGTTACTAACATTAAAATATCGACTATTTTGTCAAGAATTTTGCATTTAACATATCACATTAAACTTTTATAAATCAACATATCATTTATTTAACTCTCAGTTTGCCTTGGAAATTTGCCCATGAAAATAATCTGTTTCTCTGTTTCTTATAAGTAACAACTTGATGTTTTTAATCATACTACTTCTGTCTCATCTTAGGAATATAGTCGATATTTTAATATATGTATAATAATGAATAGTGTGTACATAGTTTGTTTTGTTATTAATTGATGTTTCGCAATGTTGATGTTTTCAAGTCATGGTAAAGTTACGATGGGTTTATTAAAAAGTAACAACTAATTCCTTGTAGCTTCTTAAAATATTAATTTCGCTATCAGAAACTGGTACAAAAACGTTTATTCGAGTCACAAATCAGCTGAAATTATTCACCAGTTAGTGTTCTCTGTAAAAGATTTAGATACAATTAAGATCTGCCGAATTAGTCTTTTATAGGCACATTAACGCTATAAATAGTATTATACCTAAATTACCATTAATATCAACTTGCAGTTGATAGTTTTTGACGAATTTTTGACTTCTGATATCAAAAGGCTACTCTGTTTATTTTTTATCTGTACCGGGCTAAGCCGACCTCACAGAAAGTGCAGTTAACAATCTTATATTTGCCAACTCAACATGGTGTTTGTAAAATGTAGATAATACACACTAACTTGTTAGGGTAGATAGTCGTCAGTGCAAAGTCAATTTGATGATGTGTAAATGTATAACAGTTAGCGTTTTAACTACCCTTATCTTAAGGAAGGGCATATAAGACCAATACGTCCTTTGAACAATAAATGATATAAAAATTGGAAGCGGCCTAATACCTAAAGCGTTGCTCTTACCAATATCATTTTCTAAGGAAACTGCCACTGTTCTTGTTTTATGGACACCAGAATTTTATTGATTCTCGTGACCGATTCCGCCACAGCCATACGCGGGCCCAGTAGATTGACTCACACAGTCGTTTTTATTACGATTTAGATTTACGTGTTAGTTTATGTAATGTTCGTTGCTCGAATTAAAAAGAGCTCATGTAGTCTGTAAAATGTTGAAATGTATGTAAAAAAATGTAAATACAAAACAAAATTAACGTGTGCTGTTTTATTTTGCTTGATTTGTTGTCTTTTCATAGAAGTTGTGTCAGGAAGGTTTATCGGTGCTTTTATACATAAAACTAAAATAGAGATATTTGTAGGCGTCATACTAAATTTGCACCGAAAGCGATGTGTGGAAATGACGCACTATTACCTCCTTTCCTTAGGTATGTTACGTAACAAATGTTATAACATCTAATTACCAACAAACCTGGAAGTTCGTTTGTTTGCGTTTATCAATCATGCATCGGTAGTTTGGCACGCCTAAATCAATTTGACTGTATAGTTTTGGTATTTTTGGCGTGAACGTGGAACTGTATGCGGCTCTGGCTTGAACTCCAATCTGTTATTATCATTTGTTTTTTAAATCATTCGATATCAATAAAGTAGGTATTAATTAGTAAAAAATGCAGTAGGTCCTTATCTGGTCATATTCAATTCATCATCGTCATAATCAGCTATAACCACACGGTGCATTTTCAACCACATGGAAAACGGAGCCCACGTTTGTGGCCATTATGTGTAGCATAAGGGCAGGGTTATTTAATTTATCAATTATTTTGAAAAATATTATTTAAATATTGATTCAGACTTTTAAATTTGCAACACGCTGTGACGTGCACAGACGTGTTATTTTGCTGAGGTGGTGTCCCAGATTAATGAAAATGAACCTTACACAGCTACGTCAATTATACACAGCTGCAATATTAAGTATACATTTTAATAAAGAAAAGGAAATAACACTGCCAAGATGTTATATATTATGGTTAGATAACGTGGGCTTCATTTACAGGTGGTTCACATTACACGGTGTATTAGTCCACGACTGGACACGGACCTCTCCAAATGGAGGATTTTGCCATAATCGAAGAGATTCCCGTCTTCTTCTGACAGTGCTCCTTTAGTCGCCTCTTAGGACACCCACAGGAAGAGAAGAGGCGGTGCTATTATTCTCAATGAAAATGTTTGTTATACAGTGAAACTTGGTTAAGTGGGACCTGGATAAGTGAGAAACCTCCATAACTGGAACTCATGCTGAGGTCCCAACACTTTGGCACTGAATTACCTCTGTTAGTGGGACGAGGTAAGCCTCTATATCTGGGATTTGTTCTTTCGATTTATCATCATAGTTACCTCTATAACTGAGACAGCGAGTAAATTTTATATGCATAAACCTCTGTAACTGAGATAACATTGTTTGCTTACTCATTCTTATTCTACCCACAAATTCCACACGTAATTCCAAGTACGTAAGTAATTTTGAGCTTCAGTTACCTTCAGTTTTAGTTTCGCTTTACTACGAGTATCATACAGATGTTTATTTGAAAAATGCCAAAACGAAAGCTACAATCGTTATCATTACTTGAAAAACTGAAGTTAATATCCGTTTATGAAAGTGGGAAGACACGCGAAGAAGTTTGTGCCGAATTTAATGTGCCAAAATCTACTCTTTGTAGAATAATTCAAAGTAAACATAAAATTGAATCACAATGTTCTGAAGGACAAGGAAAACTAAAACGTGTACGTTTATCAGAATACTATTTTTTTTATTTAATCTCATTTACATACATAACACGTTATTTTATTTAATGATCGCACCTCTATAACTGAAATAACCTGTATTCTCACCTCTATTAATGGAACCCTCTGTAAATGAGACAGATATTTATTTATACCTGTATATCTGAGACACTAGGTAAGTGGAATACCTCTATAAGTGAAACGACATTGCAGGTCCCTTGATGTCTCACTTAACCAGGTTTCTTTGTATTTTTAAACGGAAGGACTTTTGCGTTGTTAAATTAAAACATTATTTATGTAGATACTCGTTGAGTTTATTTGCCGTAAGACGACTGCCGCTACAAATGCATGCAGTTTAACACGACGGAATTTTTCTGTGGTTTTTACCACTTAAGGTGAGGGCTTTAAGTATTAAACTAACCGGAATGGGCATTGACAGGCGTACCCCGCTGCCAAAGGTACGAGACCACCGCACGGTGGTCCGAAAAACCGCCTTTCAACACAAAAACACATAGAAATGAAATGTGGTTAATTTTAAATTTTATTATTGATATTAGTTTAGCATATAATAGTTAATATCATAAGTAAGTTTGACCATCTTACGATGTGTAACTTACGAGAAAAAAAATATTAACTTTTTTTTTGTATGGAGGAAAATACATTTTATCATTTTTCTCGGTACTTACTGCAACTATTGAGCTGCGACTTATATGGCATATACTTACACATAAGGCGAACCCTACAAGCTCCGCCGTTTGTGCCGAAACTTGCCGCTTTGCCCTCTACATATTTATTTGTTTACTTAATTTGTAATTCATATATAAGTCATACTTATTTGATTCTAATGATGAATGTAGACAGCACAGCACGTAATATAAATAAGCATATTTTTTGGTAAATTCGCCTTTACTTTAAATTTATTTTTTTTACTTAAAATTATAATAAAGAACGAAAATTAGGTTTAAAAATGGACAGCATAGTTTATTTCATAAAAATATTAATCAATAATAAAAATTACAGAAATGATGCGGAATGTCAAACTAGTAATAATTTCAACTTTAAAATTAATAATAATTGATTTGCAAGTAGTTATTGTCAATGTAACATGCCAAAAATCGATAAAAAAGTGCTCATTACAAAAACAAACATTTGTTATTCGTCATCAGTCAAGTTTTCGAAATCCGAGTCAATTATTCCCAAAGCATCAACATCATCAAACTCAATATTTTCTCTTTCTTCATCCCTATCTAAAATAAGAAAGGGTTTCATATCTTCAGTAATACTCTTTCGGTTCTTGTTTATCTTAGGTTTTATTGAAGATAAATATGGATCTGACGATAAGAGTAAGTTATGAAATATATCTTCGTTTGTTGCTGTTTTGTTGAACTTTCGGGAATAATGTTATCGGTACTTCTTAAAATCCTTATTCCTGGCTTCCGACGCTTCTTCCGACAGATTACCAATGGGTATCATATTAATATGTTTTATTATTTTAGAACCATGTATTATAAGTTTCTGGACGTTCTGGATGTAGAAACTATTATTTCGTCTTGTATTAATAACTGCATAGATTCTGGAAACATTCTTGATGATTTAAAATGAGATATGCATGGATCTGATGAAATCGAAAAATGATCTAAAATGCATTTGTTTATAATCGCTGTTAGTGTGCGTCCCTCGCCCTCCGCGCCGAAAGTGGCAGAATTATTTGTATGGATATCAGTACTCTTGTCCTCTCCGGTTGGTTTAATACTCAAAGCTGTTACATGTTACCGTTATAAATTAACGAAAAATTTTAATTTTGTTACCGACATATCGTTAAATATCTTACCGTTAAAAAAAGTACATATTTTAAAAAATACCGTTACCTAACGTTACTTATAATATGAAATTGGTAACGTTTCCAAGCCCTGGTTTTATGGTTTAAATTTTAATTTTTAAGAACGCAGCGATTTCTGAATTGACCAAATGGTGCCTGGGCCTGCCTGTCATTCAACTGTCAAATCAGTGTTTGACAAAACGTTGCCGGAGGAGATCGAACACATTTTTGTTAATTTTTTCACTTCCTATTCATATTCATATTAATAGAAACATTAGAAGAAAATATGGACGACGATTTACCGACCGATTTCGAGGTTATTGTGGTTGGAACGGGTAAGTTATACATTTTGAAACAATGTTACCGGGTGTGATGGCGATACGGTAGCCTACTTACTTATCGATCTTAGTTTTTTTTCACTGCCTTGTCACCGGCTTCATGAAATTCTGATTGAAATTACCTAGTCAGATTTAATGAAGTAGATCAGAATGTATAAATACAATATATTGCGACTAAAGAGAAGGTTGGCCCTTATTTCGTCGAACATTACACATTACATAAAAGTAATAATTGTCTGCGATTTAGATTGCAGTCATTGTCTCAGTGCCTAATCAAGTTTCGTGTAGGCATTAAATTCTAGGTCATTCTTTCAGATTACAGATGTTTTCTAATTAAATATTTTAGGTCAATTGTTCATTTTGTTAGCCCTAGTCAACATTTTAGAAATAAATATGTCATTAATTTAACCTCTCAATTATTATAAAAAATTGCAAAATTTTAAATGGAAAGGGCTTCATTAATGGCCGCCGATAATGTAAACAAGAGATAACGGGACTCACTCCACTAAAAATGACATAAAAACCTAAGTAGGCCACTTAACTACATTCTGTAAAAAGCAAATTAACTGTGATAAAATAATCCTTTTATTAGTGTGCAAATTAAATATTAACTAAAAATAATAATATACTTTCTTTTAGTTTCATTTTGATTTTCTTTGAACTTAGCTGGGACCTTTTTACTCAAGTATTTTGTTATGTTTCTATTACAAAAATGTCAAAAAAGGTCCAATTTATCTGATATAAGAGTACTTATTGAAAGTATAATACAATAAAAAGCAATAAACCCAGTTTGAAACAACCACTCGAAACTACTTGAAAGTACTAACATAATAAACATCATCATCATCAGCTCTAATGCCATATACATAAAGCATAAAATTCAATGACAAGTACGATCAAGTAAAAGTCTTTATGGTGTTAGAGAGCAAAATATCAACCAACTTTGTTGTTTGAAATTTACAATAATTACGCTAAAATTTACTAACTTAATGTAATTATTGTATTTTTTTCTTTAGAATTGACAGGACACCCTCTGACCTTGACTTGTGTAAATAGCTAGGTTGATGGATAAAGGCTGACCAAATGAAAAGGCTGAAAGGGTACTGAAATCTTAACGAAAACAAGCATAGGAGTAGTATAATATTATTAGTAGTTAAATTAATGTTGAGAGAAATATGGACCTAATTCTAAATAATTTTGTGAAGTACAGAAAAAAAAATTAAAAGCATTCCTCCTCTTTGAATTTGGTTGATAACATAATCATTCTGTTGCTCAGGTATGGTGGAGTCTATTGTGGCTGCAGCATGCAGTAGGATAGGCAAGAATGTGCTCCATCTTGATTCCAGTGACCACTATGGAGGATTATGGGCTTCTTATAATTTTGATGGTCTTCAAAAATTTATTAAAGAAGTCAATGCTGATCCTATAAGGCAGTGGCCGGTTTACAATTTATCTGAAAAATGGTACATAGAAAAGTAAGTGTTGCCTGACTGACCACTAGAAACTAATTTGGCTACTTAAATAAAATATCCTAATGAAGACCCTGTTATTCCTTGGAGCTATTTCTAAGTAAGCCATTCTGCGGCAGTTGTAGTTAGCAGATTGACTTCTAAAGAAGTATAAAGTTTTTTTATGAGGAATGAGTAATGATCACTTATTTGCTTTACAGAGAATCAACAGAAGCTGAACAGAAGGAAGAAGAAAAGAAAGGAGATGAAAACAAGACTGATGATAGCAAAGCTGAAACTCAAAAGAAAATATGGACCCAAGCAAACTTCACAGCTGAATATAGAAAGTTTAATATAGATATGACACCCAAGGTTAGTGCATATCTCACATATGATCAATATTAGTCAGTATAATTTTGGAATTTTCTCGACTAATGTAAGTTGAATGTCAATTCAAATAATTTGTTAGCTTGCAGTTGGCTGACAAGATGTTTGACTATATTTGATCTAGATAAAAAAAAGGTAAAGGGATAATTACTTAGTAAGTACTGTTTTTTTAATTAAAATTTTAACACCCTATTTGTATACAATCAGAGAAATAAAAAATCATTAATGATATTATAAGTACTGATATAATAGTCTTGTTTTTGTTGTGCAATACAATTGTGTGACAAATCACTTGTGATATTGTATATTTATCTGCTAACCAATAGCAAAAGTAAATATTATAAATACACCAAGTATTTAATAGTATATATTTACTTAAAGATACTTATATAGCTCACCTAATAATATTTTTATGTGTGGAGCTCTAAATTTTGCTTGTAGTATTAATATCTAAACAGATGGTCAGGGCCCCAATTCCGCTAATTTACAAATGGCTCAATAAAATCGCCATTGCATCTCAATCGTATATTTTGACATTACTACCATAATAAATGTGTCTAAATATACAATTGAGATGCCATTGCGATTCTATTGAGCCATTTGAAAATTAGCGGAATTGGGGCCCAGGTCTAATGCAAAAAAAATTGGCTAGTATAGCATCTTTTTGCAAGGCTGCATTAAATTTAGGTTTTATACTGGCACAGGCACACAAATTTTTAATGTAGCAAAGCTATCTCGTAGCGGCGTGTTTTGCGTCGGGCTTTGCAGTTGTTACTTAATTCACAAAGATACCATGAGTGATGAAAAAGCACAACCTGTCTGTCCCATTCATAAAATGGATACTATCTTTAACTATTATGAGGGTGCGTGCTTAGTTGCGAAATTAATTAGATGGCGCAACCAGCAACGCCATATACATATAATTACTAATTAGGATAAACAAATATTTGGTTGCATTAGTTTGATACCCATGCATAAGGTCGGTATTCGACGATAAGAGATGAATGATGATGACTTCTCCTTTTATGTAGATTTTTTATTTAGCATGTACTCATGTGCTATCTCTCTGTCTCTTTTGTAACGTATCACAATTACAAAGGTACCCACCTAATGGTACGACTGGTTTCCTATTGAAATAGTTGACCCTGTTACCAGCGGCATGCCCACCATGTATGCGAATAAGCACTGGTAACACTGCTCTCTACGCCAAGATAAATAAATATGTCGCATACCCAACTTTAAGTCTGTGCACGCCCCTAACTATGGCATATCCACCAGTTACTCTTCTCGCGCGGCCCCCTCGTCGAGTTGCTGATATCATCGAACATCGCTCGCTACGCGGAGTTCCGCTGCGTGACCCGCGTGCTGACGTGGCTCAACGACCGCCTGGCGCCGGTGCCGTGCTCCCGCGCCGATGTGTTCGCGACAGAGGCCGTCAGCATCGTCGAGAAACGAATGCTGATGAAAATGCTCACTTCCATCGTCGGATATAATGAGGAGGAGATGAACAACGAATTCAAGGGTCAGTGTTTGTTATCAGGAATAGAATTTCAGCTAAATTAATAGGTATTCTAAAATCAATGTCATGCAATATCATTAATGTTTACGTTGATGGAAAATGCTCCCAAACTGCCTGATCTCATCCAATCAGTTGTTGTTGTTGTTAAGATTCCTCAATGCTAGTTATCGGTAGGGTCACATGTTACTTAACTTTTTTGTAAGTTACGCGGTGTAAAGTAATCTACACTAACATTGTAAAGACGAAAAATTTGTATTTTTGACTTTTCAAAAATTATTTCACCACCATTGGAAAGCTCGTACATTCACCCTGAGTAAAATAGGCTATACTTATTGCTAGAAAAGATTAGGGAGGGAACAAAAAATATAAATAAAAGGTAAAAATAAAAATAAAATCTTATGTCCATCTGTGCGAAGCCTGGACGGGCCGATAGTGATCCTATAAAACCGAAAGGTATATGATAAAATATTGTCTATGTTGTAGAGTCAAAAAATTCTTGACAATATCATAGCATCTACTGCTTGTAATGTTAATATAAGCTGATTTCGGCTTGTAATGTCATTTACCAACTCCCTTATTAATGGAACTTCAACGGTGGCTATATTAAAAAATCCAGGTTCTTTTTATCCAGACATTCTACTAAATGGCACTTCTTGTTCAAATCTAGATTGGAATGACAAGACGTTTAAAGAGTATCTCACGCACAAGAGTCTAACTCCAAACTTGATTCACTACGTCCTCTACGCGATCGCTGGAGGCACCGACAAGATGCCCTGCCTTGAAGGAGTGAAGGAGTGCAAGAAGTTCCTTATGAGCCTGGGTCGGTACGGCAACACACCTTTTCTGTGGCCAATGTATGGCAGTGGCGAGCTACCGCAATGCTTTTGCAGGTAAGTTTTTATTAATTCACATTCCGCTTTTTGTACACTCAAATAATTGACGACCTCCGTAGCGGAGTGGCGTACACACCGGTTTTCAAGGTGTCGCCTGCTCCGAGGTCCCGTGTTCGATTCCCGGACGGGTCAATGTAGAAAAAATGTGTTTTTCTACATTTTCTCGGGTCTGGGTGTTTGTGGTACCTTCGTTGTCTCTGGTTTCTAAAATACGAATGCTTTAAACAGTTATTCAAATTGGGGTCAGAACAATGTATGTGATGTTGTCCACATTTATTTATTTATTATTTACGAAAAAGAAAGATGAAAATACAATACATAAACAATAAAAATAATATGTAAAAAACATTGAAAAATCATTAAGTAATCGTCATTAAATAAAAAAATAAAAAAGGTATCATCGAAAATAAAAGAAAAACTATCTATCCTCATCTGAATTTACCCTGTCTCAATGAATTTCTTGAATTAACCATGAATAATAAAATAACCACAAAGGGTTTACGACCCTGCAGTCTACGAAACACTTAAAACTGTTCAGCTAATATTTTTTCCATCTTCTTCTTCTTCTTTCGTGTCGGCAATATTTTTTCCGTTATTTTTTGTAACATTGGTTCATTTGAAATAAAGAAGAAAGTAAGAAAAAAAAATTGCCAAGTATCACACAAAACTAATTGTTGGTTGACTTGTAAGCCCCTTTTCTTGTTCGATCCTGTTTTCCATCTTATTAAAAACAAACAGCGTTAATTCATCCGTGGACTGATAAATAAGTTCTTAGAAAACAGAACTACTATTCGACACTTTTTGTATCGAACTTGTTAATATAAATAGGAGCAATAAATTAATGACAAATTTTTGCTTCATTGTTGCTTACAATATCATCACAGTAATCAAAAAGGCGCCCTGAGTTAAGAACAATAAAATAATCAAACGGGCCATGAAAGCCGAAATATGTATACCTATTACCTATTCGCCATTATAAATGTTTTTTAGCCTTATAAATTAGCTGTAGGTAACGGTAATTTGCTGTTAGTGAGTAACCGTTACGATATTATGACGTATGACGCGTTTAGAATTTTAATTGGGTACCGATTTTGGTCGTCTTTGATGACTAAGATACCTACTTCTGAACAATGCAAAAAATTGCACCATGAAAGTTTTACGCCGCGTCGGAGTCCAATGACCCAAATGTGCATCAACTTGACCAACGCAAACAAAAATGAAGCCACTTTCTAATGTTGCATGCCGCACGTTCTAAAGTTTTGTAATTCATCATTATTCTATGATCTATCTAACTTTTAGCACTTTATTATATACCTTTTGAATGCAGTTCAGATTTGGCGACGTAAATGCGTAATTTTCATGGAGAATTATGCAATTGACACGGTTGTAAATCAATTCAAGTGCTTATCGGTGCATTTCTGATAATAATATTTTTGTACGAGCTACTAATGTATCGTCTGTAGTTGCTGGTTTAAATAAAGTTTAGTATCAGAATGAAGATTTGTATGCCTGATGCGATTTTGTAAAGTTTTGGGCATCCTTCGTTTTATGTGGATGTTAACGCTTCCTTGGAAAATGAAAGTAAAAAAGAGTTTCTGTTTTTATATTTTGTGGACGCAATACATTTCATTTTACTGTGCTATCGATTACCCTCACATCCCAACTCTTACCATCACCATTCTATTTTCTATGGCTGTCCATAAATTATTTTGTAAGGATCAAATTTATTATTTGATAAAACCTCCACATCAAATGCACTGTGCTATTATCTTTACCGTGCTTCGTATTAAAACGTTGCACTATATCAATCACTCCTATAAAGATGACAGAATGATTCAATGTCAACATTTCTAATTTCTAGACTGTGCGCCGTATTCGGCGGAGTTTACTGCCTCAACCGGCCGATCGACAAAGTAGAGATCAAAACCCTCGACGAGGGTAAGAGAGTCGTCGCAATCCAGAGCAAATCGAAAACGTTGAACTGTAACAACCTCGTTGTCGGCATCGACGAGTGCCCTAAAGAGATGCTGGCGTCCGAGCCTACGGAGGCTGGCGATATATCTAAAGCCGTATTCATAACTAACGGAACGATCATGCAGAGTGAGAAAGAACCGCTCACGTTGCTTCGCTTCCCGCCGCTCACTGAAGATGGCCACGCCGTCACGGTGCTCGAAGTCGGACCCGCCACTGGATCCTGCCCTAAGGGCCTATGTAAGTTGTCAACTGAGATCACACAAAACGATGCTGTCTCTCTCAGTCATGCCAATATTGAGATATTAAAAGCAAAAACATTTGAATAATCGGGCATCGTGTAACAGAGTACCCTTACTAAACGTAGTATTCAGCCAACATTTCGACTGTCGTGTCGCTCGATGCTATCTTTAGCAGCTGGTAATCTAAATCAAAGGATGTTTGTATGTAGAATGGTTATCCTACCTACATACAATTTTAATTTACTGAGGTCGCAACAAAATTCCAAATTTTGTTAACCAGTAGTTGCATTTACATAGGTAAAATTACCCGGCCATCAATAGTATAGATTATACTTGATAACTACAAACGATTCTTACCGCCATTACACGTCTAGTCTAAACTTGTTTAAGGCTTTTATAATGTGTTTTTAATGCTAGTAGCCTTTTGTTCCACTGTTTGTCTTTATTATTTTTGTAAAACGTTTATGGCTCCAATCTACCTTGATGGTCGATAAAGATAAAATAGAGTAAACGATACTTAAATACTCGTATTAGCACATATTTACTCTCACTTTGAAAACGCATATTTTATCTTAATTCATACAATTACATTTATTAAAACGGCTCGTTGTTACACGAAGCGGACCGTGATATTATGTAAGTAAGTGTTAATTACAATTAGCATACTCACCTTTAAATGTTTTCATTGTTTAGATTACATCAGTATGGTAAAAAACAAACTAGGGGAAATTGTTTGTGTAATGGTGCTATCACCGATGATTTCAAAGCAACATCCTAATTATCTTTCTATGAAATCGCATTTTGCCAATTATTTATAGTCAAATGTCTGTTTTCCTAAATGCTGTCATCTGATGGTTATGAATTTTTCAGTCGCAGAGGGACGGAACTCATAAATGATTTTATATGTTTTTTTTAATGAAACTTTCAGTGTGATAGCACAAATGGAATGGAAAAAACAAACATAAAGGTATATAACATTTTCAACTTTGAGATGATATATTTTTGACGTGATGTAACATTTTCTAAAATAATACATGCAATTGTTCCTATTGGCTTCAATATGAGCAAACTGATTCAAATGTTTCCAATGTGTAATAGAACTTTACCATAACTAAGCAGAGTAATGTGGAACTGTTAAGACTAGTATGAATTTCAGTGGGAAGAACTTTTATGAAAAAATAAAATCGTAAATAGGTATGTTCTGACCCTTTAATAACCCGGTTAACATTGAATTAATATTCCGAATGTTTTATTAAATCCAATTAAAAATATTTAATTAAATTTTACAATACGAACATTGCAAAATAGTTTCGTTACAAAAGCAAATTGGCAGCCGGGAAGCGAACGGGTCCGAGCCAGGGTCACTAGCTTAACTTTTTTCATTGCTTTTTGTCGATTGCGCCACTTGGTGAATCGTAGTTTTTATAACGTTTTTTTGAGTTATTCGACATATGAGTCACTAGACTGATCCAATAACTGCTCGTAATTGTAGGGTTTGCTATAACCGAGTGTATTGAACCATTGGAATGGATGTACAAGTCTATATTACGTTTTCGATTATGTTTCTTCTATACTTTTATGCATATCCACTTTATTTAACTATAAATGTGATTCGCGGTCTTCATTATGTTGTAACAAAGTTGTACTAAAAGCTTGAAATGTTGTTGTTTAACAAATCATATGTGTCTTGAAATTTTTGTTTTGGGTAATTTAGTCATTACTTTTTTAACCTACAAAGTCTTATCGATTGGACAGTAAATATAGCTATATTCGACTAAGTCACTATTAAACAGGTAATAATCTTCATTAAAAAAATAATTCAAGGTAAAGTTTTTCTAATATGCCATTATTGATTTCAGTTGTGGTGTACTTCATAACGAAAATGGTGAAAGACGCCGAGAGTGACCTGCAGCAGTACGCCGCGAAGATCTTCGACTTCAGCGGCGACCAGACCGTGGACTCTGACAAGCCTAAGGTAAATAATAGGGGTTAAAGTATGAAATTGCCGATTTGTACTGAAAATCAAAATTGTTTATTTTTTAATTTTTAACAAATGTATTTAATCAAAATAGTTACCATTATTATCTATACATTGCTGCCATCTAATAGTAAGGTCATTTATGCCTTTGTGATAGAACTCTGAGGATCTAGACTGCACAAACTGTGTGAAAGCATTTTGTACTGCCTCCTGGGAAGAAAACTTATTGTCACGTAGATAATTGTCCAAATCACGAAAAAAATGGTAGTCTGTTGGAGCAAGGTCTGGTGAATACGGAGGATGTCAAATGGTTTCTAATTACAGTTCCTGAAGGGTCAAAACGGTTTCTCGTGCTGTATGAGGTCTCGCGTTGTCATGGAGCAATAATGGTGAAGATCGATTCATGAGTCGGGGCTGTTTTACTGCTAGTTTTGCCAACATTGTTCGGAGTTCGGCACAATAGACATCTGCCGTTATTGATTGACCAGATCGGAGAAAATTATAGTGAATAACACCATGCTGAGACCACTAAACAGTTACCATTACCTTTTTATTGGTAAGTTTTCTGCCGCCGTACGAGAAAAGGGCACATCTATCATTTTGGTCAAACTGAGATAATTGGGATTAAAGTTTTTACCATATTCTGCTTCATAGTGTGGAAACCTATTGCTTAAAAGAAAAAAGAATACTGATGGTATATGCGGGAAAGTTAATACTATTATATTTTTTACTTTTTAGTTTTTATATATAAATAATTACTAAATAAATTCAAAATAACCATTTCATCTTAAAAAAAAAAATTATAAAAATACCACTCATTACAAAGAAAAGGCATATTTAACCAGATATGACCTTTCTAGTTAATATTTCATGGTCATTGGGTCTAAAAGAGCACATTTGTCTAATTGTGCCTTTTTAATGTAAATTGACTTAATGTTCTCTACAAAAAGAAAACAATGGATCATGTGAAGAAAGTTTAATAAACTATAAAACATATTTATTATTATGCCATTTCTGGTAGCTTATCCAAATAATTAAAACAAAACTTAACAAAAATTTCTCGCAAAAGTCCCTTTCCATATAAAGTTGAAACTATCGAATATTCTGACATAATTAATTGGAATGATTTAGCAGCAAAAGCCATTCGAGGTGATCCTATAAAAGATTTGAGAAAATAAGAGTAAATACGTTGAAGAATTGAAGAACATTGAAATAAAATACTCTATGAAAGATAGTGATGAAACATATAAAACAGAAATTTTTAAGTCTAACATCGAAGAAGGGTATAGGAAAAGGAAAGAATAAAACAAATACTAAAACTGAAAAAATTAATAGTTACGAAAATATCGAGTTGCTACCTCTTTACACAAAGCAAATTGATATATCAGAAGCAAAATACAATGATTTACGTAAACTTTGCAACAATGGAACGATTCCCAAACGATACCATAAAGAATATCTGAGAAGTTGGTAAAACTTCTAAAACCACACGAGACCAACTTCCTGAAACAGATGAAGAGGAAGAAAAAGATAATATTAATAACGAGACTAATTAAGTTTACATTCAGCTACATTCTGATATCTGTGACATTACTAAAGCATCTTTAGTGACGATATTTCTCAAATTATTATATAACATTCTATGTTGCTATTTTCGTTTTCTAATAATAAAAAAGATCGAGTCAATAGGATGAGTGGCGAGAAGCTTAATTGGTATAGTTAAGTTACTGACGATCGATTGATCTACCTTATATTGTACTAGCTGTTGCCCGCGACTTCGTCCGCGTCAATTTCTGTTATAATGATCGCGATTATTTTTGCAACATTTTTCACTCATACTTCGCTCCTATTAGTCGCAGCGTGACGTTATATAGCCTAAAGATTTCCTCGATAAATGGACTATCCAACACAAAAATAATTTTTCAAATCGAACCAGTTCTTTCTGAGATTAGCGCGTTCAAACAAACAAACAAACTCTTCAGCTTTATAATATTTGTATAGATTGTAATTGATTTGTTGGTGTGTTTTTAATTAGACGATTTTGCAGAAATGTTCCTATTTAGTTGAGTTGACAAGCATGGAGTCGCTTCGAGGTCGCAGGCACAACTGCCGCGTTTCAATCAAACCCTGCCCTCCTAGCCTCACACCTAATAAGGTGCATTGGGGTAATTCCGAAAAAGGGTATATTCCGAATATTATAAAATCTACCAATCCTAGCGATATTTTTTTTAATGGCAAAATTATTTAAGACGCCATCTTTATTGTCTAGTCCGCACTAGTTGTCGTGAGTCGCTAGTGACAGCAATACCTGAGCGGTGTCAAATTTTCTAGAACAAGTGTTTTTCGCGCCATTTTCGTTGGTTCGTAATAACCCCAACACAGTTTTTTCGGAATTCTGGTATAAATACTTCGCATAAGCTGCTTATATTTAAACTTGGACAGTTCTAAGTGACATTTGTTATTTTTATTTATTATAACAATGACATACACTAGAACATTTTTATAACTTAGAAATAAATGAGATTGCCTACGCTGAGTGTTGTCTTAATCAAAGGTTGCCACGGAAAGCATTATGTAAACAATCAAACTTTAAAACACATCAGGAGCCAAATCTCCTTACAATTATTTTACAGGAATATTTATTTAAAAAACTTTTGCAGTCATAACGGGTGTCAAATGAAAGAAATTAATAATATTTATTTCTTTCATTTGACACCCATTTATTTTTAAATTAATAATTTTTTAAATAATTAATAATATAACATCATTGGTTACCAACTAACATTGTTCCAGTGCTTATACTCGCTGTACTACAACGTGAAGGACACGAGCGTGCCGGCGGCAAGCGCGGCGGCCGAGGTGCACGTGTGCGCCGGGCCCGACGTCGGGCTGGACTTCGACCGGGCCGTCGAACAGGTAAATAAATCTATGCAACGTGTAAAATAAATGAGCACTACCTTTTAAGCGGACGATGCATTCGGTGATAACTAGAGATGGGCCGACTAACACTTTGGCTGACTAGCCGAATAGCCGACTAGTCGGCCAAGCCGATTATTTCTTTAGGATATAATAATTAGAGTAACATGCTCTAATCACACTGTATTGCCATTTTTTATGTTAAATGCCTTCTTTTATCTGATTGCCATCTTAATTCTTCGTTTGTAGTGTAGAATTTTTATTTATTTTAACTTTCTGTTGTCACATTAAGAAGTTTTTTATAAATGTTTATATCTGGTACTAAGTTCTAATTCATTATTATTAATTAGGTCAAGGGAAGTGTTCCAATATGTAAGTTGTAAGCTTAATAAAATTATAGCCAACTTTTTTTTTGCTACTTGTTAATTGTCTGGATCTAAGCCCAATTAGTTAATGTATCGAACAAATGGTTCCTTATTTCCTAACCTGTTCTAAATTGCACTGAAAGAACATTGTAAAATTGATTATTGAGTTAAGTCCCCCATCACAACCGTGTAGTGGGTTTTATAGCTATGCATGGCTTTAGAGATCTCCTCATACATAGCCTCCACCTCGACATCGTCGTGTTTCGAGGTCGAAGCGTAAACCTGAATGACATTCAGCGAATATCGTTTCGGTAATATGAGTATCAGGCACGCTACCCTGCTCGAAACACTTCCGATAGTGATCACGTTGTTGACAAGGGACTTGTGGACGATGAACCCGACACCACCTAGGGACTGTAGGGTAGTACAGTAAGTTACCGGATTGCAGGGTTATCGAGTCCTCCCCCTCTCTTCGGACTTCAGATAGCCCAATGATATCCCAATGTAACTTACCAATTGCCTCTTCCAACTCAACGAGCTTCGCCTCAGTGTGCGCGTGTTATAAGTTGCCAGGTCGAGTCGTCGTTGTTGGCAGCCGGATCTTACCCGGGGATTCTTAGCACCCCCTGCCCTGCCGTTACCATAGCCGCTGCCATAGCTAGGACTAGCGGGGCCGTCGGGGACTGGGGGCCGATTTTTTTGCGGTGTATTATACATATTGGGGGGGGGGGGGGGGGGGTTTGCCATAATTGCCACGCTTGGCAGGCGGGTTGGCGATCGCAGTATGGTCTGCTGTTGTTAGGAGACGCTGCTGCCCATCTCCTGATGGCAGTTTACCCTCTGTCGGCTCTGACGACACCCACGGGAAGAGAGGGGGTAGTGCTATTCTTTTTATGTGCCGGCACTACACGGCAGAATAGTAACTAGTTTAGGTAAGCGCTTATCAATACTGAAAACCCCTTAATAGGCATACCCTATAAAGTGTTTTGGAATGCTGTTATGCTATTTTAATTTCTATGCGCAACCCATAATTTGTGGTAAGCGGTTAAACCTTTTTTAAAAGGTTACCACACTAATAAGCTAACACAATCAAAGGTAACCGCTCATGGGTAACCCTATCACATGGGTAACCCTATCAAATGGGTAACCCTATCAAATGGGTAACCATATCAAATGGGTAACCTTATCAAATGGGTAACCTTCTCAAATTGGTTACCCTATCAAATGGGTAACCCAATCACATGGGTAACCTTTTTAAAAAGGGTAACTCTTAAAAAGGGGTTTTCCGGTCCCTGGTACAGGCATAATCACACCGCTTGCTAAATGTGGGTTGGTGATCACAAACGAGCAATTTTAGAAAATTCGAAACTTTGTTGCCCTTCTGTAGGATTCAAAATTGCCAATGATCTTTACCCGACTACGGCAAAGCCAACAGGAAGGGTTATGATTTTATCAATCTGTGTATATTATGTGGGTTCTACATTTGCGGCTAAACAACTAAGCCGTTTTTTTGGAGCCCTAAATGATTTACAGAATTACCCTTGAACGAAATAATTGTACATAGAAATCACTGTTCATCGTTAATTGATACAAATATTTTTGTTTTAGCGACAGCTCGGTTCGCCGCAAGAATTATATACATTTCTTTCGGCAAACCGAGCTGTCGGTAAAAATAATGCATTTGTATCGATGAACGATGAACAATGATTTCTATGTACAATTATTTCATTCAAGGTAATTCTGTAAATCATTCGGTCGGAGCCTGTTTTTTTTCTGAATGAGGTATTAATCGATTCCTTATTGTCCGGGTTACTTAGGCTACCTTTTGTCATAAAAAAGCAAAACGTGCTAGATATATAATAGCCGTAATTTGCTAAGGTAATACTGTTCTAGTTTTTTGAGAATTGGTTTTGTTTAGAAGTAATAAAATTAAATCAATTGGGGGCAGCACTTAGCTCTAGTAGTCCCTTTAAGTCCTTTTTGGCTACAACAAAGCCTGATTTTGGTGCCCAAATGTTATTCACTAGATTTTCGTTGCCCTACTGTGGCATACAATAAAGCCTTTTCTGGTACTTAAATTACCTTCCTGAGATATAAATTAGCCCGATATTATATGACCTTTTTGCCTTCAACTATGCCTGATTCTGGTGCTCAAAAATTATTTACTAGCTTTTTGTTGTCCTACTGTGGAATGCGAACCTAACGCCCCGTTGGTCTAGTGGTTTGAATACCGGGCCAAGATCTCGGGGTCCCAGGTTCGATCCCCGGGTCGGGCAACAAAAAGTTTCGAATTTTCGAACGTTGCTCGGGTTTGTGATCACAAACCCGCATTTGGCAAGCGTGGTGATTATGCCAATTCCCATCATTGCAGTGGTAACTTGATTTTAATGATAGAGGCCTTTTCCCTGCAGTGGGATGATGAGATAGGCTGTTACGTTACATTACGTTACTGTGGAATGCAAAGTAACTAGTATAACAGGTGTAAAAAAACCAAACGCAGATCCGAAAACCACGTACTGTCCTCATCACTAGGATCATTTTTTTCTTTAGGACCATACCTGGGAAACAGCTGGTTCCAAAGATATTGAGGGTCAAAGTCACAATTTAGTTTTCCATTTTATTACAAAAACTGTTGCCAAAGGTTACCTAAAAACTTTTCTTCTTGCAAACATAGTGGATTTTTTTTGTTATTTCGTTCATAATAAGGCTTTTTAATTACAATACGCAATGTATGCTCAGCGCAGACGATTTTAAACTTAGCAGCCATCTCCAGCGCAGTGGCCCACGCTCCGCTGCTATACATTGCGCGCTATGAATTATACGAGTAATATGTTTTTGACTCCCAAAAATAAAAATCATTTCCCAGCTATAATATTTTGTAATATGACTTTGTTTACTTTTCAGATTGCGTAGCTTCAGGGTGTGCGTTTAGTTTTTTTACACCCTGTATACTCTGTATTAGATCACCGTTCCAATTAATGTTAGGGAGTCCCCTGCCTATTTGCAATGACGTCTTTGGAGTCATGAGCCTAATTGTTTTTTATTGTGTGGTACATACGTCATTAAATTTTACCCTACTGATATAATTAACGATATCGTGACCTGTCAGTAATCGGGTCACTTGGGAATTTGCAATATCATGAGATCATGACATTGTTGATTCTAAGTGACTAGTTGACCACGTATTTCATTAAAATAGAAAAAAAATAACATTCATGTTTTCATGTTGAGAATGAATCAAGAAGATATTTTGTTGTTAAAATTTATTTGTACATAGGTACTTAACAATGCTAACCTATATAATGCTACATCTGGCTATGTAACGAGTTAAGAGAACGCGAACACTATATAATAATATATTGAAATGAATGGAATGTTTACGGATTTAGTACGCGTTTATTTTTGAACCCGACGTTTCGAACATGGTCACGGACATCTTTCATTTCAGAGTTTAGGGAACATATTTTATGGGCAAGTTACAATAACAATAACACAGTATTTTTTCTCCGTGTAAATACGTAAAAGGAAGAGTCAGAGCCAAACACGCAATCACCCCCAATTATCATGTACTGATTCAAATTGGTGGATTAAATCACGCATTTCGTCGGTTAATGTTTAACATTGTCTCATACACAGTTAAATCATGGTTTCCATACGCAGCAGCCTGACTTAAACTCAAGTAAGGAGTTAAAAATAAGTAATTCGAATGTCACCCTGGCTTGTACGCCATACTGTTTTAAATAGACCTACTATTATCTTGTTTAAAACCACGATCATAAGCAATAAAAAAATACTAGCTGTTGCCCGCGACTTCGTCCGCGTCAATTTCTGTTATGATCGCAATTATTTTTGTAACATTTTTCACTGATGCTTCGCTCCTATTGGTCGCAGCGTGATGTTATGTAGCCTAAAGCCTTCCTCGACAAATGGACTATCCAACACAAAATAGTATATTTCATTACGAGTGCGGAAAGCCTGTCATTGCAAGGAGTTCCGACAAATGTCTACCAGAGCCGAGGCGAGGGTAGACATAGGCGAGGGTAGGCGAAGGTGAGGGTGTCAATCGGAACAAGTTGCAATGACGGTTCCGCACGTGTACTGAAAAACTATTTTTAATACAGTTGCGAAAAAATGAAGCAATTTAATAAAATAATCGGGTCACTAAAAAATAATATTTAGTCGGTAAAAGAATATGAGCAGAGATTTTTTTTGTTTTCTTCACCCATTCTGGGTAGGCAAAGGGAACTATGCCCATACAGCCAAGTCTTCAGTAGAATTTTTTTATTGATATTGTTACGAACGTGGAGTTCGGGATTTGGATAAAACACCGTTGACTTATTAGAAGATTTTATTAGGCCATGAACAGGTCGCAGACACTATCAGAAAAGCCAAATCACAAGAATCGTAGTCCGGTGGGTCGCTAAAGTCGTTGGTTCCAAAACACTATTAGCCAATCCGTAGAGTAGTCCTTAGATCCGTTGGTATCGCTAAAGTCGTCGTTACTTCGCACTAGATCACTTTTCGCAGGTATCGCACCGAAAGCCCAGAATGAACTGACTCGGCGTCTCAAGTCCTGTTATTTATATATCTCAACATCGACGCCGGTCGTACATACTAGAATGTTCGTTTTCCAGATAAATCACAAGGACGTTTAAACGTAAACAACTCCAGTGAGCTATACCATTTTGCGCCTTAATTTGTATACTTAAAGTCCAATGTCGCTTGCACCAACATCTTGTTATTACTTTGTGGTTCAACTTAGGTAGTTATGTACATTCCTCTAGCGATATCTCGAAACATCTAGCATGTCCGCGACACTGCCCTCCTCTTAGAGATGCTCGTCCCGAGCGTCATCGTTATCCCCGTTATAACGTGCCAAGCGGTCGATGTGAACTATCTTAAGTGCTCCTCTCGGTGGCCGTTGGATCCGGTATGTAACATCGTTTATTCGCGTGACAACTTTGTACGGTCCTTCCCATCTTGTCTGTAATTTAGGCGACTTTCCTTTTCTCCGTGTCGGATTATGCAGCCAGACTAGTGCTCCTTCGTCAAAGCCACTGGTATTCGCTTTCCGGTCATATCTAGTCTTCATGTTTTCACTCGACTGCAAGCCGTTTTCTCGCACCATGGCATAAATGTCCCGCATCTTGTCTTGTAAATCGGAGACATAATCCTGTACGGTGACGTGATCGTCTGGCGCTCCTCCTGTTACAAGGTCAACCGGTAACCTTAGCTCTCGTCCGAAGTTAATATATGCCGGGGTCGTTTTCGTGCTCTCATGTTCCGAAGTCCTGTAGGCGAGAAGGAATGGTGCAATGTACTTGTCCCAGTCTCTTTGATGGTTGTCCACCAATTTTGCTAAATGCCTTTCTAGTGTTTGGTTAAACCTTTCTACCATGCCGTCGGACTGAGGATGATAAGCAGTGGTTCTCGTCTTGTGCATGCCCAATATTTTGCAGACTCCTTGAAACACGTTCGACTCAAAGTTTCTGCCCTGATCGGAATGAATTTCCAGGGGTACACCATATCGGCATATGACTTCTTCAACCAATTTAGAGGCTACGGTCGTAGCTTCTTGATTAGGTATAGCGAAGACTTCTGGCCACTTAGTGAAGTAATCCATAACGACCATAAAGTACTTGTTCCCCGACTCTGTCACAGGGAATGGTCCGGCAACATCCACTGCTATCCGCTCCCATGGTGCACCAACGTTATAAAGTTGAAGGTGTCCTCGACTCCTGGTGGATGGACCTTTTACTGCAGCACAAGTGGTACATTTGCGGCACCAATCTTGTACATCAGCTCTGCAGTTAAGCCAGTAGAATCTATCCCGTAGCTTTGTTAAGGTCCTTTTTACACCCAGATGTCCTCCTGATATGCCATCGTGTACCTCTCGGAGAACATCCTTGATCCTTTCCCTTGGGACGACCAGCTGTAGATGGAACTCTCTACCGTTAGGTTTTTCCCATTTCCGGTAAAGTATTCCGTTCTGCAAAATGAAACTGTCCCATTGAGCCCAGTACGCTTTAGTCGTAGCACTCGTAGACGCAATTTCATGCCATCTCGGCTTATCGTTACCGCGTTTCTTCCATGCAATGATCAGTCGTATGTCTTCGTCTTTTTCCTGAGCTTCTCTCATGGACTCATCTTCCCAGGATCTCGGAGGACTTGTCCTTGTTATTTGTACACAGTCCTCTTTAGACTCCAGCTTGATGCAATGCTTGCACTCTTCTGAGCATGGTCTTCTTGAGAGGGCGTCTGCATTCCCATGTGTTTTTCCACTACGATGTTCGGTAGTGAAGTCGTATTCTTGAAGCTGTTCAATCCACCTAGCAACTTGACCTTCGGGACTCTTAAAATGAAGCAGCCACTTTAAAGCAGCATGATCGGTACGAAGCACGAACTTTCTGCCGATAATGTACTTGCTGAAATGTTGTAGCGTTTTGACCACTGCTAAAAGTTCTCTTCTTGTCACACAGTAATTCCTTTCAGGCTTCGATAACGATTTGCTGAAGTAGGCAATCACAACTTCTCGATCTCCTTGTTTTTGAGATAGCACTCCACCAATAGCTGTGTTGCTTGCATCCGTATCGACGACAAATTGCCCATTAGCTTGTGGGTATCCTAAGATTGGAGTCTCACATAGACATTGCCTCAACCTTTGGAAGGAATCCTCGCAGGCTTCATCCCAGCAGAATCTTCTCTTGTCTTCCGTCAGGCTATGCAATGGCTTGGCAATTTCGGAGAATCCCTTAACAAAGCGTCTATAGTATGAGCATAAACCCAAAAATGCTCTTACTTCCGTTTTATCTTTGGGAGTTGGCCACTTCTGCACGGCTTCTATTTTAGCTGGATCAGTCTGTATTCCGTCACTGGTGATAACGTGCCCGAGGTAGTTTACCTTGTTTCTGAACAGATCGCATTTCTTCGGGTTCAGCTTTAGGTTGGCTCCACGTATCTTCCTTAAGATTTTTTCCAGGTTAAATAAATGGTCTTCGAAGTCCCGACCCATGATGATCACGTCATCCAAATATACCAGGCAGGCTTCTCCCACCAATCCTGCCAGGATACATTCCATGAGTCGCTCAAAAGTGGCTGGCGCGTTGCACAATCCAAATGGCATGACGTTAAATTGCCATAGCCCCTTCCCTGTAGAAAATGCTGTCTTCTCCTTATCCTTTGGATGAATTTCAACTTGCCAGTATCCAGACTTCAAGTCAAGTGTCGAGAACCACGTCTTGCCACTCAGGGTATCCAAGGTATCGTCAATGCGCGGTAGAGGATAGCTGTCCTTCTTCGTGATGTCGTTAAGTCGTCGATAGTCCACACAAAACCTTGTACTTCCATCTTTCTTCTTAACTGACGACAGGAGAACACCACGGACTTGCAGAAGGTTCGATGATCTTATTCTTCCTCATGCTCTCCAGCATATCCTCAACTTCTTGTTCCTTGGCAATCGGTATTCGCCTTGCTCGTTGCCGGATAGGTCCTTCATTTCCGGTGTCTATCTTGTGCTGTACCAAGGATGTCCTCCCCAAATCTCCTTCTTCTGAAGAAAACACGTCTGAAAAGCGCTGAAGCAGGTCTTTGGCTTTCATGCTTTGAGAATAACTTAAGTTACTTTTGCATCCTTCAAGAAGTTCTGCAATGGTAGATTTATCCTTGGTTTTCGTCTTAGTTAAAGTTGTTTGGCACTTTCTCACCCAAACAGCTTCTTCGCATCTTCCAATAACGTCGCCTTCTTTTAATTGGATCTCGTGGTCTTCTAAATTAGCAACTCTAACTATTGCAGTTGTGGACCCCTTGACTAGTGTTCTGGCTGCCAGAAGCTTTTGTGTCTTTGACTTGCTTAGTGTATCTTCGATCAACACACACCTATTCTTCTCATTCTTCTTAGCACGTGGTAGCTTCACCAGCAGTTCTGCTTGTGTTCTTCCGGGTATGTTGATCTTCTTTAGGCATGTTACTTTCCCTTCGGGCCCACCCAGGATGATAAGCTCTTCATTACCACACTTAAATATGCCATTGGTGACATCAATTTTGCAGTCATATCTTCGCATAAAGTCGAGGCCCAATACACAGTCATCCATAATTTCGGCCACGATGACGTTGTGAGTATATGTTGCTTCACCTACTTGTAATGTGACCGAAACTTCCCCTAGGACGGGTATTTGCTGGCCGGAAGCGGAAAGTAGCCGAATATTGAAGGTGCTGTTGCGTTTCTTCGCGGTCTCCACTAGTCTCGGCTTGATTATTGTCCTAGAGGCTCCTGTATCCACCGTCATCTTGCAGTCAGTTCCATTTACCGAGCCGCATATCATCAAACTGTTCCCATTGCATGCCTGGGAGACAATCATCGTCGGGGCTTCTTCCGTTCCAGCCAGCACTTGCCCCCTAGTTCTGGCTGTTACTCGTTTCCCTGCTTCCCAGCAGAAGATGGGGTCTCCTGCTTCTTTAACATATCCAGGCGTTCCTCGAACATCTTGCTCATCATTTCAGCAAGTTTAGCTGTCTGCTGCGTCTCGTTCTTGGGACAGGTGAATTGCAGATGACCCTTTTCTCCACATTTATAGCACATAGATCCAGTTATTTTTTTCTTAGGAGGAAATTATGTCTTCTTTTCCTGTACTTCTTCAATCACCTCTCGTATTTTGTGAGTTGGCCGAACATCTTTCCTCAGGGCTTCTACTTCCAGAGCGTGCGCTAGAGCTTCCTTCAGTGAGGGATGGTGGCGCAGCCCCACTGCAGCCCTAATCTCCATGTCTCTGATTCCATCGACGAATGCTTGGAGTAGGGTAGAGTCCACCATCTTTGCATCAGCAGATGGGTATGCTTTGCGGACTAATTTTTCAATCTCCAGAGCCCATTGCTGCAGTCCTTCTCCAGAACGCTTAACCCGGTCCCGTAGTTGAGCGCGGAAGACATGCTCCAGATGGCGTTCTCCATAACGAGCTTCGAGTGCCCCCATCAGATCGCTGAATGTGCTAACCGAGGATGATAGCGCCTCCAAAACAGAAAGAGCCGATCCCCGCAGAGCAACAGTGAGAGCTGTTAGACTCTGTCCCTTTGTCCATCCGTTAGCAGAGGCACCGGTCTGAAACTGTTGGCGGTAAGCGGTCCAGGACGTAGTGCCGTCGTAGGATGGTACTTTCACCCTGGGTGCCGGGCTTGTAAATACGACGTCACTCGGCGCGGGGGGTCCAGCGGTCTCCAGGTTCAGAACCTTTTTCTGTAATCCAGCGAGGTCCACTTTCACGCTGTCTATGTTGGCCTCCAGATTAGTTACCCTTTCTTCTACCAGGTCCACATTCTTCTGTAGGTTTTGCACCATGTCACCCACTGAACCGACGGCAAGCAGTACTTTTTGTTGTTCTTGATGCATTTCTTCCTGTTTCCCTTGAATTTCCTCTTGCATTTTATCCTGTTTGCGTTGAATTTCCTCACGCATTTCTTTTTGCTCTTGGTACATAAAGTCCATCATCTGCATTAATCTACTGAAGTCGAATGCAGATGCTCTGGCCTCTTGAGCTGAGGGTGTAGGGCGGTGAGTGGAGCCAGTAGGTGGAGTCTGTGACGTAGTTGGTAAAGCTTCCATTCCAGTAGATGGGGCCTGGTCGGTTGGCGATGCTTGATGGGCGGAGCCAATGGGCGTATCCCGCTGATCGGTGGCTTGTCGAGCAGCAGCCGTGGCTTCCGCAGCTTGCTGTGCCCTGGTTCTGACGCCAGCAGTATCTTCCCTCGGAGTCACTGGCATTTCCAAATCCACTTCTGACACCAAATGTTACGAACGTGGAGTTCGGGATTTGGATAAAACACCGTTGACTTATTAGAAGATTTTATTAGGCCATGAACAGGTCGCAGACACTATCAGAAAAGCCAAATCACAAGAATCGTAGTCCGGTGGGTCGCTAAAGTCGTTGGTTCCAAAACACTATTAGCCAATCCGTAGAGTAGTCCTTAGATCCGTTGGTATCGCTAAAGTCGTCGTTACTTCGCACTAGATCACTTTTCGCAGGTATCGCACCGAAAGCCCAGAATGAACTGACTCGGCGTGGGGGGTCCTGTTATTTATATATCTCAACATCGACGCCGGTCGTACATACTAGAATGTTCGTTTTCCAGATAAATCACAAGGACGTTTAAACGTAAACAACTCCAGTGAGCTATACCATTTTGCGCCTTAATTTGTATACTTAAAGTCCAATGTCGCTTGCACCAACATCTTGTTATTACTTTGTGGTTCAACTTAGGTAGTTATGTACATTCCTCTAGCGATATCTCGAAACATCTAGCATGTCCGCGACAATATGAAATGAAAATGAAATTTAATGAGATGAAATGAAATGAAACCCAACTTAACTCATTGAATAAAATCATTAAATCTGATATTGAAACAAATTAGTAGCTTCTTTTTAGAAATATTTTCATGAATCATAAAAACTTCCACAATTTTTGTTTTGTAAAAACTTCGTGGTTGGTTTTTTCTTTTTAATAGACATTATTTTGACAGTTGGGAAAGAGAACGCACGAGTTCGGAAAAGGTAAAGAAAAAGTTTGAGTATGTAATAGCCCACATCCCGAACGCTATACGTCCCTGCAATACGCCACTTTTTGAGCAACTGTATTAAAAATATTTTTTCAATTCGAACCAGTACTTTCTGAGATTAGCGCGTTCAAACAAACAAACAAACTCTTCAGCTTTATAATATTAGTATAGATTTACTGGAATGGCCATACAATATCTAAACTAAAAGCAACGTGATCTTTTATAATTCCCTATTAATAATAGGAAATTCTCTAATAGTTGTTATTCAAATTTTAGAGACCTTATCAAACGAGAAGCAACTATCAACCTCCAAATAGAATATTCCAACACGACGCCTAAAAATGATAATAATTTAACGCCAGGGTAATCAGCGCAGTCTAGCAACTATCTTTGTTTAATAATTGACGTTTAGCTCGCCCGAAAATCTGGTAAAGGACGTGTGCGGCCACTGAATGCGGCCGACGTGAGTCCTATGGAGATCCTTAGGAAAAGCTTATGCATAGAGCATTAGGCGTCGTTTGGGATGGATGATGATGAATCAGTGTCAAACGCCCTAGAGCAATGCCAATGTACAGACAACAGCACGTCAACCTGCCACAAAACGTCAAATTTCCTGATAAATGAATGGGTGACCTTTTGAATACTAGACCTTAAATGCGTCGTTACAAAGAGGTATATGTGAGAAGAGTACATTTTTAAAATATTTGATTGACCTTTTGAATACTAGACCTTAAATGCGTCGTTACAAAGAGTTATATGTGAGAAGAGTACATTTTTAAAATATTTGATTTGCTTTAGTTACATGTCAAGAGGTCAGAATCAGATAGTGTGACTAACGATAATATCATAGAGCAAACAAATAATATGAGATATTTTTCAATCCAAGGGATTTTACATTTACGAAATACCTACGTTTTTTGTGCTTCCCCTATTAAGATTAGAACTAGGTTCATGTGTATTAAAAACAAGGAAACTTCGGGGAAATTCATGTCAATATCATCATTTTTATATTCATATAACCCTACACCTAATGCGTAACTCATACTCTGTAAAACACGTAATCGTTGTGTAGTGATAATGTTTTAACTTGAACTCAAAGGTTAGATTGGATCCTAGCTACTTATCTTCTAACTAAACTATGACTTAATATTTATATTTTTTCGCAATCAATAAAGCTTTATAGATATTACAGTTACTTTATTAACAAATGTTTTTGCTACGTGATAGGTTTCTGAAGGAAGGTAAAGATCAGGGCACATCGCATAATGTATTGCACAGCCATCATATTAGCTAGTTATTTGAAACCATTAAAAGCAGACAATTTAAATTATGTTTGGTAGTTTTTGTAATCTTTGGAATGATCATTCGATAAACCTAGAGCTATCATATCACAGATGAATCAGTTTGTTTGTTTGTTGTTTGGCAATTTGCAGATGTATTAATAATCTTATCAGTTCTGTAAACACGTAAGTGATATCATTTACCCATTCCCATGTTAGTTTATTAACCCCAGCATGTGTTATCTTCATTTTATGATCAGATATTTCTAGAATAAATGGTTTCAAAACTATTTATAGCATATTTTTGTGTTAACAATACATATTTCATATTATAGGTATATTTTTTTCACAATGAAAATTATAAATTATTTTAGCATCACGTTAGGTAAGCTAACAATATAATATTTCGGTATGGCGATTGTTTGTATTACAGCAACAGCCTACAGGTAGATTAGTTGGATACTTAAGGCAAAAGGAATTCAACTGCACCCTGTGGTGGTAAAGGTTTCAAACCTATGGTTAAGGCACTTTTTTTGGGATTTATGAGATCTAAGACTAAACGCCGTCTATCGGGGATAAAGTAGCTCTTGCTCTCTCCATTGTCTGTAGTAAATAGATACAAGGAGTAGGTATTTATAATAATATTAAAGCTCACTGTGCTGTACCTTATATGGATATACTATAAATGAAATTTTGTATGATATGGATGTTGGAGGTACAAACCGAAAGTATTGATAAATCTCCGCTGGCTAAAATCGTAGTCTTGATTAAATTCGTCGATTCACCAAATGTCCGGGTAGCTTAATAGTTAGAGCCATCGCCCTGTATATGGAAGGTTGTGGTTTCGAAACCCACAACAGTCAGTCAAAAAAATGTATTCAAGGAATTGTATTTTCAATTTCAACCAGAATTTGTTTAAAGTACAGTTTTTATAACCAGAAGATTGGTAAACTTTCATATTTTATACTTACTTACACTACCAACTATACAAGAATTATAAATAGGTATTACATGTACCTACTCTTTACTGTTTCGAGAAGAAATGTTATCTAAAATCATTACTGACTAAAGTTCAATATTTCCACTCAGGCCGAGCAGGTGTTCAAAAAGATCTGCCCAGGCGAGGAGTTCCTGCCGCGCGCGCCCGACCCAGAGGAGATCGTGTTCGAGGATGACGTCACGCACGGACCAGAGTTCGCGGGCCAGGACGACGACGCCGAAGGCGATGCGCCGCACTAAACGCGTCTGCGTAGCTCTAAGAAACAGCGCGTTTGAGCGTGCCAATGGGAAAAACGGGTTATGCAAGACCCTATTTAAAACGGTCAAAATCTTTGCATTGGCTAAAACAATTGTTTTGGGAAAGTTCTGTTGCTTTATTATACATCACATACGTTTTAAAAACCCGCTCTGCCCGGGTTGTATGTTGACTGTACGAGTCGGGAATGCCCTAGTATTCTGAGGTGATGGAGTGATGACCTGTACGCAGAGAAGGAACCATTGAGTCGATCAAATCTCTAAGAACGTACTTCTAGCCACAGTGTCAGTTTTTAGTAACATGCATAACACCAAACTAAAAAATAGTTGTCGAACTTTTAGCCGATAATAGAGACAGTCGTACATTCCGATACGCAATAGCTAAGATCTCTGTAATTTTTTTTAGGTAATTTTAACACGTTCAAACGTGCTGTCTTAGGTACATCTAAGGTGTAATCTCAGTAAGATTTATACGCTTTGGTCGCTTGACTGCGTGCATTCCGACTGGTGCGTTTGGACTGTAGGGAACTGATACAATGACACCGGTTGTGCAAGATACTTGTAGAATAGCAATCTTATCGTAATCTATGACCTGCTCATTTTACTGAATTCATCATATATTTATATTCGTTATCGGTTGAATGCTACGTCATTAAAGCAATTTATTTTAGAAACGTTAGTAAGATGAACAGGTCAAACACTGCTTCGATATGATAATTTTTTATCCGAGTTTGCGGTACGGTTGGAATTTAGCTAGGTTGTCTTGATAAAAGTTTGCAAGATCAAATCGTAGCATTTGAAGGAAGACTGTCAGGCTGAATATGACAAACATGCGGCACGGAAAGGATGTTTAGAATTGTATGCTTGTTTTTGAATTTTGTATACATATTGCTAGACACTTCCTTTCCGTGCCAAGTTTTGTGACTATGGTGGCCAAATCTATAATGAAATGTATAGATTTTTGTATTGTTAAACGTTATTTTAAATTTACAATGGATTAAGTTCATGCATTATTGCTGTATGTATAGAAATACTGTGGAAAATATTCAGTTTGATGCAGTTACTTACGCTCTCTAAGTGGATGATTTTATTATTATAGAGTAATATTCATCTTTATTAAACCTGAAGTGTAATAAACCAAAGGAGTAGTAACATTCAACATTGTTGAAAGAAAATGTGCAATCGTTGGTGGTCGTCGCAAAAGAAAAGGTGGAACTAGCTAGGATGCAGTTGTAAAATGTTAAGTATAACATTGTGGACGCACCAGTCCAAGGCATAGATTGTAGCACTTTTAATTTTTATTATTATTTAAATTATTTAGCACTTTTAAACAATATTTATGTCAAAGGAAAATAATCATGCCTGTGCAGCTTGTGCATTTATAATTCCATTAAATGTGATTATTAGGATATATATTTTTTCATTTCTTTTACCCAAATGGTCCTTATACGGGTTAGACCAAAAGCTAAGCTAATTTAGCTTAGCTCTTGGTCTGCAACTCGCATTATGTCCTGGTATATTGCAAATCTTTTTATATTTAATACAGATGAACAGAAACCCCTCAATGTTAACAAGGTTTCAAGACAGGGGAAAAAGGTATAATCTTGTTAGACATGTTTAAGCCTGAACACATACTTGCCTTACCAATAAAAAGAAATAGGTTCTTCAGTATTGGAATTTTTTCAATTTTCATAAATTATAAAACAATTGGATTTCTTCTATAATAAACATTAGATCCTCAGAAATTACATGAATTTAAATGCAAGTTTCAAGGATTTTGAGTGTTTCTAAAATATCTTTGCCATGATGGGGTTGGGTTTGCCAGCTAGTTAGCAATAAAATAAAAGATAACATTTTGATGTTCACACTTTATTATAGAATAGGTATCTCTGGTCCATTGTCACAAAGTTGCTGGCTCATTAACGAAATGCCAAGGATTAAAATATGTGACAATTATTGAGGAGTAAATAATGCTCCAGTGGATATAATTATTTCATCTCTTAAAGTAATGTTGTCTCTTAATATACAAATACAAAATAATATTTCCATTGAAAAATAAATGGATACTTTCATCTTCATAATATACAATGAATAAATTTTACTTTGAAAGTACACATTATCACATGTTTTACAGTATTATGTTGATCTAAAATAATCTTTTCTCATAAGAAAACAAACCATGAACATTGCCTTCCAGTTGGGCAGAATATGTCCTCTTCATAAATCTAAGATCTCCAGAGTAGCTCATATCACGGATAGTTGCTACAGATTTGGCTCCAATGTCCTGGCAACTATGCTGTATGCCTGCTTGCAGGTATGGAAGAAAACGCAGCACTGATCCCTTGTCAACAATACTGCCACTCACTCCCTGGGCAACTCTGTGTTTATCAGTTTCTTTATGGAAATAGCGGCTCATTGCTGATCCTTTACCATCTTTGTTCTCCATGGCCTCTAAGCTTCCCATTCCTCTGTATTTCTTGAGCCTTACACCATCAGAGAAGAAATATTCACCTGGTGCCTCTGATGTGCCTGCCAGAAGTGAACCCATCATAACAGAAGACGCTCCTAGAGCAAGGGATTTCACAATATGGCCTACAGATTGAATGCCTCCATCAGCTATCACTGGCACATTGAATTGGCGAGCATATGAAGCAACTTGATACACAGCTGTAGCTTGAGGGCAGCCACAAGCCATGACCTCTTGAGTTATACAGATAGAGCCACTTCCCATGCCAACTCTGAGAGCATCCACTCCTGCATCAATCAGATTCTTTGCTTGCATTCTAGTTACAACATTTCCACCTATCACTTGTATATCTGGATAGGTTGATTTAATAAATTTAATCATTTCTATTTGATAGATGGAATTTCCTTGGGATGAGTCCAAAACTATCACATCTACACCATTGTTGACAAGTAGTTTGAGACGATCTCTATCTGCTTCTCGAGTGCCGATAGCAGCACCAACTAACAGTTGCTTGTTGGAGTCCTTTGATGCATTCGGGTAACTTCTAGCCTTTTTCAAGTCAGTTCTAGCTATAAGTGCTACAAGCTCACCAGCTCCATTAATAATAGGGAGTTTTCCCTTCTTGCTCTTTTCTAAAATATAATTGGCATCTTGAAGAGTTACACCTGATTGAGCAGTTATCATTTCATCAATCGGTGTCATGACTTCCTTCAGGCTAAGATGAGGATCTCCCTCCCTGAAGTCAATATCTCTAGATGTCACTATGCCTATGAGGCGACCGCCTAGTTTTCCATTCTCAGTTATTGGATAACCCGTAAAACCATTTTTCTTCTTGGATTCTATTACATCTGCCACAGTGTTGTTAGGTCCCATGCAAATAGGGTCTCTGATGAAACCATGTTTGTACTTTTTTACTTTGTGAACTTCGTTGGCTTGATATTCTGCAGTGCAGTTGTGATGTATAATGCCGATGCCCCCGCAGAGCGCCATAGCTACAGCCATATCAGCCTCGGTGACCGTGTCCATAGGCGTCGACACCAAAGGTGCTTTCAGGTTAATTTTCTTAGTTAAAGGTGAGGTTAAATCTACCTCTTCGGCAGTAAAGTCAATATATCCAGGTAGAAGAAGAAAATCATTGTATGTCAAACCCTCGCTGCTAGCGAATATTTCCGCCGCGGACAATCCGTCGCGGAGGTCGCCTTCAGCTTTCACCGACATCTTGCAAAGTGGCACACGTGGAATATGATACTATTCTTCGATATGAAATAGTAGATTTACAGAAAACACGATGTATGTAGGTACACGTGGTAGTTCTGTGCTCTTTTGTAAAATGTTAAAGAACTGTAAACCGGTTCAAGTAATTTCTTTGCCTTAATAAGTATTTAATGTTACTTTATAAGGTTAATTACTAGGGTAGATTTTCAAAAAATATTCCGAAATATGTAACAAAGAGAAGCACGGTACCGGCTTCTCCTTGCTCGAAGAAGAAATCCACTAATGAATGAGATGTCTGTCAGACAGACAGACACTGATTGTTGTTGTTTTCTTCACCCATTCTGGGTAGGCAAAGGGAACTATGCCCATACAGCCAATTCTTTAGTAATATTTTCTTTATTTTTGCATTAAAACGTTGATGTTAGACGCCTTAATGCTTCGATGGAGTTTTTGGAGACAGTCGAAAGATTGAAGGAATGAAGAGAAGTCCCCAAGAAAGAGGTGAACTGTTCGCGATCCCGCGCAAAATTCACGGCCCACTTTTCTTGGTTACGACCCATACACCATGTTATTTCACCGAACTGTATATTGTTCACTCGCACGACACTTTGTTTCGCAAAATAACACCACTTGTACGACCCAAAAATCACTATAAACAATAAAAATTCGATAAAATAAACGGACTACAAACGTATCTCACGAACTCCCGCCAAAAACTCTCCAGACAGACTGATGAATGAAAGAAACACAGAACATAAGTTTTTTTGTTCTGTGGAAAGAAACTACTTTTGACTCTTTGACCAAGGAATTAACTTAAAGAATAATTATTGATGAATACCCATAAACGTAGAATATAATTAGACGGACAAAGCCTGCTAGATAGAAGAAAACCTCTTATGGAAATCTAGCAAGATAGAAAAAGAAAACAAATCTTTTCGTTTTGTGACCTGTCGTATTTGACAGAGTGACATCCAGTGGCATATGCTATATAAGGTTTAACATTTTCTGTAATTATCTAGTACATCGTAGATTATCTAAAGTAAATACAGTTTTATCTAACAATGGTCACATGTTCTGTGAGTGCCTGTGGAGTCAACCACAAAAATAATCCAGAAAATTGGTCATTACACAGGTAAATACGTAGAAAGTCGTCATCGTAAAAACGCGTTATTTTTGTTGAATTTGATCCTGTTGTTAAGTTGTAAATATAAAATTATTTCAATCCACTTGTTCAGTTTAATATTTTGTATAGATAAAGGTCTATGTATTGATTATTTACATTATTTTGGTGGATAATTAATTCATCGAAATATTAATTACATGTACGCTAGAGCTTGACTCAAATTTATCGATACTATTGTCGACATTTATCTTGAATGTTTCCGGAGAAATTTGATGTTATTTTACGTCTCAAATGAATGTCAACTTAACAATTTGAAGAAGGAAACTGTAAGGAATCACATAACTAAGATAATCTTGTTTAAAAGACAATAATCAGTGTTTGATACATCAGAATGTAAATGTTCATTCAGATTTTGTTTACTTGTTCTTTTTCACTTACTGCCATTGATAAGCTCACACGGCACAGCAGATGACAAGGGAAAATCTTTTGAAGAAATAAATAAAGAAAACTAATTAACATTGGCTGTTGTTTTTTTTATTAATTAAGACTGTTTATTTTTAAATTATAATATGTAAAAAATATACTCACCGGGCACATTTATCTGCCCACTATTATAGTTGTAAGAAGTGAGGGCGGTTAGGTATGCCGCAAAGTAGGTGCATAATCTCGAGATAAAAACAGTGTGACAGTAAACATTATTTTCCAAACGACAAACTGCAATTATTATCGATAGTCTAAAAATGTTAAAGGTACGTCACTAGTTAACACACACATTGACAAATCAAAACTGGTCACGCATTATCGGGCTGTCAGTGGATCTACTTGTATCCTATATTTATGACCATAGATTTAATATAGATGATAGATTGGCAATTGAATCCTGAAAACGAGACCAAAACTAGGTTACGCTAGTGTGCATAAAGTGAGCATGTGCGTGAGATAAATAGTGCAGGTACTGCATTGTCTGCTAGCTTTCGATATCGATTCCATCGACACAGTTTACGTTGACGCCGGTGACTTATTTTTTAGTATTATTAAAAGAACACCAAAAAACTTCAAGTAAATACCAAGATATGTTTTTTTATTTTATAATTACTTATCCCCGAACAAAATCAATTTATTGTAAAAAAAATCGTAGACTTTACTTGCCAGTATTTAACAATTTTGCCTCATTTTGCGATCGCGATCGCCAAAGTTGAAATAAAACTGATATTTATTTTTCAATTACATATTACAAACGTACACTAAATATATTTAATAATTTACATATATTTAATGTTTAACTAATGGGGATTGATGGGGGCTTGAACAATATGGAGATTGATCCAGAGCGTAATTTTACAGGCTGAACGCCTCTGTGTTAAAAACACTTAGGGTCCAAATATAAACTGCAAATGCTCGAATATTTATTGGGCGAACATTCTTTTCTATTAGGAAATTTCAACCATTTCTAACGTATTTCAACAATTTAGGCTGTATGCGGTTTACAATGTGAAATATGTCAGCTAATGAAATGTCGATAAGATATCATCGACAACGTCAATCACTAAAATACAAAAGTGACGTTAGTAATTGCTGAAATTCACGTATTTGATATTATTTTTAATTGAATTCATATGAATTTAAATCCTTCTTCCGATGAAATGCCCTATAGATAGATAGATAGATAGATAACACTTTATTGCACAAAATAAAAGAAAACAAATAAATTACAAAGAAGAGAAAATGTACAAATAGGCGGCCTTATCGCTTTAAGCGATCTCTACCAGACAACCTTTGGGTAGAGGAAATTTAGTTTTAGTAGAGTAGGGGTAGCACTGTGCAAGACAAGCGATGTATAACAGATACAATAACATACATGTTACTAAAATACAATACACATATACCTACATACCAATACCTAATATACAATACACATAATACAAAATAATATACCTACTTAAAATACATACACCTACCTAAAGAACAGTATAATATTTTAAATAATGATAAATAAAAATAACCATCCACACATACACGAACCGACATAGTTAACCTAATGCTGCGATCGCGACAGGAAAAGTGTTTTGACCCTGGTCTTGAAAATAGGAAGTGACTCGGATTGTCTAATAGTTAATGGCAAAGAATTCCATAAGCGGACAGACTGAACAGTGAAGGATTGTGAGTAGAATTGTGAAGAATGGGAAGGGAAAGATAGTAATAGTTTACGACCCGAGCGCAAATTATCTGGACCACTGGTCGGCTGCAAGAATTTAAAACGTTCTTTGAGATAGCAAGGAGTCCGCGGGTTAAATAATACAGAGTATAGTAATGAAAGAACATGCAGATCACGACGGAGACGAATAGGGAGCCAGTTAAGCTGAGCTCGAAACATGGAAACGTGATCATACTTCCGTAAGCCAAAGATAATACGTATACAGAAATTTTGAAGGCGCTCAAGCTTATCGAGGGATTTTTCATTGAGATCGAGATAGCAGCAATCAGCATAATCTAGAATTGGCAGAAGTAAAGCCTGAACCAGAGCAATTTTGGTGGGTATAGGTAGAAAGTTACGTAATCTATTCAGACAACTAGCTGATGCAAACATCCTCCTGCTCACTTCACTGATATGTTTGTCCCATGACATTGAACTATCCAACAGAACTCCCAAGTTCCTTACATGTTTACTATATGGAATTTGGACATCGTCTAATACAATTGAGGGTAGTGAATCCCAAATAATCTTTGAGATCAGCCGGGAGCTACCAACAATCATCACTTGCGTTTTTGTAGGATTAACTTTAAGCCCAAATGATTTACTCCACTCCGAAATGCGACGTATGTCAGAGTTTACTGTGGATATAACTTTTGGTAGATCATCAAGGTTACCCTGACAGTACAGTTGGAGATCGTCTGCATAGAGATGGTAGGAAGAAGTTAGATCAAGAGTAATAGAATTTATGAAAATAGCAAAAAGAAGAGGAGACAAGACGCCACCCTGCGGTACACCAGCTTCGACGTCACACCATGAAGAGAAAGAATCCTCAGAAATGATGCGCTGTCGACGCCCATGCAGATAACTATAGAACCAGTCAATTACCGTTGGAGATATGTTGAGAGAACGCAGTAAGCCAATCAAGATGTCAAAGTCCACGGTGCTAAAAGCATTACTGAAATCCAGCAGCGTCAAGACCGTGAGATGCCTATTGTCCATAGCATGGCGGATATCGTCAGTAATCTTTACGAGAGCTGTAGTTGTGCTGTGCCCCGGACGAAAGCCAGATTGTAAAGAGTTAAGGAGATGACACTGGTTTATATGATGGCTGAGCTGCTGGTGAACAATACGCTCCAACACCTTGGACAAAAAGGGAAGAATTGAAATAGGTCGATAATCCGTATAAGAAGAAGGATTCAGTTTCTTAGGAAGAGGAATTAAATGAGAATCCTTCCACGCTGCAGGAAAGGTGCAAGTGCTTAAGGAGTAGTTGAAAATTCGCGTGATAATGGGAGCAAGGATGTCGAGTAACGGAATAATCATTCTACGACTGATGTTATCACTGCCTACTGCATTTGAGGTGATGCTTAGTACGTTCTTCTCAACATCACAATCGGATAATTGACTAAAGACAAAAGACGAGAAGTTAGGAGTTGGAAGGGATGACAGTTGATTTAATGTTTGTGCTTTTGTTGCACCATCGATGACTTCAGATGAAGAGAAATGTTTATTTAAAGAGTCAAAGTTAATATTACTTGGTACGGAATTAATACGAGATCTTCCAATTCCAATTGATTTAAGAAATTTCCATACTTTAGTAGGATTACCATTATCAACCGATTCGTGAATATGGCGTCGTTGAGCGTCCCTACACATTCTGTTGCAGCGATTCCTAAGCAACTTATATTTGTCACGGTTTATGTCAGACGGGTCCATTTTAAATTTTGATTTAGCTGCATTCTTTTTATTACGTAACGCTTTTATTTCGTCAGTCAACCAAGGCGCAGGATTATGTTTAATTTTCACCGGTCGAACAGGTGCGTGACGGTCTATAACTTGTAACAAAAGCGAATTTAGAAGATTGACTTTCTCGTCAATACAGCCGGCGCCATCAATGGCAGACCAATCTGTGTTAGCAGCATCCAGTCGTAAGTCGTCGATGTTCATACCACCAAAATTGCGCTGAAGCTGTATCCTCGGCTTGAGCTTTGGGGGACGGATTTTATAAGAGAGATACACTAAGTCATGGTAAGAGAAGGCGTCAGCAGAACATTGACCATGCTGAGCGACGAGATCAGTGGAAGAAACGATAATAAGGTCCAAAAGAGTTGGTGTACAATTTGGGAAGTAATGGGTTGCTTTAAGGGGAAGGATATGCAAGTCAGAAGCGTTGATGAGAGACTGAAGATTGGAAGCTCGAGTGTCTTTTTTAAGTAAACATGTGTTAAAGTCTCCCATTAATATAGTGTGACTATATAAAGGGGACAAGTCCTCTAACATCTTTTCAAGACTAGAGAAGTAGTCAACCCTTACAGATGGGCTATAAAAAATGCCAAGTAGAATTTTAGTATGAGAGAGACTCAGTTCGAGAAATAGATGCTGTGCAAGGTCAGAAGAGGAAGTAGGGGCTGAAATGTCAACTATAGAATAGGAAATGTTTGAACGAATATAAATTCCAACGCCGCCACCAGTACGGACCTATCAATTAGTATACAAAATTTTAGTCAAAGCTCTGAAACATTGTACGTATTTTGCTGCTGATAATCGCGATTGTGTGTTGACCTGTGAAATGTAGAATTATGTTGGTTCCCTTTTTTAGATGAGTTACTTCCTGGTACTGAACATGTAACCATAATGAAAATACATCAACTCGACACTTTTTTATAATAATAAAAATGAAACTAGTAAAACTAAAGGGAATATTGTGTTGCGCGTGACAGACGTCAGAAATCAGAAAAACACTACGGGTTCCTAGCGTGTACGTGAACGGCCTTGTGATCTATCTCATTCTATCATATAGCTGCATTATATTCTGTCTCTTTTCATTGCCAATCTAACAGTAGTATATTAAATCTATGTCTATGACCTATATAATATTTCTAATGTACTATGTAAATTCCTTGCATTTGACAGACAATTGATTTGACAGATTTTTTTTTGTTTCTTTCGGAACCGGCTGGGTCTGAAACTATGCTGCCATGTCTTTAGTGTGAATTCAATCATTCGTAACAAATACATAAAATATCATAAATACTTACTTACTCATAATAACTTAACATATCCTAACCTTAAACTTTCTGAAGACCATTTGGATCAGTGGTAGTAAATGCTGCTTCTGAGCCATGGGTCGCGGGTTCGATCCCCGTACAGTACAAATATTTGTGTGCATGAACATGTCTGTTTGTACTGGCCTGGGTGTTTGTCTATGTATTATAAGTATATATTTACAAAAAAATAAATATATAAGTATGTTTATCGGTTGTCTAGTGGCCAAGACAAGCTTCGTAGTAGTTGCTTAGTGTAGGACTAGATTGGCTCTGTGTGGCATGTCTCATAATGTGTAATGTGACGTATACTAGATTATTTCATGATCATGCAATGGTTGACTCCTAAAGCAAAGCTTACAAATATCATTACTGATCCATGCATGCATAATATCATGCACATACACACCTTTTAAACTTATCAGGAGGTGCAATCATAAACCATACGCTATTCTCCGTACTCTCTCTTGCTCCAATTGACTACCATTTCTTTCCTAAGTTAAATTTTCTTTTGCCAGAATGCTTCACAAAATGCTTTCACGTAGTTTGTTGAATCTATATCACCAGGCGGCAGAAATAATGAGGGCAAAAATTTATTTGGCAAGCGTGGTGATTATGCCGGTACCTTTATTGCTGTGGTAACTTGAATTTAATGATGGAGGCATTTGCCCTGCAACCTTTACTTTTTGACATCTTGCGAGTTAGTTGTGATACAAGTTTTGATTTTTCAGTACAAATCTACCTACCGATTTTATACTTTACCATAAGTAGGTATTATCAAAATAAGATTACTGACTTCAAAACACCTGAGACTTGCGTGTGACCCATTGATATAGGATATGGTGTGACCTGAGACGTGTTCTATATTTTCCGATTATGTTTAGGCCTCAAATCAATAATATTACACATTAATTAAGTATTATTGTGTGTTTATGATTAAAAATATTTGTAGGTGTTTGTAACAATTTTTTTGGAATATTGTTTGACTTGTTTCAATGTTCGTAGAAAGAAGATAGCGACGAGGCGACGATCTGGTGAAGCAGGTGGAAGAAGTTTGATGCGGATGGCGCGGGGCCGACCGTTGTGGAGATCCTTGGCGGAGGCCTATGTCTAGCAGTGGGCGCCGTTTGGTTAAGATAGTATTATATTATCTGTGGCTGAGATGATGATGATGAAGAATAAAAACATATCGTTGTCATTTTAAATTCATCCGTGAGTTCAAAGTTCCATTCCAATTACTGAACAAGTAATCTAAGTTTTGGTTCGATTGTAGTACCTAACCTTGTTCAGGTGTCCCAAGTTCCCAACTTCCACTAGGTACATAAATGTATATTTAATATTTTTGCTTATCACTGAACCGGGATTTACAATGCAATGTTTTATTTTATTATTTGATTTAAACGTCAGGAAGGGAACTACGATTATACCTTTAAATTATAAGTACCTAGTTAGTAATATAGTTTTATGTGAAACAATGCATCAAGAAAGTTTAAAAACCTAAAATTTTTGTTGATTCGTAAACATCATAAATAGGTTTTCCTTTGAATTAAAGTAAAATCAATTATCATGTTCTTATAAAAAGATGTAACGGCTCACACATCCCTTTATTTTTTATCTTCCTCTACACATTTTCCGAATACTTTTACATAGCCCGTAGGACAATGATCGCCAGCGAAATTCGCGCACGCACGTTTGTATAGATTCTTCACACGGTCGAAGTTAGCTGCTCCTTTTGGAGGGTTCAAGGCTAGATCACAAGGTCCCTGCACACTGTTGTCTGCCCACAAAATAAGTAGTAAGCACAGAGTTGAAATCAGTTTCAGGTAATCCATAATAATTTTACCAAAAGCGCGCGCCGGTAAAAGAGTACGAAATATTTACGATATTTCGTAGCTCTCATCGTATTTTATATGTAAGCTGCAATAGTGAGTAGATTATGAATTTGAAGTGTGAAGAATCAAAACTAATGAAGGTCACCCCGTGTTACATTTCCACGTATTATAACACTATCAGCTCACGTGCCGACTAACGCCTCTATGGACGAGTGATTTAAGTTCCGCGACAAGATCCCTGGGTCAGGCAAAAAGATTTTAAAATTTTAGAAGATTACTCGGATTTGCATCATTGCTGTGCTGCCTTAGTCACGTCGCGTTGCCGATTGTTTAGATGGCAATCATTTGAACAGCAGAGCTTTATTTAAATAGTATCGAATGAATAAATGAGATGCGAATCGCGTAAAAAAATTTCTAAGTGCTTTATCTTGACATTTTTGTACTGAGCTATACCGAAAGATAAATACATCATTTGTTTTTTGTCTCGTAGATTGATATAGGTACTAAGTTACTAACATTTGGAAGGTGGTTAAAATTTCATCCTATATTGTTTACTAGCATTTCGCCCGCGGCTCGGCTCGTTATGTCACGCTGGCGGAAACTTTGCTGCTATTGTAGTGGCAGGCAGTGTGATACCGGAGTTGAGGAGTATGTATGTACTGCCAGAAAAAGAAGGACAACAGCGCCTTCTCTCTATCATTGTCCAAACTACATAAAATCGCCAACCCTACTGGCAATAGTGTCAAAACCTGTCGACTAATGATGATTTTAGGGCATAGGGAAGAACTGCTCGATATCATACTTCGATATACTTAACCGCTAATTCAAGGAAGTGACTATACGAGTCATGTTTATAGCATTTTGTCACATGATTTATCTGTTGTCAATTTGTTTTTAAAGGGTTCTGAATCGGGAGTTGATTTCTGGACTGATCTACATGGTACAAACAATCGTACGGATCACTTAAAAATGTTATTAATTTGAGACAACTTTAAGAATGCGGCCAAATGAGAGTCCATACTCTTATTCGATCTATTACCTTCCACTCCATAGCCAATAGGCACTTTGTAAAAGTTACATTGTGGGTTTTTTAGAGTACCTACTTTAGAGTACTTACTTGGCTAGTGTCTAAATTAATTTTTTTGGTGTGATTAATCGATCGAGCTACACGGGTTCCCTACGTGTGTTCGAAACACCTTTTTTCGAAAATTGATAGATCGACAACCTTACACCGAAGCTTTTATGTGCTTTTATAGTGCGATGGCTTGTTGCTGCGAAGGTTTATTTGTTCGACGTATCTGAACACCGAACATCTTACTTCGGCACATTGTTTCTACAACGTTTATTTGTCCGATGTAACGTTACTTTGAAAATTTTGTCGATACATTTTACGGCAACGTGGTAGGTATAACATACATTTTCAGATTATAGATAGATAAATAGATAGATACTCTTTATTGCACAAAACTAAAATACAGACAACATGATCATATTTAAAGATATAGTACAATTTAGGCGGTCTTATCGCTAAGAAGCGATCTCTTCCAGACAACCTTTAGGTAGAGGACACTTTGTGAGATTTATAAAGTAAATAAATTTTGTTTTTAATTAAATAGTCAGCCACAAAATACATATACATACCATACATGTACAATAACGAAAACTCAAAGAAACAAAATATAGAGAACATTATATCAATACCTTTTTTATATGATTCACTATAAAAAGTCACAATAACTGCCACATATTTTATACGTATGTCGCACCTGTACGTGTGTCCCAAACCTTTTACAGAACGATTTTTTTAAAAGAAATGATTTAATAATGCCAACTTTCTTAAGCTTTATAATTCTGTAATATGTGCAATAGCACGTATGTATGTATCTTAGCGATAAGACCGCCTAAATTGTACTACCTATATCTTTAAATATGATCATGTTGTCTTTAATTTAGTTTTGTGCAAATAAGAGTATCTATCTATATATCTTTCTATAATCATAAATGTATGCTATACCTACCACGTTGCCGTAAAGTGTATCGATAAAATTTTCGAAGTAACGTTACATCGGACAAATAAACGTTGGAGAAACAATGTACCGAAGTAAGATGTTCGGTGTTCAGATACGTCGAACAAAAAAACCTTCGCAGCAACAAGCCATCGCACTATGAAAGCTTCGGTGTAAGGTTGTCGAACTATCAATTTTCGAAAAAAGGTGTTTCGAACACACGTAGGGAACCCAGCTACGCAGGTCAATTTTCTGATTATTGTTTTCTTGCGTACTTATAAGTAGGTACCTGGATTATTTCAGGTGAAACGGAACGAAACTAAAAATCAATCAAATGCGTGTCGGACCCGCAATACGCGAAGTAGGTATGTACATTGACTAATAATTTTAAGGCGTATTGTAGGTTTTTTTGTTTAACATCGCACCTAAATGCGGATTTTTTGATTTTTTCTTTCGTTATTTCACATGGTTCTTAATTATAGGTTTACTATCTACCCGTTTATTTTGAGGGAAGTTAATTCTGAGTCCGGTTAATAGTTTATGTAGTACCTAGTCAATTTAAGATAAAACTTACCGTTGAGGTGAAAATCGGGAAAACCCCATTTTTTTACCTTTGACCGTGACAATTTTTTCTCCGTACTAAATTACCCTAATTTAAAATAAAAATTTACTAAGTAATATTTAGGTGGATACTAATTTTATCTATTATTAATTTTACTATCTGTGCAGTTTTAATAAAAACAACACAAGGTTAATCTTAAAACACTTGAATCCTAGTAAAAAGCTCTAATGAGGTTCTGCATGCTTTAGACTGCAGCAACGAGAAAAATATTATTTTAAATAAGTAGCTTCTCTTAATTTGTAGACAATATTGTAAAACGATATGAAATTTACAATTCAGGGAGGCTTATTGTTCACAAAGTTTAATAGATCACAGTATATAATAAATTACGACTGTTAAAAACGAACATTGAACGAATCTCCTGTTTTTTTTAAGTCGGTTACAAATTAGGTAAGTGTGCGTAAGTACTTTAGTAAATTTAACCTGACGCCATACATTGAATTATACTCGTAGTTATAATTTACTGCAGTTTTAGTGACACGCAAATAGATCTATGCTAAATTAACAGGTAAAACAAACCATCAATTATTTAATCTATAAACAAAATAGGTACCTATATGAAAACTTACGTAGTAATAAAACTAATCTGGTAACCAAATACGTTTAATCTTTTTCAACACATTTTCCGTTCACTTTAACATAGCCAGTGGGACACTGGTCGCCGTCGAATGAGGATCGCTCATCTAACTCCATTTGGGTGGTGTTGACCACAGGCGATGTTGCGGGAATTATAGGTCCGTGTGTGGTCATCTCACGTCCTTTTGAAGGTTCACTGCAGGGTGTTACACGGTTTTCTTCATCGTCTTCTATAAATACAATCTTATCGGCATCACTGTTTCTAGTGTTCGACGCATTTCGGTCGGCCTTCGGAGGCTGCGCTTCGGCCATTCTTACTGGCGTAACGTGCGATACAAAAAGCGGTTTCGGTTGATCTCTAGTTGCTAACGATGCAGGAAGATTACCGCGATTTTCCGTCAGGATGTTTGTTGACAATTTTGGTTCGGGAGTTGCGATTAAGCTGGATACTGGGGAAGGTTCCAACTGCAGTTGCAAAGGTGTCTTTTTTGAGTTAGGTGTATTATTAGACACGACTGTGCTCTGTCCCGATATCCTCCTCACTGGCAGCAGGCACAACGCGATGATTAAGCCAACCATGATAATTATTTCCTTAATGCACTCACGCTATAAGTCGTAATACGTAACAGACACTCAGGTAATTAATATTTGTTTATATATAGGAATGATTGAATGATAAAAATGTGCTTATTAAGATACAGCTGGACGCGTTATAAGGAATTCGCGACCAGCTGACTTAACTTCACGCTTTTTGCACTTAAGGCCAAGTTGCGGGGCCATTAAGACAGTAATGATAGTTTCGTGTATAGAACTCATAAGGCGTAATTGAGATAAAAATTCCCACGGCTGCGTATCAAATGATCATCAAATACTTAGGTACGACTTAGGTTTAAAGATCTTTATTCTCATAAGAAATTACATTTCATTTACAATGAGATAGAGAAATAGTAAAAAATTATGTTACAATATAATTAGCCGGTACTCGACTCTAAATACAATTTAAGTTTTTTTTTAAATATATTTACACTTTCACACTCTTTTATGGCGTTTGGTAGCTTATTGTATAGCTGTGCTCCCCCAAACATTACAGTTTTCTTTCCATAGTTAGTTCTGGGCGCTGATAGTTGTACTTTATTTTTGTTTCGGAGATTGTGAGGATTGCTTTTTATATGTAATTTTATATTACTTTTAATAGACTAGACTTCGGCATAACTACCTATACGATTTTTACCCATACCAATGTACGTTAGGCATGGTCTTTGTCAGACGTGCCTATGAACCGGATATGCATGTCTAAATACTTATATTTTCTCATCGGACAGAGTTCCTCAAAATAATTTAACAAATTCCTGTCATGTTATATAAACAGGTGACTTTTTTATCACGTTCCAAATTTTTTATAAGTAGGCGTCAAATTTAACGCCTACTTATATCGCCTATTTATATCGAATTTAGATCCCATTTATTTATGAAGTTATTTTTCGCAACATAGTTTTCAATTTTTACGGTCCAAATATGCCTGTTAAGGTATAAAGGGAAATCAACAACTTATGAAATTGTGTACATAACTAATGAATGAATGGGATGCGAATCGCGTAAAAAAGTGTTCTGAGGAGACCGTTACAAAAATTTTAGATTTTTGGCGAACATTTTCTAAGTGCTTTATTATTAATTATCATGACATTTTTGTACTGGGCTATACCAAGAGAAAAAATAGTACGTCATTTGTTTATTGTCTCGTAGATTGTTGTATTAAAATTTGGAAGGTGGTTAAAATTTCACCTGTACCTATATGTTGGCACATTTTGATGTTATGCGGACCTGCAGAGCGGTCCGATCTCTCAAAACCATTGCATTATCAGCCGAAAGGATTTTAAATATGAAATTATGTTAATGCAGAAATTACTTAAAGCCGATGTCCGTCACATAATAAGGGCTATCGCTAGTGAATTTGCCACTAGAGGCGCTAGTGTCGCGTGAGGTCCAATATCATTCACTTTGTACTGGTTTTAGCGGAATTTGTTGCATAAATTATAATTTCTTTAATTTACCTGCTGGAAAGTGATCTCCTTCGTAAAATATCGCAATGGATTATTTCGCGATTAATGTGAACGCTTTAAAAGCGGAATTAAGAAAAAGCGCAAAAATAGGCGGCCTCAAGAGCAACTATTTCAAAAGTTAGTTTGTTGATATCAAGATAGTTATTTATAAACAATATAACCTTACTTAATTAGATTCAAGATATAACACTTTGTTTCGGCGCCAATCGCCTTTGACAGATATACCTCCGGACCTCAGTCTACAGTGGCGGCAACTGGTGAGCAAAGAAACGGTAGTCCCCATTACGTCAGAGCCTCAACAAAAAAAAAGAAACATCGTGTTTAACATACCTATGTACTCTCATGGGGTGAAAGGGTGATGACGGGTAGCAGCGTCTTTTTTGTAACACAAGCCAAACGGCGATCCCCAGCATGATAAGAAAATCATCCTACTCACGAAATCCGTGGTGGAGTGGCGTGAACAGCTTGAACAGCGGTTTTCAAGTTGTCGCCTGCTTCGCGGTCTTAGGTGCGATTCCCAGACGAGTCGTTGCAGGAAAATCATTTTTTTTTTCATAACTAGCGGACCCGACAGACGTTGTCCTGTCTTTTACTATAAATATTGATAACGAAATGGTATAATAAAAATATGTTACCAATAGTTTATTATTATTATGCTTCATGATACACAACATTCTTGTTTTTCATTTTCTAGTGGGTATATAAATAGCTTTGTTTGTATTCTGACATGGTAACAGGCGACATTACTGGCCATGTGCAAAATTCAGTTTTTTTACCCCCTATGACGGTATTTGCATATGGTATTTGCAACATGCATTTTGTCAATGTTATGTCAAACGCCACACATTAAAAAAGTTTAAATTGTCAAAAGCGATAAGGTTACATTACAAATAATTTAATGGTGGTATGGTGATTAAGTTTTCTTAAATTTTCTATTTTTACGCGCAATTTTCTTATTTTTTTTCTTTTATAAGAACATTTTCCTGACTATAACAAACAGAACAAAAAAAGTATTAGCGAAATCGGTCCAGCCGTTCACGCGTGATGCGATGACCAAGGGAAACAGGGATTCATTTTTATAAATAAAAGATTAAGATAATATAATAATATGTACAATATACAAATTTAATATTTGTCTCGGGTGTGAGTGAGCAAAGAACAGAAAAACTTCTTTATCTGTTCTGTGGGTGTGTGCGTTGATAGAGTCCGACCGAAACTGGTTTTCCGGCCGAAACCGAAACCGAATATTCGGCCGTGGCTTCAGTTTCCGCCGCAACCGAAACTCACGTGGTCAAGTATAAAATTCCTTAAAACTTAAGATACTAAAATTTGGTGCATTTTACCCATTATTCTGCATTAATTAGGACATAAAATGGAAACAGTATATAAATTTTGCTGTAATCATTTATCCAAACTAATATTATACCTAAATGCGAAAGTGTGTGTGTTTGTTTGTTTGTCCATCTTTCATGGCAAAACGGAGCGACGAATTGACGTGTTTTTTTAAGTGGTGATAGTTGAAGGGATGGAGAGTGACAAAGGCTACTTTTTGTTCATTTCTAACCTCCCACTTTCCTAAAATGGGGGATGGAAGCTTGTGCTGAGCATTCCGCAATTTTCAAAGTAGAAATCTAAAAATTGGTATGCGGTCTATTATTTGGAAATCCACTCCCAACCCCTCAATAGAGGGCTAATAAATACTTACGTTTGGCGTCCCGCAGGGTAGTGTACTCGGCCCAACACTTTTTTTGATATATATTAATAATCTTTGTAACCTTCGTAACGTTGGAGCGAGGATAATATCCTACGCAGATGTTACTGCTATAGTTTTTACCGGTAAAACCTGGGAAGGAGCTAGGGTGGAGGCTGAGAGGGGCTTAGCTGTGGTTGGTCAATGGCTTAGAGAGAACCTACTTACACGTAATACCCTAAAAAACTAATTACGTATGCTTCGGTCCTTACGCTAACTCGCAACCCTCACCTGACTTTGAAATCAAAATTCACTCTTGTTCAAACCAATCTGGTAACTGTAACTGCCCAAAAATAGAAAAAGTAAATCAGGTGAAATATCTCGGAATTGTTGTAGATCAGAGGTTAAGCTGGTATCCCCATTTAGAACTAACTATAGGGAGGTTAAGGAAACTCATGTGGGTCTTTAAGTGTCTGAGATATGTTATGAGTACCGAGCTACTGAATAAAATATACATCGCATTAGCACAATCTATTATAATATATTGCATTTCAGTCTGGGGTGGAGCAGCTAAATCATACTTTGTTAATCTAGAGCGAGCGCAAAGGTCATTGATAAAGGTCATGTACTGCAAGCCCCGTAGGTTCTCTACTGAAACCCTATATACCCTCTCTAAGCTGCTCTCCGTGAGAAAACTTTATATTGTACACATAATACTAAGATACCATAAAATATTACCCTTTGACAGAGCTAAACTTAAAAGGCGACGGTGTAATGTAGTAGCTCCAGCACACCCCACACGTACAGCCCTTACCACGTAGCAATATATAGCTCGGGCCCCTTACCTCTATAATAAAATAAATCGTAAATTGAATATTTACCCCAGGTCACTGTATGAATGCAGGAAAACTATGTCTGAGTGGCTCTCTTCTCTTAAATACGAAGAAGTAGAAGATCTTTTGTTAAAAATAGTTTAATTAGTATTGATTGGTATACACACTCAAACACACTCATACAAATATCAACACACATGAAAACAACACTGCCAAGATGTTATACATATTGATAACATAACACACACACACACACACACACACACACACACACACACGGTCATCATATTATTCGATTACATTCTGGGAAGCCCCGGCAATATATTTGTAAACAAAAAACAAATGACGTATTTTTTCTTTTGGTATAGCCCAGTACAAAAATGTCAAGATAAAGCACTTAGAAAATGTCCGCAAAAAATCTAAAATTTTTGATACGGCCGCCTAGTAACACTTTTTTTTACGCGATTCACATCTCATTCATTCATTACGATACTATTCATACGGTTTTGATTTTCCCTTTATACCTTATCAGGCCTAGGACCGTAAAAATTAAAAACTATATTGCGAAAAATATTTTCGGGTGAAAGCTTGATTTACATTTTTTACTTCATAAATGGGCTCTAAATACGATACCAAAAGCCTATAAAAATTTTGGAAAGTGGTTAAAATTTCACCCTGTATAAACTTGAACAATTATGTCTCAGGCGGGACTCGAACCCGCATCTCCTCGCATGCCGGGCGGGCGCTATACCATTAAGCCACCGAGACCCTGCGACTCAGCGCGAATTTTTTCAAGCATATTTCTTAACGCTGTAAGCCAGCGTTGCTTCATCAAATGTTAGGAGTTTGCACCCTTAACACCCGAAAGAAACATCTTTGCAGATGTTTGACAGTCGGTTAAGATGAAACAGCTATTTATATACTTTATTTGATATTTTAGCAATTAAATTGCAATTATAATATCAGTATATAAACTTGAAAAATTATGTCTCAGGCGGGACTCGAACCCGCATCTCCTCGCATGCCGGGCGGGCGCTATACTATTAAGCCACCGAGACCCTGCGACTCAGCGCGAATTTTTTCCAGCATAATTCTTAACGCTGTAAGCCAGCGTTGCTTCATCAAATGTTAGGAGTTTGCACCCTTAACACCCGAAAGAAACAAATTCATTTTTATATTTTTTATATTTATTACTTATTAGAATTATCAATATTTTTTAAGTACCTAGCTAAAAAATATTGATGAAATTTTAATCACTTTCCAAAATTTTTATAGGCGTTCAGTATCGTATTTAGAGCCTATTTATGAAGTAAAAAATATAAATCAAGTTCTCACCCAAAAATATTTTGTGCGATATAGTTTTCAATTTTTACGGTCCTAGACCTGTTAAGGTATAAAGGGAAAATCAAAAACTTATGAATAGTATTGTAATGAATTAATAAGATGCGCAACGCGTAAAAAATTGTTGCTAGGCGGCCCTATCAAAAATTTTAGAGAATAATTACTAAATAAAATAATTTTATTTAGTAATGATTTGTTAATAACAACAAAACAAAGTTACTGACTCAATATTAAAATATAATAATAATAATAATATAATAATATTTAACTATATAAATCATTCAAGTACAGAAACGAAACAAAAACTTAGGTACATGTAATCAGTTCCATCAAAAGATAACCTCTAAAGAATAACCTATCTATCTTCAGTTTTGGCATATCGGAGGTAGAAAACAACTTCTGTCTTTGTTTCTCTGGACGGCAAAATCAGAGACAGAAGATGTTTTCAATCTCCGATATGTCAAAACTGAAGATAGATAGATTATTGGGACCGGCCGTAAGTTGTGTTGCTACAGAACTATCCGAACGGCGCACGACAATTCCTGAACAGGGCCGCCAGCGTCTGCCAAAGCGTTGCCGCGAGAAACGAAGTTAGGCGAGCGTGCACGACAATTTCCGAAATCAGTTTCGGTTTCGGCAAAAGTTACGGCCAATTTTGGCCGAAACCGAAACTGCCGCCGAAACTAGATTTTTGGCCGAAACCGAAACCTAACTTTCGGTCGTACACTATGCGTTTGTGGTACCTTCGTTGTTTCGTATTTCCAAAAAACAAGTTCTGTAATAGTTACTTTTGTTTCATGTATTGTTATGACGTGAATAAGTTCCTAAGCAGATTTAAGATGCGCCTTCTTCGGTTATAAGAATAACAATATAATGGTCTCATCACGGAAAGTTCTAGGTTCATTATATGAATAATGTATCATCTATGTGTTTCCGTGGAAATAACCGTATCCCGTGAAATGATATAGGTAATAAATAATGTAAAGTTTCATATATTATATAGATAGATTGGTATTGCGACTAACTGCGTCAACATTCGTCATTATTTCAATTAAAAATTAATAGGGCAGGCTAGCTACGATGCTTGTTGTAAACAATACGTTTAATATTTTATAGCTACTAAACTCGCATCTAAACGGCGTTCTGCTTGGCTTAGCAGATCTCATTTAATGGTACCTGCCTACAGGCAGTTTAAGGTTTCCTTATCACAAAATCACTTTGTCGTCCACGCCGCACGTCCGTACCTATGTCTGTCAAGACCGTTTATCACGAGAACGCCAAAGGTATCCACAAAATTAAAAAAATATATATGGGTATAGGTACTTACTTAGGTTTACATTGTCAGCTTATTTTTAGTGACTGGTGCACATTAATCCCTCGATCGTGAGTTATTCCAGACACAATTGAAATCAATTGTTATCGCGGCACGCGCGTGCCTCCTGGGGGTTGGGTAAAATGATAAAAGTATAGAAAACTACGGGCTTGATACGGTATTAAAGTATTTGTTTAAATGTTTCTTTGAATTTCTAAGTATGAATTAGTTAATATCCCTTTCACATAGTTCTGAGCAATACTTCAAACTGTTACAATTATCTCCTTTATTTTGCATAGTCCTAAAAATGTTCACAACTTGTGTAAAAATGATTCAATGAATATGTCATTATTTAGCGCGTATGATTTTGTAGTTTGTGGTGGGGTTGTGGCCTCCGATTTTAAATTTATCTTTCACTACAATGATATTTATAATCATCATTGTTTCACTATGACCCGTTGAACTTCGTATCACCTATCTATCCTAACGACATAAACATGAAATTGTTGTTATTACTATCTTCCTCCCAATTTTTCCATATTTTCTAACCATTTAAACCTTCCCTGGACTACGACAAACATTTCAAAACCAAAATCTGCTAAATCAGTTCTCGAGTTTTAGCGAGACAAGTCTGTTAAGCTGTCACGCCTAGAACTGCTGAACCGATTTTAATGTTACATATGATGAAGATGATGATTGGTATGTACATAAATAATAAGACCTTGAGTAAGAGCATAGGCTATTTTGTATCACATTGGGCACAGCCTAGTGGTGGAAAACCCGCGTGATATAACGTGAAGTTCACGCAGGCAGAGCCGCGGGCGGAAAAACTAGAAACGAATAACTTTCGAAAATCATGCGCAGTACTAACATTGTCATTGATATACAGGGTGAAATTTTAACCACCTTCCAAATTTTAATATGTCAATCTACGAGACAAAAATCAAATGACGTATTTTTTCTTTTGGTATAGCCCAGTACAAAAATGTCAAGATAAAGCACTTAGAAAATGTCCACCAAAAATCTAAAATTTTTGATACGGCCGCCTAGCAACACTTTTTTTACGCAATGCACATCACATTCATTCATTACGATACTATTCATACGGTTTTGATTTTCCCTTTATACCTAAACAGGCCTAAAACTGTAAAAAATTTAAACTTTATTGCGAATAATATTTTCGAGTGAAAACCTGTAGTGCGATTGTGTAAGGTTGTTCATGGATGGACAATGAATACAATTGATCATCGATCGTATAATTAAATTCTAATTGTGTAATTTTGTCCATTCCATGAAGACCGAAAAGTGACCGGTGGTATAAAAACGTTTCATGGATTTGCGTTTTATTATCGCAAAACATTCGGTAAAACTCATTTTTTTCTAACATAATATTAAATTGTATTCAAATATAAATGCAGGTTTTTAATCAAATTTTACGATTTCAACCCAAAAACAAACTTTATTTCATAAAAACATTGAATTTAAATTAAAAGTTTACCTTTGCAATTGATATAACCAAACGCAAAGAACGAATGAAATACGAGTTTCCTGCTACTCGACAATAGGTGGCGTTAGTGGACTATGTTTTTTATTTCCTAAAAGTTTAACGGCTTCGGACGAGTCCATACAGCCTAGTCTTTTTAGTTATAATGTAAATTTTTTTATACATACAATATCATTTAAACTTGCTTAAACATAATAGCCTAACCTAACCTAAGCCTAAACTAACCTAACTCATTGAAATGTATGGGTGGTATATACATTTCAATGATTACGGGAGTTTTACGCGAGAACGTGGATCAAAGTCGAATAGGAGCGCCTTTTCTTGTGTCTCAGTTTTATTTGATTTATCCTACTCACTGACACATTATTATAACAATGCCACCACTTTATCACAATAAATGCCGCATAAGATAAATTCACAAAATTTCGCAACAAAATCCATCTTTCTCTTCTCGTTTCCCGCGCAATACTCCAGTGGACTACGTAAAGTGTTCTCTGACGTAGTATATTATTTTATTTATGTTCTGTGAATGTCAAGTGTTAACTGTCACAGTGAAACAAAACTTTGCATTTGTTTAAATAAAAACACATGTAATTTAAAAAATAATTAATTAAATTAAAGCGTTCTATCAAAAACAAACATAAAAAATATACCTAAATTAAATAAAGATAAAACAACATTTTCTTTCAAAGAAAATGTAACAATTTGAAGAAATTTGCGTACATAACAGGGTAAAATGTACGATTGTCATGAGTCAAGAGTCACCGCAATCATTTGACATTAGCAATGAGCTCATAAGACTTACGCAATTCGAATTATCTGTCAAAATCATGTACATCATTCACTCATCGTTTAAAATTAACGACCCAATCGTTAACGTTAAATGAACTCCGTACACAATTAGAATTAGCCGTTTGACAGATTATACCGTACGTTATGAACTGTCAAATGAATACGATTGCTTTACACAATCGCACCTCAGAGGTGCGATTGTGTAAAGCAATCGTATTTACATTTTTTACTTCATAAATGGGCTCTAAATACGATACTGAACGCCTACAAAAATTTTGGAAAGTGGTTAAAATTTTACCTGTATGTATTTGTTTAGCATCGACTCAAAAGTGGCTTATTTCATGTTTTCTGTTTATTTTTTTTAAATTACATCTTTGGGGTCACTTATAAATTACGTCACACGATTTTGTAGTTTTTCAGATCCCCCTCTCCCCCCTTGTCACACATTTTTACGAAAATTCCCATACTATTTTGCCCAATGTCACCAAAGGTAAGCCGCCCTCCCCCCCGTAATGTGTGACGTAATTTGTGGACGGCCGGGCCCCCTTAGTATTACTTCTTTATTCACAAGTGACTCTAAAAAAGATAGATATGTATAAAAAAGTATAAAGTCGGTTGACTAGGTGCTTCAAAAGTCATTCGAGGTCATGCATTAAAAAAGAAATAAAAAAGATACTCGTCCACTGGTAGGTATTCTCTTTTTAAGGAACCCTTATAGTTTCACCATATCCATCTGATTGTTTGTGTCTGTGGTTTACCTTAGAAGAATAAAATCATGACAAAGTAATCTATGATAGTTGGCTAAAATATAATAGCACCAGCGCTTCTAGTCCATTAAGTACCTAATAAAAGAAAAGTACAGTCTTTTCTGCACCATTTGCCTAATTTTGGTTGCTAATCCTCTGCTTAGTGTGGGGATTATGCCAAAATACTCCCTTTGGCCTGAAGAAGCCTATGTCCAGCTCTTGTCCAGCTGTGGAATTGTACAGATAGGTTAACTAGCTTTTTGCCCGCGGCTCTGAGGCTTATTCGTAATAAGTAGGAATTCTATCGCTTGCAGATATTAAAAAAAGTTGGTACCTACCTACCTAGTTAGTTTCGAGTCCAGTTTGTTTTTTCGATATGACTAAATTATTCAAATTGTGTTGATGAATATAAATTCGTTTATAAGCTTTAACATTTTATTACCCATGAAATATAATGAACGGCGTTTAATACTATAATGGCTGCATGTTTCATTAATTTTCAATAATAATCTGTAGGTATCTGCAATAACTAATAACCTAGTAGGTACACCTACGTAAGAACAGTTTTACAAAATCCTGTTATTATCGTTAGTTTAACGTTCTGTATAAGTTTTAACCTAGGATAAATTTTAAGTGCCTTCGGGTATTTCTTTTTATCATTTCAATAAACATTAGGTATTAATAACAAGTACTAGTACAATGTAAACATTTTGTACTTATCTCCTTTTGAATCTTCGATTGTGGGTTAGTTTAGTTACGTGTGTGTGTGTGTGAGTGTGTGTGTGTGTGCGCGTGCGTGTGTGTGCGTGTGTGCACTTGTGTGTGTACGTGTGTGTGTGTGTGTGTGTGTGTGTGTGTGTGTGTGTGTGTGTGTGTACTTGTGTGTGTGTGTGTGTACGTGTGTGGAGGAGAAGTAAGACGTTTTGGGTTTACTTTTATAAATAAATCTTTGTAGGTAATAGAACAGAACAACAATTAAAATAAAATATAAATGACATGTTTAATTACAAAGTTCGTACTTACATACAGTCAAAGAATTTAAATAACTATTTAAATAACTTACTTAACCATTTTACGTTCACCGAATCTCACGTCTATTGGGTAACTCTCGTTCTCATCTCCAATCGGTTCTGGATTTGTCTCTCTTTTAGGAGCATTCGCTTCTACTTTATCACCCCCATATTGATATTGGCTAGGGTTAAGAGGCACAAATAGAGGGAGGTCATCATCTGGCTTTTTAGTCGTGAACTCATTACCATGTACGTTAGTATCAGGTTTACGTGTAGGAATATTGTTAGCATTTTCCTTATTTACATCATAAATGCTACCGAACTGCGGAGGTTTTTCGGGCTGCTTAGTTGAGAACTCAAACGTGGGTTTATTCTCAAACGGAGGAGGACTATTAGGTATATTTGCATAATTATTCTGATTCAAGTCCCCGTTGTTAAAAGTTGGCGGTTTGGTTACCTCATTCTGATCAATGTTCTCTTTAGGAGGCGGTTTCGCATTGTAGCTGTTTTGATTGTGATTCCCATTGTTAGGTGATGGTGGAGGCGATACAAAGGTATTTTGATTGTCGTTTCCATTATCGGTGGGTGTATTGCTTCCATGGTGTTGGTTAAAGTTTTCGTTATTCGGTCTGCCATAGTTATTTTGATTAAAGTTTTCATTGTTGTTATTATAAGGATTACCATTGAAGTTTGGCTGTCCTTGTGGGTTATAGCCGTATCCGGGTCTGTGGCTTGGTGGTCTATTATAATTGTTGTCATTCCACGGTTCACTGTTGGGAGGTCCGTAACCATATCCAGGTCTGTTGGGATAGTTAAAGTTTGGTGGTCTATTGTGCCCGTGAGGAGGGTGTCCATGATGGTGATGGTTATGATGCGGATGGTCGTTAGATTCAACGACTACGATGATGGTCTCCGTGGGTTTTTCTGGTCTATAACCCCCGTTGTTTGGCACAGGATATTGATGATGCGTTGGTGAGTGACCAGGCTGCACATGGTTGATTTCGAGGTGCCCACCCAAATTGAGAGCACCCTGCGCTAATCCACCCAAAACATTGTGTACCTTCGTTCGTAGTTCGTGAGCCCCAGACAGGAGTCCTCCGAGCACGCTGGGCGGACGTTCGTGGCTGTCACATCTCGAAGACACCATAAATAAAACAAAAAATAACACTTTTTTCCTCATTGTGCACTATTCGAACAGCCACTGTAAGTCAGACTGAGTTGTTGTGATGAGTTGCGATCGGCTGAGCATCACAGTAAAACCAGTTTTGCCACGGTATTTCACCGTGTTATAATACGTTTAAGCAAAAAATGTGTGTATTTATTTAGAACTTATTAGTAAACCGAAAGGTTGACCGTACGTTTCCACTGCTGAACTCTCTATTATAAATACAAAGTTACTAGTTTTTTGTCACAATTAAATACATGTAGGTTGGAAGAAATACTGGTGATGTCATGTTAGACTATGTAAGTTTAGGCGGGTAAGTAGTAAGTATAGTAATAAAAACCTCTTTACTACATCAAATCAGACTGTACATCTTATAAGTAATAAGTACTCGTAAATAGGTATAAAACATGTCTGAATGTTAATTACGATTCCAATCATGACTTGATTTATACGTTTTATTCTTATAGATTATTTTATACAGCGTCTTTACGGATGTCAATATCATATTGCACATCTCCACTGTCATTAACGTTTTCCTGTTTATTGAAAGTCGGAGCGACGGTGGTCACCTGTGCATTCGTCATCGGAAGCGTTGTGGTTACTTGTGGCATGTTTTTATTGAGCGGCGCGACCGGATCCTTGTCCTCAGGTCTCGTGTCACCGTGGAACTTCGTACCACCTTGATTGTAACCCTGATGAGGTCCGTTGTGCTGTCCATGGGTGATAATAGGCCCCGGATGACTCAAATCTTGACGACTTATAAAATCTTCGAATTTCCCGTGCAAGTTTTCTACGTTAATGATGCCATTATCAGGAATTTGAAGTGGCATCGGGCTTGGAAGGGCTTGGTAAAAACCTTGGCTGGGTAATGAGTTGACGTTCGGCAATGGAGTATGTATGGGATTTAGATAATGATATACTATTTTGTTGTATGGTAACACAATTTGATGCTTCTGAAATTGCGAATTCCAGTTTAGCGGAATATTATTAATGTTAAGCGGCCGAATTCTATTAGGACCGGTCTGTCCCGTTATAACGCCGTTGAAAATTTGCGGATTTTGTGGCACAATGAGCCCATTGGGCAACGAGTATTTATAATACACAATGTGAGGTTGGTTGCCGTGGTTAAAACTCCCAGACCATGACCACGAGTTAAAACTTTGTCGACCTTCAGAGACTCTTGAAAATACACATGGAACCATCAAGATGAAAACCACTAAATTCGCGCACATTGTCACAATACACTTGATGTGATGAGCAGTCTTGAATAAAACTTCCTTAGTATGAACAGTCAATATATTGTAGAAATCACTGCACAATTAAAGTATCATTAGGAAAGTGATTTGTACGTTCAATTAGGTAACTCCTAAAGGTTTTTTGTTATGACGTTTTGGATTTTAGTCTAACGCGGTATGGAATGTCAAAATTTAAATTTGTCTACCCATTTCTTTATCGAATCTACCAATTTAATGTTGATGAATCAATTTGATTGGCAATTTGGCATGACTCATTTATTGGAAAAAATATGACTAGGGAGACCTAAATCAGGTACTTACCAACTGGATTAGTATAAATAAGTATTGTTAATCAAATTCAAGAAGGTAAAATTTTGTTTAACTCCTGAATCGTTTGTGTAAATTGCTTAACATCAGTCGTATGGTCTCCTAAGAATTCCCGAAGAATCTGATCAGTAAAAGAAAATAATCAAATACATTGACTGTATATTGACAAACTGTTGCCATAATGCACAATTGATTGTATTAAATCGATACAGTAAAAAACATTAATATCGTTGCAAAATTATGAGTTTAGGAAAAATGAATAATCAAAGTCTTGGTTTAAAAACTGTATTAAACAACAGGAAATATTAACGTAAAAAGACCGTGTTATCAGCAAAAATATAAAGAACAATTTTTAGTGCTAAAGACGATAGCTGTGGGAATAATTTAAATATAAACATTAATTTAAATAACAGTAACATTTCTTTTACAAATGGACTAATAGAAAGTATGCACTGGCAATAAATAAGTTTTCATTCAATATTTGTAATTAAATAATTAATTTCTCACTTTAATAGAAATATTATTTTAATGGAATATAGGCTAAAAAAACAGAGTAACATTTTACAACCCGTATTTACCTAAAAATGATTGGTACTTAAGTATTATTAGTAGGTATGTATTTGGTTTCGGTAACATAATTCGGTAGGCAGACCGTGTATATTTTAATATTCGAAAAAAAAGTCGATTCGACGCGTAAGTAAATATTTTTGGGCATAGGTAGTTGTATAACTTTTAACAAATATTAAGTCACCTAAATTGCAAACAATTAAACGGAATATCTTTATTACTTATTTATTACCAGTGCAGCAGTGCAACATAAATAATTTATCTACTTAAAAATGTACTAAACGGGTTCCGTAATTCTAATTAAAAAAAAAACACCTAGGGGTATTAACGCGCGACAGCCGGCTGTCGCGATAACAAATGATTTTAATTGTGTCTGGAATAACCCACGCTCAAAGGGTTAAGAAATATGACTGTGTAGTTTAAGTAATATCATGCCCAAAAAGTATCTTTCGTTTTTATTTGTTACTGTTTAAAATTACTTCGGAAAGAACAAACAAATCCGTAGTTATTCTGGCCGTAAAGCGATTTTTCTTGTAAACGCAATAAAAAATAGTGGTCGTGTAACAAAGTCAATGGCTTGAACTCCTTGAACTCGAGCGTTGAAGTGTATGTAACTCGTTTATGGCTCAGAACGAATCATTGCTTTTAAAAGGTAGATTTGTTTTTGTTGGGTAAAAAAGATGTATTAACACATATACAATTAAGTATAATTGTCCGCTATTTGATTTGTTTATCCATGCTCCTTTTGTACGAAAAAAATAAATACGTCGGATTGTGAAGTAACACTAGGGTATTTTTTATTTATTTTAATTATAATGACCACAACCAAAACTTATTTCAGTTTTTAATAAAAACTACGTCGTGACCTTGACCTTTAGTTGACTTGACTTGTTTATAAGTATGATATCTATTAAGTAAGATAAGTACATCAGCTATGTTTTTTTTACACGTTGTTGTAGGAAATAAGCTTCTTTAATCACTGGTAGGGAATGAATGACGACCTCCGAGTGGCTAAGACACAGGTTCTCAAGGTGATGCCAAGCTTTAAGGTGCCGGGTTTGATTCCCTAGACGTGTCGATGTAAAAATCACTTTTATTGTCTCGAGTCTGTTAAATGGACCTAAATTCTGTTATTTTATTTTAAGCAATTAAATTACGGGTTTAAATTTGAAATGAAAACTATCGACGATTTTTTAAAATCTATTTGTCATATTAAATTTTAATTACTTACTTCATTATAATGATAGATTATTGATATTTAGGTGAATAATAGTAGAAATACGGAACCCTACAAAAATACTATAATATAATAATAGCAACTTGCAGCAGTTCATAAACATAGCCTACAATCTTAAATATTATAAGGCACATCATAGCTTAGGTATAGTTTGTTAAACACACATTAATTACTACTAGGACTTGTCACTTATTGACATAAAATAGTACGTTTATAGATTTGTTCACCTTAGCGCAAGAAGCAAAGACACCACCAAGCAATCAGTCGTATAGTAAATCAGAAAAATCTTAATTTCGATTTAAAATAAATTAAACGATATTTACAATAAACGGCCATATTATCATTCACTGTTTTGTTTTGTGGACTTCGCTTTGTCTATTTATATTGCCTTAGCAGCAGAGATTATACACGGTTCATTTTCAACCACCTGTAAAACGAAGCCCACGTACAACGTAACCATTATGTGTAACGATGTCTTGGCAGTATTATATTCAGATTTTTACCAAAAAAAATTTTTATATATATTTTTTATATTGATTCAGCTATTTATTTTGAAACACGCTGTGACGCGCACAGATGTAACTGATGTGACCGATATCTTGTCACAATAAAATGGTCATTTTAATTACACCGAGATAATTATTGTTTTGTTGTGCATATACCTATCGATAGGGAAAGTAATATACTAGAGTTCCAAACTTCCAATCTTCATAGTAAAGATCGTCCTCCGGAAGAAAGCTAAAATTCTGTATTAAGCATAAATGGCATTACTGTGCGTTCGTGTTAAATCAAAAGAGACAGAAAATCTTTTTCTGCTGCGGCTATTTGCAGACTGTTCTGCTATTTCCGTAGCACTAGTGTCGCAAAGCATGCTTTTGCCTGTTAGTTATTGCACAGGTAAGATAATACTAAAGTAGTTATTGTAAAAAATAAAGCACGTACTTACTTCTGTTTAACGTACGGCATTTTTTGTAACGATTTTTAAGAATAAACAAATAATACACATTTTTTTAGTTTCAATATAGAAAGTAGAAATACTAATAACTTGCTTTAGATTTGTCTTGGCCTTTACAATAAAAGCTAATAAAGCGCCATCTAAGGGCACGTTAATGTCATGGTCAAGCCTGCAAGCCTTGCTACTTGCAAATGGTTCTCTTATTATTGTTGGATAGGTCACAAGATTTCGATTGTATTTACCTTGTTCTATGATTTTATTCAAATTGAGACTCCTAGCGCAATCTCTCGTAATATTTTGAAAAGATTATGGGAGGACATTTCTTGACTAGCGATTGGAACTCTAGTATATTACTTTCCCTATGATGTAACATACCTACTTTTATAAAATTGTACGGCTAAGATTATGTCGGTGTTGCCAGTTGGACAGACACCTTTAGCCGTTTTAAATTAGACAAGGCTTTAACTTAGTCTATATTTTCGCAGTAATAACGCCCCGTTGGTCTGGTGGTATACCGGGCCAAGATCTCGGGTCCCAGGTTCGAATCCCGGATCGGGCAACAAAAAGTTTCGAATTTTCGAACGTTGCTCGGGTTTGATCACCAACCCGCATTTGGCAAGCGTGGTGATTATGCCAGTGCACCCATCATTACTGTGGTAAATTGAATTCAATGATGCAGGCCTTTTCCCTGCAGTGGGATGATTATAGGCTGTTACTGTACAAGTTTAACATAATATCACTATTTTCTACTGGGTACCTACTGTATTAAGTGAATCAAATCCAGAGTACTTCGTTTTATGCAATCAGTAACAAGATAACAACATTTGGGTACATTTACATAATTTAGAACTGATACGCCACCAGTTAATGCCTTCGGCAATTTTATATACATAATTATATCATGTGTCCGTTTAATTGCTATCATAGAAAAAAAAACGTAACATTTATGGTGCAGCTGCGATGAACTGTACGAGTGTCTAGTATATACTTTAGAGAACCAGCAAGTAAACCTACACATAAAAGCTTAATAGATTTTAAACTTTAATACCAAAACATTAAGAGATGTAATGATGAAGACGATTTGAAGTTGCATGAAATACAAACAATGAAATATAACATTTTTAATCTGTAAATCTAACACTAAGACCGTTTTTCGATTGTGTCAACGCTTATTTTGTAATAAATACATGAAGAAAAAATTTTTTTTTATTTTAGATTTTACATCAGTGTTTGGACATAGTCTTATAATTACCCTTATTCGATGTTTCTACGGTGTTAAGTACACAATGGCCTACGGTACAGATAACAAAATATAGCACCATCTTATATTTCTAACAACTCTTCTAACATAGTTATTATTATCGAACATATGACTTAGATACATTTTGATATAAATTCGGTCATGTACTACTTGACTACGGTTAGACATGAACATTTTATATTCTATACAATAATGTAACGATGAACACATGAAACTAAATATTACAATCTAAAATTATGAGATTACTATTCAAAATACATGTCGTCTGTGGTTAGGAGAGATTAGGAAGACTGTACAATGAGAACTGTATGATTTAAATCCTTTCAAATATTACAGTCAATTTTAGTCGTAAGGTGACAATTATGATCAAAATGATTAACACTTTACCTATTGTGTGATCCTGATCACAAAGAATATTTTACTTGAACAAGACGTTAGTCGTTGTCATTTTGACTTTTTATGTCATAAAAATATATTCACAGTTGAACTATTATATTGAATAGTCTTATTTATCTATGAGATTTTGCATTTGAGATTAAGATAGAGATAAGAGATAAATTAACTTACAACATTTTGACAGTTTTACCCCCATTCATAATAACGCAAACAGTCTAATAAACCTTTTTTAGCTATCAGATTGTTAGCGATAAGAAAGAACGAGACAAAACAGTGTAATAGATAAAATAGGTTTATTAGACTGTTTGCGTTATTATGAATAAGTGGGTTAGTGTTTATTGCTCATTTAATAGATATACCGAAAATCAGAGGCCGCTCTAAACTATAAAATAACTAAAACTACACATATAAATAAGCAATTATCATTAGCATTTGGTACAAAGCAATAGTTTTTTTAATATTTTGCATGGCCCTGAAAATATACACAACTCGTGTATTAATGCTTAAGAATGTTAACGTGGTGTGCTTTTGCAGTAACTAGCCGCCACTGATTTTAGATTAATTAATTAATAGTGCGTTTTATGATTTTGACAGAAAATCAGTTAATGGTAATGCCTTCCACTATTGTATTGATTGATTAGTATTCACTAATATTAACTTTAGCAAAAAACTATAGAACGTACATATTAGCGATTTTGAGATTTGTGGAAAAATCTGTTATGGTCTACTGGCCTTATATTTTATGTGTGACATTTGGTTGAAAAGTTGCCGATTTTGAGTAGCACGCGTTATAAAACATATTGCCTAGTTTTCTTTTTTGCAGAAAACAGCAATTCTCATGGATTAATTAACAAATGAACGTTCTAATCATATCCATGAGAGTTTACTTCCGAAAAAAAGTAATTTTTTTTTGGTGAGAATAGTTCTTGTAGGTCAACTGTCAATGGTCATTTTGAACTGACTGCAAAAATGGTCTATTTATATGCTCACGTTGTCACTGATGGTGGCTATGGGCGCGGCTTGTGCTTTCTCCGCGTGGTGCAGCGGGCATGGCGGTCTTTTACCGCTGCGTTTAGTTCTAGAATGTGGCTGAAGTGGTTTGGGTCTATGCGACTGTGGCGCCCCCTGATACTTTGTCAAGTCGCCGGCCGAGGCGGATTTATCGAACACCTTTCGGTTCCCGGCCGGCTTGGGCCGTGGTCAGTCGATTACGTGTTTTATTTTGACGTACAGCACGCAGGAGAACAGGAACCCGAATATGGGTATGACGGACATCCCCACGCCGACGGCTGCTAGTATTATTAGATGGTCTCGTATGTGGTTCGTGAAGTGGCGTATGCAGCCCTGAAAAGAAAAGATAAATACCATTAATTGTATAAAAGAGTTTGGCTTAGCATGTATCTTTTATAACACTACTTGCTAGTGTAAATTGAAAATACATTTCTTTGAATAAACATGTCGACAGCTTTAGGTGGGACAAGAACAACCTTCCTATTACCGGGCGACTGCTTACCAACTAGCTACCAAGAGTACCAAGACATTATTTATGTCGACTAATTTATGTGGGATTGTGAGTAAAAGAATGATCATAAGAGACTGACTGGAAGAGTGATTGATCGGTATGAACGATGAAATACGAAGATGGTTTGAATGATAAGAGTAAACGTACGAACAAGAGTAGAGCGATGTTAAGAATGAGTGAAGAGAATGAGAAGATGGAATATTTTAAGGACTTGGAGGATCGCGGTGAAAGTGTGTAGACGTATGTGGGTTTTATATTATTATATTTTTAAGACGTTAAGTTGTCGAAGACGGAATAATATGAATTAAAGATGAAGAATTAAAAAGTGTTGAATAAATGTAGGATCGCGAAAGTTAAATAACTTTCGCGATCCTACATTTATTCAAAGTAAAGTCTATAATCATCCCAGTGCTAGGCAGGGGCGTGCACAGCAATTCTAGGTAGGGTACGCAGTACCTACCTACGTCAAAAAAACATATCAATTTCAAAACATTTTTATACAAACAAGTGATGTTGAGCATAACAGCCGTATTTGTATAAGTAATTATGATTTCCCCCCCTCTTCAATGTCTTAAAATGTCTGTTCAAACTAGACCCTAAGCAAAAATTTAGAATTTTCAATTACAACTCACAAAAGTAACATAAAATTGCAAGCCATTTATCCATTTACAATACAATTCATAAGTAAGTGAATGATTCTGACACTTTTTATATTCCGAGAACCTCTGCTTATTTTGCCATATATTTCACCTTATTAATTGTAACAAATGCTCGTACGGTAGCCGCGCAATCATTTTTGCAAAGTCGCGCCTATTGCACGGACATAAGATGCAAATTAGGCTAAACGGTGTTAGTGGTCAGGGAGGCACAGTGCGATTGTGCCTCCTTCCGCTAGAGAAGCTGCTGAAGCGCGGCGTTTTTGAATCGGTGTATCAGGGCAGTATGTGCGATTAATTCCAAATGTTTTAGTTTTTTCTATAATGTTATTTTTTTTTTATTTTTTTTTATTTTTTTTTTATTTTCAAGGAAAACAAACAGCTTTTATATAACAATAAACACAGGTCGCAAGGACATAAATAAACACAGTAAGCCTAAAGTTTTCACCGATAAGAATTTAATTTAATTATTAATAAACTATAGAATTAGACACCAATAATTAAGGGATTGATATTTTATCAAGTTAGGCGTAGTGAGTGCAGGGTATGCACAGCTTATTTGCCTTTATGGAGTGCACGCCACTACTGCAAGGTAAAGGCCTCCTTCCTTAAAATTACTACAGCAATGATGGGTAAAGGAATAATCATCACATCAAGCTAGCCAAAGTCAAATGTAATGAGCATAGTTCGAAAATTTGTAACTCTTGTCAGGACTCGTGGAACGAACCCAGGACCCTGAGATCTTGGCCCTGTACTTAATTAAACCACTAGACCGATGGGCGCTTATTAAATAAAATTAAGTCATACATAGATCTATCGTTTTTTAGGGTTCCGTACCCGAAGGGTAAAAACGGGACCCTATTACTAAGACTTAGCTGTCTGTCCGTCGCTCTGTCACCAGGCTGTATCTCAAGAGCCGCGGTAGCTAGACAGTTGAGATTTTCACAGATTGTGTATTTCTGTTGCCGCAATAACAACAAATACTAAAAACAAAATGAAATAAATATTTAAGGGGGGCTCCCATACAACAAACCCCCTTTTTTTAGCCTTTTTGGTACGGAACCCTTCGTGCGCGAGTCCGACTCGCACTTGGCCGGTCTTATTAATTTAAAAACACTTTGCACTTACAATTACATTAGACCAATGGGGAGACAATCACAATATTTTATTGGAATCTGTGAAACTTACAATATAGTAAATGTTGGAGGGGTGGTCCCTCGCCCCGCAGCGGGTGGCCACGGTCTTGCAGCACGAGTCGGGCACGAGCAGGCGCGGGTCGTGCTCGTGCCACGCGCTGCGGCGCCAGTCCTGGAAGCGCACCGCGCCGCAGCACTTGAACTGAAAAGCGGATAGTATTAGCGCTGACCGCAGAGCACGGAAAATAGGTTAAAAAGGCGATGTAGGCGATGCAGGCGTGCCACAGAGGTTATGAGCAAATGCTCATACTTCTGCCCAAACATGAATGTAAGTGAGCATTGTGATTTCTTTTGACGTTGCGCGATCAATTGGGTTGTGCGACGTCAAAAGTAACCAATCACAGCGATCACTTACATTCTTGTTTGGGCAACAGTATGAGCATTTGCTCATAACCTCTGTGGTGCGACGTCATAAGAATTCGCTTGTTTGGCGTTCTTTAAACTCGTTTATGTGTGCAAAGCTTGTGTTTACTATGTGCACAAGTAGTAGTGGTCCGTTCTCATACAAATAGCGCAAGACAGCCGTTCTAACCTCTTTAAATGTTCTGTGGCACTGACCTATCGAGACTTTGTGATTGGACTGAGTACATTGGCACCATTGATATATTATAAAAATCTAGATGCACAGTCAGCGTCGAAAAAATGGCCCAAGTAACATAGTGCACTTGAAATTTGATTTTGAAATAGAAGCATTTGACATAGTGCACTTTTAGTACAAACTTTATCAATGGACTAGATACAACATGACATAAATATCCATACAATTGCATCCTGACATAAAAAGGCCGAGTTAATGGTTGACACTGGCATAAAATCATCGTCAATTATTTAATCGAGGACAAATTTTAAGTGTCATTTTTATATCGGACTGTGTATCCTGTTCTTGTTACCGATAATTGGCACTTATTACTTTTCTTAAGAAATAAGAGGATATTTTTACCGACTTTTATAAATATCAAGAAGCGAAAAACCTGGCATCAAATAGAGATACATTAAAAAAGCCAAGCAATACTTGTAGCGTCTAAAAACCACTAGTGTTGTAACCTACCTCTGTCTGCATGCGGTCTACAGCGTCAGTAATGACGGTGTCCAGCGCGTAGTTCGACAGGAAAGTGTTGTTTAGTTCGGCGCGGAGTTCACTTTCGACGGCCACCTCGTAGTAGTACGCCAGCCCGCCCGCGCCCGCCTCCAGGATGAACGTTATCAACAGGAAATATGTATACTGAAAAAGAAATACACAGGCATTTTTTAAATTTAATAATAGTACTAAATTTACCACGGCAACACCCTAGTACATATGCGAATAAATACTAATGATTATTGCGGTATTTAATTAGGGTTTAATCTGGGCTTATATTCATACAAAGAAATATCTAAGTATATTATAGACATCTAAATATCTACACGCGGCGTACTGAAATCGACCAGTTTTAAGTAAATTTTGTCTAAGTACAAATAATGTTTAGTAGTGCAGGATTAAAATACTAGGATTGTTGCAAAGAATAAGCTTAAACATATTTTTAAATGTGTACTTGAAGTACACTTTAAGTAACTTACGCATAATAAACTCGTTCTATTTTCAGTCTTGAGGCCGCAGCAGCCGAGGGCGCACAGTGGGACCCCCAACCCGCCAGCTATGATGAGGAGGTACGCGATGGCTGGGTACGTCGGCGTTGGAAGCAGGGCCACGAACCTATGCCGGGACGCCACGGTCCACGCACCTACTGCTAACACACCGATGCCTGCAAACTGTAGGAGAAAAACTGTGTAAGGGTAGCTACACACTTAAGCGGGCAGGAATTAATCGGCACAGCCGGGCGGTGAAATCGAATATATGTAGATGAATATTCGGGAATCACAAACCGCTCGGCAAATTTAGTTCAGTTAAAAATGTGGGACGAATACGAATTGTTGTTAGTTTCTGCAAGTTTTGTTGTTATTGCTGGATCTTTACTACGAAAATCCCGACGATTCTGGGTGCGAAGTGGCCTTCGGCTTTTTCGTTCCATAACGAATGCCGAACCGAATGATATGTCAACGCGAATGAACTAACCTATCGGCACAAGCCGATAAAGTGCAGTAATTACTTCGGGTCGACTTTGTTGTTCGATAAATACTGCCGAACCGAATATGCCGACCCACTCGTGTGTGTAGCTACCCTAAAGTTACGTCAATGTAGCACACATATTTTATGTCAAAAATCATATTTACAAGCGACTTCATTTACTGTGGTAATTTATTTAATAATATAGAACTCAGTATTTCTGCCGTCTGGAACCTAGAACAGTTTAAATATACCAACATTAAGTTAGTGATTCCGGAACAAAAATAAAACCATCACAGCAGTAGAAGTGGGAGTGAGAAATATACCAGCGAAATTCCTCTTTGACCTACTAAAAAAGATCGACCATCTTTGATGATTTTAAATAAATATTTTTCGAATGCGATACTAGAAGATCGCATTAAATATTGTTAAGCAGGCAAGAAAACTTGGGCTGTGTAAAAGGGCGAAGGAACCTCTTAAACCTATACCTACTGTCTGCTCAGAGTACCTTCTTAAGACCTGGCACCGGCACGTTTGTAATGTGTATCCATTTATATAACGTTTAGAAGTTTCATATTATCTTATTTATCACACCCTTTGATTCTGTTGTTACATTTAAAACTGATTTGTAACTGCTATTGAAATAAATTTCTTACCAAAAATACAACGTTGAAGATATGGAGGACGCATTTCAGGAAGTTAACACTGCAGCAGTCCGCGTCTCTCGATTTCCTAGGTTTTATTTTCTTCTTTTTTCCTAACAGTGCGTTGCCATCTTTTTTTTTCTCTTCTGCCATATTTGGCGCGAAGAACTCCTAGTTAGACTTCTGATAGTTCATGTTTGTCCTGGAAAAGAAAACAACATAGGATTTGCATAATTCAGCTAGTAATAAGGGCTTAACAGTATTAGCGACTATGTTATACTTACTGGGAAGTTTAAACCCGGATTCGTGTAATTAAGTTATAAGGTTTCTTTTTTATGTACTTATAAATACGGTGTATAAAAAAAACATAGTAACGAATTACATTATTTATTATTAATTAGCAAGGCCTATAAAATATCTTATAAAAGGAATATAGTACAACACTTATTCTAAAATTAGACAACAGAATGTCAAAATAATTGATCCGCAATTAGTACAGTTTAAAAAATGTATATGCCATAGAAAAAATAATAAATCCATGAAGATTGTCTCCGATGCAAAAAATATATACAGCATGTTTGTAAAAAATTAATAGAATGTGTATCAGAATCACTTTACATTCAGTCCATGATTTAATCACATGTATGTAAATTCATTTATTTATTACACTACAATTACTATACCAGTGTTTTATAATAGTCAATCCTTTGGATAATAAGTATGCATACATACAAAATGAATACATAGCATTTTTTCCAGTAATTTCAAATACAGATGTAAACAGTAAACCGCCAAGGTCATTTACATGGATTTTAAATTAGATTTCATTAATTAGTTGAAGTAGGTATCCTAGCTATTCATCATATTGCGCCAGTGTTGTTTCCAACTTATCAACAATTTTTTTGTAAAAAGTAATTTGTTGCCTTAAGAATTTCTGCATTGTTGCCTTTATGTCTGTGGTCCTTTCAGCCTTAAAGTGATTAATTTCGGCAAGAAGAGCATAAGAAATTACATCTGTTCTTCGCAGTACTTCGTTTAGCTGAGCTACTTCCATCTTGTGTTCGGCCGTTAATCGTTCACACTCTCGTTTCTTTTGTACTGCTCCCTTATGATTCCCTAGAACATCAGGAAAGCTGCCGACAATACCTTTGTATAGATGGAATTTGTCACCTAGGGGTTCCCAGTCATACTTGGGTTGTTCGTCATACATACGTCCAATCTCAATATAAGCTCCTCCAGTAAGTTTTATGGCTGAAGTCAATTTTGATGTTGAAACTATAGTTCCTTCATCTAGGCTGAGAGCATTTCCTAAGTTGTAAAATGCTTCACCAACTTTTTGGCAATCCGTTTTATAAGGGCCTTGAAATCTCTTAGTTTGTGCGAGACACATGTTAGACACAGATTTTACAGATGTATCCATACTACTTACAAATGTGTGACATTGTTCAGTGATCTGGTCCACTTGTGATTGTAATAAAGCTTTTTCAGGTACGACTAATGATATACAATAATTGAGGCCTAACAGGGCATCCCTTTCAGCTTGCCTCTTACCAGCTTTCCATCTTTTCTCATCAGTGCAAGTGAGAAAATGTTGCCAGACTTCACTTTTTGATAGTACTGGGTGCCTGCACATCCAATCAACAAACTCTTGCAATTGAACCCTTCTACGTTCAATTAACTGTTCATCATAGCGGCCAGATATTTGCTTATCAGGCAAAGGTGGAATGGGAATGAGTGTGAACTTCTCCTGTAACCTTTCATGTAACCAGTCAAAGTGTTTGTATCTTCTAGACACTTGTATGTTATTAAAAGAGGGAGTTAATTGATATGCTATGAAGCTCTTGATTCCTTTGAATTTAGATTCTTTCTTTGGAGATGCCACTGTAACACAATATGGTTGTGGCAAGGGTGCCCAGACATATCCCTCCTCGTCCTGAACTATGTAAACCTTTTCAGAGTCCGGTACTTCTACGTTTAATGTGCCAAGCAGGTAGCTTTCTCCACTGATTTTAGATGAAGGAGCAAATTTATTTTTGCGCACTGTTCCTCCTGATGATCCATAGTTGGATGTTGTGTCATCACTGATTTGGTGATTGTACTCACTGATTGGCATCCCAGGTAATGGAGCTAGTGGCACTTGTTGAGCTTGGTGTGCTTTTTGTTGTGCCGGGCCTATCTCAGAATATGTGTCATCATCCCAATCTTCATCCCAGCCATCATCGTGAGATGTAGCTCTCTGGTAGTTGTTATCACCAGCACTATATTGTTGATCACCCCAGTCATCGGCAGCTTGGTCATATCTTGGAGCTGCTGGTGCTGCTTTACCATGAACGGCATCTTCTGGAGTAAGTTTTCTCACATAGGCTGCAGGAAATAGTCCTGTCTCCCCTTTAGAATTTTTTCCTTCCCACCAACCTTCACCTATCTCTGTATTTAATAGAGTTAATATTTCACCAGCTGAGATGGACATCTCTGTGGTACCGGGCTCACCCGTGAATTCATACAATGCTTGCACTTGGGCCGTCATTGCAGACCCTGTTACCTACAACAATATGAAACAGATTATTACATAAAGTACACAATATTAAAGAAGGATTGAGATATACAAGTACATACACTATCTTATCTCTGTTATCTAGAAAAGTTGCACAGAAAATTGATAGTACACGTTTTCACTAATATTAAGTGTAGTTACTATCAGAACATTATATTTGGGGCGTCTGTCAATCGCGAAGGAACTGACACAAATCTCTAATAGACCTCAATTAAGCATGCTTGGTAATTGACAATGTGCTCATACGCTCATTGTTTTTGGCATTCTAATACTTTAGAAATGGGAGCAACGACATTTTAAATGACTTACTATTGTAAGAGAACAATAACATGAGCTAGTGTATCTTCTAATGTGTATCACATTGAAAATCATATTTTACTTGTGTTCGAAATCCACACAACATTATTAGGAATTTACGGTTTGCAAGTGGACTTTATATCGATTTCTCATTAGCAAAATGATGCGTAAAACGTTTAACATTATTTTTTTACCCATAAGAACTCACATAAATAAGAATTTCAACGATTTGTAATGGAATTCAATGACGTCAATTCGAGTAACAAAGATCGCTTAGGATATACGACATTACACTACGTGTTGGTGACCAATTGAATCACAAAAAGACTAACACTTAAATAGCATGCTTTAATAAAATGTTACTTACTTTGATCACAGTTATCAAAATAAAACCGAGGCGGATACACTGATTGATTGTACAGTCATCAGAATGACAGTTGAGTGGTGTTTAGTGATGACATTAAGATCAGACTGAATGACAGATGCTCGTCCGGAACTTGACAAAATTCGTTTATTGGATTGACTAGACAACTGGTATCATAACTTACTGCAAGTGACCAATGGTGTGAGACGATCAATATGTGTCTACAAGTTTCTTGTTGATTGTAACCAATGGTAGTTTAACTATGAAGATAGCTAACAACGAGTCTTGCTTGCGTATGGTAGTAGAGAGCCATACATAATGTTGTCAGAATTAATTTACAGATGGCGTTAAATAGCGATACTTGAAAAGTAGTAAGCAAATCGAATAAGCAAACGTTTTACTACGAAATCTTTCGGGATTATCCCGTACCTACATTTTTCCGGGTTTTTTTTTTCTATTTTCTATTCCAGTATGTAATCTATCTCCCTGCCAAAATCTACTTAGATTCTCTAAACCGTTTCAGGGTGATTGAGTAAAATATCCTAAGATTTTAATTTTAATAATTTTATTAAGATTTAGTCACATACAGATATCGTTTTTTTTATAAACACTTTGTCTTGCGTGCGTGTCATTAAATTTTCTATAATTGGTTTTGCCAGTTTATGGCTGACAAGTGGCCGACACAGCTTGTGTTTTGCAAAAAACAAAGTAAATAAATATCCAACGTTTAAAAGGAAACTAACGGGTAATATTTCTAAAAAAATCACAAAAAATTACAGAGTTTTAAGTAGTTCATAGTTAAAAGTGTAGAATATTGAAATAAATGGGTAGGTTTACATATTAATAATTACAAAAACATGCTTGTTTTTCTAATGTGGACTACCGTTTCTTTGCTCACCAGTTGGCGCCACTGTAGACTGAGGTCCGGAGGTATAGCAGTCAAAGGCGATTGGCTGGCGCCGAAACAAAGTGTTATATCTTGAATCTAATTAAGGTTATATTGTTTATAAATAACTATCTTGATATCAACCATAGATATAGGATACTCTACGTTTATGATATCAACAAACTAACTTCTGAAATAGTTGCTCTTGAGGCCGTCTATTTTTGCGCTTTTTCTTAATTCCGCTTTTAAAACGTTCACATTAATCGCCAAATAATCCATATTTGCTATATTTTACGATGGAGATCACTGCAATGCAACAAATTCCGCTAAAACCAGTACAAAGTGAATGATATTGGACCTCACGCGACACAAGCGCCTCTAGTGGCAAATTTACTAGCGAGTAGCGATAGCCCCCATTATAAAAGTAGTGCCGTGTAGTGGCGGTACAAAAATAGAATAGCACCACGTTTTCTTTTTAGAGGTGTCGTAGGAGGTGACTGACTAAAGGATTATCGCCTTTAGAGGATGACGGGCAGCAGCATCTGTTCATTTCACTATTAGTCAAACAATCGCCACGATTATGGAACAATCCTTCTTTTAGAGAGACCTGTGTCCAGCAGTGGACTTATGAGGGCTGATAATGATGAAGAATAAAAGTAGGTAGTAAAAATTTTAGGCTGTTGAACTTTGACACTGGGTGATTTCCTACCTACTATCTACTATACACGGAAGTTTCACTTTTCAAATTTTCTTCCTTATGTATGACCATCACATTTCTCACTTCACTGAAATTCATGTTTTTGTGTTAGAGTAATGGTTTTCGTCAATACTTAATATTGTTAGTAAAATTGAATGAATTGAAATGTGATATGTTTCACTATCTTAGTTTACTAGTTATTAAAAATGCTGAAGTTTGGATCAAAGTTTGTTTGTCAATCTCGCCAAATCTACTGAACGGATTTTGATGAAATTTAGCAAGCAGAAAGATTGTATGTAGGCTGGAATAGAGCGTAGGTTACTATCCCAGAACAGTTTGTTTGTATAAAACATGCCACAAAATATGTTGTTACTACATATTAGCATTTCAAAACTCAAATTACTCGATTAATTTAAATATTAAATTATATTACTTATTCTATGTTAAGTTGTAGCTATAGACTAAGTATATTAAGGTATACTAGTTTATGTTTGTAGCATTGCAGCCAGTCTATTTTGAATATCTGTTAGGTTGTAGTTATTATTTTGATTAAAACTTAGGTAGGTACTTGCTCTGTCTTCACTGAAGCAAAATTCAATGGTTGATTGACTTGCAAAGAAATGCTTGCTGAATAAATTCTATAAGGCGTCGAGTCCGATCATGTTGATTGAGTGCCTTATTTATATATTTAAAAAAAGAGGGCACATAGTAGATCCCTAAATAATAATAAAATAAAAATAATAAAAGTTTTATTTCGTCTACAGAATGCCTTACAATAGTTATAATTGATACTACGTAGTGAGTATTTTAAAACACTCGTAAGCCCCGTTCTTTCAATAATAATAACATCAATCTTAAATATACATGAATAGTAGGGGTAATTATTTTATTTCTATTAATAGCAACAGCTTTTATAGGTTATGTTTTACCTTGAGGACAAATGTATTAATAATAGACAAGGAACAAGAGTTTCGTATTTTTGAACATTCTACGGGTTTTCATCAATCCACATTTGGCAAGCGTGGTGGTTACGCTGCACATTATTCCTGCTGTGGTAACCTAAATTCAATTATGGAGGTCTTTGTCCTGCGTTGGGATGAACTATACTTTCTTACTTTAAATAAGTTACATTTGCAACAAAACGTTAGTGCATTGGTACTCAACCTTTTTTTAATACGGGCCTCAAACACGTTTTAGTCATGGTGTCGTAGGCCGCAAGCAAAAATAATTTAGGGGTAAAAAAATGGTTGCCTGTAAAGTCGGTTTTACGGGCGAAGATTTTACGTGACAACGTCTTTTTCTCGGTAGAATATTTATTGATATGAATATAATTAAATTGCACAATAGGAACAAGGAATTGAATGAAAATAAGAATTGCACAAATTTTAACTATAGAAATATATTTTGTTTACTAAAACATTGTACATGTAAACTTAAACTTAACTAATTCCTATTTGAGTGATTTTGTTGAGGATAGGACGATGATAGGAGAAATATGAAATGAAAGGAAGTGTTTCTGCTGTAATCTAATTCTCTAGTGCTGCGCGCGCGGCAGACCGATCATAGTTGAGTGGGAGAGAGACGCAAGGCATTCGGCGGGCCTCTCTCTCGTTCGGTGACTCATCGTAACGTTACCGAGCGTTACACTTTTTCATAAGTGACTCCCAGCCGCAACCTAATTTAAGACGTTGTCACGTCAAAATGTTTTTCAAAATTAGCGATTTGTATACTTTAATAGTGGAAAAAGACAGGGTAGTTATAATAACATTAATAATATTAGGCGAGATAACGATATAGCAGAAAAAAATATTTTGAAAAAAGAACTAAAATGTTAACCATTCAATGTGATTTTTGAAACTGTGAGCGCTTTTTCATAATTTTGTCCAGATTTGGCTTGTCACTGCATGCTAACCTTATTACATCATCCAGGTGAGAATCTGTAAGTTTGTTTCTATACACGTTCTTTATGTATTTCATTTTTGAAAAAGATGATTCACACAGGTACCCACGTAGACCCAAAGAATGTTAGCAGGATTTGAGCACTTCTTTGAACACTTTTATATTTTTGGGGATGCAATGCAATGCAATGCAATGCATTGCAAAATTCCACATATTCTTTGTTTTCCCTTTTTTCTTTAAACAGAACTTCTAGGTTGATTTCGTTTTTAAAATCGATGAATTCATCAAACAATTATGAATAATTACAGTTTAAAACTGAAGTCAATTCAACAATTGTTGTTGTTTCTATAGATGCCATGGATTTTCTACCAGTAACAAACATTTTCTTATTTTTATTCTATCGTGAAATCTTTTTTGGAACTTGTTTATGAGTGCAGTTATATAATCCAAAATTATGACAGTTTTTCTCAGAAATGTTGTTACCAACATTTCTTCTGGCGAATGGGCGCAAAATTCAAAATAGTTAAAAATTATCTCTGATTGCACGCAGGCCACTGATAAAGGCCTGGCCTCAGGTTGAGTATAGCTGCTTAGTGGATAACTCATTCCATTTCCTTATTGAATGAGAGACTAACATAAAAAACCGCAGTAACGGGCAGAGATATAAAAAGGAAATAACCTCTGTAGGTTACTTCCTTTTTTATCTTTTTAATAGCTTAGAACTGTTTCTAAGCTTACTTATGTACAACACGAGCAGTAATCCACACTACCTAACCTACCGCACATTTACTTGCACCAAGCCGCAAGTGCGGTCTGAGTGCACTCGACAACGCGCGGGCCCGCTGCATCTGTTTCGACTGTTTGCAACCTACTCTCAAACTACATAGGTAAATCCAGATTCGAGAGAAGGAAAAAAAGATATTAGGGGTTAAAGTATAAAATTGCAGTTTTATATGGACGAAATCGAGAAAAGTCATTTTTCCATACTAACAATTTTTTAGTTTTTTTAAAAACGCTTAAACCGTTTTCGATGCAATTAAAGGTAAAAGTTAGATGGTTATAAAGCTACGCATTATAGTATTAAAATTTCTGAAAATCAAAGTATATAATACAAATATACTTAATTGAAGCAAGAAGGTCAGCTGACACATTGTAAGGGGTCTTTTCAACGACTTCCTTTGAAGTGATAGGCACTAGTATTGCATTTTTTTTACTCAAAAGTTACTTTATTTAGTTTTTGATACAATACAAAAAGAATTACGCAATAATATGACTATACTTAAGAGCTATAAACAAAATAAAAAGTTGGAAAATAATCGGCAATTTCATACTTTAACCCCTATTATAATCAATAGTGGTCCTTCTTTTATTAATTACTTCCTTAAATTTATAGAATTTTAAATACTTCCTATTGAATAAAACTGAATTCACCTAACTCTATAATTATACTTATATACAATATTATTTTAACTACTAACAACTGAACAGATCGAAGTCGTTGCCAAGCCAAATAGAATAGGAGTATAATCACTACTGAATTGATTGCCGCTCGCCAACATAGCAATTGTAGAATTATTTTTGTATCGTTTGGGCTCGCTTTTTATTTTCTCTTCTTAGTGTTAAATAAATTACACAATTATTAATCCTCTGTTGACCGGAAACATTACCTACATAAAAATAGTCATGACGACTTCTAGATGAAAATGTATGAATTATTTGAGAAAATTCCCCCCTCATCGCTATAGAATCTTAAGAATCATACTCCAACTCCTAACTGCTTAGGAGTTTGACTTTCCATCATCAGCTCACGTGAATAACCTGAAGGAAGACAACTATCTGACTATACGCGCCTATAATATTTAAAGAATAATTCTCCTACTCCTAACCGTTAAGGAGTTATACTTTCCATCATCAGCTCATCAACATAAAATAATGAGTACCAGTCGCAAATACTGAAAAGGCGTAAGAAAGATATACAAAAACGTAATACGTGCTTATAAAATTTAAGGGTTTCCCTCGATTTCCACGGATTCCACCATCAGATCATGACTTCGTTAAAATGGGACCACATGGGAAGCACCAACTTTCAAACAAAAAAGATGTTTTAAAATCTGTTCAACCAGTCAAAAGTTCTGAGGAAATAAACATAAAAAAACAGTCGAATTGAGAACCTCCTCCTTTTTTTGGAAGTCGGTTAAAAAAATCAAATAAAGTGTTTAAATATCAGTTTCATCTTAACTTACTGTCAAACATCTGCAAAGATGTTTCTTTCGGGTGTTAAGGGTGCAAACTCCTAACATTTGATGAAACAAATCTGGCTTACAGCGATAAAAATATGCTTGTAAAATTGACACCTATGACGTAGTGTCTCGGTGGCTAATTGGTTAAAGCGCCGTGCCCGGCGAGGAGATGAGGGTTCGAGTCCCGCCAGAGACATAATTTTTTAAATACTGAGACAGAGTTACTTTTGCATTTATAATATTAGAAAGATTGTGCTATATACTTAAATTTGATACTTTGAGAACCAGTGCTCTTGAAAGTGCGACGGCAGGACGGCATACATTCAGCTAACAACACTATTGATTGTTCTGGGTATTGTATAGTGATGTGGTGTTGTCACCGTCTCTTAAAGCACTTAGTTGAGATATATGTATTATGAGTATTTACCTAAAAACAATCCTAAAAGCTCTAGCGGAATAACGGCGATACTTTTATTGTAAATATTAAGGAAATAGGTAGATTTTTTCACAAATATTGTAACTTAAAAAAACCGTTCTAACCACCAATTTTGTGTCGGTGCTCGATTCATCCATGCTTTCTTCAGCACCGACTCAAACATGGTGGCTTTATTCAGGCTTTTCGCCGGCTTATTCAGTGTTCTTCCATAACAAACAAAAATAAACCACCGATATCGTTTATACGCTATTTAAGACTGTCCGTATAATAACGCTTACATTTATCTTATTAATCCAGTCATGAATATGCCCTTGCAAGATGTATTATGGTGCATATCGGTCTAAAGTTCGACCCGGGTGTACAGTGAGTTAGATAACCGTCAATGATCAAAGGCTGCAACTTTGCCGAATACGGCCAAACTTCATAGTTGTTTCGGATGCAAATTGGATTGTCTGGTCAGCGTTCGTTGGCCTGTGGTTAGATGGCTAGTAATTTTAGTCTTAGGACAACGCGCCATACCACTTATGGTGGACGGTACATACTGCACTTTTGTGGAACTAGCGTGGGTGATCAAAAATCGACCGTACGTATACCTAGGTAACAATGAAAATGTTTAGACAATGAAAAACGGCTTACTGTAGAAAGTTGCCAATACTTTTATTGTTTTTCGAAGTAATCTCCGTTCCTCTCTACACATCGTCGCATTCGATGGAACCACTAAGAAAAGCAGTGGGCCCATTCTTCCTTAGGGGTGTCTTCTATGGCATTTTCATACGCTTTCACCGCATCTTCAGGGCTCGTAAAGTGAATACTTCGAATTTAATCTTTAGTTTATGGGAATAAATGAAAGTCGCAGGGCGCCAGGTCAGGACTGTATGGCGGATGACTCATTATCTCGATACCTGCCATAGTCAAATATTAAACAGTCCGTTTAGCGGAGTGCGCTGAAGCATTGTCGTGGTGAAGGAGGATCCTGCTTCGAGGGCGCTACTGTAGAATTTTTTCCAAGACAACAGGCAAACAGCGATTGACATACCAGTCTGCAGTAACTGTCCTTCCATTTGCCGCGAACTGTCGCGAAATAACCTTTCCGACCAAAGAATGAGGCAATCATCTTTTTTCCTTGACTTCTTCTTTTCTTTACCTTAGTTGGCCGATCCTTGAAAGGAAACACCCACTGAGCTGTTATCACCGCCGTTGAACTTATCTAACATTTGGCGACACCAATCCATGCGAAGGTGTTTCTGGTCGTCGGTTAAAGTATGGGGAATCCATCTGGTAAAAAGCTTCCTGACGCCTAAATGTTTGTGTAATATTTTTTGAACTTGACTCATACCAATGCCTAAGCTTGCCCGTATCTGCTGATAGGTCACTCTCCTTCCTCTATAATGCGTCGCACAGCACTGATGTTATCTTTAATAGTCGCTGTTAAAGGACATCCCTCACGCGGATCATCATTTAGATTGCTACGTCCACGCTTAAACTCGTTAAACCAATTTTAAATAGTCGCACGAGATGAGGCTTCATTAAGAAATGCTAATCGCAGCCTATCATAGCTCTGTTGTTGAGTAAGCCCACAACAAAAGTCATAATAAATCATGTACCGAAAATTTTCTCGCTTTTGTTTCATTTTCACGTGTAACAAGAGTTTTAGATTTGCCGCCAATTCACAAAAACAAATGACAAATGAATGCAATATACGTACTACATTATGTTACCAAAGAGTTCTAAAATTGAAATTCAAAAAAAGTTATTAATTGCAATGTTTCTAACTGGCCAGTTCTAAACATTTTCAGTGTTACCCACGTACGCGCACGCACAAGCTCGCGCTGATTTCATACATTTCCACACATATACACGAAAAATGGCGCACAAAGTACCTACAGATAATGTAAGTTTTTATCTTTTGCATTATACGAAAAGCCATAACCTACTTATCTCTCTAAATTCTAACGCACAACCACGCGCTCAAAGTTAAATCATACATTTCCACACATAGGTACACACACAAAGTACAGATTAATTTATGTAAGTTTGTATCTTTTGCATTAGAAGAACTTCAATTTCTTCAAGACAAATAGCCGCTATATTTCATGAGTATTTAGGTACTGAAAAACTCAGAAAAAACACTTATTGATTTTTCTGATCTGACTGATTTTGTTATCGTTGATTTGATTGTGTCGCCATGTCGGTGGTAATTATAAAGTTTTTTTTTATAAAAAAAGAAAATTCCTCTTATTCAAAAAGTTTAACTAGGTACGTAGGTATTTAACGAGCTTTAAATCCAACTGACTTCGTTCCTAGCAAGAGCGACATGGAATGCAATCAGTTGGAGCTATCGCGGCATCGGCAACAACGCAGACACCAAGTCAATTACAGTGGAAGAAGGTATTTTACATTCTTTCTTGGCTAATTAAACCATAGTGGCTGATACTATAGAGCAACAATATCGAATTAGTTAATTAAAAAATATTGTACTTTCATTTTAAAGCTGACGTTGATAAATATGAAAAAAAAACTATGACTTGCTGAAATGATTTTGCATCATACACAAAAGTCTATGCATTTTGTTAACCCATATAGACCCGCCGTGCCCAAACGAGGACACTTTTCAAAGTACCTCAATTTTTTGACATTTAGGTTTCTCCTTTTTTTTATTGTTAGCATTTAATAAACAATAGTGTATATTTGTATTTGTAAATGATACTAACCGTAAAAATATATTAGATAGTGTATTATAGTGCTTTTTCTGAACCTGTTTTTAACATCAGAGATAACGCAAAGTAAGTATTTTTTATTTATAAATTTTTCCTCCAAATATTTCTTTTTTTTTACTTTGAATGGCTAAATATACTATAACCTATAAAATAAAATAATATTGCTGTCAAAAACTGGTGTATTGATATAATAAGGAGCAGTTTTATACCAGTGTCCTCGAATGGGGCCAGTGGGCACATAATACGTACATTATTCGTATTTCTGTCCACATATCAATTTCGTATAAATAATGAGGAGAAGAGTATTCAATAGCCGTAAGGATTACTATGAGCTTCAGCAAGCTCTCGAGGCTATGATGAATAAAGATGATGGGTGCAGAGATAGATTTAGTCACAATACTTACCGATGAAGAAGAAGGTGATGAAGATAATATACAAAGCGATACTGTGCCGCGAGACATACCAGGGAGAACTAAAGTATTTACGAATGCAGATGAAGGGGATTGGGACAGTAGCGATGACAATCATTAGCTGTAACCAAGAAACAAAGAACTAGTTTTGAGGAGCCACGTTGAAGTAAATCTGAATTTACTTATAACCTTTTATCTTCTAGATCATGTGGTATATCTTTATAATTTCTTTACTAGTTTTGCATTGCTTCGAGATCTCCAGGAAGCTGGCTATCGTGTAACTGGCACTGCTTACAAAAGCAGGGCAAAGAAGTGATCTTAAGTATCGTAAAGGATATGAAGAAGAAAAACCGCGCCGAGTTAGACTACCGTTTCGATCAAGTCAATCAGATTTCGTTCGTCCGTTTGGTTGGACAACAGTGTCTGTTTGATGGGGTCAAACGTCATCGTTTTTCCTCTGGGAAAGGTAAAGGAATGGAGTACCGAAGAAAAGAAAAAGAGGGACGTTGGCATCCAACATGTCTATCAAAACTATAATAGGGGATTGGGAGGGGTCGATCAAGCTTATCAGTTGATTTCCCTGTACCGTACTGATATACGTGACTAAAAATGGCCTGTTTCTGTATATGCTGGATCTAGCTGTGGCAAATGCATGGTGGCTGCACCTCCTAACTAATGAAAGCAAGATGAATCAGCTCCAACAGCGTGAATAGTTTAGACAAGCGTTGTGACTTTGCGTTCAGCAGCATCTGTAATGCCAATCTTACAGCATGATGGGTTGGGTCACTACCCCGCCAAACTTTTCTAACAATTTATATGGGCTGTATGTCCTAAAACAGCCCGTTGGCAATGTAAGAAATGTATGAAAACACTGTGCATCGAAAAATTATATTTCGAAAATTTCACCCCATTTAAGCCCAGTGGCCCCATATGAGGACGGCATTTTTTTTAGTATAAATAAACCAAAAAAAATTTTTTTTTGCGTATTTTTCTAATAATTGTATTAGTTTTTAATAATTAATAAATAAAAAACACGTTTTTCACGACTGAGCTTTATTTGGGTCCAAATGGGTTAAGTTCATAATAATTTCAATAAAACAATATGCAAAGAAAATTAATATCATTTTATACACTAATAGTTAAATATTAATTTTCATAAATAAAATACATGGCAGACAATTAACTGTTATAAATTAATTATTTTCCGAAATGAGTTCAACAAACATGAATTGAATGGGAAGATACAATCTTTTATTTAGAAATGTTAACATTTAATTGTTATATCTTCACATAATTTTCATGGGAAATAAAAGTATCGCCGTCAGATATACACTTGTTTGCCAAGGCAAACAAGTTTCTACTCTCACAATAAGAAATTCACAGACCATATTAAATTACTACTTTCCAGACAACGAATTTAGTACCTATGTGACACTAAGTAACAACCTATAATCATCCCACTGCAGGGAGAAGGCCTCCATCATTGAATTCAAGTTACCACAGCAAAAATGGGTACTGGCATAATCACCACGCTGGTCAAATGCGGGTTGACAAACCCGAGCAACGTTCGGAAATTCGAAACTTTTTGTTGCCCGACCCGGGGATCGAACCTGGGACCCCGAGATCTTGGCCCGGTATTTAAACCACCAGACTAATGTGACAATATTAAGAAGAAATTATATAACCCCATTCATATTTATATATATGTATATAAATTTGATAGATATCTACAGCTGTCATGTATTGTTGTCGCTGATATTTTTCTGTTCGATCTTCTTAAAATATAGCTAGTGTACGAGCTGCTGGCTTTACACCTTTAGATATTGATAGAAATGATAAGCTTTTGAGTTAATGATTTAGACTGATTTATTGATAGTATACGAGTACATGCCGTGGCGGTCGATTATGCACTAATTTGATGACGTGAAAGATAATGCAATTGAGGTAAAAATGCTGATGGTGCGGAATGTGCGGTCAAGACCGTACATGCTGCGGGGGCGAGAAAGAATGATTATGGAGATAATTGATAAACGATTAAAAAATTCATTCTTAGAGTCTCTATGATTAAAATATTTCACACTTCACTACACCACACTATTCACATTCACTATAACGGGTGCACATCACTGGCGAAGTTGACTTATCGAGTACACGCGTACTCGACTCGCTTCTTAGTGTAGCGTTGTTTTTGTTATTGTGGGGCCTTGGCAGTCCTGGTGGGTCTGCACTGGCGCTTGGGCTGGTGCAGTGAACGTTCAAGTCAACTGATCTCTCATTCTGAGGGGCTTGTTGCAATCGTGCGGAACATCTTAGTCGCAAGCGTCGCCATGCGAAGATTCCAACTGCTAAGATAGCTGCTCCCAACAGAAGGTAAACAACCACGTATTGATGTAGGTCGTGGCTGGACAGTTGATCTTCTAGTATAGGGTCGACTGCTTTGACCTTCATTTGCTCTATTTGCTGACCAATGCTTGAAATAAGTTTTCGACGATCTTCATGCTCTGTCTCGTCGAACTTTCTTAATTTCTCAATAGGAATGGTTAAGTTGATGACGTCATTAATTGGAGGGATATCTATTTTACCAAAGTAAGGCTTGACATTGAGATTAGTCACCTGTTGTCTATGCGTTAATATCGTAAAGGCTTCATTTTTTACGATACAGCCGTCTCCGAGTGTAATGATACCGGCCTTGCTGAGTTGTCTCGCCGTAACTTGATTCTCACATATGATTCTTATCGTGCATTGTTGACAGCAGAAATACAAGTAAGTGTTTATTTTGCTAAGTTCAACCCACATGTCCTTGCATTCTGAACTAATAACTTGACATTGATTTGTTTCAAGATTCTTGATACAAAGGCTATCGTCGGATCTCATATGATAAATAGGTTTTTGTAGTGGGCAAAGGCTACTTTCAACATCGTATTGTACACATCTGTTTGTTTCTGTCTCTGATAGTGGTATGTATGAATCCTTGTGGAAGTTAATTGCAATTTGATCAGCGACAGGCACAATGCGAACCATTCCTTCTTGCGATTGCTGAGGCACGGTGATAAGTTTGTATAGTTCGAAGTTATCCCTGCTTACTAAAGGGATCTTGATTTCGAAGATGAAGTATTGACTAGTCATGCTCGCTTTTACCTTCAGTAAGTGGTAGATGCTTGCAATATTAGTCTGGATGTTGTCTATTGGCAGTGCCAGTTCCTTTGATAGCTGACCGGAGATAATATTTAATTCTTGGCGTAATTGATTGGGTGTTAGCAAGTGAATATTGAAATTTCCGTAGTGAATGTTTGTGATAGTGTCCACCAGTGTTTCTTGAATATTTTTCAAGTTCGCAAGGATGCTGTTTGCGATGACGGAGGATAATATAAATTGATTCGTAGTTTCTACGTTCTGAATTTCCTTTGCTAATGTGTTACTTGCGTTTTCCAGAGCTATTATGTGTTGATTAAAAATCTTGTTTTGCTTATTCATGGATTGCTCAATTCTTCTTAATAAGTTATTTTCTGCTTCAACTACGGATGTCTGATTTTTCCATAAAAGTGCGAGATGTTTCTCATTTTTTCGGATCGCATTGATGTTCTTTTCATACTCTTGAGCGAATTCGTCGTCTAATACCCCGAATAGACTGCGTGCGAGATTTCCGACTCCGTTGATAAGCCCACGCCGACGTCGCAAGCTTGTTTGTTGCTGAGCAAGCAACATATGATTATAGTACTCGAGCTCAGTGGCCTCGTGACGTAACTGTAGTAATACTACGTCACATTTTGTTTGTTTAGCGTCTTTGGAACATAGTTTGTCTAAGCTTGTTATATATTTTTCAAACAAATGCAGTCCTTCCCAGTACGGATCCATATCGTAGTAGACTATAAGCTTCCACTGGTCTCTTACAAGGTGCACGTTTGAAATCTTATCCAAGTAAATGCTCTGACTGCTATTAAAATACAGTAGGTTGTAAGCACTCTGAGCTGGTGATATGAAGACAAGTAATAACGTCATTGCGAGCGCAATGAAATTGTATGATAACTTTTTTGAAGTTTTTCTCGTTTTGACTCTATCAGTATTTTCTGGTTCTGTATTCTTCGTTTCTTCTTTTTCGTTTTTTGGTTCTTTGTAAGGAAGAAGTACTGATACTTTTGTAATCGGCCTTTTGATGACATTGTTTTTGATTTTGATGGACACCACACGCACGTAGTTGTCCTTGCCAGGGTGAAGTTCAACTATTTTTCCCAACGCCCATTTGCCGGGAGGTAAGTTTGCGTCATGTATGACGACGACATCACCAATAGCTAGATTCTTTTGCTTAATTTGCCACTTACTTCTGGCTGATAACTGACACAAATACTCTGACTGCCATCGCTTCCAGGTGTCATTGAATATTTTTTGAACAAGCTGCCATCGCGTTCGTTCGTCCGTTTCAGTTTCGATGATAGTTAAGTTAGGACCGCTTGATAAAAAGTGTGATGGTGTGAGGAAGTCGATGTCGTCAGGATCTTCACTGAGAGCGCAAAGGGGCCTGGAGTTAAGACATGCTTCTAGCTGTAACAGTAGCGTTGATAATTCCTCAAACGTTAGTTTTTGTGTGCCAATCACTCGTCGAAGATGGAACTTGAGGCTCTTCACTGAGGATTCCCAAAGTCCACCAGCACTAGGCCACGAGGGAGCGTTGAAGTGCCACTCAATGTTCATGTCTGCTACTGCTGAGAAAAATTCATCATCTAAGGTTTGCTGAAGATTGATGAACTCTTGTTTCAAATGCTTATTGGCCCCGACGAAGTTTGTCCCGTTATCACTGTAAACATGACGCGGGGCTCCTCGACGGGCTGCTAGTCTCCGGAGGGCAGCCAAAAATGATGAAGAGCTTAGATCTGATACTAGCTCGAGATGTATGGCTTTAGTGACCATACATACAAAAACAGCGACGTAAACCTTGGTGGTTTTAACACCTCGACCTTTGTTTGCTTTAACTTCGATAAAGCCGGTATAGTCAACACCGGTGTGATGAAATGGGCGGGTCGGGTTACATCGCGCTGCTGGTAGGTCTCCCATGATTTGCGTGTGTTTGACAGGGTTTTGCCTTTTGCACACAACACATTCACGAAGACGTTTTTTGACAGCTCTGTTGCCGCCAATGATCCAGTAGCGCTGTCTCAACTTTGCTAAGGTGACTCGTGCTCCTCCATGGAATGTTTCTTTATGCGCTTGATCTATTAACAGGTTGGTTGCGTGCCCACTGTGTGGTATAATTAGAGGATGCTTCATGCTTTCATCCATGTTTGCTTTATTTCTTTCTGATCTTTTGTACTCGATCGGCAACAAATGTTTTCCAGCGATTGATGTCGCCTTGTAACCAACCTAGCACTGCCGTTAAGTCTGACCAGCCGAAGATTTTGAGTCTGTGATCTGATAGACTACACTGCACTATTAGCATGAGTTTTGATAACAGGTGTGCAGCGCACAGCTCAAGCCTTGGTAGTGATATGCGCTTTGATACGGGAACCAATTTTGATTTTGCTGCTATCAAAACAACTGCTGCTGAATTGACTCCTTTTTGATCTTTGGTTTTTATTTTGCTATAGATGACACAGGCATATGCGTGTTCAGAGGAATCGCAAAATCCGTGAAGCTCAATCTCCTCATTTGCCTGACACTGAAGCCATCTTTGTACTTGAATATTGTTTATGTTTTCAAGATCTGGTTTCATCTTAGACCATTCTTGTGCAATGTTTTGTGGAAGTTGTTCATCTCACTGTAAATCTTGTAGCCAAACTGATTGGAACAATAATTTCAACTTAGTTGTTGCAGGACATAGCCAGCCCGAAGGGTCAAAAATTTTTGATATGTCTGATAGTAGCGATCGTTTTGTGGCTGGTTTCGTCGTTGATGTATCAATTTTCAGTTGAAAGTTGAAAACGTCCTTTCGCGGATTCCAACTTAGTCCTAACGTTTTCGTGGACTCCTTTTGCTTGAAGTCAAAGGCTTGGTGGCCGCCATTTTTATTTGATAGTTCTAGTAGCTCATCATTATTTGAGCACCATTTTCGGAGATTGAACCCGCCAGTTTTGAGTAATTTGATAAGATCTGCTTGAAGTTTCTTTGCTGATGAGATGCTGTGGTGGCCACTGAGAAGGTCATCCATGTAAAAAGAGTTTTCTAGTATCTTACTAGCTTCAGGGAAATTATGACCTTCGTCGCGTGATAATTGCTTCAGTGTGTTCATTGCTAAGAACGGCGCGGCTTTAGTTCCATACGTAACTGTTGATAGTGTGTATTCCTGAACTGGTTGATCAGCTGTTTCGCGCCAAACGATTTTTTGATATATTTTGTCGTCTTCATGACAAAGGATAGCTCGAAACATTTTCTCAATGTCAGCTGAGAAGGCGATCTTGTATTGTCTCCATTTTATAATCAGTGATAATAAGTCTGCTTGTAGATTAGGCCCACTGTACATGAGATCGTTTAAGCTGTATCCCGATGACGTCTTTGATGACGCGTTAAAGACGACGCGTAATGCAGTAGTTGTTGACTCAGCGCGACGTACACAATGGTGTGGCAGATAGCAACCGGGAGTCAAGTTACTGCGCTTGCATATTTCCATATGGCCGAGTTCGATGTACTCTCGAATGAAACTTTTGTACATTGTTGATAATTCTCCGTTTTTGATAAACTTTCTTTCTAGTTGATATAGTTGTGCGATGGCCTTTTGCTTAGAATCCCCGAGATTTTCTTGGAAATCCTTTTTTAGTGGAAGACGAACAATATAGCGCCCATCTTCTTGCCGCCTTGTTGTTGTGTGATATAGGTCAAAGCAGTATTGATCATCCTCTGACATGATAGTAGTGTTTTCTGGTATATCTTCTATAGCCCAGAAACTTGATATATCTTGTAAATCATGTAAAACAACATTACATTGATACGATTTGAAATTGCCACAAATGATCCAACCTAGGCGCGATTGCTGTACTATGGGTTGATTTTCATTTTCTCGAATGATTCCACTGAGTATGATGTTGGAGTATATGTCAGCGCCAAGTAGTATGTCGATTGGGCGGCTGATATTGAAGTCTGGATCAGCGAGCTGTATGCCTTCCAGATATTGCCATGATGGTTTGTCAAAGGATCTGGTCGGTAAGTTATTCACAAGGCTTTTCATGATAATTGCGTCAGTACTGAAGGTGTAATCGTTGTGAATTGCGCTAGCTGTGATGTTGATAACGCCCTTGCAATTGTTTTCCTTTGTACCAATTCCGAATATTACTCCCTTGCAGCGCTGTCGTGGTAGGCCAAGCCTTTGTGCGGCATTTTCGCTAATAAGTGATGTTTGTGATCCTTGATCGATCAATGCACGCATAGTGATATAACTTCCATTAATTGATTGAACTTTGATTTGTGCTGTTGCTAGAAGAGTTTCGGCCACACATTCTTGTGACACATGAGTTACATTTTTCTGTTGCGTAAGCCTTCCATTGGCATTGTTCGGGCTCGCTGTGATATTTGATACGTATGCATCGTGCAATAACGTGTTGTGTTCACAATTGCACAGAGTGCATCGTTTGTCCGAAAAACAAACCTTGCCTTTATGATTGAAAAGACAGTTTTCGCATAAATTTAATTTGGACACTGTTTTACGTTTCATTTCGGTTGCTTGATTTAGAAACGTTTTGCAATGATAAATTCCATGTTGCTCGTTGCACAATGGGCACGTGTTTTTGCACCGTGATGATGATGCAAGCGTTTTTGCGCTCGTATGATTAATAAAAGCTTTAGTAGAGACACCTGGGTTTGCCTTGAAATTGTATGATTTTCTAGATTCTTGGGACGTAGCTTGTTTTTGTACATCTTGCTTGCGGCGAGACGATTCCAAAGCTGTAAATCGCATTTCTAGAAATAACAAGAAGTCTGATATAGATGGAAGCTCTCGTGGATCTTGAAGATATTCGAAGTAGTCATTGTGTGTGTCTGTATCTAATTTCTGTAGTAGCAGATGCACAATGAGTGGGTCCCAATTGCGTATGTCAACGCCCATGTTTTTTAGGCCATTGAGGCATTCCGTGGTGGTGTCATGTATTTTCTTTAATGCTGTTGATGATTGATTTTGTATGACCGGAATACAGAGAAGAGTATTTATGTGGGAATTAAATATTAAACGTTTGTTGTTGAATCTATGATTTAATATTTCCCAACATGTCTCGTAGTTTTCCGAGCTGATATGTAGGTGTTGAATTAGTTTTTCGGCTTCGCCCTTGACTTTACCTTTTAAATATTGCATTTTCTGTGCATTTGATATTGAGGTATTTTTGTGAATAATTTCGGTAAAGAGGTCCTTGAACGAAGACCATTGCTGATAATTCCCACTGAATACAGGAATTTCCATTTTTGGTGTTGATTGCTCACGATGGGATACGGACCTCATCTTGCTGTTGATGGATTTTTTGATTTTGTTGTACCTCTCTTCGTACATGTAATACGTCTGCTCGTATTGTACGTCTTCATTGATAATTTCACTGTCGATCTCCCAATGCAAAGAGTCCACAGCGTTCCAGCGACCTTGGACGTTATGTAAAGCATCCTCGTACTCCCACCTTTCGGTAAGTAGTTCGAGGTCGATGGTGTTTAGTGCTCGATCAAGTGCTTTGAAGTTGCTTTTTTGCTTACGATACATCTCACTCAGCTTGCTTTGATTACCTCTTTCTACCTTGCTAGGGTTAGGTATTGATTGATTTTCGTTACCGGTGGTCGGAGGTTGCTGTTCGGATGTTAATGATTCCCAGTCCGTCGACACGCCTGCTAATGGAGTCGCGGGCTTAAGGAAGGACTTAAGTTCTTGCTCTACTGGTAAATGTTGATGGATCACTCGACGACACTCAGTATAAAACGATGAGGTTTTTTCGTAGTGATTTTCCGCGAAGTATGTATAGTCGCGGTTTTCGTACTCACATAATTTGATATGATTGTCTTGGAACTCCCTCCAGTACTGGTCTAGAGTCTCCAAGCGCCTTTTGATGTTAGAAGAAGTTTTTCTTTCGGTCCCATCTTTTTTGAAGTTTGTCAACAGCTTATTCATTGCATCCATAAGCTGATGCTGCAGTGATAGTAAGTTCTCCATCTTTGATAATAAGCGGGAACTTGATTGGTGATACTGAACTGATAATGATAGTGATACCCTGCGCTCAGGTGCCCAAAATGCAACAAATGCGTCGTCTCAATGTCGTCGGTGAGACCCGCTTCTGGGAGGCCGACTAAACCGATACGCTATTGCACGTGAGACACGAGAACACGAAGGTAACTATTAAATGCTTAAGTGAAACTTGATGATCACTGTTGCTGGCTATGATGATGATGTAAAATTGCTGATTTTTGTGCCGCAGGAATGTTTTCACTGCTGCACTTGCTCCAAAAAGTCACTGATTGTCTGATGGTTACACGTGTAAAAGTTTTTGGACGTGCGGTAATTCACAGGAAGCACACTATTGCGAAACGAAATCACGTTGTCGAAACGCGTGGTCCCGCTTTTGACCTTACCGCGCGCTAGATCAAAATGCTCGAAGGACCATAAAGATGTACGAGCTGCTGGCTTTACACCTTTAGATATTGATAGAAATGATAAGCTTTTGAGTTAATGATTTAGACTGATTTATTGATAGTATACGAGTACATGCCGTGGCGGTCGATTATGCACTAATTTGATGACGTGAAAGATAATGCAATTGAGGTAAAAATGCTGATGGTGCGGAATGTGCGGTCAAGACCGTACAGCTAGGTACTTAATAAAAACATCATTCTATATGTTTTTTAATTTGCAAGAATATATGCAACAAAATGAAAATTATTTACAAGTAAAAAGAAACCTATATCAGATATCAAATGTAACGAAACTCCAATGTTCGGCGGCCGTAAAGAAAATCTCAAAGCGAATAGCGAAGTGCAGGGAACCAACGAAGGGCCTGAGGATTTTATTTCTTGAAAGCCTCGACGCGAGGGTAAAATCCAAGATTTACCGTTACAACTTAACAGAAAACCCCGTGCTCATTCAAATTCAAACAAAGCCGTGGTTTTAATTAGTTTCCTTTATAAAATAAGTGACGACGAAATTAGATTCTTGACCAACTTTATATTTATTGTCTTCGGTGACTACAGGCAAGTTCCATCAAGTTCCGCCGAAACGCAATCAAAAGTTTTGCCGAACGATTGGTGTTGAATTCCATTCGTTCGTTATTTATTGGATTCTTCATTAGTTAGTCTTGTTAATTATTGAAGTGTTTTGTTTTGCAGCAACAATCAACAAAAGCAACAAAACGATGTTCTGTAGGTTGATCAAAGTTTGTCTTCAGCATGACACATATTTTTGTAGTTTTGAGTTTTCCCAGAATTTTTCCAGTAGCCAAAACACCAGGAAATTGTAACATTTAGTACTAATAAGTACATAAATTTCATACAGTGATTTTTAGGGTTCCGTACCATAAGGGTAAACACGAGACCCTATTACTAAGACTTCGCTGTCTGTCCGTCTGTCAGTCTGCCTGTCACCAGGCTGTATCTCAAGAGCCGCGATAAGTAGACAGTTGAAATTTTCACAAATTATGTATTTCTGTTGCCGCAATAACAACAAATACTAAAGCAAAATGAAATAAATACTTAAGGGGGGCTCCCATACAACAAACCCGTTTTTTGGCCTTTTTGGTACGGAACCCTTTGTGCGCGAGTCCGACTCGCACTTGGCCGGTTTTATTACTTATTTAATATACCGATAGCTTATCGTCGAGACGTCAAACTTTCAATCTGGTCTTCTGGTCGTATGATTATCTTTTAGGGAAAATTAATCAACATTTTCAGCAATCGATATTGCTATATGTAAAATGATATTGATATGACAATATCGTGTTGGCTAAAGCAGACCTATGTAGAATGTCAAAAACAACAGTTTTTTCACTTAAAAGAAACCAACTAATTAATTTAAAACACAGAAATATTTAAACAAATTTATGTTCAGCACATTCTTATATCACAACTTAATTATTAACAGAAAATAACTTTTGCTATCGATTAATTATGAGAAAGCTTCTGACAGCACCATTATTAGGCAACTAATGTAACATACCACTTTATATCTCTTGTAGAAGTTCTGTTCTGTGAATCGTTATATTCAAAGAAAAAAATTGCTTGATGGATTGAGATAATGGACGTCAATTAATCGCTGCTCCAAATCCAAGGGGAGAGGAAAAAATACTTAGCATTAGTTGAGTTTCTTATAAAAGTTTCAGCTTTATTGGATAGGAGTCGCGCAAACATCTCGCCAACCGATTTAATTGACTTGGTGTCCGAGTCGTCGGCGATCGCACCGACTAATTGCATTCCGTGTCAGTGAAGTTTATCCCAAAGAATAGTGAAATAAATGGTATCCAGAGTAGCGGAACGGTAACTCAGAGGTTTCAGTATCATATCCGTTTTCAAATAGTTCGTTGCTTACTGAGCGCTTTGTTCTCATTACTGTTTCGCTAGTGTAGGCTAGACAAAGGAAATATATCTCTAAGCAAAGGGTGCAAGTGACATATAAAGAGGACAGATTGCACTGAAGGAGGACCGCCGGCGAATAGGGTTGTCGTGTATTGTCACTGAAATTTTTAGTGCGGCATTACAAATAAGTTTCCGATTTAAAATAATACCTTCTTAATTACATGTGAATAAATATATCGTTTTCTCAAAATAACGTTAGAAAATGTATAGCAACTGGTAAATATTGCAATAATATTGCAACTGGTAAATTTCGTGTCACACTTCCGCATCGAGGGCTGTAACTGCCTTTAAACTTTAATCAAATTTTAATTAAACTAATGAAAAAGGTATACTACACTGATGAGAACAATTTAAAAGAAAAATAAATATATTGATTCAAAATATCCTAGCTTGCGCCGGTTTATTCTGCACTGCTTCCTCTCGGCACTTATCGCTTAAAATTGTACAGAAACAGCTAGTGGTTGAATAAAATATTGGGACGTGTAAAAGCGCCTCCTTGGGCATTATTTGCAGAAATAGAACTAATTTTAGTGATCTTAGATGGTATGCATGATTTTACACTGGACCTTACAACTGATATGCTGGGGGAACTATTTATTTAATACTTAATTAAACTCTATCGAGGTTTACTCGTTTGTAATTATATCCTCATCAAAAATTTAATCTTAAAAGTTTTGCATTTTTTTTAAAAGGAATTTTATTTATTAATTTAAACGTCATGCAAAGATGTATGCTTAGTAAATACGATCGTACATGCTTTAAAACCTTATTTAAAAAATATAAAGATTCGGATTCGACTATCATTGATTGTATGTTGTACTTAGAATGTAATTTTCTTATGAAAGGAATGGAAAGTGAAAGCCCTGCAAGATGGGCATAGTCTGAGGATGTGTTTCACGAATACTATATTGTTTCTTTTATAGGTTTGTTATTAAAAAAAATGATAAGAATTTTTTCGTATGAATTTCTTGTAACATGATTGACTGATCACACCTCTAATGAATTTAATAACTTAATAATGCAAAGAAGAGAGAGTGGCCGATTTAGGCAATGAATTTATACAGCCAAGCAATCAAACTTGATTAAGCTGTCAGCGATTTTTCCCTCTCGCCCTAATGGCAAATTGGCGTTCATCAATTTATTTTCCCAGAATCGGGCCTGGAATTTCTGGAAGCGTTTGAAAACTCAATTTAGTCAAATAGAGCCCCGTGATATTTTTTTGATATAGCGGACAATCTGGTAACAATGACGAAAAGAGTGAGTTTTTAATCAAATAATTTTCATGGGAAAATTGCTGTTCATCCATTTCGTGTTTGCTTCCAGGATCTAAATAAATTGTATACTTCATTAATATACTTTATTTGATATTTTAGGAATTAAACTGCAATCATAATATCAGTATATAAACTTGAAAAATTATGTGTCAGGCGGGACTCGAACCCGCATCTCCTCGCATGCTGGGCGAGTCAAATAAATACATGTTATCAAATAAAGTATATAAATAGCTGTTTCATCTTAACTGACTGTCAAACATCTGCAAACATGTTTCTTTCGGGTGTTAAGGGTGCAAACTCCTAACATTTGATGAAGCAACGCTGGTTTATAGCGTTAAGAATATGCTTGAAAAATTCGCGCTGAGTCGCAGTGTCCCGCCTGAGACATAATTTTCAAGTTTATGTACTGGCCTTCATTAATGTTCGTGGTTTACTTTCAATGATCATCTAAAAAGAACAATAAACTTGATAATACGTGGGTAACACTGAAAATGTTTTGAACTGGCCAGTTAGAAACATTGCTAATGAAAACTTTTTTGAATTTCAATTTTAGAACTCTTTGGTAACATAATGTAGTAAAATGCATTAATTTGTCATTTGTTTTTGTGATCATTGGCGGCAAATCTAAAACTCTTGTTACACGTGAAAATGAACCTAACGCGAGAAAATTTTCGGTCAATGATTTATTATGACTTTCGTTGTGGGCTTACTCAACAATAAAGCTATGATAGGCTGCGTTAGTATTTCTTAATGAAGCCCCATCTTGTGTTACTATTTACAATTGGTTTAACGAGTTTAAACGTGGACGTAGCAATCTCAATGATGATCCGCGTGAGGGACGTCCTTTAACAGCGACTACTGAAGATAATATCAGTGCTGTGCGCCGCATAATAGAGGAAGATAAGAGAGTGACCTATCAGCAGATACGGGCAAGCCTAGGCATTGGTATGAGTCAAGTTCAAAAAATATTGCACAAACATTTAGGCGTCAGGAAGCTTTGTACCAGATGAATTACCCATACTATAACCGACGACCAAAAACACCTTCGCATGGACTGGTGTCGCCAAATGTTAGATAAGTTCAACGGTGGTGACTCAAATGTTGTATTTGACATCGTCACAGGTGATGAAAGCTGGATATATTGCTACGAACTCAAAACCAAAAGACAATCAGCTCAGTGGGTGTTTCCTTTCGAGGATCGGCCAACTAAGGTAAAGAAAGAAAGAAGTCAAGGAAAAAAGATGATTGCCTCATTCTTTGGTCGGAAATGTCATTTCGCGACAGTTGTACTGGAAGATGGAAGGACAGTTACTGCAGACTGGTATGTCAATCGCTGTTTGTCTGTTGTCTTGGAAAAAATTCGACAGCAGCGCCCTCGAAGCAGGATCCTCCTGCACCACGACAATGCTTCAGCGCACTCCGCAAACCGGACTGTTGAATATTTGACTATGGCAGGTGTCGAGATAATGAGTCATCCGCCATACTGTCCTGACCTGGCGACCTTCGACTTTCATTTATTCCCAAGAAATAAAGATAAAATTCGAGGTATTCGCTTTAGTCCTGAAGATTCGGTGAAAGCGTGCGAAAATGCCATAGAAGAAACCCCTAAGGAAGAATGGGCCCACTGCTTTTCTCAGTGGTTCCATCGAATGCGACGATGTGTAGAGAGGAATGGAGATTACTTCGAAAATAAAAGTATTGGCAACTTTCTACATTAAGCCGTTTTTCATTTTCTAAACATTTTCAGTGTTACCTAGATACCATGCAGGATATCAGTTATTAGCTTCGTTTGTGCGGATTTTATGGTATATTTCGTAAGTTTTATGTAATAATTTATTATAATTTTAAGGGGAAACTGATTTGGCTAGAGCTGGACGTGCATGGTTTCTCAAAAATGACTAAATACTACAAATAATGATTTTTATGAGTTGCCTATGATTACTTAAAAAAAAAAAACTGTCGCAATCTGGGCGATGGCGCTTTCAATTAAGCTACGGACTCATTAATAGAGTCAACAATTTCTTCAAGTGGATATGTCTGCCGAATCTGTGAGCCTACCAGCGTAAAAATTAAACGTTTCTTTGTTTATTCCTAATTATGTTCGTACAATCGCAGTTTGCCGCACTTTAGTGCAAACAGAGTTTCCGGTACTATTTATGTACGAATAACATGGCGAATAAATATGTTGAGCATTCTGAACTCTAGTTGAGATTGAAGTTAGTGGTTCTCTTTAAATTTTATTTGGATTGTTCGAATTTTAAAATTGACTGGATTCCCGTTGTCACATAACTGATCGGTGATTAAAACGGTCAACACGGACGGGCAAAATTTCATTCATTTCCGTTTTGTTTTTGACAGCTTGAGTTAGAATGCTAATCGAAAGGATTTTATGAATAATTCAATAACAAAGTCTGTTTCCCCAATTAACTTTTCAAGGGTTTTTCCAAAACGAGCCCGCTCAATTCATGACAAGAGATTAGAATTTTTGTACAATTAATGGTTGTGACGATGTGCGATTTGCATTCCTTTACGCTATTTTATGCTTGTTGTTAGTTCAAATCAAGGGGAGTACTAGAGCTATGTGCTACCCCCAATTAATTAAATTTTATTACTTCTAAGCAAAAACAATTCTAAAAAAACTAGAATACTATTATCTTAGCAAATGACCTCTGGTATTTTTTGAATCACTGTTTACTGCTTTTCATTCTGTCATTTTTTCGTATTGTACATTATTGCTAAAAGCGGCCGATTTTATCGTTAGCGACGAATTCGACTTTATGGACAACTAAATGAAAAGTGGACTATGATTCAATAAATACTAAAGGTAATTTGTAAGGTTAAGGTTAAGGTGTTTTAGTTTTTTTTGAAGTAGTAAAATTAAATAAATTGGGGCAGCACAAACCTCTAGTAGTACCCTTAACGACAGGCGACGTAGATTCACCGTTAAATGCAAATAGGTTTGACAGCTAGTTCGGAACAGTTAACCGCTTATTGCATTTATTTCAATAAAATGTAAAGTATTGTTACATCAGAAATTTGAAACTATATATCTATGTGAATATTTCGCTTCGATATCTTGCAGGGTTAAAATAAGTATATTCGTAAAAATAATTGAAAAAAATGTATGATAAGATGTATGAAAATCCCACAAAGTGAATCCCGCAAAAAAAACTAAGTACTTCAATAAAAAACGTTAGTAGTACCTAAGCATCGAAATATTTCTCTGCTCTAAACTTTAAAACTGTTTCATTAGCAACGCACTAACTCGAACCCGAGTCCGGTTGCAAGCAGTTTCATAACAAAGTTATACTTGCTTTTGCTTGTATTGAAGCCTATACTAGGACAGAAACGTTGAGAAACGAGTAACATTTGCTCCAAAGTGCACTTTAAACTCGAGACGAGCCGCAGACATTGGAGGGTCGCCACGGTCGCCATTTAAAGCCATCCAATGAGGGACGAGGGCTGTCAAAACTTTACTGGTTTAAATCGAGACAATCGTGACAAAAGGCTAGGAATCTCTCTCCTCGGAACAAACAACACTACGCAGTTTCGCAGTCCCTAAACGAGTGTTTAAGATCTAAACAAATAGGCGAAGGAAGTTTTATGAAAATTCAAAGAAAAATCTTTTTTGATAGGTACGAGTACTTAAAGGACTGATGTACTCGTATTTGCTTTCGAGGTTGTTCAAGAATATGTTTACCTCAGCCAAACATTTCTAAGATGAATTATATAGGGATGACTGGATAGTTGCTTTAAGGCAGGTGTAGACTAAACGTCAAAATCTCGATTTATTTAGAAATGATATTGCGACATTTGACTAAGTGTGAGAGATTGTAAAAATTATGTCTCAGGCGGAACATAATTCCTAAAGTTTAAAAACTGATATCACAATTGCAATTAAGTTGCTAAAATATCATATAAAGTACGTATATGAATAGCTGTTTCATCTTACTTGCTGTCAAACATCTGCAAAGATGTTTCTTTCGGGTGTTAAGGGTGCAAACTCCTAATATTTGATGAAACAACGCTGGCTTACAGCGTAAGAATATGCTTGAAAAATTACATTTATTTCAAAATATTATTATTGTGAAGTCCCGTATACGTTATTTGTCCTAAATATGTAGGTTCCTATCCAGGTAAACAGGTAACTGAATATGAAGCAAACAACCTACTTTAACTTAGGCTACCGAATAAGTCGTTAGGCTTCATTAAATAAATAACTCTAAATGGATGTGAAGTATACATGCCTCATTTAGTACAGATGAGGGAAAACGATATTTTCTGAATGTCTCATATTAAGTGCTCACGCTGATCCAGAATGGTCCGTGGGTGGCCAATTAGAATCCGGTCATGAATTTTTATTAGGTATAACGACAGAAAGTTGCGAAAAGTTAAAAGCTTACGGGGACATACGTAAATGGATCGCCTATCTTCTCTTAACTATGTAAAGCCCAATTTGCGAGTTCCGAAGTGCCATAAACGGTCAAAGGGTGGCGCTTTTGTCGCCTGTAATAGCTCCGCGATTAGGCACCAGGTCAAAAGGTTACTTGATGCCATGATTAGGTTAACTGCTCCTCGCTGGATTGGACACTAATTTATATAAAAAAATGTGGGAATTTAAACGGTGACTATTTTTTTAGGGCAACCTTGGGAGGCAATTTTAAATACCTCCTGTGTCTATCCGTCCGTCCAATCTATACCCGCGCGATACCCGTTTATGCGGACATATATATACTGTCTCTTAAAAAGATAAAAAGATAAAAGATAAAAATAATTTATTTGCTAGAAACAGGTTACATAAGATGGTAGGTACAAACAAAGTAGGATCCATGTTTCGCTGTATACATTCCAGCATGCAAACATCGTGAAAAGGGTAAATAAATAGCAGCTATACTTTTAAATTCAAATATTCGCTTACAGTGTAAAAAATATTATGAATTAACCAAGCATGCAATACCTTTTTGAATTTATGTAATGGTAAAATTTTTACATGGGCTGGCAACTTATTATATATTTTTATGCCCATTGCGTAGGAATTTTTTTGGTACAGTCTCATTCTAGGAGCACTAGTAAGTACTAACCTATCAGGATTTCTTGTATTCCTAGGGTATACTTCTGCACCTTTTTTAAAAAGGTACATGTGCTGCTTTACAAAACATGACATTTCATAGATATATAAGCATGGCAAAGACAGGATATTAAATTTTTTAAATAATGATTTACAGCTTTGTAATGGGTGTGCCGTACAGATTGCTCTAACACATTTTTTTTGTGTAATGAAGGCCCTGTTAAAATCTGTGCTATTGCCCCATAGAACAATACCACATCTGAGAACTGAATCTACATAACCATAGTAAGCAAGTAAAGCTGTATGCTGCGACGTCGTTTTCCTGAGCCTACTAAGAGCATATACAAATTTATTAATTTTTTTACATAATTCTTCAATGTGGTTTTTCCAGTTTAGCCGTTTATCTATTGTTATACCTAAAAATTTCACACTTTTTTGGTCGTCAATAGTATTATTACCAAAAGTTACAATAATATCATTTATTACATTGAAATTCATAAGTTTTGTCTTAGTCAAATTAACATTTAAATTATTAGAATTAAGCCATGTCATTATTACATTTATTGTGTTGTGTATGTCAAATAAGTGTCTATCTAATGAATAATTCTGGTTTTTTATTATTTTTGTTTTTACTATTATGGATATGTCATCTGCATATAAAATCGTTTGATAAGGGGAAATTTCTGTGATGTCGTTAATATAAATAATAAATAATAGAGGTCCCAGAACGCTACCCTGGGGCACACCGTACTTATTGGTTTTATAATCGGATTTGAATTTGGTGACAACCTGTTCAGTATTTAATTTGATTACCTCTACACATTGTTCTCTATTAAATAAGTACGATTTTATCCAATCCAAAGCCCGTCCCCTAATGCCACTGCATTCCAATTTTTGTAATAGAATGTCATGCGATACAAAATCAAACGCTTTGGTCATGTCAAAATATAAAACTGATGTCAAATATTTCTTATCTAAATTTAATAAAATGTCATGTACAAGATTAAAAGCTGCTAGAGTGGTCGATTTTCCTTTTTGGAAACCAAATTGTTGCTGCTTAATAATGCAATTCTTAACAAAAAAGTCGTTTAGACGCTTATGCATTGCTTTTTCATATAGCTTTGAGAAAACCGAGATAAGAGCAGTTGGGCGATAATTTCCTGGAACACTACTGTCACCTTTTTTATGTAGGGGTTTTACTATAGTTTTTTTTGAGAAATTCCGGGAACACTCCACATTCAAGGGAAAGGTTTATTAGATACGCTAATATTTCGCATAACTCAACCTTACACGTCTTAACAACCCTGGTTGACACTTCATCAAAACCCTCAGCGTTGGTATCACTAAGAGATGAGATGATGTTCTTAACCTCGGTGACGGTAACCGGTCTTAGAAAAATGGTACTTTGGCAACTAACACTGGATGTAGATTTTGGTTTGATGATTGTGTCATTTTTTGTGAGGTCCAAGAGATAATCATTAAAAGCTGTTGCTATTGCGGTTGGGTCTGTAATGGGTTTTTGGGATGTTTCGCATTTGATTTCATTAATGCACCTTGGAGGACTTAGCGCTTTATCTTTGATTATGCTCCATGCTGCTTTACAAGAGTTTCGACCATTTGTCATACGTTTGTTGTTTTGTATTTTTTGCGAAGCCACTATACATTTCTTCAGTAAACGTGAATACGATTCATATCTTATTTTGTTTATTTCAGTTTTGTTTTTATAATATTTTAATCGCAAGTTTCTTTTTTTTCTACAGCATAGTTTTAATCCATTAGAGATCCATCTAACTTTAGATTCTCTGTTCATTTTTATATAATTTACAGGGAAACACAAATCATAAAATAATTTAAAAATGTTATAAAAATTCTGAAAGGCCATGTTGGGATCAACTTCCATGTATGTTTCAGAGAAGGACAAATTTATCAAACAATTTTTAAACTTTTCAATATTTTCGTCACTATAATCCTTTTTTATGAGAAACCATGTTTTCTGTTGAACCTGTTTACGATCTACTTGAAATGTAAGCATTTGTGCTGTTTCATGATCTATAGACCTAATGGTAATACTGTGCCAGCAGCTTCATCAATATTGCTAATAATATGGTCAATACATGAATTGATTCTTGTTGGTGTAGCAATGTGTAGTTTAAGATTATAATTTATAGTCAAATCTGTTAAAGTAGTAGATGCCTCATTATGTACTAGAGTATTGATATTTAGGTCCCCAACAATCACAACTTTTTTGTTTGTTCTGTGTGATAAATAATGAAACATTGTCTGTAGAATTTGGAAGAAATAGTCTATGTTAGAAGTAGGGGTTCTATATATGCAAATAATTATTAGATTATAGGTAGGAATTTCAATACCACAACATTCAAATGTATTAGTAGTTGCTAGGTTATTGACTTTTTCGATATGTTTAAACCTTAGGCCTCTCTTTAGAAGAATACAGACGCCTCCTCGTTTTTTATTTCTAGAATAGAATGAAGCCATTTCGTAGTTAGTTAATCGAAAATTTTGTTCACTTCCTGACTTCAAAAAGGTTTCTGACAAACATATAATATCTGGTTCACGTCCTACATGGACCAGGTCAGCGATAGTAAGTTCTAATATATCTCTTTTCGAAATAGCACCTGCAATATTTTGATGTAAAACACGCATATTTCTATCAATGGTCTCGAAAAAGACAAATACTTGAGCTTGTATTTTTGTTTTGTGGAGGTAGCCCAGTGTTGTGATTATGGGTCTTTTGTAATACTTTAAAATAATAGGGGATAGTGCCCTTGATGGGCCCATCATTCAGTGTAAGACTTTTGCGTTCATCACGGCCACAGGGTGGAGTGGGTCTTCTACGCATTTGATTTAAGAAACAAGACTCGTACAGAGGGAAATCAATTGCAACATTAATTTTTAAACACAATAGATCCAGAAAACGGGAGTGATTCATGTTTACCCGATCAACATTAACAACAATACAATTGGTGAAGCTACTTGCAGTTAATTTTATATGATTGTTCAGCATTGTTTCATTTAAATGTTTGTTATAATTTATGGGTAAAATGATAACGTTTGTGTGTCGTAACTCATGCAATGCTATACAAATATTTGAAATAAATGCTTTAGGATTGGTATCATGGCTGCCTGTACAGATAATTACATAATCAGATGCAGTTAGATCCTGTTTAACATTAATACAATCTTTTAGTGTTTCCGATGAAGAAGCATTCGGTTTAACTAATGCAGAAGGCTTGTATTGATTATTCCAATTTTTTGCTCGATATTTCAATAATTTTCCGGACAAACCAAGTGCTTGTTCATCTCCTAGTATAACTATTTTGTGTTTTGTTTCAGCTTCTTTTCTTAGTGGGACAGATGTTGACAAGTTGCTATTGTGCTGATTTTCATAGCCAGCCTTGTTTGGGGGTTTTAACTATTGGCCGTATCTGTGTCTCATTTAATTCTAAACAGGACTGTAAGTTATCTTCATCTAGGCTCAGATGGGACCGCGTAAAGTCTATCCTTTTTTGTGCTTTTTTGCCTCTATCCTTCCTTGTTGTAGATCGGCATATCTGACTTAGTCTTTCAGTTTTCCTTTCATAGCTTTTTAATTTATTCTTCAGGGAACCATTTTCCATTACTAAGATATCAATTTGATTTTCAGCTATTTTCAGTTTCATTTCTAAATCGATAATTTTTGATTTTAGTTCAGATGATTCCTCTCTTGCGCTAAATGTCGTTTCAGGACAACTTCTGTTTAATAAAGATGTTTCTGGGACGGAGGAATCGTCATCGTCAGAAATGTCTGTATGAAGGGATTCGAAAGAATTGTCAGTTGAAACATTGATCATATACTTTTTCCGTTCTGTAACAAAATTATGTGGAGTTGATGTAATTGTTGTGGGTGCGGTGGTGGATGTTGATGGTTTATCGTTGCAGAGTTCACGTCTTTTATTTAGGCATCTCTCACATTTCCAATTATTGCTTTTCTTCTGTTTAATTAAGGTAAATAATTTTTCTGACACCGTTGTGCAATCGAGGTGGTGCAATCTTTCACAAAGAATACATGTTAGTATCCGTCTATCAGAAATTTTTTTGTTACATTTTGCGCAATGGTCCGCCATTGAAATATCTTTATGTCCGTCGCTCCTGTGTAAATGTCCGCTTGGCTTTCGTGTGTGCCGCCGCGCCGCAGACCGGTCGTCGCTTGAGCGCTCGATGTATGTAGATGACTCACCAGCAGCCGGCTCCGTGAGTAGCGCAGCGAGACGTTATATCTTAGTCCAAAACAAATACGTTGGGTGTAATTTTTAAATTACTTTTGCTTATATTTTCGGAGTTAAAATGTATTTCTTGATATTGTTTTCACCATTGCGTAGCTTGTTTCTTTAGCTTTACACTAGTATATAATAACACTTTTGTCGTTAACTTTTATACGTTTTGGGATTTAATAAAGGAAGAGAAAACGAATAGCAGGTCTGCCTTCCACTAGCGTCGCGAGCGGTTTTGATAAACTCTGAACATGAATCTTTTAGATACTCAAAGATATTGAAATGAATGATATAGTTAAGGATTTAACTCGTGATTGTTAATAAACGCGAATTTAATCCGTATTATTAATATTGAAAAACCCTAAGGTTTATATTATATTTTGGTTTATCCCAAGTTTTCCAACACTTAACACTCAAAGACATTGTTGTGGGTAAAAGAGACAGATAAGAGTCGAATATTCTGACAGTGTTGCGGAATAAGGCCTCTGATTTGAAGGAGGCTGGCGACGTTTACGGGCTTTTAATTAGTAGATAAACGAAACTCTTGTGAAATGTAGCCTGGTACCTACATTAATCATCATAATCAATAAGTCCAACAGCTGATGCTTTACTTTGCAACACGAAACTAGTATTTACGGATATATCTGACCCTTTCAGACACTTTAAGAAATCGGTATGAGTGATAAGGACAGATGGATTCGAATAAACGGACATTGTGCTGCGGAGTACGGCCGCTGGACAAGGGCCTCTCCAAAAAGAGCATTTCGCCATAATCGCACGCTTGGCAAGCTGGTTAGCGATCGCATTTTGACCCATGATAAAGAGAAGACGCTGCTGCTCGTCTTCTTATGTCAGTACTTCTTTATTCGCCTCTTACGGGTTACCTATCTTATGTCATCATTCTCTTGGCCATTTTCCCAGTTTATCTGGGGTTGGCGCAGTATGTTTTTAAACACAGTAAAAAGTTATCATGAAAATCGATTAAATGTAGTTTGGTAAAATGATAATAGGGGTTAAAGTATGAAATTGCCGATTATTTTCCCACTTTTTATTTTGTTTATAGCTCTTAAGTATAGTCATATTATTGCGTAATTATTTTTAGTAAGTAATTAAAGTAACTTTTGACTAAAAAAAAAATGCAATACTAGTGCCTATTACTTCAAAGGAAGTCGTTAAAAAGACCCCTTACAATGTGTTAGCTGACCTTCTTGCTTCAATTAAGTATATTTGTATTATATACTTTGATTTTCAGAAATTTAAATACTTTAATGCGTAGCTTTATAACCATCTAACTTTCACCTTTAATTCCATCGAAAACGGTTCAGGCGTTTTTAAAAAAACAAAAAATTGTTAGTATGGAAAAATGACTTTTCTCGATTTCTTCCATACAAAACGGCAATTTCATATTTTAACACCTAATACTTATGTCAAGAGATATTTCGATGGACTAAAAATATGTGAAATGATAAGAAATGTCGGTCTATAATTTTCGGACAACTGAAATCTCAGATACTGGAATTCTGTCAATTAAATTTCGGACAAGTAATCGATTCCCAAATGACACTACTGTTTCTTAATAAAAAAATGTATTTCATACTTAGTAGATATTATCTGCTGTTGCTGGTGCCCGGCAAAGCATGATGCCCTAAAGAATTGTTTAATTTGCTTTTAGTTGCTTTAGCACTGCATAAACCGTCAAATGTTTCTGTTTGCTGTATATTTCAAGCACTAAAAACTTCTTTCTTTGATCATTCCGGACGAAAGGTTAGACACTACGTATCCCGTCTTACACGAAAACTCGCTCAAAAGGTCGCGCTTTTAATGAGATGAATACGCTTTGCGCGGATAAGCCCTTGAGTTGCGCCGAATACGCCTTTTACACAGGACCCCCTTCAGTAGAGCATTCTCGCGTCTGCGGGTACCTAGCTAATGTAGTTTTTAGCTAGATGTGACGGGGAATCTAAGTAAGCAGTGCCGAGTTTGAATGCCGCATTCAGAAGATTAACCAAAGGAAGCAAAGACTTTTACTAGATTACATTGAGTGAGATTGAATGGTAGCAAAGTAGTTGTACCAAATCACATTCGTAAAGGGAACACAGGGGTTGAACCCTCAATATATTAAATTTTCATGTCTTTCTCAAACAAGAAAACAATAATCCCATAGTCAAAACGTGTCGTATCTACAAAGAGCTTTTATTTGTGAATATATAAGACAATAGACATTTTAATGGTAACCTGCCGCGATTCAGAAGGTTTATATTCGACTCATGACGAATATAACGATATTATGCTTATTAGTTATTTAATGCAGTGCATTTGCTTCTGTGTTTCAATGACATTGCAATTATTATGATAATCATGTAACTATTGCTTTTCTTGTTTGAAACATACGTATGTGGCTTGAGAGTAGTGTCCATTATGTCATTTATTACATAAATATTAATGTTTTTCTGATGAAATTCTGTTTTGTGTTCTTAAACACTTATTTGAAAGGAACTAAAAATACTAAATTGCCGGGCTTGAATCATAGACGTAACTATGAAGTTATTTTCTGTCAAATAATGAATAGTTATAGTTAAATTGTTTGACAATAAATAACTTCGGCATCCACAAAAACAGGGGACTGCCATTACCGGTCCAATCATTTAAAGCAATTCTCTGTTGAAGCTGACTACATTATAAATATAAATATATGTATAGACAACGGCAGGTCAACCTACCCAAAAAATTAAAGGCCATAGAATTGATTTTTAACTTTAAGTCCAAAATGTAGAGATGAATATCAATTGGGAAAATTTGAAGTTTTGTGGTAGATTGACGTGCTGTTGTCTGTACATAGATATTTACTCTCTTCGAAAGTTTAATCAAAGGCAAAGATTTTGCGACGGCAAAAATGTGAACAAGGGACTGTTATAACGGAATTCATTAGGGATTGTTGTCCGAAGATTGATGGCAGAGATAATGATTTAGCGATTGCGCCGCTGCGGAGACAGTTCGTTCCAGTCATGGTAATTGGTTTGCTAATTGGCTTAGCGTGGTCCTCTGCCTATTGTTTTTTTCTATTCGCTAAAAAATGAGCCAGAATTTAATCACTTCGATAACTTTAAGTTTTATTAATTTCTTTAATACTGACCTTACAGTTTCCCACTTTAGAATATTGTGTTACAGTTGCAGCTTCATAAAGGTGTCAGCCACACAATAAATGTTGTATTTCGTCAAATGATTTTCCACGTTAATGAATTTAATAAAAAAATATATGTGAATGATCTGTTTGCCTCACATTAAATATGTTCTATCAAACAAAACCAGTACCTATTTATTTAAAATATAATTATTTAGTTCCTTGGCTTTAAATTACAAGTTATATATAAAGGTTACAGGACTTTAGTAGTGGGTTGTATAACAGTCAAATTTAACTACGAGTACTTACGTGCGGAAAACTGTATTCTCCTAGAGCAGTCACTAAGGACGCGTCATCGTATTTCTACCGTCAGTCAAACGAGGTGTCAACGTTAATGTTTTAGATTTTCCCACTTCGCAGTTCAGGTGTTAACAGTTTCTTGATTTAGTCTATTGGGGTTCTTATTCTGGTAGCGTTAGAGGGCTTATTAACCACGGGCCACGGCATTTGAATACTACAGCCTATTGTGGCTTTGGCCGTTGCCCTTCGCCAGATGTGGTGCGCTGTGCCTATCCTAGGTACACATTGCACAGCGCACCATATATGGTATATTATGTTTTTTTTTTTAAATTTATTTATTATCAAATCACTTATATTTATTACATCTTCGTCACATCTGCCAAACTGCGTAGCAGTTTGTCGGCATTAGTTCTCGACTTAAGAATCTTATTTACTAAGTATAGCTATTACAAACAAATCCCATTATAAATGTCTGAACAACTATTTAAAGCATTCGTATTTTGGAAACCAGGAACAACGAAGACCCGAAAAAATGTAGATAAACACTTTTTTTTCTACATTTACCCGTCCGGGAATCAAACCCTGGACCTCGGAGCATATAACTTTTAAATGTTAACTAATAACTAATTTATCTTAAACCCAATCGAATTTTGTAATAGGCGTCCTAACATAACGCCTTAATTTTATCTACTGATAATATGAATCCATCTTTTGAACCAGAGCAAGTCGAGATAATTATGGATTGCATTTTTATTTCAGATAGATCAAAGGATTGGCATTTTGCAGCCGGATGCATTGAAAGAGTACTGACCAGAGCCTGCGGCGGTATCTGTAAAAGAAAAAATAGCCTTTTAGTACTTTGAAATATGGCTTTATTCATTTTGATTCCAGTGATTAATATTGCAGAATAGTTTCTGCTTCTGAAATGAATGCAAAGTGACTTAAAATTAAGCATTGTGGATTTCATTGGCATTAATTTCATTGTTACGTAAATCAAACTTTATGTAAATAAAAAACTTATTCTCGTCAACTACACTTTCCTTAAACATGCGTCCAAACAAAAATGATTATCTGGACAGAAATAAATCTATTACAGTAAGAAAAAATAACAGGGTTGTACATCTTTTGTTTTTGCTTCATTTAAGTTAAGTTTGAATGTGTTTGTGTGCCATAAGAGTAAATATCTTATTGGCATTTAAAAATAAATGTGATAATGTATACCTATGTTAAATTTCAGTATTTCCATTATCTTAATTATGAAAATTAGGAATCATTGGATACTCGGATCGGAACGCAGCATACCTCATAAAAGGTTTATCTACCTTATATAATACATATAAGTAAATACAGTACTAATTATAATTTCATTATTTAATTATTGCTCGTCTTCTTCCTTAATCGCCTTTTGTTTATTTATTTATAATTACAATTATCTTAAAAGCTAACAAAATGCAAGTTCCAAAGCGCTTAAAAGACTTATTACATTGTCTATGGGTAAGCAATACCAAATTTATTACACATAAATGAAATAATTTCAAAATCTAATTATTATCATATAGTAAAAAATAGAGTCACAAAAATAAAAACTCAAAACAAAAACAATAAAATCAAAATCAAATTGTCGAAGGTCAACAAAATTAATTCAGAATTACAAATTCGTAGAGAATGTCATAATGTAATATTACCTAATTTATCAAACCAAACAACAACAAAAAATAATATTAACTGTAGCAAATTGTCAATGCATTTTAATTTCATTAAAAATTGATCACAGACCGTCGTCATGTTTTACGTCACCTAGACGAATTATAAAGAGAAGGGGTGGTGCTATTTTTTTCTATGCCGGCATCACACGACACAAAGCAACAAGAAAACACTAACATGTATTTATAGTCGTTGGCAGTAGTGGCAGGCAAGAAATTCGCGTTTTACCTTTCAGTTTTGGTAGGAAATTGCAGCATGAAAGTTTAAAACCTATCTATCAGTCTGTGTTCAAAGGTCGAGCGAGATTCGACGAGAGTACATAAATGATTGGGATCTTAGAATCGACCGCGGGACTGCGGTCATTGATTTCGCTCGAAACCGGCGTTTTACGGCTAGCTTTTAGATTTTCTAGTGCAAATTCCTGATGCAAGAATTTAGGTCTGAAATCTGAAAGGGTATTTAGGGTGAGCATTTGGTTTTAAGGTAAAGCAATTCCTTAACACTTATTATTTCTATTAATCATTAGTATGTTAGTATGAGTTACGTAGTCTGGTTATGAATGACTTTATTAACAGATCATATAATAAAAACACAATGAAGAAGTAATACTCTTAAGCTTTATGCAGAAATACTTAATTAAAACGGAATGAACATTAATTACTTCATTCAAAAATCATTTTAGCGATATTCAGTAGTCGATGCGGCGGAGAATTATTATAAGATGCTTCCCAAGGGTCGAACTGAGCTCTATTGTCTCTCACTAATTAGCATTATTTTCTCTGTATTATTAATCGTTGTTGGGGCTGTACCGAGCTAGAAAAAAATCCTCGTTCAAAATCGTAAAATGTCGTTTCTTAGTGTTTTTGTCCTTTGATTGCTATGTTAGTATTTTAGTAGGGATATCTACGTCCTAACGACACGATATGACAGACAGTTTTAAAGACTTAGGGGAAATGTAGAGTCAATTTACGGTCAAATAGCTCATTATTCAGCATATTAAAGTCGTTATAATTTTGCAGGGTTATAAAACAAATAGAAGTCATTTTTGTGGGACATTGGTATGTTATCAGTAGACATCGGATTATATGCATTAGCATGTTTGCATATGCAAATGCATAAAACTCCCTAATTACGGCGTTAGTGCATATTTTAGCCTTTTTTCCCAATCGTGCATATTTCGTTAAGTAGCCGGAGGAGGGAGGTATGTGTGACAATGACGTTAGCGCGAGCGCAGTGATTGATTGACTGAGAGTGCGTGTGCGGCTAGCGCCGCGCGACGAGACTAGGACATTAATGCTACTTCAACGGCACATGTCGTACCCTGCCTGAACAGGTATCTCCAGAAATGGCGCCAAATTTAAAATGTTGTCCAATGACGTCAGTTTATGTGGAGAGGTCATTCACGGTGTACAAATTGATACTGGGTGTGACAAACGTCACAAATTTTGATTTGCGCTTGAAAATTTGGAAAAAAATAATAATTGTATATTTCCACAAAAACTATACTTAATTTTAAGAGAATGTCGCTGTTTTTGTACACTCTTTGATCAAAATATAAAAATAATAAAGGTTTTTTTGATTTTGTATTGTGCATATTTCAGTCATATCAATCGATTTTGTGCATATTTCGGCCTTTTTTAGTGCATATATGCATGCATATTTTGGCATTTTGTTAGTGCATATAATCCGATGTCTAGTTATCAGTTTCTTTTGTGTCAAAAAAATGACATTTAGCGTTAATTCATTAAACATCTTTAGAAATGTTCGGATATTTGACACCCAACTCTCACAACCAATATGTTTGCCACCTATTTTGTGCGTACGGCATTAATTAGTATTCATTACACGGGGGTTTTACCACTATGGCATCAAAAGACGGTGATGAACACCCCTACTTGAAATGAACGTGAGTTGTTCCGCGAATCAACATTATGGTACAAATAACAAATATGCAGAGGGCTTACGTGCCAATACAATTTGTAGAAAAACTAAATCAGAATCAATAGGAAATTTAAATCTTTACAGTTATTATTTTTTATTACAGAATCAATTTTACAGTGTACTTTCAGTGCAATCTAGAACAGGATAGGAAATTAGGAACCATTCGTTGGATACATTAACTATTTGGACTTAGATCCAGACATTAAACAAATAACAAAAAGAGAAACTTAAACAATTGGCTATAATTAAGCTTACAACTTACAAATTGGAACACTTCTTCTGACTTAATAATAATGAATTAGAACTAAAACCAGAATTAAAAATAAAATAAAACTTCTTATTGTGACAACAGGAAGTAAAAATAAATAAAACTACTACTACACTACAGCAAACGCAGAATCAATCATCAAGAAATCAATAAAAATGGCAACGCAGTGTGATTAGAGCATGTTACTCTAATTATTATAACCTAAAGCAATAGTCGGCTAGTCGGCCAAAGTGATAGTCGGCCTATCTCTAATAGGAACTTTAATTGTTACGTAGAAATTACACTACACTAAATCAAATCCTAAATCAGATACAGCACGAAGTCTTATAAACTTTCGAAAAATGAGGAAAATCTAAGTAAATAGACAGGCAGACAAAAAAACAGAGTTACTTTCACATTTAAAATATTAATAAGGAATGCAAATAAAAAAATGTATTAGATAAACGGTAAATTATACCATAGACGATTTAGGAAGAAGATCGGTTGGACCTCTTATTTTGAATAAAACCGATCTGAGTAAATGTGGTGAAACAGATAGCTCCAGGAGAAAAAAAATGCCATGCTCACCATACTTGGCGGGCGGGTGATAGTGTTAAGCCTTTTGGGTTGAAAGAAGACACTTCTTGTGGTTGAACATAAGACCAATAATGTAACATACTTGGTAAGAAATAAACATTTTGATTTGATTTGAACTTTGGTTCCTCTTACAACACGCATAGAGCGAGAACAGGGACTTTCTATTACGTTAAACGCCGGCTTTAGCACGTGTCACCTATTAATCGCGTTTAATCCTTACTCTTCCCTTTCACTTCTGAACTACTGAATCGATTTTGATAAAATTTGTACAGAAATGTATTAGACCTTGAGCCCTTCTTATAGAATATTTGTATCCCACTGTTGAGCAAAGGTTTCCGTACGAGCATTTATCGTGTAGTTCACGCGGGCAAAAAGCTAGTTTACTTGAATAGTGAACAATTTGCGAAAAAAACTTCTATGTTTGTGACTTGTTGACCTGACCCTACTGGACTCATCTGGTGTAGCGGCTAAGGCGTGGTAGTGGAATAGTTAATTACTTAACCTATAAATGTTTAGGAGTTTACAAGCGTATTATATGAACGTTACGGTATTACGTTTTGTGTCATATCAGACAACAATCTTGCTGCTAATATGTATGAAATTAGGAATTAGTTTTCAGCGAAAATGTATTTTTTTCATATTAACACAAACAGTTATTAGACAATTATAAAAACGAATTGCTGACTTGGCTCTATAATATGGTCTGAGCGAGACATACTATTTGATGGAAAGTGAGCGTCGTCGATCACTGACATAAAAAATCAGTATCATTAATTATATAAGACTACTGCTGGACTCTATCTACTACTATAAAAGAAGGATTTTTCCATAATCGCCACGCTTGGCAGGCATGTTGGCGATCGCAGTTTGGCAAATGGTGGAGAGAGGACACTAATGCCTATCTTTTTCTGGCAGTACTCCTTTGATGATTCTTACAGGAGAAGGTGTGGTGCTATTCTATTTTAGACCTGGCACCAATCGACAGTCTACACATTCACAAACCTTAAAATAATTAAACAATTGTTTTTTTTTTTTTTTTTTTTTAAATTTTCGCAGTCCCCCGATTCCTTTTCCAAAACTAGACCAATTTAAATACTTTTTTCATTAAAAATTAAAGAAAGGCTTTGACCGTGTTCGTATATTTTGCTTTTTTTCTAAAATTTAGCCAAATTTGTTTTCTGGATGTTTGAACAAAGCGGAAAATCTGGAAAATTTTTTAGATTTTTGAAAGCTCATATCTCTTTTATTAATTAATTTACGAAAAAAAGGAAAACATAGAAACATGCTAATAGTGGCCATAGATATTGTAATAAATATTATTGCTCTACTGGCATTATCCAGGGAGGAAACAGAGGACTACGTTTGTATGGAAAAACGGTTCTTGTGTTTCCTCTTAAGTATTTCTGACCATTGATCCCGAAGTTCATTAAGAAGACAGCTACAGTACCAGTTTTTGGTTATCTCATGGATCACAGTATGTAAATCAAATTTGGTGCGCCTAGATTACTTAAATTTTGATTTATGAAGTATTATCCAAGTGGTTCGTGTCAATGTAGCACGATGCCGTGTATAAAGATTTGCAAGAATGTCATGTTAAATTGCTTTAGCAAATGCTCGAGTCTATATCCGCCTTAAAACAAAAGCATTAACAAACTGACCAAATTCACAAACGGGATCACATTTGAAAGTAAAATTCGAGTTACGGTTTGATTACCGCTTCTTTCTTTCTTGTGATAATTTTCGTTCTGTGAAGATTACACGAATACAGTTGGATAACATAAAAGAGGGATAAAAGTTACAAAGCGAAATGTTTTAAAATCTACAATCCGTCAGTCACAGGAAGGCTCTGGGCTGCAGCCTAACGAACTGTTTATGTAAAGCCTCTGCTTGTTTTTCGTCGATGTACGTCGATGTAGTCGTGCGGAAATTACATTGGATTCACTTAAGGCTTCAAAGCAGGCGGCTTATCATGAGTTGATAGAACAATATCAATTTGACCTTGTTTCATATTTTAAAAGTTTAACGTTAGATTCACATTTCTTAACGTTCACGACTATGTTTTATGAGTTGGTCGTCACCTTAATAAACGAATCTCGTATGTATGTCACAGAGCATCTACGGTTGACCAGTTGGAGTGGTGTTAAGGGATGAGCACACTGTTTGTCTAAGCTTAAATGGGGGTCTGTTGGTTTAGGTAAACCGTCCTAGTACTGTGACACGTCACGATGTTGCAATGCGTCATATGCGTCACACTTTACCTAACTATTGTATAAGGTAACGTCCAGTGAGCTTATTCCTGTTACAAATATGTATCAAAAATGTATTTTTTTTTGTCTAGAAAAAAAACACAGCGCTTCTAACGCTATAATATTAAATTTTCAAGGAAATTAGGTTAACTTTTTGAAACTTTAAATAACGTTTCATACCGATTTAATGGAGTGTGAAACATTGATGATCGAATAAATGAATGATGAATGTAAAATTATTTACTTTAGACACTAATTGGACGATAGGCTGAAGTTTAGTATGGGAGAGGTGGCATGAAAGGGACATTTATGTTGTTGAGGCTCTTGTGCATGGATGCCAAAATATTTTTAAACACGTCGCAGCCCAATAAGAAGCCTTAGTTACTTTGCTATTAAAATGCAAAGTAATAATTAACATTTATTTATTCTTAGTAATTGGTTTTTACAGTTTCCAAGAAAGGGCAATATGTCCCTTTCATAAATAAACGGATTTGAAAGGGACGCAATGATTTTTGAAAGGGACAATATAGTATGACGGGAAATACACAGACACATTATACTTTGGTATACACATTACAAATATTGGAAGGCATGCTTACAACAACTATTTATGTTTTAAAATCTAACTTTGAGACCAGTCTATGCAGGTGTGATTTGCTCATATTAAACACTTTGGCAGCCGACCTCACTGATAAACCTCTCTGTAAGACTTCGTTCACAGCCTCTTCAATTTTGTGCGCTTCTATGTGTGTTCTCTGTTGGGGTGGCATTTTAAATCTGTAAGGGTGAACAATTTACTAAGCTTAGAACCGAATCAAACTCCAGTCTTGAAAAGGACAGTTTTGATGGAGATGAAGGAGATGTCCCTTTTATGACCGTTTCTTGTGTCCCTTTCATAAATATCACCACTAAATTAAAAACATAACCTGCAAATCTACAATTGATATTAAAAGCTAACTAAGCTTTTGCTTTCTTGTTCGTATGAGAATGTCCAATCGTAAATAACAGTAATCAAATAAATTACACATTCACAGCATTTGACAAAACGTTTTAAAAACGAAATGAAAATTTATTTTTCAGTGCAATAACAAACACACATGCGGCACCGCCGTGTTTGAAATGACAAGATCGTGTAGTTAGGTGCAAATTGATAAGCATAAGATACGCGGGACTGCCATACAAGAAAAATAAAACTTGTTGGAAATAAAATTTCAATTTTTCGGGTAATTTAAATTGTCCCTTTCAATACATGTACCTTTCATTCCACCTCTACCCTACGTTTACGTAATACCCTATCTATTGAGACTCAAATACGACATTTCTTTAAATCATATAGCTGAGTCTGGAGCGTACACAAATAAAAAAACTGAAGCGGCTCGTACCAGATATGGCAGGAAGGATATGCCGGAAGTGAAATGCCTTATGACGCGCCTCTTCAGAAGGACCCCTAAATATACATCTGGGTCACAAGTAGGTACCTATCAGGCACTGCTCCGATTACCTTTTACGGTAACGCCATGGATCCGTCACCCGCCCACTGAATCTATGGATAAAAGTAAAAAAGTAACAGCCTAAATCATCCCACTGCAGGGATAAGGCGGCCATCATTGAATTCAAGTTATCACAGCAATGATGGGTACTTACTGGCATAATCTAGTGATATTTGTTCTCATATTTGTTCGAAGCATCGAAGCAAGCGTGGTTGCTTGCTTCGATGCATCGAACAAATATACCCCTATTTATCTCTTTAGGGGTAGATTTTCTGCATACAAACTACTCAATATCATTTCGCGTGAGTCAAACCATTTCTATACTGAATTTCATCTAAATATGTTAAGCGATTTAAGCGTGAAGATAATACACAGACAACCAGATGCACTTTCGCATTTATAAATGTTAGTACCGAATAACGCGCTGATATAACGATTATAATGAATTATATAATCATGAAGAATATTGTAATATTTGGAATAAAACATTTGTATAAAATGAAAAACAATATACGAGTCTGAGGTATTTCGAAAATGTCGTCGTCGTGTCTAGAATAAAGTATAATTCTAATGTTTTTGTAAGTTTATAATGTCGAACGTCGGTTTGTAGCCCTTATTACTCACACAGCGTTCAGTACATTTTTACTTTACCAGATTTCATCAAATCGCGATAAGAAAATATATTTACAGCTTTCCACAAGGAATGAGGAAATTCATTTTTTCTTTTGTTGAAATCGCGGCAAAATGATTGGACGCGCCCGAATAAAGTGTTTATTTTTGTTTGCGCACTCGATGATAAGTCTCGCATTTTCGTTAATATCGCAAGACATAACTTTAGAGGTACTTAATAACTGTTAAAAAATAACTTTATGGTATTTATTCTTCACTTACTTAAACTTTTAAGACAAAATAAAACTTTTAAGAAAAAGTTATTGGAAATAATTATTAATTAATTTGCCTTGTCGCGCCGGCTTCAAATAGGAAATTCCACCCCGTGTATTCTATGGGTATATCGTATAACTAAAGAGTAGTAGTGACAGAAGAAGACAGGCGTCAGCTTTTTCCTTGAACTTTTGGCCGAACTGCACTAACCAATCATTATCCACCTGCCAATCGATTATGGCAAAATTTGCCTTATCGAGAAGTCTATGAGAAAAGTTTTTTTTTGCAATCTCCGTCTATCAATATACTGATTTAAACTTTCATGGTCACTATCACTAGAGTTATTTGATTCGGGGTATATAGGTATCATGTACCTCATATAATAGTTACAATAGATACAACAGTTCTCCCGTGATCATGGCGCTTGCAACTATGCCGAAATATCGGAAACTCATATTAAATAAGATACATGGTATAAACCCCGATTCAAATAACTCTAGTCCGTCTATCAAATTTGTCAACCGGCGAAAAAAAAACCCACAGATTTTACGTTTTAATTGTCCTAGTTCGCACTGGCATATACATTTTTGTAAACATAATTGTATAAAAAAAGTCTAAATCTGTTCGAGTTTTTTGCGCTGCTTCCAGTCTAAACTTGTTGACCCGAAGCATTGGTTGTTTTAAATATTGGGGACTGTAAAAGGGCCTCCTGAGGCCCATTTGCAGGGAAAAAATACTGATGTTTCTAATTTTCCTGTATTCCCTCTTCAAGTGTGGCCTTATCTTTACATTGTACAGCTATAGCTGGAATCATTAAAATATGTGCCGCGAATAATTCACGATGCATTATATGTTAAATGAATAATATTTACTAAACATTTATGCTGATAATGAACGTAGAAAAGATGAAAGAGATAGAGAAATTTCTCATTTAGAAGTATATTATTTCTTACACAAGCGACTTAATTACGAACAAAATTAAAACACAAATATTAATTAAAGTAGGTAAGTCTGTTTTCTTTTGAAAAAAGTAAAAGAAAAACACTTTTTGTTTACCTTACGGATACTTTCCACAAAATGATTTGTTCTTAAAAAATGTTTTACTAATTCGTTCTAATGTAATTTCCTCGGCGTTATTAAACAGTGGCTTTTATAATTCTCTACAGCTCTATTCTTTGTAAAAGCATATTAGATATAATTTACAATGGATTAAAAACTTAATGTCAATTACATGTATGTATGTATATAGAATTTACCACAGCAACGATGGGTACTGGCATAATCATCATTGCTGTGGTAACTTGAATTCAATGTTGGAGGCCTTTTCCCTGTACGCTGAGGTAGATTATAGGCTGTAACTTTACTTTTATTACTTTTATATAGAACTAGTAGCGGACCCCGCGAACTTCGTGTCTCCTCAGTATCTCTAGCACTATAACTATCGACTTCGAATCGTTTGCGTATCGAAAGCAAACGACACAAAGTTCGTGCTTTGTTTTGTAGTTCTCGTTTTGACCGCTCTGTTTAAGTTTTCATACTAAATATTTCGATGGCGATACGAACACGCAAACGATTTGAATTCGATAGTTTTTTGTGCTAGACCCACTGAATAGTATTTGATTTTGACGTCTTAAATGTCATTGTCATCAAATATGGCGTGATTGGGAAAAATATAAAGAAAAATTTTTTTACCGGTAAGTTTTCAACGTTTTTAATACTAAATATCCTTTTCCCGACAAAGACAAATCCAAAACATCAAAATCATAAAAATCGGTTCAGCAGAAGCAGTAAAAATTCATCCCTAAAGTATTTTTTTATATTTGTAGAGTAAAAATCCTCTGCAAGGAATTCGTCAACAGTATAATAGCATCTTATCAACAAAAACGCATTTTTCCTTTAAACTACTTCTGTAGATTAACAGTTTAAACTTGATTTGTAAACTGTGAAAAAGCTTGACAGATTTGTAGTGCGAGGAATGCTTAACCACATCTCTTTTGGGGTTTATTATATTTAAGAAGTCTATCCTTCTAGTGCTCTCTCTGTATGTTCTTTCACTCGCATTCTCATACTCCTGAATTTGCTTAGAAAAGTTCGTATAACCAGTTGCTCGAATTGTAAATGATGTGTAGGATTAAGCATTTCGAATGCAGAGCAAGCAAAGTTGCGCTAGTCTGTTGTAGTTTCAACAAAACTGTTTCGCCTCCGACTCGCTATGATACATCTGTATGCGCGCGACGTTTGGGAGTTTCTAATTAGATCATGTTAACTACTCTTATTTGAATTGTTTCAATATTGGCTTTTGTTTGAATTGAAAGGGTGGAATTAATGGTGAATGCATGACTGGTGGATAAAAGGTTATAAAACTTAAAATTTTAAAACTTTAAGATTCTATTTTAAAGGGTTAGTGCCGAAAAAGCAATCATTGCTCATGCACCGGCTTATTATTTTTTTTGATACTACTTTTTAGTTCTTTTTAGTCTTTAGTTTATTATCCGCTTTATGACAAAGGCCGGTGTAACGCGACCGGAACCTCAAATAAGTAAGTGGTATGCTTTATTTGATATTTTAGCAACTTAATTGCAATTATAATATAGTAAGTAGTAGTAGTACTATTGCTTAATCCCGTTTCTATTTAACAGTGTTTATTTGTCATAATAATATGTCTCATATACAGGGTGAAATTTTAACCACTTTCCAAAATTTTTATAGGCGTTCGGTATCGTATTTAGAGCCCATTTATGAAGTAAAAAATGTAAATCAAGCTGTCACCAAAAAATATTTTTCGCAATTTAGTTTTCAATTTTTTCGGTCCTAGGCCTGATAAGGTGTAAAGGGTAAGTCAAAAACGTATGAATAGTATCGTAATGAATAAATGAGATGCGAATCGCGTAAAAAAAGGTGTTGCTAGGCGGATGTATCAAAAATTTAAGATTTTTTGCGGATATTTTCTAAGTGCTTTATCTTGACATTTTTGTACTGGGCTATACCAAAAGAAAAAATACGTCATTTGTTTTTTGTTTAGTAGATTGATATATTATAATTTGGAAAATGGTTAAAATTTCATCCTGTATATATTTTTTTAAATTAATCATAACCATTATTGCTGTGGTAACTTGAATTCAATGGCCTTTTCCCTGCAGTGGAATGATTAAGGCTGTTAATTTGTTAGCATGTATAAAAATTAAAAAAAAAACTTTACTTTTAATCATAGCTTTTGCTCTCGGCGTACAACAGTTTTCATGTCCAAGAAATACCAAAGCTTACTTCCAATAAAGACTTTTTTGCTAAATAGATGTAGCTCCACGGGCAGTAAAGTAAGCTTTCCCAACTGCAGAGTCCAGGCCTTATCTGTACCTATTATAAGTTGTTTAGTTTCATGAGCAAAAAAAATATTATTTTTCCTTTCATATTACAGCCTGTGAATGCGATATTAACCGAGACTTTTCATGTATCCAAAAGAAGATATAACAGTTGAGCAGCAGAAGCTTCAGTGTATCAGAAGTCAATCGGTATTTACGGTTACTATTCTAATGGCTAAAGTTATGAGATTAGGCGAAAGGAAATCCTTAACGTACGGTTTTCCATTTTCCTGTCCTGACTGCAGGGTCCCGATAACAGCTCGTTATCCGAACGAATGTCGGAACGTTTGACCGGGCGATATTTGCGTAAACAACTGCTATATAAATAACTAGCGAACGCCAGCCACTTTGCCGATGACTTCGGTTCTGTGGAAACGAGATATTTGCTTTCAGAAATTCATATTTTAATATACAATCAATGTGGAAAGTTAAATACAAATAGTGTAATATTTTGTTTGTCGTTACTAAGAAAGAAGCGCAATAAAAACAGCACGTCATAACTAACCCGGTGGAACTATTATGTTTATTTTTATTCAAAGTAACTGGCGATATTCGTTCCGCCTTACGGCCGGTCCTTATAACCTATCTATCTTCAGTTTTGGCATATTGGAGATAGAAAACAACTTCTGTCTTTGTTTCTCTGGACGGCAAAATCAGAGACAGAAGATGTTTTCTATCTCCGATATGCCAAAACTGAAGATAGATAGATTATTGGGACCGGCCATTAGAATACTTATTATATGTTGTTAACGATGTTGTATTCAGTTAATTTAAAAGTTATAATAAAATACTCAAATTTTAGCGAAATGTCAATCATTTGCATATCTTTCAGATTAGATTTAATTGCGCAAATTAATCTACTCTTCCAAACGGACTTTGGCTTGGTTCAACCAAATGAAGAGCGATGTGCTTTGTTTTTTATTATAACGTCCTTGATGCCATTGTCATCAAATATGGCGTGGTGGCTTAAGAACAATGTACTAGGAAGTTTTTCATATGTTTTTAAAGATATTCATAAATACAAAATACACTAACTCTTTTGAATACACCAATAATAAACTACTACGTGGTGGAGTTCTAAAGATCAATCTGAGCATTAATCACACTTTTTTATTTGGTCTTCAGCAAGTGATAAAATGAATTATGATTAAAAGCTCCGCCGTTCTATTGAGGACTTCGCACGAGTGTAGTACGGTGGTGCATCAGTCGTAGCATTCGTAGCATTCGTAGCTCGCTCGCTGGAAAACGCGCGATGCACATGGGTCAAACTCAGGTTGTTGTTAATTTAAAGTAACCAATTGCTACAACCTGCGAATATGTATAATTTAGTATAACAGGATAGTAAAGTTGCTTCATAGATTAAATTAAATTAAATTTAATTTTAAATTCAGTAAACTACGTTTAGAAGATGTAACCTATATGCTAAAATATGGAGAAGTCGTCTGTTGCGCGTTCACCATTCTAGATACTTTTCGGTCTATCGGCCATCGTTTCTTTTTGCTATGTTTACGATGAAGTTTGAATCAGTATAATTAGACATTGTTCATGCAATAAAATCTCATGAAGTAATGTAAAATGTTTTTTTAATAACATTTTTTAAATCGTTTAAAGAGGAACAATTCTTACATAAATATTTTTTGGGTAATTTGAACTGTTTACGCAGCGCACGCAACGGAATCCTTCAAATATGAATATACTTCCCCGTTTTTGCAACATTTTTCACTGATGCTTCGCTCCTATTGGTCGCAGCGTGATGTCATATAGCCTTAAGCCTTCCCCTATAAATGGACTATCCAACACAAAAAATTTTTTTTGATTCGGATCAGTACTTCCTGAGATTAGCGCGTTCAAACAAACAAACAAACTCTTCAGTTTTATAATATTAAGTATAGATATATCCCTTAGTCCGGCCCTGTATCACCGGGGTGATTTTAAAAATGTTTCGCAGCTAATACAGCTGAGTAACGCGGGCGATCGCCGGCCTAAGAGATTATCATCTCCTTTAGTTGGGTGTATCGAAAAAATGTTTTCAGTCCCCGGTCAGATTCTTCAATGATTTTAGGGTTAAAAGCTTTGCTGCGGATTTGCCAAGTTGCGGGTTCGATCGATTGGTGTTTAATTTGTTTGACGCTATTCAGTCATAGCTTGTTTGTTTGTGGTATATTCAATTGAAAATATGGATATGCGTAAGGCCTTTACTACCTTCTTTTTAAGATTTAGTACCTAGTCAGAAAAGAAGTTTTATAGTTTTGCCATGTTGGTATGTCTGTTAATAATTTGAAATTACAAAACACTAAAATAAAAAATCTAGTAGGTATATGCGACATGCAAATACGTATCACTTGGCTGAATTTTCATAATTCATTAGAAATTTCCTTATAGTTGATTATTATTATGATTTTACAAATTTGCGCTTTCAAAATTATATATGTACCTATACATATTTTAAATATTGCTTTACTATACATCTTTGATGACAGTGAAATACCGTTGATTATAAAAAAAAAAAAATCTTAAACTGTATGTAGCAGTACCTACCTATAAATACTTTAAGGCTTTGATTGTGAATACATTTGTGTGAATACATATCTATATGCTTCGGATATTAAAACTAGTGATGTGACCGGTAATACAAATATAATATTTCCGTAAATAAATTGATACAAGTGGAGGCAACTGAGGAAGCTATGAAACAAGTTTTCATATTAAATGCTAGACAGTGGCATCATTTATCAAGTTCACACGACGCCCAGCCACGCTTTAAAAATGTTACGAATTATTCGTCAGAACATTTTTTTATTCACTTTCTACGACAGTAAATAACGCTTACAGCCTTATGAAATGCCTTTTTAAAGAGATGCAACTGAAAACTCTCATAATGTAGCAACAAAAAAGTAAATGTGAGAAACTGGCACAAAATTGTAAAAATTAAATTGAAATGTTGCATTAATAGTCTCAAAAATTATTTCTTCTTTAAGTTCGCAAAACAATGTGGAGATTCAATTTAAAATTTGAAGTGTGAAACACCCGTTACAGTGAAATTGCGGTAAAGTTTTAAAACTGAAGTCTGGTGCAAGTTCGGTGCAGTTGGAAACGCGCCAGAATAAAAAAAAACGGAAATTAAAAACCCGAACTCATTAAAATTTGATCTTAAATTTTAAGAACAATATTCTTGAAATCCTTATTTAAATAATTTAATAGGAATGAAAAAGGTTTTGGGGTGGTAGGATCTACCTCCTAGTGGTCCACCCTGGGCAACAGCATCTTTGGTTTTCTAACCAATGATACGGCTAACAGATCCCTCTGAGAGTCCAGCGCCAAAAAGTTTTACTGTGTTCCGCTGGTGTGTAGGAGAACTAGTGCCACTTTCTGGGTAAGCTCGCTCCATCTTAGGCTTCTTCTTAATCGTAGAGTTAAGTATGTAGTCAAGAGCAAGTCCATTGATTATAAAAGAATATATATATGGTCCACGGTGTTTGTGAAGCATAAAATTAAATAATCTTTATTGCCATGTCGGGACCGGGAGTAATTAATGAATAAAATAAACGTAAAGCCATTATCGAGAAGAACCATGACTTTTGGGACCCAAGCTCTAAAAGATTAAGGGTAGCAATTGACCATATAGGTAGTTTTTCGCCTGTTCAGTAACAACCATCCATTTAATTTTGCGATTTAAAGTTCCACTTATAAAATGTCTTAATCAAGGGCACCAATAACACACTTATGGTTTGACGGGCATTAAAGCATTTCTACAAAAACTTTCGGTAAATGATGACTGTAGGAGTTATTATATTTTGTAGAACTTAGGGAATTATCTCCAAACTTTGTTTAAACGAGCTCCCCATAGTTAATCAGAACCTTTAAAAAATTCAAAATTAATTTAAAACTATTTTGTACTCATGTCTCTGTTATAGGCAGTTCAGCCAGTTCATGATATTTTCAAATGAAATTTTAAACTAAAACTAGAAGAGAAAGTTTTAAAACATTTTCAACCGAGGCGCGGTTTTCCAGTTGGAAATGAGCCAAAAGATACAAGGGAAATTAAATAAACAGATGTAATTTGTCATGCCGTAACGATCGTGATCTATTTAGAAAACCTCTATTAACTCATTACACTAAACGCAGCGCATAAGTAGGATTCTTGCCAAGCTGCTGTTAACTGTTGGCACTATTCTATGGGATAAATTTCACTCTTATGCTGCACTTTCCATAGTTTATACTTTGAAGTATGATATAAGGAAGGTTTTAGTACGGCATAACTAAAAATATCAAGTTTCGTGCCATGTCACCATGTCATGTAAACACAGAAATAGAATGCTTACTACCGCCCTGTATTTTCATCCAGGTATCGTAAGAGGCAAATGATGAACTACAGACAGAAGAAGAAGGTTAAAAGGTTTGATCCCCAGACAGGTAAATGTAAAAAAAAAACACTTTCTTACATTGTCTCGATCCTAGGTGTTGGTGATACCTTTTTCGTTTCTGAATTTAATCAAATAATTGCTTTGACAGCTACTTCCTTTGGGATCAGAACAATACACGTGATGTTGTCCGTATTCATTTTCTTATTTATTATCATATCATTACTTTGTTTACGTAATTTCAGAATTCTTGTCAAAAGTTTTGATGTGACTTATGAAGATAATATACAAAGGTTACATTTGCTTTATAACTCAATACATCATCACTACATACACCCGAAAATTATGTGCCAGTCGTAAAAAACTGACAAACAATCAATCTGAAAGTCATAATGCTGGTCTATTCCGAAAAATATCTTCAGGTATTATAGGCTGCTCAATCATGCAAGCATCTGGAGCGGCGCGAGGAATTTTTCGATTAAGCCCGTTGAGGCTCCGTCACCGTGCCGCTGTGACTCGCGGGCCAGATACTTTGTTTTTTACTGCCTACAAATCGGCAAAGGAATCCAGTCATTGTTACTGTGCGAATTTTGAAGAAAAAAAAATTTTTATTACAAAAAAAATAGTGACATTTCGTTTTTTTTCAATTTAGACTAAAACTAGATACAGAGACTAAGTAGGTAGGTAGTCTGCCCGTGACCACGTACAAGTGTACAGTGTTCAAAACGTCGGGATAGACCAAAATTATAATGTTAAAGCCTTTTAAACTAGAGACTTTAAATTTTACTCAAAAGTATATTTAGTAGGTACATGACATCTTGCTCTGTGACCTATACGTAATGTATTCAATGTATAACCGTTTGTTTTTCCAAGTAAGATAAATTAAGACTATTATTGCTAATTGTTTGATTTCAGAGGTTTCGGGACGAATCTCCTCCATTTGTTAAGCACCAACCTAACAGAATTGTGCATTTGTGAAACCAAAGAAACAGACCGGCACTGTATTATCTTTAGCACCCTTTTTTCTGACGACTAAAAGATAACAGTACGTACCTACAACCTATCCGTCCTACTGCAGGGCACAGACATTAAATAAATACATCATTATTTTCTTAGTACAATCCTTTCAGGTATGAATCGTTGAGTAGTGAACAAATTTTCCTTACTAATAATATCTTTAAACATATATTTACTTTCTCTTGCTACAATGAGTAATTGTTTTACAATATTTATAATATGTACAACTTAACGTGTTTTTCTTACAGATTTCATGTTACATTTCTAACAGAACTATGGTAATTCCTATAAAATTTAGCTCTTAAAAGTTAGTTGATTGTACCGGTATTTCATCAATATAATTTGTCAAAGTTCCGTTGTTTTTAGAAGTTTGATTGTATTATAGCACATTATTGTAAGCATAATGATCACGTAACTGGATGATTGTTATAGCAGGAACCGCAGATAAGGCTTATCTGACAAAAAAATACATAAGTTGAATTTTGTCATAAGATAATACTGTTTTTTTTTCTTACAGAACTTTGGCTGCTTAATTCAGCTTTGTCAAACTTACAAGTAGCACCAAATTCTTTAAATTGCGATATTTGAATAAATGATAAAAAGTTTGAAGATAGCACTGGAATATAGGATATAAAGCTTTTTATTAAAATATCTTTCCTTTTTTACCGTCCGGTCAAACAAAGAGTGGTTTAGCGTAATCTTTGTAGCATATTTCGCTGCATACAAGCCTTAAGAAAGCTTCTGGAAGATAACATAATTTACGACTCTCAGTATTGCGATAAATCCTCCTCGCCACTATTAAATTTTCCGCCTACACTTTCCAACGAATGGAAATCCTGTAAAATTAATGCCGCTCTCGCAAACATTTACCAAACTATGTTTCGATAGGAAGGTTTGTTATCTTGCTGTTAAATTACCCTATTAAACCGACAAAATAAAGAGTGGATATGACCACGCGTAAGTTTTTTGTTAATTGTTAAATAGTTTGATACATGTTGATCCCATTTAAATTTGGAATGATAACTTTAAACCTATTGTATAATGTACCTAACCCTATTAATCATAATATGAATGTATATTTGGACGTAGCCTAAGTGGTCATCCACATATACAGAACTTTCTTAAACTTTTATTACCTAATTTTGATAGTACTGATCTTAAATAGTAAAATGTAGAGGCAGTTAAAATAAAATAAAAACAAATCTTAACTCATTAAAAACAACTAATTGCAAATAATTACAAACCAAATACCATATAATAAGTAAGAGTGGAAAATTTTATGAAAGCAACATTGCTGAAAACATGAACTTACCGCAAACATGAACAAAATTTACAAAATTATTCTTATCTCAACGCAGTATGGTTCGAAAGCGAATGCATCACTAGACACCACTTCCTACCAAAGCAATAATGTAACCCTAAAACGTTCGCCTCTGGCTATCGAGGCCACTTGATGAGTTTACAATATAAATACAAAACACATGGCCGACTCTTCCACTTTATTGCTTGCGGCTTTATACGGCAATCAGTTTACTTTGGAACGTTGAAAAACATTTAAAAGAGACTGTAGTATAAAATAATATAAAAATGAACACCGCACCAATCACTTTGTCCTTCGAGCAACGCGGCCTTCCGTCCCACGTTGCTCGAGGACTTTGTCATAGTCTGTCGACCGACCTTTTCTGCTGTATGGATATTTTTTTAAAAACTATACCACGTTTCAGTTATAGAAGGGACTGGGGAAAGAAATAACACAGGATATTGTAACAGTGCAGTATTTCTTCTACTAAAGCACAAACGCGTATCGGTATAGTACGGTTCAGTTTAAAAAATAAATAATCCATGCAGCAGAAAAGGTTGAATACATGCAGGGACTTGTCTTTTTTGTTCTTTTGTTTTAAGTGTGTACTGTTTTTAGGGTTCCGTACCTAGAAAGGAAAAATCAAATACGAAGCAACGTTTTACAGCATAAAGGAATAATTGCGAAAACCGTAAACTTTTAGTTACATCATATATTAAGAATATTTTTTATAATTTTAAACTAAATACCCCTCTCCTTATAAACGCGTAGAGGTATTAAATTGAAATTTATATCAAATACTTAGATCTATAATACCTTTAAGCTGTAACAAAAACTACAGGTTTGTACGGAACCCTGGGTGCGCGAGTCCGACTCACACTTGGCCAGATTTTTTACCCTAATACTTATATTTTTTATTATTGCATATGTACACTTAACCGGCCTAGTCGGTCATTTCTTTCTTTCTTGCGCGTGTGCAAGAAACCGGACGTTTTGTGGTTTAGTATTAGAAATATCGCCAAAGTTACGATTATTGTCTATTACTTCTGCCTCCAGGCTGCCCTATATAAAGTAAACTTATATTTCCGAATTTAAAGGAAAATTTTTCAGAACGATATTTACAAAGCACTAAAGTGTATGCAGTTCAAAATGTTACCTTTTTAAGGAACCGACCGTTATATCTCCAGTAAGCGTCTAGTCAGACATTATTGCTACACTCTACCCGTGCTTATGCTCTCAAAAGCTCGCTTTACGGATCCAGGCTGTGCATGTCATATGCCGAGATATCCTCCAGTGTGTATGTGTGTATTTGTATAAAAGCTTCACATTTCGGGGATTAATATAACAATTGAGAGATTTAAGGAACCATTGTTGAGTTATGTGAATGTTTTAACATTAACAACAGTTGGCGACAGTAAATGCCAGAGATAAAGTGTTTTAACTTTATCAAGATTATTAAAGAATAACGATTCTAAAGATAAACAGAAACAATTATTAATACGTAAAGGTATACGTATTAATTTCTTAGAGTGCGCGTTTGAATGAGATTTTATACGTCTTATAAGACTATAGTTTTCGTACTGATGTCTTATCATTTTGTATTATACGAGTATTATGACTATTATAAGAAAAAAAACATGATAGCTGATTGGTTTATGGAATGTGTTGATTGCAACATAGCTTTAAATAGGTTGTTAACCTGAATTTATTTAATTCCAAATAAAAAATAGCTGTTATTTTTTTCGGGTCGTATATGCATGTTTATCTTTTCTTGAGATCACAATGTTGGTTCCATATTAAAATTTGTTGTATGCAAAGTAAAATCCTTCCCTAAAAGCAAATTACCTAATAAAATGTGCCAAACATAATCATATTGCTAGGCAAAAGACTCCCCTAAACCATTTTGTGTTGGAACGAAATCGTCGTAGTATATTTTCTTAGACATAATTTACCTTCATAAAGCCAAGTCAAGACCCTGAATTTATTGTAGATTGTCAGTGATATAAAACTTTTCTCTAACACCTATCAATGAAACTCTGGCGTATTAAATGTACATTCTACTTAATTATGTATGTCGTTTGAAATGTCGTTGACAATTAAGATGATTGTGTTAATTTATCAAGAGTTGCTGTTGGCGTGCATCTGACGTAAAGTGTAGGTGCTTTCTCACAGAAGTCGAGGACAGATGAGGTATTGTTTCCAAGGCCCTAAAGCCTCGTTTAGACGAGTTTTGGTCGACTGGCAAGTAAATAAGTAATACGCGTAGTAGTAGTAATGTATTCAAACAACAAACATGGAATAGTTTCGTTAGCGTGGTAATTTAATGAGCGGTTTCTACAGTTACCACTATTTGTATAGCTCTCTTCAAACGAATTTCTAATATTGTAAACAATTAAGTAGTAACTTTTTATTATTCTTGAGTTATTTTTTCAGTTAAATTATGCAATTGAAAAATGCAATAAGTCCAACTTCTTGATCATAGAACTAGAAATATCTACGACACACATAATGTCTCTTAGAGCAGTTGAACGGTAGGTAAGCGAAAGGTTACGGGTTTGAATCCCAGGTAGTTAACCCATCGATCGTTGGTTATTCCAGACACAATTATCAATTGTTATCGCGACAGCCGGCTGTTGCGTGGGGTTTGAAGCGTTAATGTAATATGAGAAATGTACAAGGTCAGTGACCCACCGATAAGCTCATGCCTAGAGGTATTTAAAATACATTTTATTATAAATGTGTTGACTAACAAATGAAAAAGGTTATCATACACTGGCCGAAAAATATACTTTTTTCTAATACAGTCATTACACTATCCATGTGTTGATGCCATCCTAAATAATTTACGAATGAAGCTTTACTTAACACACAAAATAAGCTCCAAGTCGTATGATGAAAATATTCTGGTGGTGTTCTCTTGAAATCTATTGTTCCCGATATTAGCCTGGCAACGGTGAAAGTTATAACATTTGTTTAAAGTTTGGATTAGTTTAGTTAGGCGATGTTTTTAAAGTAGTTGCTGGTTAACACGAACAAGCCCCGGGCTATTCGACTTGATTATAATATCTATTCAGGAATTATTTGAACCCAGATATACCCTCATCTTATCTGTGTGGAAGATTAAACTGGAAAACTGAATTTGAAATTATTAATTTTATGATCTCTAGAACCGGATTGTTTTGTAGGTTTGTCTAGCTTTGATTAAAAAAATCAACTTGATCTACACACTAAATAAAAGAAGCTTTAGTGTAAAAATATAACTTTCGATGTAATTTTCAAGGTTCATATTAAGTTCCGTTTCTAAAGGTCATTCTTTTGTAAAAATAGGCAAAAAGTTACTGTTTTAAAGTGTAAATAAACTCTGTAATGATGTTAAGAGATTTATACTAATATTTTGGCGAAATCACAAGAATCGCGACTGATATTTGTATATTATAAGTGTTTTTTTAACAAGTTTTCCGGATTAAATGGTCAATGACATTGCACTTCTAATAATCCTGTTAAAACCTAAAATCTATGTAATTATATTTAAAATACCTCACTGTTTTGATTTGAAAGAATATTCACAGATTTAACTCGTGTTTATTAGGATTATGAACATAACTGATAATAATATTAGAGGCGGTAGTTATGTATGTGTTCAAATTCATTTGTAAGGACGTTAGTCTACCCGTTGAACCCGTTGTACCCGCTGTAAAATGTGAAAATACAACAAAATAAATCTTAAATTCTAATCGTCGAGTTATATCCATTAATATATGTCAATCCAATGTATAGTACTCGCATAAATTCAAATAACCAATACCTTAATTAAATAAGAGTACCTTTTTAATTGTTTGGCAATTTTTACTCCCTACTCTACAAGCTAAACGGTCATATGAATTTGTCTTTCAGCATGCGAGTTTGTTCAACTGGCGCCTACAAACCACTGTGACTGTGCTCTCAATGTTTGTCCACGGGCTTAATCTGTGCAGCTTAATATCAAGCCGCAGCTAGCGAGCGAGCTAAAAAGCTGCGTTTAGCTAACTCCCTAGCTATATATTATATACTCGTATGGTTAGCACCTTAACATTCCTATGTTAGTATGCTAGCCATGGTTTGATTTAACAGTAAAACCTCATTCAAGTTTTGTATTCTTAACAACAAGGAAAAAAAACATAACAAGACTTGCTTAAACGTTAATACAAATTTTCGCAAGGTTTTTTATTATGAAAGAAAAAAACTAAATAACACTGAAGCAGGTAAACTTTGTTAGGTTTTTTTGTAAGGTATCATATTAGGACCCTAGAATGAACGTTAACAGCATTTTATTAAATATATTCAGGTTCTTCCTTTCCCAATATACCAGTTTACTCCTCGGAGTTGTTCGCCGTTTTTACATTGAAAAAGGCTGTATCAGGTTTAAATTCCATCAAGTATCCATTTAGCACGCCATATTAGAAAATCTCGGTTGAATACAAAAATGTTATTTTACGATCCGAACATTGTATTAATTGTGTAAATTAATCTTAAATCATTAAAGTATTTTTCACTTTTTGAGTTGCAATGCACCCAGCATGTTGTTTAAAGTACCAACCTACACGTAACAGTAGCGGCCTATAATCATCTCACTGCAGGGTCTGCATTGCAAAAGGCCCTTTATTATTGACAGTCAGCTATTGTTAGGTATAGGATTAATCACCACGCTTGCTAAATGCGGGTTGGTGATCACAATCTCGAGCAATGTTCGAAAATTCAAAACTTTTGTTGCTCGACCCGGGCCACTAAACTGTTTATTGACTAGTAGGTAAATAGTAAACTTGTTAAATGACATTATCTCAGGCGACATCACTAGTAGTTATTAAATAATTAACACGTTACCGACCTCGCTAGATAGCGGCAGCTTTATTGTTTTAGTAGAAACTAAAACAATAAAGATAATTTGTGCTATAAGCGTTTGCTTGAAACTTCCATTCTGCTGGTTAGGTCATAGATTAAATAAGTTTCATGGCGAGACTTAACGATGCGGTTTGTGCAACATTGTTCCATTGCTACGAGTATGGCACTCATAAAGAGTTTTAGGAACACGTCACATCTTAATTAATATTTTTACGCCGTAACAATAAACACTAAGCATAATGTGGGTAAGCAGTGTTGTAAAAATAATGCTCATACTACTCTGTGATGTCAATTTCTGGCCTCTGGAGGAAAATGTTAAACATAATCTTAAACGGAATAGACCAATTGGGCAAAACCTACTAAGGTTTTGCCCAATTTGGTCCCATAATAATTTATGAACTGAAAATTGCGATTGGGTCTTTTAGGAATAAAAGTGATAGTAGTTCAGTTATATAGACTACATGCCTAATTTCGAAAATTCATGATATACGAAATTAGGCGTGTGTTACATCATTCGTGAATTCGACCTTACTAATATTATAAATGTGAAAGTAACTGTGTCTGTCTATCTGTCACGCTTTCACGCCAAAAGTACTGAATCGATTTAAATGAAATTTGGTACATTTGGTTAAATCGATTCAGTGGAAATTTAAGGTGCGGTTCCCGTGGGATAATTTAAATACAGTAGCGGCAGCAGTACAAATAGTAGCGGGCAACAGCTCGTAGGTACTTTTATATTTCAAAACATAAGCCTGCATTTCACAGAACGAAGGTAATTATAGCTAACAAGAGTATATTTCAAAGATAAGCTCATTTCATGCTTACACAAAATAGTCGAGTATTTAAAAGGAAATACTACTAAATAACTCTGACCATAAAGCAAATTTTTTGCAACAAACCGTTATGTCAACCGACTTGACCAATTTATATAAAATCTCCAATAAATCTGAGTTACAAGTAAGAAACAAAAAGTCCTTCCGCATCATCACGAATTTCATTTTGCAAATCGACTCCAATAAATCGCTAAACAAAGCCGGGATTGTATAATGGAGGACCAAATAGAAAAATAACACGGACTTACAAACATATACCTATTATATACGTAGCGTGAAACGAAGTTCATTATAGGATGATTATTTAACGCTGCATAAATCAAGTGAAGTATGAATAAGATACGAATATTGCCTAATAAAATTAGTTCATTGTGAAATCAATTGGAGTTTCTGAACTGATAATTACTGAACTGATAACTTCAGATAACTTTATTTGATATTTTAGCAACTTATAATATCAGTATATAAACTTGAAAAATTTTGTCTCAGGCGGGACTCGAACCATGCGAGGAGATGCGGGTTCGAGTCCCGCCTGAGACAAAAATTTTTCAAGTTTATATACTGAACTTCAGATAATTTATGATTTAAAGGAAATTAAATGACTGTCTAGACTGTTAGTTTGATTTTTATGTAACGTGTTTTACTATCGACCTCATGGTGGCATAACGGGGAATTGAGAAAGCGATGCTTGATGTTTCCTTGCAAGACAGAATCAAATTTAAAAAAAAGTTGATGGATTTTCTCTTAGCTTCGCACTAAATATGATGGAGCGAGTTTACTCAAAGGAAGCCAAACACTGTTTAGCTTTAAAGTCGGGTTATCCACTGTACTTTTATTTTTTATAAACATAGGGCTTGCTCTTGACTATATATTTAACTCTATTTAAGAAGAAGCCTAAGATGGAGCGAGCTTACCCAGAGGCACTGTTTGGCGCTAGACTCCGGCAGGAGGATGGAAGCATCCAGGCATCCTCTTACGTAGCCTATCACCGCAGAGGGATCTGTTAGCCGTCATCACCAGGAAACCAAAGATGCCGTTGCCCAGGGTGGACCACTAGGAGGCAGAGCTTTACTCGTGTAAGAACAACTTGCTTGAGATATTTTAGATAGTCTAGGATAGTCCTGAAAACCACGTTGTCAGTCATATACAATCAATTCTTAGCCATAATCGTGACACAAAAAGTATAAACGAAAATGTGAATTGATACCTAGTAATAGTTAAGCCAATAAGCCGAAGCGAATGGTTCAGGTTGAAAAGTATGAAATATTTCAACGTAATACTTATAATGTCTAAGCGGTCCACGAAACAGGTCACCCGTGAAAATATTTTCCTGGTGTCGTATAAAGGGACGTCCGGCATACGCATCGATATAACGATTGATTAAAATATCGAAATAAATAGCGTGTAATTTAGATAAACGTCAGAAAAAACAGTGTTGTTTTAACGGTAAACTCTATTATAGAAAACAAAATTTTCGTAAAAAGTTTAAATTTTTCATCATTTTCAAAATGTTTTATAGGCTTACAGTTTCGTATTTAGAGCCCATTTATAAAGTAAAAAATATAAATCAAGTTTTCACCCGCAAATATTTTTCGCAATAGTTTTTTTTTATCATTATTAATTGTGTAAATACTAATCAACTCTTTTTTATATTTTGGAATTATTATTTATTTTAGTTCTATAAAATGTTCAACGCAATAAGTGTTTGCTATGAATACGAATTTGAATTTGAAATTTGAATTTACGGCCCTAAGCCTGTTAAGGTATGAAGGGAAAATCAAAAACTTATGAATAGTATCGTAATGAATGAATGAAATGGGCATAGCGTTAAAAAAGTGTTGCTAGGAGGCCGTATCAAAATTTTTGATTTTTGGCGGACATTTTCAAGTGCTTGACATTTTTGTACTGAGCTATGCCAAAAGATCAAATGACATTTATTTTTAGACACAGTGTTAGTGGTTTATTGTTTGTCATTCGTCAGTTCTTTTGTTGATAAACATTTTTAATTTTTATAGCCCGTTAAAAAATTCTAACCGACGGGTAGAAAAATAAGGGTTTTTATCAATTAAACCAAACAAAAGTATGATTAAATAAAGTTTAAATAAGATGTACTCTATCGAACCAAATAAACATCGAAATCAGCCATCTCTATAAAATGTTATGTGTGTATATTAAAACTAATTAAAAATAGACGTCGAGAATTTTCTATTTTTTTGTCGTTTGAAACATGAGGTTGTATTAATACTGATTTTGGGGATCATTCTTAAATCAAAACTTACTGTTTTCAGATGTGTCTGGTTAAGATGTAAAGTTTATAAATTAGTTCCCTTTACCAGCATTTGGATTGGTATGTCGGACAGCATTCAATATTTTTGTCTTATTTGTCTTATTTCAGACAGATAACCTTATTAAAAAAAGTTGCATTTGACGAAACTTAACTATATCGAACCTGCCTGATAAAAATTTAAATGTTGCACATCTCTATGCCTTCATTCGGAATTTTTGCGTTGCTATGACATAATAGTTTTCGCTATTTCCAAACAATAGGCCGAGGGAATCCAGCAAAGAGCCAAGGACTTGTGTCGCCACTTCTTTATTAATGTCTAACCGTTTTGGGTGGAGAAATTTATTGTCTAACTCGGTTGCTGTTTTTCGCAGTTTTTTTGTCTTTATTTTTGGTTTGATCAATATTTTTTATTGGGAAAAGGGCTGCCTATGAAATAAATCTAATCCAACTGGTACAGAAGCCTTTTAATATTCAATTGGATAGTATTAAAAAGCTCATTCACTTTCATCGGTAATATTATGAAAGAAAACTCAATCATCAGACTTATGTAAATTTCAAGTGGGTTATTCAATGTCATTATTATATGTACGTAGAAAACTGGAACGAAATGCAGAGCAAACCTTTTGTTTTCCGAATAATTATGTTGATTTTAACTTGGGTGATTGTTTGCTGAAGCCGTTTTTGATGTTGCTCGTTTGTTTTCATCCGCATTCAGCATTAATCTAGTCAAGTCGAAATATTTGTATCCTCAAACTTTGCGTAAGCCTTTAAAATTTTTAAAAAAATAGTTGATCTAGGTTCTTTTCGAATAGCAGTAATTTAATTGGACCCGGGAATAATTTACAGAATTAAGTAGGTATTTATAAACATGAAAAGTTGAATTTTGTGCTTCGGAGACGTTCGCAGTGTGGAACACTGACGGCTTGAGAGCTGTGCTGCGCAAGCGAGTCACTTCTCTCTGAAAACGAATGCAGAGCAGTACTTATACCTAAATAATCGCTAAGAGGATGGACAGCCTAACTCCTAAGAATTAAATGCAGTTAGTCGTAACCTTTGGTTTGGATTATTATCTGAATTAATTATTATTATTTCTTATTATACTATTTGTATACTATAATTAACAGTCGACTTCAGTGCGCTTCTGGAAATAAGCCAATCGAGGGGATTTTTGCCACTATCGCCACGCTTGGCAATTGCAGGGTTGGCGATCGCAGTTTGGCCAATGATGGGGAGAACACAAAGCCCTTCGTCCTCTGGCAGTAATCTATTATCCACCACCATAGACATATAAAGGTCGAGACGTAGTATTCCTGTTCCATTCGAAGAAAGGACCACAAGGCAATATATAACATTACTTGTTGTTTTCAAACCCACTACGCCTTGTCTCCACTTAGTGCAAACTGATACACGTCAATATTGTCTCGCTCTCTCACACAAACACTTGACAGAGAAATCCGAAATACATTTTTCTTAATAATAGTGGCGTCAACGCGGCACAGGTTCACATGATTTATCACGAAATAAATTTGAGTTACACTAAGCATACAAGGTTGACGGTTATTTCGATAGAATTTATTAACAATTTTTTCCCAATTAAGCAGCCACTCGTACTTTTCGCAAATGTATTTTTTTTTAAATGATATTGAAGAAATAAACAGCATGCTCAGATAAAATGATATCAAAAAATGTTGAAATGAAATATTTAATACATTCCATTGCCAAAAACAATTTTTTGCTACCGATTAAAACGATTAACGACCCAATGAAGCATAATTCTGGTTTTACATTCCATAATGATATTAAGTATACAAAACCTCCTTTATCATTATAAGGGTTAAGGATATAAACGAGGGTTATCATTCTGTCAAGTATCAATCGCTTTAAATTAATATTTCGTTGTAATTTGTGTCGCTGTGCAAAGATTTGCCCAGTGAAAGTAAACGGATATTAGTGGCATAGTTCAAGGAAAATCCGCCAGCTCATTTTAGTGATGATTATTTTATACAATAAGTTCTTGCTATCGTTATCAACATATATCAAGTCACAACTGGGCAAGGAACACTTCAACTACACGCAAGGACTCGTTTAACGTTAGTTTGTTTATCCGTTGATATACGTTTCTACTTCGGCAAGATGACGTTGTAGATAATACAGCGGAAGTCTGGCTGTGTTTGCAAGCTTTAACAGTCCCAAATTTTGTCCACCTAATGCTTTGTGACAGATATGACGGAAAGAAACAGAGAATCTGTTAATGCATGTGTCGACCTCAGCATCTCTTTTCAACGATGAAAATAATTAAGAAATTCAAAAAGACAATTTTCTTAGTATGTGTCCTGCATTCTTGAACTATTTATACATTTTAATACATATTTTAAACGGAAAATGTGATAAGTCTGTCTAGCATCTGCTATGGTAACGAGCAAGCCTAAGAGGAGTTTAATTACGACTTATTGTGGGGAAAGAAGGCAGAAAAACTAACCGGAACAATAGCCAGTAATTTTAGAAGTTACGCGGCGGAGTTAGCCCTCATTCCGGCGATCGTTTGCAAGATAAACCCCGGAGGGAAAAAGGTTAAATAGGCTTTAGACCAAATGACTAGATTGTGGCTTGCTATTTATTTAATCACTAAGCAAAAGGAAAAATTCGTTGCTCAACAACGAAGAAAGGGATCAACAGTATAATATTATTATGTGACTAGCCCAAGTGAAAATTTCCAATTGCAAAATGACTAACGAGTGTGCAAATTACAACAAGAATAATTTTGTTACCACCGATCAATTGAACCCTTTCGAAACACACAGTTTTTTTTCCAGTAAAATATTTTAAGGTTACCTATCTGCAAACCCGTTTGCCACAGCGTCAATTAGCGAAAAGGACGTTTTGCAAAAGAGATCATTTGCGACTAGCAGACATTTCGATAAGTGGTCATTCTGCGTCTGAGCCTAAGTTCACACCGAGTTTAAATGATGTGTGATGATGATGATGATGATGATGATTAAGAACTAGAAACAATGGACGGATAACAAAACATAGTCCATGTTATTTGGGACGGACAAACCAACTGCCTAGGCTTAGTAATACGGTCTCTCTTGCAACCCTGCAAATAAGAAGGAACTTTACCTATTTCCTCAAAGTTATTGTCCAAATATTCAAAGATCGACGCGTGGGAATCAGATATTCGCTGATATCTATGTGATTGATGGCCGGTGAAAAGTTGGGTTTCTAACAACCATAATAATATTATGTAGAGTGTATACATTGAGGGCTTTTTCTTTCTACAAATTATAGGTGACCTGAGAAACTTTGTAAATTCCTGTCTTTATTCGTAGATATCGTAGTCAGTCAGTCGTCGATAGTTGTTTAAATATCTGAACATGATTTAAAGATGTGTGCTAGAAACATGTTTAGTTCCAAGTGGATTAATATTATAAACTTAAGTAATATTATATTACATAGTAAAAGTCTGAATTCCCAATAACTCTTACAAACTCAAATTATTTACCCTATATGAAGAAATGGTGCATCGTCTACTTAGGCATAATAAACGAGCGTAAGTAAGAAAGAAGTAAACCACAGTACTGTTCGACTTAATTATATCTCGCCTTTAAGTTGTAGATTAAATAATCCTAGACAGTACGCGTCAAACCAACAAGTTTCGATCACTTTAATCTCTGGAAAAAGTAGGCAAGTACAAGATTTATATTATAATAATTAGAACTAACTTTTGTAATACTGATTACATGACTTTAGCTGACTTTAAAGCCTAGACGATATCGCATGATAAGTAAAACAACTCTGGAATAAGTTTTATGAATGCTTTGATGAAGTTGGTCTTTACAATAAGTTGTCCAACATGTACGAGTATATGCGAGTTTAGTCCTAATTGAATGAAAAACTTTACAATTTGTAATCCTGATAAATGTCTCGACAAATTTTAATCAAAATGTATTACAGTATCAAATTAAAAGCCGAAGAATAAGAGGAGTTCGTCGCAAAGTGGAAGACAGAGTTGATGAAATTTTGAAGTTGTCGGAGTCGCGACCGCGGCCGTGGAGCCTGAAATCTCTGTAGTGATGGGAAAATTGTAGTGTTTGCTAACATTACGTAGTATTGGTATGAGTTGCTGTTATATTATGATGAAAAAATAACTTTTGTGTAAAAAATAATAATTAAGTCATAAAGAGGTTTCACTGTCCTGGGCTTAACTTTTTTTACATTTACTACACTAACCATAACCGGCCAAATGCGAGTCGGACTCGCGCACGAAGGGTTCCGTACCAAAAAGGCCAATAAAACGGGTTTGTTGTATGGGACCCCCCGTTAAATATTTATTTTATTTTGTTTTTAGTATTTGTTGTTATTGCGGCAACAGAAATACACCATTTGTGAAAATTTCAACTGTCTAGCTATTGCGGCTCTTGAGATACAGCCTAGTGACAGAGCGACCGACAGACGGACAGACGGACAGACAGCGAAGTCTTAGTAATAGGGTCCCGTTTTTACCCTTTGGGTACAGAACCCTACAAAAAGAACATATAAAATTTGCTACCAAAAGCATTAAAGAAAAAATTAAAATCGATTCAAAGTAAACATAACATTCACGATAGGGAGTGCTGCACCTATGATGCTTGATACTTCGGTCTTGTATTTGTATGAATGCAAACTTTTGGAAAATTATGCGAAAAACTTAAAAACATACTTATTTGACAGAAATTAATTGGAATTAAGAATTAGATTAGAATACCTACCCTAGTAAAGCAAGGGAATTCATTAAGAAAAATATTTGGAAATGTGCCCCAACTCTAAATGTTATCAAAAGTCGCACAAGGCGGAACAATCGACTGATGTTCAGCCGGGCTGGCCCAAGAATTCTGGTTCAGACGAGAACTAACTTCCAAATTTATTCCTGCTTTTGAGCGGATTTAATAAAATCTTTGTCACATAGAAATTTGGAAGCCCCAAACTTTCGTTTGTTACGCAATAAAAAATAAATTGAGTTGGCGATGAGGAATACATAAAAGGAGAATTTTATTCCAGAACACAATGTTATTATTATGACTAAAAAATTTTGAGGCAAAATTTTCCTCTTCTTCTTTGATAAACTTTAGCCTAAAGGTACCCTAAATAAATTGTATTAATTAAATCAGCGTTCGCTATTTAATAGTTCCTATGTTGACGCTCTTTAATAAGTAAAACAAAACTTTTTCTAACAAAAAACATAACGGACTAAAATGCATTAAACAATCCAATAATTTCGAATCGGCGCCATACATGATCATCAGAATCTACCGACTCAAAGTCAGGTGACTTATTAATATAAAATATGCTTTTTGTCAGATTTTTGTTGTAAGAGATGTTTCAATGTAACTAAATCTATATAACTATTTTCGTGTTGCATAATACTATTCTTTATTAGAAAATAATAAAGAGTGCTTGCGAGGAAGTTATCTATAAAACATTATTCTTCATCAAAACGACAAAAATGCGGAGAAGAAAAAAGCGCGGTACAAAAGTGTCTGCGGGCCGATTTGGTCCAATTTTCCTTTGTTGTACGTTCCTATTATTTTCGTAATGTACTTTGTTTCGCCAATATTCGGCTCTTTACGAACATAATATCTCTGAGGTCGCCAATTGTGCTTGACAACGTTTGAAGTTACATTATTTTTCTTAGTATATCTATCACACGAAACGTTAGTAATTTAAGAACAGAGAATTTCGATACGTTTGTCTCGAGTGTGTGTTTTGTTATTTCTGTTAACGGCTGTCTGGTACCATCTATTATTTTATATTTATATTTGTCTGTATTTATTTTGATGCTAAAATATTTTAACGTATCCCTTTTATAAAATGTTTATTTAAACCCGAGAAAACCTAATTTATCTGGTTTGAAGGTTTAAATTGATTTATTTTCATAATTTTGATTTGATTTATTTATAATTTTCATTTTATGCTAGAGAGACGACAATTCGCATAGTTGAATAATATGTCCTCTTCAGTGCCGGCAGTGTTAGGAGTTGTAAATATATAATAAGATGGAGTAACCAAATAGCATGTAAGTAGTAAAATAAGAGCACATATACCGACATAATATGCACGCACATACATGAACCACAATCAGTTCGACGAACGTTGTTCATTATGCATTTAGCTGTTTATTTAGAACAGGAATGTACAAAGTTGACTTTGCAAGGTTAGGTAAATGTATACTAAAAATTAATAGACTCAGGCGTTATTTTGCGGAAATCCATAACTAATTATGGATTTAGAAAATTATTTTGCTAATGATTTCCGCTTGTTAATATACCGGCCTAGATACCTTCACCACACTACCCGCACTAACACTGATTTGAGGAAGCACCTGCACCACAATAACACTGATTGAGCAAGCACTATTTCATGCAGGAAAACCGCCCGCCCTCCCTCAAAAATGCATGCAGTACAGTTAATGCAATTATTAGTACCCAACACCAATATAATAAAAACCTCGACGCGTTTCGCCACTTCACGTGGCATCCTCAGGGGATGTTGTCGCCTTCGCTGCGCTCCGACGACTAAGCATACAAAAGTACTCTGTGGACTAAGCTGTGAATTTTTTTTTTTTTTTTTTTGGAACGGACCTATCACTGAAACCCCATATGGGAGGCTTTAATCAGTTAAACCGGGCAGAGTGTGGCGAGCGCTGAAGGCGCTCAGCCTAGGTCCGCCACGCTAGCGGTACTCCGGTGTGGCCGAGGGTGAGGCTTCGCGAAGCGAAGCCTCAGGCTCGCTCGCACCGGGGCCCATACTAGCGGGCGTGATCGGGCCAGTGTGGGGTGCTAAGGGCACCCTACCAAATGGCGAACCCACCAGTGGTGGCGCCGCCGGAACCGGAGATGCCGTGGCATGCCGGATCACGGTCGGGCTCCATTCTGGCGGGCCCGATCTGGGAGGGGGGATCGGACAGCGACCTCAAGGGCGCCTCTGTAGGCTCGGACCTCGGCTTGGGTCGCCGTCCGAGGGGGGGGCAGGTGAGAAGCGGCCAGGCACATGATTGTGTCGGCCGAAATTTAAGCTGTGAAAACTGGCGAATAGGCCTTTTATAGAAACTCCCCACTACGACAACAGGTTGTGACGTTCAATCTGCGTTGTTATTGAAATTGGTTTGATTTGATTGAAAGTGGTTTGAGTTTTGATTTGAATTAAAAATCTAATATAGTAAAAATCAGTAGTTAAAAATCTAATATAACATTTTAAGAATATATTTATTTGTCATAAATTAAACAAAATTAATTTAAATTGCGGTTTTTAATACCGTTTATATTCAGACCTTACCTTACTTTATACACGTGACTGCGAACGCCATTTAAAAGCGCGATGACGTCACTAACCGGCAAACTATAAACTTTGACAGAGCGCGAGATTGTTTATCGGTCTGTGACGTAATCATAGTCATGTGTCAGTTTGGAGCTTTTTGGGCGGGAATTCTTAAAAACAAATTGTACCTAATTACGTATTCTTATATTAAATTTTGACGTATTTTTTCATGAAATTATTTTTTAAATAGGGTGTCTTTGAAACAAAATCAATTCCAAAGATTAGCTAACATCCCTATTAGGCTCGGGTGTTATCACAAATACGTACTCGAAATTTCAAACCGGTAGCAACATAGCCTAGCCCACAAAGGTGGAGCGGATCAAACCGACGCGCCGCGACGTTGACAAATTGCGGTGCGTACGTCGGGGGAAATTATTTAAAACACTCGCTTCCACTCGATGTTACACTCATTTTCCACCTCAAAAACTTTCTGAAAGCAATACATTTGCGGTGTCTTGAGATATGCCTGGTTTTAAGAAGATACGTCTCAAATGAGATACGGTATAACGGTTTGCGCTTTATTATTAGTCCAAGTTGCGGTAATGTGTATTAGGCTTCTTTAAAAATTTCTTCCTAAGACCGTTAAATAATTAAAAAATTAAAAACGTACGAGTCGAATTGTCTTCTTCATGGTATCAAAAAAGAGAATTAACTTGCTATTGACGAGGTATTTATCAATTCCATTTTGAACCTATGCACTAAGGAAATTATTGTTCTGTGTGTTACCTAGGCTAGAACCTATGCATCATCATGTAAGGACTTTGGGACGAAGACAAGGATATCACATCATCACCACCAGCCAATACCAGCCCACTGCTGGACACAGGCCTCTCCAAAAGGAGGATTTGCCATAATCGCCACGCTTGGCAGGTGGATTTTCGATCGCAGTTTGGTCAATGCTGCAATGAAAATAAATGGTCAATGCAATAGAACACGCTGCTTTCGTTTTCTGGCAGGTCTCTTTCAGTCGCCCAGAAGAAAAGGGGTCGTGCCTTTCTTTGTATAACTCGGAACACAAGACAACACGTATTACTTTATTACTTTTTTGCTGGGACGGAGAATCACTAGGCCAGTATCAGGTCCTCAAGGTCATAAGACTCTTAGCAACAAACTTATAATTTGCGTCGCTAAAAATCCATGCTGTTAACTCTTATTTTTCGTTCAGAAATATTTTACCTCTTCACGGCTTTGACGGCGGCTGGTATTGTGGTAAATTGCAGCTTGATTTTTTGTGACAGATTTTATATTTGAAGCCTTCTTTTTACGCCTTGTTCGTCGAAGTTAGTAATTACTTATGTAGTGCACTGGAATATTTGTTTGGGTTTACTTTTATAGTAACACTAGCTGTTGCCCGCAACGTCGTCCGCGTCAATTTCTGTTATTATGATCGCGATTAATATCAATATTTTTTCCCGTTTTTGCAACATTTTTCACTGATGCTTCGTTCCTATTAGTCGCAGCGTGATGTTATATAGCCTAAAGCCTTCCTCAATAAATGGACTATCCAACACAAAAAGTTTTTTTTAATTTGAACCAATACTTCCGGAGATTAGCGCGTTCAAACAAACAAATAAACAAACTCTTCAGCTTTATAATATTAGTATAGATTTATTTGATTCTGTGTTTTAATCAAAGTATAGTATATAATACGCTTTGCACTAAAACATTTTGAATAATTTATATTATAAGATAAAGCAAAGTCAAAGCGGAATGGAAAGCAGTTAACCGTGATTCAATAAATATTAGAGGTAAAAAAGTAAGTAAGTAAGTAACAGCCTATAATCATCCCACTGCAGAGAAAAGGCCTCCATCATTGAATTCAAGTTACCACTGCAATGATGGGAACTGGCATAATCACCACGCTTTCCAAATGCGGGTTGGTGATTACAACCCCAAGCAACGTTCGAAAATTCGAAACTATTTGTTGCCTGACCCGGGGAACGAACCTGGGACCCCGAGATCTTGAATATATGAATATTAAAGGTAATTTGCTAAAATGATACTGTTCTAGTTTTTTGAGAATTGTTTTTTTTATTATTTATAAAATTAAATCAATTGGGGGTAACATAGCCCCCTTAAATTCTTCATTCTTCTATGTGGTTAAAATCTCTCTGTATAAGTCAAGTGCTCGGGAACGGCGGCTCGGCATCTGATTTTCATTACTGACGTGAATATGATTGATTGTCGATATGTGATAGTATTGCCCCTACAATATGTGCTTGGGGATATTACTTGAGCAAACTTGTTTATATGATATCAACAGTAGATCAACAATACCTATCAATACCTATTGTTTAGGTATATGCTTAAAAAAGTGTGCCCCTACAAGCCACGGGACAAGTCAACGGGAATTGACTTGCAAATTAGTCATTTCGTTAAGTACTCGTATCTTGTACTTTTATTATGTATTTACCTACTTCGAAATGAAATATATTAACTAAAAAGGAATGCCTAAAAACATAAATCATTATCAGCCCACACATGTCCACACCTGGACGTCTGCTCTCCAAAAGAAGGGCGTATTTGAGTCTTCACAACACAACGCGCGCGCTTAACATATCAGCTTCGTTTTAATGTAATAATATAAATATAATAAATAATATCATTGACTACTAGACATAAAAAGAGAAAGTGGTGCTATTCTATTTATGTGCTGATACCACATGACCCATTTGTTCGTAGTTGCAAAGTTGTACAAATTTGAAGAGATTTAACGGTAAGGTCTGAATATAAACTCAAGCGCGACCCGATGGTGATAGGGAAAAATGGTCGTAATGCATCACGGATGGAGAGCTATCTGTTCTGCGACGGATAACGCAGTAATCGAGCTCTAATGTGCGCATCTGCGAGATAAATAGGGAGGCAGACGGGGTGCCCTTCGGTTCGCCTAAAATTTAAAGTCCTAATTTCATTTGGCCGAACCGTATTGGCCTAAACTTATAACGTATAATTATTGTCTAGTCTAACAGTTGTTTTCGCACTATTATAGATTGGTCTAAAAATTGAAAACTCTAATTTCAGTATGTCTAATATCGAAAGCACTAAAATGTATTAGCATCTTTTTTTGACATTACGCTCTATTTTTTTTAAACAGAAAAGTTTAAGAAACGAATCGCTCACAAACCGACCCCAAGCAGTCTTGTCTGCCCTACCCCTAGAGTGTAATTCAAAAGCGCGTAGGCGCGGAGGGGCGAGGCGGCCCGCGGGCTGAGGAGCAGGAGGCTGCAAGCGAGGCGCCGCGGCTGAGGCTGGCCGGCGCAGCCGGCCAGAAAGCCGAAGCTGCGGTGGTGAGCGTAAGCCATCTGCGACGATAAACACGCGTGGGACCGCCGGAGCCCCGCAGCGCCGAAGCCGTCACGGAAGTCTGATTGTTTGGATGCATGCATGATTGCTTGTTTGCATGCATGTCTGCTTGATTGCATGCATGACTGCTTGTTTGCATGCATGATTGCTTGTTTGCATACATGCTTGCTTGCTTGCTTGCATGCATGCTTACTTCTTTGCATGCATGCATGCTTGTTTGCATGCACTCATGCTTGCTTGCTTGCTTGCTTGCATGCATGCTTACTTTTTTGCAAGCATGCATGCATGCTGATAAAGTTTTTAACTTTCTGCGAATAAAAATTTGGAACTGCAAAAGAGTAGGTGTTATGATATATTCGGCGAAGTTATAATACGGCGATATAAAGTTGAGCGTAGTAAAAATGGGCTAAACACGTTTAGGAATAGTAAAAATGTGCGAAAAAATTTTAGGCTAATCGTTTGTGCGCCAATGACAATTAGGAGTACAAATAATTAGGCATCCCGATATATACCCAGGCAGACGACACATCATTACTGATCTATTTTATTTAGATACTTAGCTGCACCATTCCCGCTTTGGTTTTAGTTATTAACTTATCATCTTTATAATAAATGTAAAAGAAACTTAATCTGCATCCGTTGACGCTTACAAGAAACGGAAGCTCTTAATCTGTTTCCCGTTTGTGTAAATTTTTTATTTATATTAATTTGCTCTTATTAGTCGTAGCGTAGTGTTATTAACATAGTCTTTCCCGATAAATGGACTATCTTAGAAAACAATATTTTCTCAATTCGATTAACGCGCCAACCAAAGAAACTCTTTAGATTTATATTCTTAGTATAGATTACGTAATTTTCAAAGTCTTCTACGGCTAGAATCTTGATATTGATTCCTCGGGCACTCAATATGTCTGCAAGGGATAACGAAGCAATCGAAACCTAATGCGGTCCATTTAAGAGGCAGCAGTTTTGGATGGGGACAAATTGGACCCAGGGCATTCCCATTAAGGGTCTCATTTACACTTGATGGTATGCGCTAAATCAATACTCTGCGATGTGTAGTTTGTGGCGGAGACATATTAGGAATCCACCCATGACAGATTTGTCTGAAAAAGTAAAGCTTCTCAATACGACGTACAGACAGTTGTCGAAAAAATACAAGCTGCATTAGAAAACAGGAAATTTACACAAAAATTTTTTTAATGTATTTTGATGGTCCTAAGCTCATGACGTAGAAAATTGGAGTATCGTTTATGCTGTTTAAATTCCTCCATATAATAAAAATCGAATAACTAAGGATACCTATTACCCCACCGCGCTGCTATATAGGAGATGTAAGACCGTGAATTACGTGCATTGATGATTTTGATAATATTTCCGACTAAACTATCGTTTTGATAGTATTGCATGTTTTTTTTATTATAATAGGTGTTAAAGTATGAAATCGACGATTATTTTCCCACTTTTTGTTTTGTTTATAGCTCTTAAGTATAGCCATATTATTGCGTAATTCTTTTTGTATTGTATCAAAAACTAAATAATGTAACTTTTAACTAAAAAAAAGCTTGAACCATTCTCATGAATGGTTTCGTACCTATTTAAACATTTTATTTCCGACGTTATAAGATTGATTGATGTTATTCGGTGTTTTTTTTTGTTCGGTATTTTGTATCACAAAGTTCTTCTTATTGAAGTTGGTTTAAATATTGGTACATATATAATATTTCACGTTTAAAAGTACAAAAATGATGGGTTGCCACAATATTGAACCTCTGCATGACTCTAACAAAACTACTTCAAAAATATATCTCTTAACATAAAAATATTTGTGGTCGACTTTAGACTAAGGCTGCTACAATCAACTCATTGCTTTGTACTAAAAATTTCAGCGACTTGCTAACAATGCAGGCCGTAACAGTTTTTGTGTATGAAAACACGAAATTAATGTTCTTGTTATTTTAATAATGTAACTTAAAATTAAGTTAAGTTTGTTTGTAGTAGTTTTCTAAGGGGAATAGGCGAATTGTTATTTTAACATGGTGCTTAAGTTTTTAGCTACATAAGATTCTAACCCTACAGAGGTAATTGTTTTATAATTACGTACCATTTTTGCCATCGTAAAGCTTTTTGCCCATTTACATCAGCAACCCAAGATAAAACATTTATGAACTATCCCAAAATAAACAATTTCAGGCGGACTTGGCCACGTCTTTCCGGTCATGTAAATTGCCTGACCGCAACACATGCATAAAACATAAATACTCAGTAGGATCGCAATACCGAAATAATTATAAAATTACTCCGGTTCGATGGAAACAAAACCGATATTGAAAAACATCTTATTTTCCGTGATCAATAAATTACTATTGTCAAGTCTTTGTAAATATTTTAGTAAAATTAACATAAGTTGGCCCCCGACGGTGAATTTTAGGGTTAATGTTCACAATTGACTTTAAAATTCACTTGTCTTGTTTATTATTATGCTTATTGGTTTATTAACATGTTCAAATTCTAGTGAAATATGGACTTATTTTACCTACCCTTTGCGATGCTGAACGAGGTAAATGCAAGCTATGTAACAATGAATATTCAAGAAAAGGATTCTGATACGTAGAAACTTTGCGAATATGAATGCGAATATGCAAAAATATGCGAATTTTCGCGATTGTGAATGCGAATGGCAAAATTCATTAAATGGCTACTAGATACATAACCCCATACAAAAATGACATTTTGAAATTATTTGTTTATAAATAGCACCCAAATGCTCTATTTGACGAGGACGAGTTTTAGATTATTTTTATATAACACATATGCACAGCAAGTCTCTGATTTGACGTAGCGATGTCAATATGTTTGACGCGACGGTCGCTAAAATAGTGAAGTAGTAGATCTTACATCATCAATTAAAAACGGGAACCTCTCTATTACTTAATGTAAAGCCATCTACCATACCTTATTATACTGTGGTCTAGCATAGTGATTAATCTCCGCCCCTACTTTGTCCTGATGCAATGTAATAAATTGTGCTGCTTTGCATAAGGCATTATCTAAATAACTTAGTTTTGTTGTGGGGAAAAATTGCGAAGAAATGCGCAATTCGTGGCAAATGTCTCTTTAAAGATAGAATTTTTATATTTATGAATATCTAGAAAAAAATATTTTCATGTCGGCGTGTGCATGTGTAATTGTGTATACAGGGTGGTGATTCCGATTTTTGTCATTTTGATTACTATTTTTGTCCAAGCATAACTTTATAAGGAAAACTCCTAAAAAAAGGAATTGTCCTTTCTTACTTAGACCCTGTATATCAGTATAAAATGATTCTGTTACTTTCCGGAAAAAATCTAAATACTCTTTACATTGACAAGGTAACTGTTTTATTCGTTCCAACTTTGTTGCACCAATAAAAAAGCAAATTTAAATTTAAATCAAAACGCATTTCCTTCTAGACATCCATAACACACCATTTGACACTATTACACCACTCGACAAAATAATGTCTTTCTAAATCACATTCGAGCCCTACCTGTTCCCCATCGCATATGATCTAAATCACCCTGGAATCGGCACCATCCGACCCTCACGCCATCTATCGACTGAGATTTATCTTTGTCCAGACTGCTGCCTCGGAATGTCGGAAATGGCTAACATTAGGGAGCAATGCTCTTTTATCTAATGCAGCGTCAGCTGATATTTTTAAATAATTTCAAAATCGCGGAACTCTATCAGTTATTCACATGCTACACGAGGAAAGACATGTATGTAGGAGAATTGTTACGACGATCTTGAGTATCCAATACCTAGTCTTGATTAATTATAATTTAATATACGAGTGATTTAGTGCGCTCACATCTGACAGTTCGCATTGACATTGACAGGTGACAATGGCATTATCTCTGACAGCTCGTGCTACTGATCCACGGACATTGAGCCAACAACGGTGCCTTCATCTTTAGTCGTTAGGTGGCGCTACATCCAACATCACTCTGACATGTAAGTATAACTTATTTCTGCTCGCGAACACAAAAGGATATTGACCAAAAAACTATAGAAACTCGGCCCACTTTGCGTCAGCATCAGCATGCTTCTTTTCAAAAAGTTAGGGAAAAATCGGAAATATATTAAAGAGTAGACACAAAAAATATTTTAGAAATATAATTAGGGGTTTACGAGAAATTCAATGGCAGGTTAGGCATTTTCCATCTGACACCAAAATCAAGCTATACTTTACAAAGTATGCGACAGGAGAAGTACAACAAAGAGGTAAGTACCTACCTAGTTATTAAAAATATATATATATAAGTGTATGTCTTGCATTCCATTTAATAAATAACATTAATATACATCATTAAAAAAGTTATCTAAAAATGGAGCAGGATCCTGGATGTCATAGCGACCCCAGCTCAGGTACCAAACCACTGTCATAATGTGTGCCCAACAACCTGTTGTTATGAAAAACGGAATCGGGAGACATAAATGCTTTGCTCGACTGACAGTGATTGATAATAAAATATGACAATTAAAAATCGGGATAAATGGCGCTCCGTTCCGAATTTAACTAATATCGATTTTGACGTACTTAAAATAGTTTCCAAATTCATAGTTCCTTGTCTTTCAACCCGTGTGTGCACGATAATATCGATTTAGGCTCATTTCGGAATACTACACCGGAAATGCATTGATTTGCTAAACTTGAAATTAATTATTTGCAACTATTCAAGTTTTTTTTTAATCCCTATTTATTTGATATTAACAATAATACCAGTACAATTATAATTTGAAAAGAGATTTTTGAAATATAAACTACAAAGACGCAAACTGGGCCTGGTATTGGTCATAAACTTTTACCCTTTCTTACAAAATTCTCGTGATAAATAAGACTTAATAGTTCCATCAAATCATACTAGAGATATTGTAACTTATATTAGACTAGCTTTTCGCCTGTGGTTCTGCCCGCGTGCACTACACGTTAAATCACGCGCCGGCGGAAACCTATGCCTAGTAGTGGAATACAAAATAAAATAACATATGTCCTTTTTCAAGGTCCAATCCAAATTACTTTGGTAGTCTAGGCATGAAAGCGTGACAAACAGACAGTTACTTTCGTATCTATACGAATATTATAAAGCTGAAGAGTTTGTTTGTTTAAACGCGCTAATCTCAGGAAGTACTGGTTCGAATTGAAAAATTATTTTTGTGGTCTAGTCCATTTATCGAGGAAGGCTTTAGGTTATATATCATCACACTGCGACCAATAGGAGCGAAGCATCATTGAAAAATGTTGCAAAAACGGGGAAAATTATTCATTTTTGAAGGCTTCCGATGAGTGCGCTGCTTAAACGGTTCAAGTTACCCAAAAAATATGTATGAAGGAATTATACCTCTTTAAATGACTTTAAAAAATGACCGTTATAGTAACAGAAATTGACGCGGACGAAGTAGCGGGCAACAGCTAGTTTATAATATTAGTAAGGATTATAGATATGCCGAGTGTCGAACGATTAAATTTACTACGCACACACTGTCTCAGGTCCCAACATAGTGTTGATATGTACAAAAACATCGGCCATATCAATATGTGTCAAAATCTTGATTCTTGTCGTTATAAAGATTGGAAGTAAACACGATGTTAACGTGTTTATTTTCAATCTTTTAAACAGAACTTCCAAAATAAGAATAATGTACTTTTCAGTATCAAAATAAATATCTTCACATCAATTTTGTTCCAAATAACTTGAGAGATTATTGACTCCCCATAATATTTACGTTCACCTTGCTATCGTCATTTTTAAAAGATAATTTCTGGGACAAAATCTATACTGTGTCCTTTCCCGAGACTGATATTACCTCTGCACCATATTTAATTTAAATTGTTCAAAGCGTGAAGAGGTAACAGACAGACAAACAGACCGACACACTCTCGCTTTTGTAATATTTATTTGAATTTAGTACCACCATATCCAATAGTGTTGCTTTTTATCAGCGCCTATATAAATAATTGTAGTATCACTTATTTTTTCTGCTGTTAGACTGTCTTTTTAGGTTCTATGAGTAAGACCATTTTGAAAGACAATTCATCGTGAATGTCACAAATTGTCTGCAATTTATCAGAGTGGAGGTATACACAGCTCATACCGACCAATCACATTTATTAGGTGGTGAATCGCCGTTATTTTGACTTACGGCCGGTTCCAATAATCTATCTATCGCTAGTTTTGCCATATCGGAGATAGGAAACAGTTTCGATCTCTGATTTTGCCGTCCAGAGAAACAAAGGCAGAAGTTGTTTTCTATCTCTGATATGCCAAAACTGAAGATAGATAGGTTATTGGAACTGGCCGTTAAGTTATCGCCGTAATGTGTAACATGTCGAGTAGTACGCCATCTAGTATGCGACATTCCGATTCTATACTGGCTAAAAGTTAAACCGTTTTCTAATATTTTAATATGTACCACACATATCTAATACAATTAAATCGGCCAAGTGCGAGTCGGACTCCTGCACAAAGGGTTCCGTACCAAAAAGGCCAAAAAAACGGGTTTGTTGTATAGGAAATTTATTTTATTTTGTTTACCCTTAAATATTTATTTTATTTTGTTTTTAGTATTTGTTGTTATTGCGGCAAACGAAATACATAATTCGTGAAAATTTCAACTGTCTAGCTATCGCGCCTCTTGAGTGAGATACAGCCTAGTGACAGGCAGACGGACAGACGGACAGACGGACAGACAGCGAAGTCTTTGTAACAGGGTCCCGTTGTATCCTTTGGGTAAGGAACCCTAAAAAGATCGAAAAATGTGAGCCGAACAGTTAACATAAAGATCCAATGTAAATCTCCATTAAAACTCAGAAAAGAAAATGCCTTGTTTAGTTTCTGTTCAACTTCGAACTAAAACTAAACGCAAAACATTTCTTCAAAGTTTAGATATGCGAGTTGGGAAAAGTTTGGACGCCATTATAAATACGACGCGTTAGTGAGACACTTCAACAGCTCAGCAAAACTAGTTCCAGCCATAATAGATACATTAACAGTAGTATTCCGAGCACACATGATGTAATCATGAGTTTGGTGAGAATGTTGCTCGTGCCAAACTTTAAGTGCGCATTCATGATAGCTCATGTACTCGTATATTTCAGTTCGAAATTTGTTTACAATTTACGCATGATGTTACGTGCGTAAATTGTAAACAAATTATTGTGTCATAAATATTTTTTTGTACTCCTTACAACTTTAGACCGAAGTTAAAGAAGAGACAGTGCATTTAAAAAGAGGCTGACAATAGTAAAATCAGGTTAATCTATTATTCCTGCAAATAGGCAAATAGTGACTGAAGTTCTTGTGCTGAATTGAGTTTTATGGAAGTTGGAATGACGGAACCTCTTCAATTTAACACAAAACGTATAATTTTCTGATTTTATACCACTATGTATGTACATTATTTTCAGTTGGACTTTTAGTCAAAGATCCTATAAGAACATTGAGTGCAAGAGTAATTAAAACGTTTCGCTTAGTAAAAGACGAAAGTTAAAAGATCTCCTAAGACAGATCTATATCTAACCGATATATTTGTGAATAGTAATAAGCCTACTTTGCCTAAATCTCTTTGAATGTCTTGGAAAAACAAGTTTTTACAGAAGTTTCACAATAAAACGAGGTCTACTTTCATTTCAGCGCACGTTTGAAGGGCGAAGTCAGGGGTGGCGAGCTGGAGGCACATAATATTATAATTGTGATCATTTACTTAATAAAAAAAGTCTTTAATTTAATTGAAATTATTTAGTCACTCGCATTACAACAGGATTTTCGCCAATATGCAAGCAACCACGGCCTAATTTTAAATTGCTTGTGTAAGTTCTAAGCTCTGGTATAAACTGCCACCCAAAAAACATTACAAAATATCATTTTCAGGATGTATTTTGGAGTCACTTGAACGACTTTCCTCTTATATCTGTGTGGATCTCATGGATTGATATCCATTCAGAGTTTATGCTAACCTTATTTAATGAGTTTTAGTTATTTCTGCACTGTTGCAAGTGCCATGATCACGGAAAAACTATGCAACAATGCCGAAATATCGAAATAAATAAAACCCAAATTTGTAATTTACTCATGTAACATATTGTTATTTGTACTTTTCGTGTGTTTCTAGTACAGTTGTAACTACTTTAGTTATTGAATTGATTTTTGTTAGTCTTTGCACCTGCGTCTCATTTCTGTTTCGCCTCATAATTGATGGTGATGGAATGCTTTTCGCATGAAGGCCATCTGACTAATCCAGCAAATAAATAAATCCATTAACAATATCGTTCGAAAAGATTTACCATCCCTGATCTAGTTACACATACTTACTTGTGAACTCAGCATAGTGTCTTGTTGATAATTCAACACTGTGGACCCTACTTTTATTGACCGTGCAGTATGCGAAACGAATTCCAAAATTCCAAAAGTGCTACATTACGTAAATCTACTTAAGCAGAAAGGGTATCTTTTTCGTTATCTGTGTTAAAAAGAAAATTCACCTCTTCATTTATATCGTAACTGGAAGTTCTCTTGTAACTTATTACACGACTAACTATACATGAAATAAAAAAATGAGACCTGGTAGCCTGTTTTTGGATTTAACGCAATTTGCTTGTACCAGCATTATAGTTTTTTTTTCATCAAAAAATTTCAATTTAAAATAAAGAAATGGTAATAACTTTATTTCATTAAATATAATAAGGGTAGTAGGTATATAGTTGCGTGTGTCGTGAAGGAATCAATAATATATTTAAAACAATAATACTGTTAAGAAAATGCTTATATCTTAGCTGTCTGCTGAAATTAGCGAAAGTTAAGCATAAAAATCATACACAAATATTTTCACTCCCCTGTATTCCTTTGATATAAGCGATGTTTCGAACTCCATTATCCCTAATCGCAATAAGCAAGCCTGTATCACAGTTCACTTCTTGTAAATCTTTTTGCTTATACAAAGCTTTATTCTCCTGTCGCTTCCCGAAACAAAATTAATTACAAGTTCCATTTGTGTAGCGGCGGCTGTGCGAGGAGTGCCGAGGGACGAAATATAGCCTCGTTTGGGAGTAGAAGCACCGCTGGTCTGCGGCTGAGAGTTGTACCTGCCCATCAATTATTGCGGTTTGCTCGTGAAGAATTACTGGTTGAATCCGGATTTCGTAAATAACCTGTTGCAGACCCCAACCTTCTTTTTGTGAAAATGTTTCAACAGTAACTTTGGTTGCCTTGTAACTTTCTGACTTAATTTGCAATTACGTACGTTCAAAGATAAATTATCCATACTACTTCTTAAGACGCGTCCCAATTTGGAGCGAATGTACCTGTTTGCTAGTGAGTCCTAATGCTAGATCTGTTCGCACTACACTCGGCCGACGCCTTTGAGCTCTACCTAAGACGCAACATAAACGTATGTATGTCTGCAAAATCAATTTATAATCGCTTTCTTGTAACTACGTTACTTTTTATAATTATATCCCTAGGGATATAACTATATTACAGCTTTATCTATCATACTGCGATACACACACCCTTAGGAAACATAAAACTTGCAAAATGCCAGTTACGTTACTTAGCAAATTAAATTATCTGTCAATATAAAGTCACGCTCTGGAGGCTTACCATTTTGTGCCTTCTTTTTAAAGTTTCACCTAGAAAAACATTCAGCTGATTCATAGTTGGTCCCCGACCAATAATGTCTAGAGCTGAGTAATATTGCGAAGAAGAAAAAATACGGTTGTGTGGGTCTTGGTTATTCTTCCCCTGAATTGCGCAGTTGCGAAAATATTGAGGGATAAATTATTAAATGCATTACTGACTTTTGTAAACTTTAGTTACACAGGAAATCGACATTGCCTGTTGTTGGGATGCGAAATAGGAACAGCATAGCTGTTTCGAAAAAGTAAAGTAAAAACTAAAGGATGCATCTCGGTTCATATGAAGGATAAGTGATGGTTCCATCGCAATACGGCTGTTATGGACCATTAACGGAAAAGCTTAAAGCCTCACGTTTGACAGAAATGGTTTTACCCTTTGCAAATGGATATTTCTGTTGTAAAGTACCTTTAAAGTCTAAAGTATTTAGGAACTCCGATTTTTGAAGCCGCTCTGTCGCATCGTCAATTTTGTAGTCTACTAAAGATTGTAAATATGAAACAATTAATGTTTATTTGTTTTTGGGTAATTTTTTGCAATAAAAAAAATATATTTCTTCATGTGTTTTAATTTTTTAATAACGAAAGCAAAATTCAATGTAGGTACTCAAAGCTGATTCTTTACACAGCAGTTACTATTCATGTGGTTGACGCTGACAGAGATAAAACCGCAAAAAGTGAACAAAGATGCACGAAAATTTCATGACAAAATGTTATAAAGAGGTGGAACACAGATTGCAATTTAAAATTGCGGGTAGTTGAATAGTTGGCTAGCGTTTACGGCGGCATTTAGCGCTAACGCGACGCATTTACATACCTAAATGAGACAAATTGCACTGGTTAAGGCTCTTCCTCCTGTATTATGATGGCTATCATCACAAAGCTAACATTTTGCGTATATCATTAAGTTGGTGTTCAAAATTGACGCCCAATTTTGGTGTATACATTTCTACAGTTCATCAACATATCCCAAATTGATATTGATTTTTGTGTTGAATTTAAATTTAAATATGTAGGTATTGAAGAGAACTTAGGTACATTTCTTTATTTTCGCTGCATATATTACAAGTTTTTTTTATTATCTATCAGTTAGGGAAAGAGAATGATTTTGACATTCTGTTCAATTTTTGTAGAGTTTCAAAGGTTTTTACAATAGCTACAATTTATACTTACTTTAGCTATTGGTAAAGGAAGCCACATCGGCTCTACGTGTATTTTGTCCGTTTATGTATAAGACATGATTTTTTTGATTAAATACAATATAATATGTATGTTTCGGTAACTAACCACGACAATAGTGGCTCTATTAATGTCATGTTCCCACCGCGCTTGCGGTCGACATGCGGTAACACTCGCAATCATGACTGCTGCCATTTAACGACGTTGACAACCATCTGGTGTACTAGTATAGGTACACGAACTACAAAATCATTGGATGCAGATTCAAATGTTGTGTATTAAAAAAATATTGTTTCTTTGTCAAGGCGGTTATTGTTACTAGATTTCCACCTTGATACTATTCAAAAGATTCTGTAACTGACATATAGTAATAGAATAGCACCACTTCTTTTCTTTGTATGGGTGTCGTAAGAGGCGACTAAAGACGGGCATCAGCGCCTGCTCTCCACCATTGTCCAAAATGTCATCGCCAGTCGCTTGCCAAGCTTGACGATTATGGCCGATTGATGTAGGTTGATGATGAAATTAACTTTTGTTACCCAAATCAAACTCATATTGAGCCGATATATAATGAAGTAAATTTTCATCAAGAGTTTGTTGTAATTGAAACATAACGTAAATATTGTGCTATTGACTTTCCGTTAAGAATAATGTTGTTTTAATAACAAAAATACAATGTTCGTATTGTCAATGTTTGGCTTTCATAAATGATCTACGATCGCTTCGACGAAATTCCTTGTGATTTCAAATGAAAATATTCTTCCATGCATTATACTCGTACATAAACGAACAAAAGACTGTATGTAGAGCGGTTTTGACTTCCATTACAAATAGCTAAAGTAAATAATTTGAATTTCACTTATTAAGTAAAACAAATTGTATTGTAAAAACTTTTGAAAGTCTACAAAAAGTGAACAGAACGTCATAACCATTCATTTTCCATAACTGGTAGAATATAATGAAGGAAGCTTGTAATATACAAAATTTGTAAACTTGATATGAATTAATAAACTAAATATAATACGTCACTTTACATGTCTTTAGGAATGCTAAGCATAAAGATAATACAATTAGTCGTGTAGCGTTTCCTGATGTCAACAGCTAAAACTGAGTGGCAACCATTCTGATACGAGCACCCTTCATTAATTATTAATTACCTATTCATTATTTTACTTTTAAAGTAAAGGTGTATGTTTCACTTAATTTTCAGTTTTAATTTTCGTTCATTGTTACTGTGCCAATCATTATTGTTCTTTAAAATGAAAGATATACATATTTACGGATTTTACATTTTATTTTGTTTTATGCAGACATTTCCAAACTTTTCTATGAGAAGCTATCGAGATTCCACATTCAAATTCTACAGCAACAAAACCGGACCGTATCTATGGACAATGATATTCGTAAATTCAAATTATGCAACCGTGCCTCGATAGTCGATGATATGGAAAAAGCAACAGAAATCTATTACTCGGACAAGATTGATGAATATAGATGAGGAGAAGTGTGTTTTATTGGCATGCGATTGGAAGTCCATGGATGTCCGCACCAAACTAGTGTGGCCAAATAGCACATTTTGTCGTTATGTATTTAATTGATCGATAGTTTAATTTCCATTTAAAGTGAAATATTTGTGTAGAACGTCAAATGAAAAAAGGACAAGTTTTTTAAGTCGGGCGTATTATGGCTATAGCTATAAGCCGAGCAATAGGCCGCGGATCGATCTAACCCCCGTATTTATAAACAAGTAAAAGTAATTACTTGACTACAAGTAATTACTTGAGAGACAATTTGTATGCCTTAATCAAAAAATTACTAGAAGTTATAACTACCAAAAGTTAGCATTTTCTACCAAATAATATGACTATTAATGGTGATCAATTTCTTTCACTTAAGCACTAGGTATGAACACTTTAAGTTATGACTTTCTTAAGCAATAAGTAATTACTTCTTTATAAATACGGGGGTAAGTGGCGTGCAACTGGAGAGGCCTATGTACAGCAGTGGACTGCAATAGGCTGATGATGGTGATGTTATTATGGCTATAACTTGAAGTAACTGCTATACATTTTCAAGAAGGAAAACAACGTAAGTAACAAATTATGAGTCAAGACCAACTAATAGTTATGCTCAAATTATAGCTTATTACTCTGATTAAAGGCTAGAAAAGGTAAATCTAATCTAGAAATTTATAATAGTTTTCTTATATCTATTAGATTATTCAGTTTACGTCACATTCATTAACTAATTATAAATTAACTCAAACAATCTATTGCAGGTATGCAATATACCAACTAAACTAGGAATTATTAACATAAAGTCAGTGATAAATTAAACGTTTGGTTAATTAAGCATTTAAATTAGTATTGAAATATTTTACACTCCAATCATTATTCAAGCGCTGACATCATTAGCTGGTCATTAATGATACAAAATACCATTCGTACACAGTTTTCACAACATCCAACTTATTATATCGATAAATTCACAACACTAGATATTAATAAAGGCACATCACGTGCGCCGGAGTTAATCAAGTTCTGAAAGAACTACGTAGGGTATACATTAACAGGTCCCTAAGACTAGCAGTGTACACATTGAAGGTAGTAATGTAATTTATCGCCGGTCCGATTGAAGGTCCAAGTATTGATAGTTTCGCCAAATAAAGCCCCTGTTACGGAAAAAGATCGAATAGTCTTGTAGTTATATTGGACTTTGATTTTACGTGACTTTTATTGTAATGGTCATTGGTCACTGATAACTATACGATTTATCAGAGATTATCATTTATTTATAATTTATCGATTTGATGATGTTTATTTATTTATTTAACACTGGACCGTACCAAGACATAACCAAGGTTTTATCATAATAATATGATAGTGATACAGACAAGATTGAAGAATAAAAGCGATCCTTTAGTATTACTCTGAAATTAGTAAATGAATACTATGTAAAGCATTTTTTTTTAAAACCCCATCTTAAAAACGAGCAGGTTAAGTTCATTTTAGAACTTAGTACTTACTTGAAACAAATAGAACACATGGGTGATGTTATATTCAAAGTGTTTCAATTTAAATTGCGCGCAAAGTTTTATACTCAATGAATTTCATGTGGCCTAGTTTTGAGAAAAAAACAATTTAAACATGACTTACATACTAACTTAGCTTTATGGAAGTATCAGTTTTATCAATGATCAAAAATAAGAGCAGGAACTGAAAGGGAACGCACCAAACGAGAGATAGGAATCAGCAAACAGTAAGAATGGATATAAAAAATAAAACCGAATACAAAGCGGATATCCTTCACAGAGTGACTTCAGCGATAGAAGCTAAAAATGGATTCGTTTCAATTATTTAAGGGGGAGATGCAAAACAAGCTTCAGCCGTCAGTACTAAATCTTCCCCCAAGCTTTCCTAACAATGGGGTACTGTGAATAATTCCGAATTAGGAAAAATATTTTAAGGTGCCGGTTCTTTTAGAGTTCCGCTACGCCTTTTTGTCCGCGAATGTTCGTTTGCAATCACAAGTAACGTTTTTAAGTTTAAGTTTGCGTAAATAGCTGTAATTGGTAACCATTGTTAGCCAAGATATCGGGTGGTGCCTTTTTATGGGTGTCGTACCATAAAGTTAATACCCAACAGGATGGCGATATGGCAAAATGCTTCTTTTGAAGATGTCAATATACAGTGGGTCTAGCACAAAAAACTATCGAATTCGAATCGTTTGCGTGTTCGTATCGCCATCGAAATATTTAGTATGAAAACTTAAACAGCGCTCGCGCGGTCAAAACGAGAACTACAAAACAAAGCACGAACTTTGTGTCGTTTGCTTTCGATACGCAAACGATTCGAAGTCGATAGTTTTTTGTGCTAGAGGTACAGCAGTAGTCTAATATGGGCTTGGGATGGTGATAGAAGCAAGTATGATTACCTCAGGCTTACGCTGCAATGTGTCAGCATTTGCAATAGCTGCAAATACATTGTATAACCATATACAGTAATCGAAACTCAGAGATAATCGAGCTAATAGTCCAGCATGCGAACATCTATGCCGTTAATTAACGTGCAAAATCATCTCGAATCTTGCGGTAGGTACCGTGCATTGGCATGCGGTACATAAGCAATGAAGCAGTGCTTATCTGGCAATTGACAATCAACGTTTAGTGGTGGTGTTGTCGGCGCGTATAAATAATACCACCTATTCCTTTGGCTGTCGTATGAGGCGACCAAAATAACTGCACATAGAAGACGCCCTTTAGTTCAGCATCGTCTTCCTTGAATTGGAGAAGCCTTTTTCTTGCAGTTGACAGATATAGACTGGCGATGACGATGAATGATGTTAAGTGTTGTAAATCTATGTATATTATAAATGTTTAATGTCATAATGAAGTCCAGTTTTGTCACCTGACAACGTGTTTCTTGATATAATAAATAAATAAGTAATAAATGATATATGTGGACAACATCACATACATTGCTTTGATCTCATTGAATAACTATTTAAAGCACTCGTATTTTGGAAACCAGAAACAACGAAGCTACCACAAACACCCAAACTCGAGGAAATGTAGAAAAACACTTTTTTTCTACATTGACCCATCCGGGAATTGATCCTGGGATCTCGGAGCAGGCGACACCCTGGAAACAGTTGACGTGATACATCACGTGGTGTCTTATGTTTAGTAAAATTGTTTTTTTAAACGGTATCGAAAATTTTTGATTTTTGGCGGACATTTTCTAAGTGCTATATATCTTGACATTTTTGTACTGAGCTATACCAAAAAAAAATAACGTCATATTTTTTTGTCTCGTTGATCGTTGTATTAAAATTTGGAAGGTGATGAAAATTTCACCCTGTATTTTCAATTTACAAAAGCAATTTGATTGCTTATAGAACAGTTTTACAAATTAAAAAAAAAAAACAATTAAAAAAAAAGTTAGCGCTATATCTTCATGTTTAATATTTTTCATGTTTCATAATTTATTTATCTGAATGTACCTTTTATGTCAGACATTTCAAATTACCGTCATTCAAAAATTCAGACATTTAGAAAATCAGACATTTTGAGAAAGGGTCATTTTGAAATTTGTGCATAGTGTGAACCAGTACATATTGGAATTCAGACCAACCCGACCGGAAGGGGTTCAAGATCAAGTAATTTTTAAAAATCATTCTTATTTTTTAATCGAATTTGGTAAAAGCAGGAGTACCTGTCTCTCTAATACTGTTGACGTCAAAATCCAAAGTAAAGTCTGCTATGCGATTGAAGTGTATCATGAGTTTTTTTATTTATTACTTGAAAAGCTTTGCCTAGCATCTTCAAAGGTATGAGAGAACGCTTCAAATCCGATCACCTGAACTCCTAAACACCTGAAATCTGGGGAATCTGGGAAAGGGCATTCTTATAGAGCTTCGTTGTTCATCAAGATTAAACTAGGTAAGTAAGTATTTTTTTTTTAATATATTAGTGCTCAATTATTTGTGATCCTACATTGTTTCAATCGGTGAGGACCTCTAATTGGCTTCAATGTTACTACATTTGTTTTACTACTGTGTTTTATGTAGCAGTAGCAGCTTTTGGTCTTCCTTTAAAATAAAATAAAATAAAATAAAAATATTTTTTAAAAAAATATCAAACGAACTACTTTGAATTATTCATCAGGCAACATAATTGAAAACGGTATCTCCTAAAAGCCACACCGAACGATAAACATTTCGATACACATTTACAAGCGAATCCATCTGGTCCTCTTTCCATAAACGTACTCGTATATTTAGGCTGGGCACATCTCATTTCACAAACATTGCTGTGTTTTACATAATTCCGTTGGGCATCCCTGATAGGGTTTGCCATGACAAAAAAATAAGTCACCAGATCACCGTAGCTTCACTATTGCGACTATAAGAACTTGGGTTGATAGAGGCACACACGCTAATACATCGGTGCACGTGTTGTTATTGCAAATCGCAAAGAAGAGTTCCATAAAAACAATGTTTTGAAATGAAAGATATGTTTACGGATTTAGTACGCGTTTATTTTTTTATTTAACCCGACGTTTCGACGTTTCGTTTGTTTACTTTTTTTTTTTAACATAAGTGACAATAAAAATTAGAGGCGTTAGTTCTAAACATTTTTCAAATTGCCATCTTGAAAACGAGTAACAACTTAGTCTACCCGTGACCATGAACGCTGTAAAGGGTTCGTAACGTAGGGTTAAATAAAAAATAAACGCGTACTAAATCCATAAACATATCTTTCATTTCAATGTATAGTGTTCGCGTAAACTAAAAAAAAAAAGAACAGAAAAAAAAAGATACTTATATACTTTAATAGTTACAATAGTTCAAACCCAAAGAATTGTTCTGCATGATTTCATATCTTCTTTTTTTATGATACACAGGGTAACTTAACGTTTAGTTATTACAAAGAAATAAGGTTTAAGGGATGTCTGACAGAATATTGATGTTAAGAATAATTTTGCTTAAATAAAAATGTCGACTGCCTTGGGTGGGTTTTATTCGAGGAATTGTAAAATGTACAGTTTCATTCAAAGCAGAAGCTAATTCATAATTCTACTGTTATTAGTACTCGTATGATTGTAATATACTAGCCGCTTCATGACAGAATGTCCATAGCATCGTCAACCCTATATCGGAATGGAAATGGCATTTTGTTTTGGTTAAGTTTTTCAGATTTCCAGGAAGGTCTGCCTGTTTGTCACGGGGTCGAAAGGGCCGTGTGTCAGACTTCCAGGCCCCGACACAAGCCGCGATGACAAACGACCGGGCTGTTGTGTGATTTTTTAGGACTCTCCGCGGACCCGATAGGACTGAAATATGGTGCCTTTTAAACGAATAACGTTTCATCGCGATGACACGTGGTAGATTTGCAACCGACGAAGAAATGGCAGCCTAACAATTCGACGAGCATTAAATTTTTTGATTATTATTTATCTTTCTCTTGCTCGCGACTTTATACGCATATTATTTCAGGATATTTGAGATTTTTTCAGGGAAACTTTATTTTTCTGAAATAAAAAGTAGCCCTAGGTGGGCTTTTTCTAGCCTATAATTTTAATTTGATTATAATCCTTTCTGCCGATCTGGTGATCGATTATGATAAGAAACAATTATGATAATATGCAACTTTGCATACGTGAGAACCTAAACTCTTTTTCAATATATTAGGTATAGTGCTAAGTTCGTTGGGTGCATTTCTTACAAAACAAAATTGCCGACTTTAAGCATAATATAAGGCACCAATTTTGAGTAGATGCCACACAAGGAATCACTGACACGACCTTTTAACACCGATTTTCCACTGCCGATTATACGGTTCGACGCGTCGCCTCATCCGGGGGTTGTAAGATCGAATCACAGCACGTATTTATGAGCTTTTAGGAATCTGATTTATATACCACTTGCTCGGCGACGAGGGAAAAGATCGTGTGAGAAACTCACACTTTCAGATAGCTTTGGTTGCACATTATGTTTGTGAAGATCGGATGGCAGTCGTTCTGAATGCAAAAAACCCGAACCAGTGCGAGTTGGACTCGCCCACCGCACCTACAGGACAGGATGACTTTTTCATAATCGTCAATATTTTTTATAGGCGCGTATGTATCGAATTTAGAGCCCATTTATAAAATAAAAAATATAGGTCAAGTTTCGCCCGAAAATATTTTTCACAACAGCTTTTAAATTTTACCGTCCTGAGCCTGTGAAGGTATGAAGGGAAAATCAACAACTTATGAAAAGTATCGTAATGAATGAATAAGGTGCGCATCTCGTAAAAAGTGTGTTGCGAAAAGGCCGTATTCAAAATTTTAGATATTAGGCAGACATTTTCTAAGTGCTTTATCTTGACATTTTTATACTAAGCTATACCAAAAGAAAAATACGTCATTTGTTTTTTGTCTCGTAGATTGCTGTATTACAATTTTGATGGTGATTAAAATTTCATTCTGTATTATGACCGCGCCTAACCTCGAAGATTGATTACACTTTAAAAACTTAAACTAATTATATTTTTAATGATTTACTAACAAATGGGTAGTAATCAGATTTTTTTCTATACTTATAGAGATGGTACTAAATGCCAATTTCATAGTTAGAGATCTACGGAAAATGCCCATTACATTGTATATTTTTGACAGTGTCGATGTAACATACGTTTGATTCAGCTTAAACGGCTGTGCAACGGCAGGCTAACCTACCCAAAAAGTTAAAGGTATTGTATTGATTTTCAACTTTAAGTCCAGCAAGTAGAGATCATGATATCAATTGTGAAAATTTTACGTTTTTGTGGTGCCTAGGTTGACGTGCTAATGGTTTTATTTTCATCTTGATATATCTACGTGCTCTCGATGTAAACAGTCTGAACAGATAGACGAAATGACGTACAAGAAAGTAATATATATAATAAGTCCTATATGGTTTCCGCTTTTTTGTTTTGAGGCACGGAACCGTAAAAACCAGCAAAATCCATCACCGACTGTAAAGCCCGTACGCACGCACTGAAGCAGTACTGCTAGAAGAAGATAGGCATCGGATGAAGAGAAGACTCTCTTTACTACTACCTTAATTGGAACGTCAATTCTCCAGCCAAGCTTGTTCGCAGAATACGGAGGTATGTGCATCCTAAAGGAGGCCTATCTCCAGCGGTAGTCGAGTGGATTTAACACCGGTTTCCGAGGAGTCCCAAAGTGAGGTTCCGTGTTTTAGTCCCGGGCGGATCACTGTAGAAAATCACTTTTCTATATATTCTTGGGTTTGAGTATTAGTGGTACCTTCGTTATTTGTGATTTCCACAAAAAAATGCCGTAATAGGCATTTGTTTTTTTGGAATAATACTGAAAACAATAAATACGGAAAAAAGTGGAATAATACTTACTTTTTACATTTAATAACCAATAAAATAGACCATTTTTGCGGATATCATGTTAACCATGAAAATACAACAATATTGCAATTAAAAATAAACTGGTATCATAAAAGTCGTTTTGCAAAACGGAGATAAACAAAAACAAAAAGTACGGAGCTTTTTGTTCCAAAGTCGCAATCTCTGTCCGGTAAAATATCGTTTTCCGATAAATGCAACTCGGAAATGCTTATTATTTTGTCGCTGCTTCGCGAACTCCGTAGCCTAAAGCCTTTGCTGTAAATGAAGTCTTGTTTGTATTCGAGGATTCAAGACTTTCTTCAATTCAAGTGTATCTATTTGGCTGATTTTTCTTCATCTTCGCAAAGTCACGCGATGTCCGTTTAGTTGCTTAATAATTGGGTAGTTATAGAAGCATTGTTATAGTAATGAGATACTAATGAGATTACGGATTCAATAGATATAAAGAACCAAACTAAAAATAAAACTGTGAGCTGATTTTGTGCTAAAACGATACCTATAACTGAACGAATACCACTTAAGATATAATAACATAATATAATGTTTACAGTAAGTACTTATAACTAACTAACGTAAATCAAAGTACTTAACAATAAAAGAAACTTAAAAGTGTTAAATGAACAAAATAGATGTAAAAGCACATAAAAATGAAACTTTAAAACTAATCTAAGTACGTACAAGGGCGAGTCGGACTTCCTTCCTATCAAAGGTTCCGTACGTAGGATCGATTTTTCGTTTCACAGACTTTGGAGATAAAGATGGGAACGATATTTAATTACATAATGATTTGATACTTTTTTTTCTACTTGTGGTATAACACAGATTAGATTAGTTTTAAAGATGACAGAATATGGGATGTACAAGCGGGATTTAGGAAGGGAATGGGATGTACGGATCAGGTCTTTTCCCTACCATGCATTACGGAAAGATATTTGGCAACAAACCAAAAAGTATTTTGTGCATTCGTAGATTTGGAAAAGGCCTATGATAAAGTGGTGAGGAATGAGTTGTGGTCGGCATTAGCTGTGCATGGGGTGAGCAGTAAGCTGATACGGGCATTGAATTCCCTCTATAAGGATTCTAGTGCTTGTGTCAGGATAAACGGAGCGTACACTCATTGGTTTAATATCCAAAAGGGTGTTAGACAGGGATGTGTAGCGTCTCCGTGGCTGTTCAACCTTTTCATGGATAATTGTCTGACAGATCTGAAAGAGAGTGATTTTGGCCTAAGAATGAATGAGTTACGCGTCAAATGTCTTCTTTACGCCGATGATCAAGTATTACTTGCATCGACGGCTAAGGATTTGCAAGCGATGGTGACTATTATGAATGAAGCTTTGGAAAGAAAGGGAATGAAAGTGAACACAAAAAAGACAAAAGTTATGGTGTTTGAAAAGGAAGAGAGCATGACAGAAGTATATATTCGAATTGGTGGTAATGAACTGGAGCAAGTGAATGAGTTTGTATACTTGGGGTCGGTGTTTACTAGGGACGGAAAGTATGAAAGTGATATTGAAAGGAGAGTAAATGCTGGTAACGGAGTGAATGGTGCGCTGCACGCCTTTGTGAATAGCCAGAAGATTTCTATGAAAGCTCGTCTGGCTGTGCATAGAGGGGTGTTGGTTCCAACACTCATGTACGGAAGTGAAAGTTGGGTATGGCAGAAAAAGCATGAAAATAGAATAAATGCAGTAGAAATGAGAGCGCTAAGAAGTATTTTAGGAGTGAAATTGAGTGACAGGATAAGAAATAGTGTGATAAGAGAACGTTGTGGTGTGAAAGAAGATATTGTCACAAGGATTGAGAAAGGGATGCTTAGATGGTTTGGGCATGTAGAGAGGATGAATGAGAGAAGAATGACTAGACAGATCTACAAGACGAGTGTTAAAGGGAACGTTGGAAGAGGAAGGCCTAGACGAACTTATCACGATCAAATCAGGGATGTTCTGAAGAAAGGTCAGGTCAAGAGTACTCTAGACCGACGAGCATGCATGAAAAGATTGATGAATGTGGAAGAAGCGAAACCTGTATGCCAGGATCGTAGTAAGTGGAAGACCTTGGTCTCTGCCTACCCCGTTGGGAAGGAGGCGTGATAATATGTATGTATGTATGTATGTATGGTATAATACGATGTTACTTGCCAAATTTCATAAGTCTAGGTCAACGGGAGTTACCCTATTAGTTCTGATTCCCATCATTGGTCATATCTTTTTGCACGTAAACTAAGAAGTTGGTTTATTTCACAACTTCATGTGGCAGTACACCTGAGTTTCAATTTGAACTTAATACCTCAACGCTTTCTTGAAATAGAGGGTTTTGACGGACAACAAAATAATCTTATAAGGATTTTTTTCCCATTAGAGGTACGGAACCAAAAAATATACCATTGTTATGTTATCGCTTTTATTTTAAGCAAACTACCTATTCATATAAGTCAAGAGTGTAAAATTCTGTTTACGTGCGACGCATTATCGAAATTTGGCATACCGTTTGCGTTTCGGTAATCCCATGGCCGATTAGACACCATTCCGACTGTCGGCTGTGCAAACGACGATCCGGGCCGGTCTTAACCGCCGTCCGGTAATCGCTCGGGACACCTGTTCCGGGCAATTGGTATTGTAAGTGGTGCGAATAATTCAATAGGGGTATTAGATACGTAATGAATCGATCAATCTAAGATAGGTATAAATTTTGATTAATAAAAGAGACGTTTGCTGTTGTTTTACTGCTTTGTCTTTATCGTATGGCTGTTCTACAAGGGCAGTCTGGTTACATTGTTTCCAATTACAGGCCACTGACTTGACTGGTTTTAGCGATTTTTACCTTGCAACAGAAGCCGGGACCAACAGCTTAACGTACCTTCTGAAGCACGACTTTAACCCTGGCCTTGAAGACTGGAGCCAAATTATAGTTTTCCAAATTGACTTGATCGGTAATCAAACCCTTACGAAGTAGGTGGACAATGGCACTACCAACCGGGTCGTCACTATTTTACTGAATTTATTAAATAAGAATATCGCTTCTCCTGTGATTCAGCTCCCGAAATTTAGTTACAAAGGGGTTCCGGTTACATCATATTCCCAATCATAACACGTTCCTTAAATATTGCTTAACATTTCTAAAACTCATTGAGAAGCAATTGATACGCTCTCTGTCCTCGTGTCCTGTCCTGTCTAAGGTAAGATTTCCGGGATAAATAATATAGCGCATCATCTTCAAAAAGAGAAAAGACGCTTTTGTCCAACTTCATCTTGAGTATGTCTTTATCACCGCTTATAATAAGCGTGGTTGTGGGGTAGTGCTCCTTATTTTTAATCCACCTAGACAGTAAGTATTTTTTAAATTACTCATGTTAATAACTTACAACTACAAAACTATATACAAGTATTTTGGAGATCTTAGAGTCAAAGATATTTCTACAGGTTGAACATTTGTGACTTTATTTTGAATACAAACTAAACAACACAATATATCGATACATACACGAGCTACGCTTTTAAAGACTTATCCGAGGTTATTCTAACTTTAAAAAAAGTATTTTAGATAAAATGGTAAGTAAAGGCATCTAAAAATAAGTAACTAGCGAAATAAAAAATACTTTGAAACCCTATTAATGTCTAAGCTTTAAGTATTAGTCAGCACTACCAGCAACAGTTTTATGTTAAGTTGGACTTTCATACAAAAATATTGTAACAAAACTGCAAAGAGCTCGCCCTTATCTTCGTATAGAAAGTGGGAGCGCAAATGACAATACGATACGGTTTTAACTTCCGACCCATAGTCGCACCTGTTCCGCCCAATTGATAATATTAGCCCTACATATAAAAGGGAGGATATAAGTGTCTGTAGTATTATTGGGACCATATTGCCTATCTACTGGACCATATCACACCATTAATAATAATTAAGTGAACACGTTGGGCTTTACTGCTCCCCTAATCCAATAAATTAATTGATATACGGAGTACGTAGTTACCTGTTAATGTTATTGCTCTAATCACCTCTTAAGTTCTTTTGGTTCAGCTTTCATGATCATTGTCTCAAGAGTTGATCGTTTTAAGTTATTTCGTCATTATTGCAAGCGTCATTTACATGGCCCGAATTTTTGAAATAAAGGTTGGATCTTTCCTTTCAAGTTTAGGTAAGTTTGTGAACTTTATTGTTAAACAAAACTAAGCTGTAGGTGGTGCCGTCACATAGAAAAGAAAATTTGTATTGAATGGATATTTCACAGTATATTTTTTCTATTTTAGAATAGGAGACTTTCAAGATGTTGTTTAATTTATGAATGTGAACCAGTATGGTAACAAAATGAAATCGGTTACATACCGAAATGAGTATTTACATTTAGACATCTGACATGTTGTATTATAAAATTGTTACGTTTTACAATATAAATTATAGGTACTTCCATTGTTTGTAATTATCCAAAGATACCTTTATGCATCATTATCATGAGGCTTAAAATTAAAACACTACAGCGATTTAATTGCCATTAACTCAATAGTAATTAACAACGGTAAATAATTACGGAGCAAAAAGGCGAACAATTCACCCATTTGCCAGGCAACTAGGTAAATATTTTAAAGGCCTTCAAACTAAAATTCACGCTGAAAATACCTAGTGACTGGACTGCTATAATGGTACGTGGCACTGCACTATGGATGCGTTAAAAGCACCTTAATGAGAATGGAGCACATACAACGGCAGCTAACTTAATTGTACAGTCGTCAATGAAAGAACATCAACATTTATTGCAGTCAACAGCACGTGCGTAGTAGATTTTCGACTTAAAGTCTGGTACATAGAGATCAATATTAGGTGACTGAAAAATTTACTGTTATGCTGTAAGATTATAAGCTGCTGACCATGTTGTAAAATATAGTTTGTAAACTATATGAACTATTTGTTAGATATTTTAAGCAAAAATCACTTGAAATGAAAACATCACTTTTACACTGTGTGCATACTAGAATTATTTAGCAAGGCCATGATTACGGGATCCCGTGATGATGGCGCTTGCAACAGTGCCGAAATATCGGAAACTCATAATAAATAAGGTACATGGTATAAACCCCGAATCAAATAACTCTAGTGTGTGACCATGAAAGTTTAAATCAGTATGTGTGCATACTATTCAATTCAATCTTATTACAAAACCAATTTAATTAAGGTAATATCGTTTGAATGAATACATTTAAAAATATCGTATGTACTAGAAATCAAGTTACAAATTTTTATAAAAAGAGTTTTATAATAACAATGGTCACTATTCCTGTGAAAAGTTTACCTTGCTAGAGAGCTATGAATGATGTGAGAAAAATCCTATTAATTTAATAAAGGGGTTTCTGCCAGCGACTGTCCATTTCTATTCATTTACACACTATCGCATTTCGCGTCATACGGCAGACGGCGGAAATCGACGACGCTGCAAATCTGTCATCTGTCGTCCCTCTGAATCGGGAAAAATGTAATGGCAACTGAGGATTTCATTTCCAACAAATCCCGGTAAATTTGCTCACTAGATTTTATTCCAAAAATGTTCTGTCAAGACCTGCTTTTTAGGAAATTAAACAATTTGCATAAAACGAAACTAGCTGTTAAATGGATTTAACAGGAGTTTTAACGCATTTTATCCCACGTGTATAAACACTTTTCATTTTGACGTGATAACGTCTTTAAAATCGTTTTAGTCGGGTGACATGTTCAGAAACTTGTGTCACACCAAAACCTCACGAGCGCGATCGCAGGTATAACGAGAGAGAGACGGACCGAACTCCCGTCTCATCTCGAGCGCTGCCAGTCATTCCGTGAAACTTGTCACGCGGAATCCTCACGAGCGGAGGCTGGCATAGCGTTCGAGTGAGTGGACCGATCTTCCGTCTCTCTCACTCTAGCGGCATACAAACGAATGGAGATTTTCTCGTTATCACGTAAACATCTCGATCGTAAACCTACTTTACAAACAACCAATTTTTTTTTTTACTAATCTCTGTTCAGTAAGATATAATCTATCCATATCCAGAATACCTACAGGGTGTATTCTGGATATAGATGGATTTTATCATTCCTGTGGTAACTTGAATTCAATGATGGAGGCCTTTGCCCTACATACTATAGGCTGTTTTAAGTGATAAAATCTTATTATTGTGATCTTCTGCGATACACCACAAAAGCGTAAGAGTAAATAAATATATCGTAGAATGTGTATTTAACTGTGTATAGGTCAGTTCACTGCTATAGGCAAACCTCTCCGAAAAGAGGAATTTACTATAATCGCCACGATTGTCGAACTTTAACCAATGGTTGAAAGAAGACCCTCTGTTTTCCATCTGTTAGATCACTAACAAATCTCAGAAAAGAAACAGCGATGGCTTAGATATTCTTGGATTTTATTCGTGGCTTGATACAATTAGGTCTACAGACGTGCGCTTTATACAGCTGATCAATCACAAGTGACGAACCGAGACGAACCAGTGACGAGTATCTGCCAAATGTCTTATTGAAATGTCATTACTAATGGACTAAGGAATTATTTCATACAGCCAACTGATATTATACTAGTTCCATATAACAGCGATCAGATACTCGTCACTGTCATCAAATATTTACATTTCTAGCACAAAATTACAAGATATAAACAATACACTAGAGCAATAATCTTACAACTCGGCCATCCTTTTCCTAGTGGGTCCTCCCACTGTAGAAGTAAACAAAGTAAACAGTAAGAGAAAAAAAAATGATATAACAAATCTATGTGATATTGTTTAGTATTATTACATTACAAACAATGATATACTATTTTGCGCAATCTGTCACGATCTGCAATCATCTGTGCGGCACTGATCACTTGCAACTATTGGCTTTCAGCACTGACTGCTCGTAACTTGCGCATATACAGCACAATCTGTCACGATCTGCAATCATCTGTGCGGCATTAATCTCTCAAAACTGCTTGGTCTCCGCACTGACTGCTCGTAACTTGCACATATACTGCACAATCTGTCACGATCTGCAATCATCTGTGGGGCACTCATCACTCAGAACCACTTGGTCTCTGCACTGACTGCTCGTAACTTGCGCTTCAGCACAATCTGTTACGATCTGCAATCATCTGTGCGTCGCAACTCACATCATATCATTCAATAGCTGCTCTGACTGCTCGAGACTTGTGCTTACACAGTAATTAGATAAAATATAAAATTAGAACTAAGTTTACAGAAATCTAAGGGAGCATATTTTAAGTTTATCTTCAATTTGCTAGCTTATTCTTTACATTAAATACCTGCCTACCAATTTAGTGGATTCTTGGCCAAACAAGACTAAAAATATTATCGAATTGTTTAAACTATAAATAATATGACGATTATATGCTAAATATTACATTAAAATCAAGTTACTACCTACCTATCACTTATATTAAATTGAATATAAATTTAATAATTTCATAAAAATTAAGTATCAAAGTCACAATCAAGATCAAATAGGTCTTTTACATGTTAAGCAACTAGCGATCATCTATGCAACATTGAATCAACAACGCTATTTCTTCTGCACTGATCGCTTATCGCAGAACATGAAATCGTTACATCTCAAATTTAACTTTCATTGGCACAGTCACTGCCATCATTGTCATCATCGCTTACATCAGTGGAATAATCATTAAAATTAAGCCACGGTTGGACTTTATCGATTGCAACAGTATTTTCATATCTTTTACCTCCCTTCCTAGTTAGTGGTGTATCTTCCACTAAAAATCGATCGTTCGGGAGGACTTTCGTAATTCGATAAGGACCCTGATATTTCGGTAAAAGTTTTTTTAGATTTACCTAAGTGGCTTTTATCAATTACTGTTCTTTCTATTCTAACTAGATCGCCTACGTTATAAGATCTTGCACGTTTTCTATTTTTATCGAATCTACGCTTGGCTACTTCTTGATCTTTATCTATTCTATCTTTGGCATCGGATCTCAACTGCATTAAATCACTGCCACTCACTAATTGAGAAGTTTCGGTAATCACATCGCCTAACATGTTTTCAGATGTGGTAACCAACTTGCAACCGAACAATAATTCAGACGGACTTTTCCCTGTAGTTTTATTTACGGTTGTGTTGATCCCCAATTGAATGTCACCAACAAACTCGTCCCAAAGATTTTCATTTTTACCATGACACTTAGTACCGAGAGCATCCAATATAGTGCGGTTAAAACGCTCGACCTGTCCGTTCGCTCTAGGCGTTGCGACTGCATTTAAAATGTGCTTTATATTTAATTTATCGGTAAACTCTTTGAACCTCGCACTTGTAAAACATGAACCCCTATCCGTTATCAATCTTGAAGGAGTGCCGAAGTAGCTAAAGTATTCTTTAAATATTCTTATCGCCGAAGAAGTTTTTGTATCTTTGACTGCACGCACATTAACGAATTTGGTAAAAGAATCTACTATTGCTAAAATATATACGTTTCCTTTTCTAGAACGAACGAACGGGCCGAGGTGGTCCGCGTGCAACGTGTGGAATGGCATTTCTATTTTGGGAATAGGATGTAAAAACCCTTCCTTTTGACCTGACGGTGCCTTATGATGCGCACATTGCAAACACGCTGAAACGTATTTCTTAGTGAAGCGGCGCATTTTGGGAAACCAGAAAGTCCCCTTTATCCTACTCAAAGTCTTTTCAAAACCAAAATGACCTACATCATCGTGGTTCATGCGAAGAACTTGCCACCTGACACCTCTGGGTACTACCCAACGAATACCACTATCTACTATACGATAAACATATTGGCCCTTAACTTGATAATTATTTCTTACATCAGCAATAAGTTTTGTCTCATCATCTAGCAAAATATCTTTGATACGCTTAATCTCTTCGTCATTACTTTGCACAGTTGCAATCCAATCTTTGATCTCTACCTGTAGGATGTCAACTACGTGTGCATCAATCTGATTAGTAAATTCAGTTACTGGTGCACGACTAAGAGCATCTACATGAGCCATGCGCACCCCAGGCCTATATTCAATACTACAATCGTACTCCTGCAACTGAACCCACCAACGAGCAATTCTGGGAATAAGGTCCCTCTTTGTGAGTGTCGTACGCAAAGCGTTGCAGTCGGTAACAATTTTAAACTTTATTCCTAACAGATACACTCGAAAGCGGCTTAGAGATGCAATCACGGCGAGTGTCTCTAACTCAAAAGAGTGAAATTTTTGTTCGTCTTCCGATGTTTTCCGACTATAATAAGCTACTGCTCTAAACTGACCATCCTTATCTCGCTGCATGAGAATGCCTGCGACACCAATCTTTGATGCATCTGTATGCAATTCGGTGTCACGATGAGCATCAAATAACGCAAGAACGGGGCGATCTATCAACTTTTCTTTTAAAATATTAAAGGCTTTTGTGTGTTCATCGGTCCAATTCCACTCAAATTTGGTTTTTAAGAGGTTTGTTAAGGGACAAGCTAATATTGCAAAATTTTTCACGAACCTACGAAAGAAACTGGCGAGGCCTATAAAGCGCCTAACGTCGTGTACGTTTTGAGGTATCGGAAAATTTGAAATAGCGAGAGTTTTACGTGAGCCCGGCCTTATACCGTCTCCAGAGACATGGAAACCTAAAAAATCTAGCTCTTTTTTTAAAAAAGTAACATTTCTTCAACTTAAGAGTCAAATCAGCTTCTGCTAACAATTTCAATACTTCTTCTAAACGTTTAAGTCCCTCTTCGAATGAACGTGCAGGAATTAGGATGTCATCCATATAAATCACAATGTATCTAAGCTTAGAGAAAACTTTATTCATAGCCCTCTGAAAAATAGAAGGAGCATTTGCCAAGCCGAAAGGCATTCTCTTAAACTGGTATTGCCCGTCGGGCGTTACAAATGCAGTTAGATGTTGTGAGTTTCTATCAATTGGTATTTGGTAGTATCCTGATGCTAAATCAAGGCTAATAAAAAGGGAATTGCCGGATAACCTGTCTAGTTGATCATCGATTAATGGTAGAGGATAATGTTCTTTCCGCGTTTTATTATTTAATGCTCGAAAGTCAACACAGAGCCTTTTCTCTCCCGTCTTCTTCTTAACAAGAAGAATGGGACTTGCGTAAGGTGAGTTAGACTCACATACGATATCAGCATCGATCATTTCCTGAACCATTGATCGTACTAACTCTCGTTCTGGGTACGATAGCCTATACGGACGGTAAACGACTGGTTGATTGTCGGTCAACTGTATCTCCATTTGCACGACATTAGTATACCCCAAGTCATGTAAACTGGATGAAAAACAACGTTCATAAGTTTTGAGCAGACTCCTAAGTTTACTGATTTCTATTTGAGTCATCTGCTCACCGAAGTTCAAGTCTGAATTTGTATCGGGATCACTAAAATCTATAATATTAACATCTAAACTTCTTAAATTACTAAAAACTCGAGTAATTAAGGAGCCTTTACTAAGCGTCAGTACATTATTAGTAAAATTATAAACTAGTAAAACTCCCGCACCACTATGCAAATTATATTCTCCGGGTAATAAATAGAATTCATGTTTAGGTAATCCCCTCACTGATCCTCTTACATATACAGAACCTGAGTAATGATGATCTGAACGCACTGGAATAGTTGTCATTTGATTTGATTCCACCTTAACATCTTCCGATAAGAACAATTGCAATTTTATTGCGTTTTCCTTTTTAAATGTTAAAGAGTCAGATGTTTTGATTATAACTATGCCAGGCCTTTCAGTAAAACTATGCCCAATCAGTACTGGATATTTAATAATACTATCCTCGACAATATAACAATCAACTTTCTCTTTAATATTATGTATCTCGATTTCAACACTAGCTAAACCTAGAGGTGTAACTATATTATTTCCTAGACCCCTCATGACTGGTAATTCGTCAACCGTCCAAGTGATTCCCATTCTCAATGCCACGGTGCGTTGTATCAGTGTACATTGACTGCCAAGATCTATGTATCCTTCAGTTGTTTTACCATTCACTTTTAGAGAAACGAAATACTTATTATTACCAGACTGATCTACATGTACTTGCATGACAAACTTATCAGTTTTCTTCTCATTGTGTGTATTAGACTCATTTGGTAGTTGAGGGCAGTTAATTGTCGTATGTCCTAATCTATTACAAATGGTACATTTTAAAATCTTTTTGGGGCATCTAAAACTAAAATGTCCGACCTCGCTACAATTGTAACAGACGACCGACGTACTCGCTTGCGGTCTAGGTTTTCCATGAGTACTCCTACCTTCCATATTATTCGTTAAAGATTTAAAGTTTGAATTATTATTATTCGTTTGACCGCGTCTATCTTGTATGTAAGTTTTTGTCCTGTCACTATCCCTAGTTTGTTGCTTAGTAGACTGAAAGTATTTTAACACCTGTTCTGGCTCTGTGCATTTTGCCGCCTTCGCACCTAACCTAAGAGAACGATCCTCGATCCCATATAGCAGACAATCGACTGCACGCTTTCCGAAAATTTCACAGCGATTTAATAAGTTGATCTTTTCGTAAAAGTACAATTCTAACGATTCATTAAATTTTACCCGTTTCGACAACATATCGGTTAACAATTCTGCGTAATCATCACTACTGGGAAAGGAATCAACTAGCTTATTTTTCCACTCAGGCCATGAAAACGACATAGTTGGAAGGGATTGATACCACGTACGAGCGACCCCTACTAAACGTGGCAAAGCGTAATGTATTATCTGATCATCACCCCAGTTATATAGTTTTGAACATTCCTCCACTTTCTTTAGCCACATGTGTATGGTTTGACCTTTTACCATAGGGTCAAATTCAGGTATAACATTACCTAACATTGGGAACTTGTTACCCTCTGGCTTAGTATCACGTAATGATCTAACCAATTCACTGAAAAATAACTGTGTTTCAATATTATGAAAAACTGGGGTATCACAACTCTTATTTGGTGACTTATTTCTACTTACAGTGCTATTCGATGAGCTGCCATTACGATCACATGAAACACGCTTGCATCTGGAATGTCTTGCCTCCTTTTGGCTCCTCTCCATGCTGCGGCTTGGTCGATGTGTGTGTCTTCTTCTATGGCTTTTATTTCGAGATGTTCTACTTTCAGTGCGACTCTTCGATCTACTCTTCCGCTCGGCTGCATCGGTCGATACGCTGCGTTCAATTCTACGACGTTTACGACGCTTTGTCTTATCTACGCTCTTCTCATGATCACGACGACGACGCTTGCTTCTGGTCTCCGTGATATCCGGAGTATAACGAGAGCGACTCTTTCGAGAACGGTTATCACCATCGTCCACGCACTCCATTTCCACTCAACACGATAATTAGCGATAATTATCAAATTCAAATGTGACGGTAGAAAAAAAAAACGTGATCAGACTGTTTTCTCGATAAATTGTGGGTGTATTGTGTTTATCCCACTTCTGAGATGTTAGATCACTAACAAATCTCAGAAAAGAAACAGCGATGGCTTAGATATTCTTGGATTTTATTCGTGGCTTGATACAATTAGGTCTACAGACGTGCGCTTTATACAGCTGATCAATCACAAGTGACGAACCGAGACGAACCAGTGACGAGTATCTGCCAAATGTCTTATTGAAATGTCATTACTAATGGACTAAGGAATTATTTCATACAGCCAACTGATATTATACTAGTTCCATATAACAGCGATCAGATACTCGTCACTGTCATCAAATATTTACATTTCTAGCACAAAATTACAAGATATAAACAATACACTAGAGCAATAATCTTACACATCTTCTTCTGACCGTAGTTCTTTAGTCGCCGACGTTATCACACGAAAAATGCTTACGACTTTCGTTATTTTCAAAAAAATCATTATGACTTCATGAAACAAAGTCATCATCACATACGTAATACGTAAAATCTTGAAAGTGGACATCCTCGAAACTTCAAAATGCTTTTCCTTGTCGCATGAATATCGATGAGTTGCGAAAAGCCCTAGTTTTATTGAATAATTCATACAGGCCTCTCGTTTGCATCCTGATCGTAGTCGTTCGCAGCGCCTCGCCGATATACGCACGGGGGCGGCCGAGCAGAAATCCCCGATACTGTAAACACAGCCTATCGGATTCCGCTGGCGATGCTTTAGTAAAAATATTTTACAAAGCTTTATGAGGGACTCATCGAATTGACTTTGACTGTACACATCAATCTAGTTACTTAGTTGTAGCTCAGAAATAGATCTCCGTCTTACGTCGATGACCCCTTTGTGATTTAGAAAAAGATTGTAGTATAGGAACCATTAACAAGATTATACCTTCTTTCAGACAACTAGGGCCCACGGTCAGTGTAATCCGATCAAAACGTAAAGGTAACAGGTTTTATAAACGCACAGATTTACAAATTGACAAATTGGTACAAATTGTTTAAACATTAAAGTGTTTAAGTTAGACACAAATCTTAGAAAATATCAAACCATTGGCAAATATTCGAACTGCAATTGTTTCTGTTCGAGGAAAACCGTATAAAAGCTCAGAAATTTGCCTGCATTTAAATGGTTTTTATTGTTTTTTGTATTTCTTAAGAAACAAGCAGTTAACTTAGAAATTATCAGCATTTGATCGCCACAGCACGAATGAATCTTTGTAACATTGATACTTATTTATGTGGATGCTATCCTTTAAGTATCGTTGTTCGTTGGATAGATTTGCCAGGCAAACGTTGAAGTGAATTTCTCCTGAACATTCAACTAGACATTATTCGGACTATCTCTTAGTTCAGTTAGCATACTTTTTTTTTTGATTTGAAATTTTTATCGCATGACAAACTGTCTTATATCATCATCGTCATCATCAGCCTACATTCGCCTAAGAACTGATAGAAACAGGCCTCTCCAAAGAAGAATTTCGCCACTCTTTAGGCAGGTTAGCGATCGCAGCCAATGGTGAAAAGATGATGCTGCCCATTTTCTTATGGCGGTAACTCCTTTATTTGCTTCTTGAAAGAGACAGGGTGGTGCTATTCTATGTATGCACTGGCAATACGCGGCACATAGTATAAAAAAGGTTAATTTTCTTTAGAATCACAATGACATGTAATTTTTTGTCACAAAACTTTTTAGATTTTTCACAAATTTTAAATGTTTAGTTCTAAGATAAAAATAATCTGTAAATAAAGAACCGTGTGTAACGTGTGATACCTGTCTACAATAGAATAAAACCACTCGAAGACAACGGGAAGCAGCGTCTTCATTTCACCATACTGCGATTGCCAACCTGCCTGCCAAGGCGGATAGGTACAGCAAAATCCACATTCTGGTGGACTGCAGTCCACAGAAAGCAGAAGACTAATTGGATTTATGATGACAAAATAAGTTTATTAGTACTGCAAGCGTAGTGGGTTAACAGTGGACGCAGTGCGTTCAGTAGAATACAAATACGTTTTTTGTGTAGTGTGTGACAGTGTTTGGAGAAATAAACATTTGAAGGTTGATTAAGATGAGTTCACCTTCCACACTGAGTGAGTGTATCGCTGTTCTAGTCAGCTCATAAAGTGATGTGACCACGGTTGGTGTAACCCAATCAGAGCGTCACACAAAATAATAAGGTATGATCGCGTTTATATTCCATTAAATTTTAAATAATTAGACAACGCGAAGGTTTAAAAGTATGGTTTAAAAAGAAGCTTTTCCAAAAAAAAATAGACTGATATTGTGTGTTCCAGCTGTTTCACCTGCAGCTTTAATATTGATTGTGTCGGCGCTTGGGAAAGTTCTAAGCTCTGATACTTTATGGAACGGCTAACTACCCTTTAGGTTCGGGTCAGGGTTTACTTTAGTGTCGTTAGGTTCATTTTGAAGGCTCCAGTAATGAAATCCATGTATTGAAATAACAATGTTTAAACCCTTTTATATATGTACCTACAATATCTAAATTTATAGACCTAGTTTTAGAGTTTCAGTATATAAACTTGAAAAATTTTGTCTCAGGCGGGAAAATTTTTAAGTTTATATACTGATATTATAAGTGCAATTAAGTTGCTAAAATATCAAATAAAGTATAGTTTTAGAGTTACTTGATTCGGGGTTTAAAACATGTTTCTACCTTATTTTATGAGTTTTCGATAACTTTATAAAATTTAATAACGCCGAAAATTTAATTTAATTTAATTTAATTTAATTTTTGCAAGACAATACTTAAAAATGTTTAAAGAGCATTAAACTTTAGGGTTAGATTTAGATAAACTTGTATTCTAAACGGCGTCAACACATAGCTGTTTTTAAAGTCAACCTTAGTTCAGGATATAATTATGCTACTCTATGGCCAGTCTAAACGCTCGCCCGATCGCGTTCAATACCAGTCGCAACCCATTGCAGTACGCAATTATACTTACTAATGTTAAACAACATTTTATTTGATATTTTAGCAACTTAATTGCACTTATAATATCAGTATATAAACTTGAAAATTTTTGTCTCAGGCGGGACTGGAACCCGCATCTCCTCGCATGCCGGGCGGGCGCCATACCATTAGGCCACCGAGACACTGCGACATGGCGCGAATTTTTTTCAAGCATATTCTTACGCTGTGAGCCAGCGTTGTTTCATCAACGGGTTCGAGTCCCGCCTGAGACAAAAATTTTCAAGTTTATATACTAATGTTAAACAACATGTCAACAATGTCCACATAAAACCTAAGGTCAGATAATTTAAATTCATCACGCACAGCGAAAAATGTAGCGACACCACTCCCCCCCGATTTAATACACCGCAAATAAATTACGCTCGTATCATGTTTTCAGCCTTTCGCTGAAAATATTTGCAATGAGTAATGGCACCGTAACATGACACTATTAGATGAGTTTGCGCCCATAAATAGCTTTCATTGCTTACGATGTGACAACGACACGATTGGTTTAACCCCGTATTTATAAACAAGTAAAAGTAATTACTTGACTACAAGTAATTACTTGAGAGACAATTTGTATGCCTTAATCAAGAAATTACTAGAAGTTATAACTACCAAAAGTTAGCATTTTCAGCCAAATAGTATGACTATTAATGGTAACCAATTTCATTCACTTAAGCACTAGGTATGAACACTTTAAGTTATGACTTTCTTAAGCAATAAGTAATTAATTCTTTATAAATACGGGGGTAACCCCCGTATTTATATTATATCATATTATTTGGCTGAAAAAGCTAACTTTTGGTAGTTATAACTTCTAGTAATTTCTTGATTAAGGCATACAAATAGTCTCTCAAGTAATTACTTGTAGTCAAGTAATTACTTTTACTTGTTTATAAATACGAGGGTTAGACTTTGAATAGTTTCTTGAGTATGAGTAAAAGTAACAGCCTATAATCATCCCACTACAAGGCAAAAGCCTCCATCGTTGCATTCAAGTTACCACTTGATGCAATTGACTACTTACTACTACTACTACTTGACTACATGAAATGATGGGTATAAGAATCACCACACTTACCAAACGCGGGTTGGTAATCACAAACCCGAAAAATGTTCGAAAATTCAAAACTTTTGTTGTCTGATCAGATATTGAGCATGGGGCCTCGAGATCTTGATTCAGTAATTAAACCAGTAAAAGAACGGACTTTTAGACCACGGGGCGTTTACCCATCTTTAGCGTTTGAGTATGAGCACTGCTAGCCTATAGAATGGTCGGTTCTGGTGAGATAAAATAAAATTACTCCTAATTTAAATAACCGTAATAAACCGTATCTATAGTTCTTAATTGGGAGCTTCTCAAGAGAGTCAATTATTCAATTTCCCATACCTACTGCATTCGCCTTTCATAGGTACCTAGATATAATATTTGATTTAAAGAAGGCTCCGAATTTTACATTGTTTTTAACATTGTGTGCATAGAGTACACCTGTTATTTAAAGCTTTATTTCCCTTCGGAGCAAAATGTACAAAACGTAAAATGAGCACATCTTTCAATGTTGTATAAAACCCACTATTAGGGAAGTACTCCTAAGATATCATAGTTTACGAACATAAAGTCGTGGACTATAAACGCATGTGATCCCAAGGCCGCTAAGCCTCACCCCTGGTAATGAAGGCCGTATGACACGCCGGCCGACCAATTAGTTATAATTATAAAAAGGTTTAACCTTTGCGTCCGGAGCCGCCATTACAAAGCTTAACACGTGCGAAGTCTCATTGCGCAAAATTTTTCGTAACGATACAATCTTTTCAATTAGCTTATGTTCATTTATTTTGTGTATTGTTGTACATACACATGAAGTAAGTATTACATTATTATCATCATCTGCTTACGTCACTGATGAAAAAGTTTTTTACGTAATATAAAATATATTCTGTGGGGTAGTTTTAATTCAAAATTACATGTGTACAATGTCATGTTCAACAGCAAATTATGATAAAATGTATACGAATATTTAAGAAGCACTTTTTGTTTAAACTACGCAGCAAAAAGTAAAAGAATAATAGATTGATTCACCAAAGTATTTAAAAGATTGTCACAGTACTAGAAAAAATAAATTATCACTCATGCACACTGAAGACCACTTTCAACCATGACGTATAACTAAGTAAAAAATGTTCAATTGGTTTTCAATTGATAACTATGTTTCAACGGCTCTCAATATACTAAATAAATAGATTGTTGAAAGTGACAAGTAGAGTCAATTTACTTTAAAATTATATTTGTTTAATTGTAGGCTAATGTCTGATGAAAATTTCATTAAGGGTATTTTCGACCGCTATAATATACTAGGCAATCAGTATTAAGAATCCATGCCTTAAGCGGACAAAAGTAATAATAACAAATAAGATATGGGGACAACCACAGGGTCCCCTGTTCATTTCAAATCTTGTTCTGATCCCAAAGTAAGCCAATAAAAAAGCATTTTTTCAGATTTTTTTTCTATATCCTGGAATCGAACCCGAGACCATGTAGCTAGTAAGACCTTAAAAACCGCTATTTGCCCTATTCCAATTTGGGATCCAATTTGGATGTCGTCAATTAAGAAGTTACAGTAAAAAAAATAATTAAAATAATCTTACCATAAAAGTTATATTTATAATGGGGCTTAAAACCAACTAATGTAAATATTATGATAAATACAAAATAAAAAAACTATTCAATGTACAGAAGTAATTCAAAAAGGTAAGTAACTAAAAAAAAAGTGTTTATACGTACTTATTTTAAGATGTTGTACCCTTTTGAGGTTCTCTAATAATTTTGATGCTTGCGTTCTGTTAAATGCGACAATCAATGGACTCATGATCCTCTTTTCCTTTCCCATTCTAAGGACAAGCCCTTTTTGCTCTTCGGTGCATTGTGACTTGTAACCCAAAACATTAGCAAAAGAAGACAGAGTTGCAAAGGAAATTATACAGTAACATTGGTAAGTCGAAACGTCATTAAGGCCATTGTAAGCGCTGCGAAGTGTAGCGCGTTCGGACGCACCGAGGCAGAACTAATAGGTCAAGTTGGACGAGCGCCAACTTGCACGTAGGGTGGGATTGGACACTCTTTATGTACAAAGAAATATTTCAAGTAACAGTATGAATACCGCATTAGTCTTTAATACATAGAAGAACGGTGTAGCTTTATCTGTATTTTATGATTTCAAATTAATTCTTAAACGGCACAAGACACTAACAGTACGTCTTAAAGTAGTATGGACTTATTTATCTCGGAAATATTTTTTTATTCATATATTTTACACACGCGTATATGTTTACTAGAAGAACTATGGCCAATGATACAATTGTCCTCTCTATTTCGCCTATGGGTAACAACAACGCATATTTAAAAGTGACTCTCAATTCCTACTATAAGGACACTATAAATCAACGTATTTTAATCATTCGTAATTTGCATTAACATGATGGCAACTAAAACTGTTTCGTTAATTAACGGTTGGTAAAACAGCTTCCGCACAACCGCATCATAAATCATACCTTGTAAGCGATAATTGAATTGATTTTCGACAATGTTTTCCGATACGCGCACATGTCGCTGTGGCGAGCCAAGGTTCGCAGCCGGCGGAAGTTGTTTAAAGCTTCGTGCATGCGCTATAAATTTAAATTTAAAATTAAAAGAAAAAACAGTTGAAAAGTCCACAGTTCGACATGGATCATGGATAAAAAGGAAACTGTATAGATTACTTCATCATCTCAGCCAATCGAAGTCCATTGCTCGTAAAAACATCTCCACCACAGAACATTGATATCCACGCTATCTATCCATATTAAGTGACTACGGTTTAGTTGCAAATATAACTTAATGTCAATTGATTGACTTTTGTACAGGCTTATTGCTTAAATCTGTAACTTTTTAGGTAGGTATATTAAATATATTTTTAAAAAATTACAAAAAATGTGCAATTATGGCTAGGTACCTAAAATTTTTGTACGTACTCTGTAACTACAGGATTGCTAGGTATATATAAAAGGTAAAAAATCTGGTGACAAATTTCAAAATCCATATCCAAAAGTGTGCGGCTAGCTTTAGTCGCAAACAAAACATTGACTGCAGCGACGGCGTTAAATTTACCGGCAAAGTTGCCTTCTTCATTAACGGCGATATTGTTCGGCGGGCCTTGTACATATTTTATTTATTACCCGCTGAATTTTGTTTAAATCGCTAATTTCTATAGATGTTGCCAAGTGGTTAAAATTTACTTTGTTTGATATTTTAGCAACTTAATTGCACTTACTTAGAATATTATTCTAAGTGCACTTATAATATCAGTACATAAACTTGAAAAATTATGTGTCAGCAACGCTGGCTTACAGCGTAAGAATTCGCGCCGTGTCGCAGTGTCTCGATGGCTTAATGGTATAGCGCCCGCCCGGCACGTGAGAAGATGCGGGTTCGAGTCCCGCCTGAGACATAATTTTTCAAGTTTATATACTGGTTAAAATTTATTGGTCATCCTTTTTCTTGAATTTATTGATTAGGAGCAAAGATAATCTGTCTCTAAAGTCAATGTAGACACATTTATGGTAACTTATAGGTACTTATAAGCTCAAAATCTGTCAATACAACCAGTATCCATATTTGGCGGACACAATAAGTAGTAGGAATAGGTACCTACACAATAATAAACTATATTATGTTATAAAAACTACTGATCACGAAAACTTTATCAATTAATTAACCTAAGCAGATAATAGGTAACGGATAAGATAATACAGAGTTCCTATTTCTTTTTTTAGAAAGTATATTTGATTATTGAAATGTTTGAACACTGTTTTGTTTTCAGTGACGATAAACAACTGACTAATTGTGTATTTTCTCGCTATCCAAAAAGTTAAAAATGAAAACCTATTACTTAAGTCTTCATTAAATAATAATAACGGCAAAAAGTATCTTTTATACAAAACAGGTCCCTTGCGATTTCGACGACGCAAGTTTAAAAGAAGCATAAAAGAGTATTAATATAATCTTCTGAATTTGAAGAGTTACATCCAAAAACTTTCATTCCCAAAGGTTGCACAGTCTATAAATTTTAAACCTTCAAAACCGCTTAAGTCACACCTCGTAGATTTTACAGATAAAGCGGAATTTAGCGATGTTTTGCATAAAAAAACAGCATATTCGTAACTATCATCCCAGCAACGCACTTTGCACCGAAACAATGTTCTGGATAAATGTTAACTAAGAAGATTGACTGATTTTACTGATTTTGCTGATTTTACTGATATTCAATGTTACATCTCAATAAGATACAATTATTTTCGCTATTTAAAATGAAAATAGAAACTCTAAGTTAATTCATATTTTTCACCATCAAAAAGGAGATGGAAATTAAATAATAATTGAATATAGGTAGCAAACATTTCCCTAAATTTTAATGGCTAGATTCATTGCTTAAACATGAAACGATTTCCATGTTTATGGGAGTTTATAGGAGTCCTCGGTTTGAGACGTATGATTGACGTTACGATCACTCAGACTCTTTCTCGCTTAGCCGTGTCTAATACCTACATCTATAATCATACTTAAGTTTGAGTTTTGCTGTGTCTTTTAACTTTTGTGTCTAGCTTTATTTGGGAAAGCTTTGATGCTACAGTCTCTTTTTACAAGGGTTCGATTCAGCTTCTGTAGTCAACTGATAGAGGACACTGACCTTTCTGAAACAAGAATTCCATAATTTTCACAGTACTGAGTTTTAATACAATAAACCATTGTTATTTCTCATTAATTAGTAGCCTGGAAGAATATTATAAGACACTTAAAGTACAAAATGTTGCAATTGCAAGTAACAAAGTATTTTAATCAACGAGGTGAAAATAACTGATAATAACAATAAATCTACATATCTATGTATCAACTCTAAAAATATGTGTTTTATATTATACATTAAATGCCATTTTGCATAAAGAATGACATATTGCTGAGTAGCTATGGAAACCTCTGGCTATGGTTCCTCCAAGTGATCTAAGTTGGTGTATGTAGTATGTATAGGTACTTTATGTTCATTTATAGGTTGTATGTTTATAATTTAAGCGCTATTAGAAGTGCTGATGGCACTTGTATAAGAGTAATGAGCAGATATGAAACCTCTACGACTAAGCCTTATAGTTTATTTTGAGTTAAGGTGTAACCTAACCAACGAGATAAAATCCTAGGAAGATAACAACATAAAGATATGTTACACCGATAGTCGAGAAAGTTCCAGTGGGAAATCTCACACAAGAAATGAGCATCTTACAGCTTTAAAACTAGAAAACGACGAGCCTCGAGCAACAAATTGCATTAGCTTATAAGCTGAGTCCTAAAGTTGATAGCGGGAACCAGTAAAATGATCTTATTTATCTTACTAAATGAGTTACAGTAGTTAGAAAAACTTTCTTCGCTGGAAAGTTACGATGTTCATAAAAATGGCAATTCCAATATCGGAGTCCATTAATGCGTCCCACTTTTGCAATAATATCGTGGAACCGATATAAATAAGTTTTCCCTCCCGCTGAGGAAGAAATAGCCTCGTTGTAGGTATTGTTCACATTACCGTCCTTCGGCCTATGTGGCACTTATATTTAGTATACCAACTGTGTCGTTTCTTGGCATTCTAGTTTGCCTTGGTCATTTCTGTAAATAGGGACCTGGTTGTATGAATTGAATATTGAAAACAGGTATAGCAGTGGACTGACAGTTTTTGAGGTGGTAGGATCTACCTCCTAGTGTTTCACCCTGGGCAACGGCATCTTTGGTTTTCTAACCAATGATGGCGGCTAACAGATCCCTCTGCGGTCGTAGGTTTCGTAAGAGGCCGCCTGGATGCTACCACCCTCCTGCCGGAGTCCAGCGCCAAACTGTTTTTTTATGTTCCGTTGGTGTGTGGGAGAACCAGTGCCACTTTCTGGGTAAGCTCGCTCCATCTTAGGCTTCTGTTTAACCGTACAGTTAGTATGTAGTCAAGAGCAAGTCCATTGATTATAAAAAAAAAGTAAAAGACTTTTTGTTATAATATACATTACATAGGTACTTTGAATCGGTGCCAGATAAAAAAATACTGAAAATATTAAGCATTATCAACTCACGACTTATTTCACGCTTTTCATCAATCCAATTTCTGTGTCAAAAGTTTTTTTTTAATAATTTAGTTGATTATTTAAGTGAATTGATGTTTTGCATAAATCTATTCCAGTTGAAGCTGTACCAGAAAGTTTCCCACCAAAACCAGTAATTTATTTGTAAACCATGGTTTATACTCTCTTATTACATTGGAAGATGAATATGCAGAACAAGTAAAACCAATATATGAATCAAAGTTAAGCTAAAAAAGGTCACTGACAATGCGTCTCATACATAATCTACACTGACAGGAAGATTTGCAGACTGCAAAGATATTCCATTACGGAAAAAGGGTTTGGGTTCCGAAGTCATCGCTTGGATTATAAGATGTGACATTTGATTTCAGTTACCAAGATATTTCCTTCTAACTAGATTTATAACTATATTTCTCCTGCGCTTAATTCTATAGCAAAGACTGAGAATTGATTTAGCTATTTGCATTTAGGGAAGACTCTTTAATTTCAACTAATATGATCATACCAGCGGCAAATAGTAACAAAAGGCGCCAAATTGTTTTTCCATTTTCACGAGTGTTTTTACGAAAAAGACACTTTAACTGTAGTGAAACATACATAATAGGAGGGATGGAAGCTTAGCATTTTAGCGACCATACTGCTTAGTGTTTTACCTACATATTTTTGAATGTACCAATAGAACCTAAATATGTATGGTTGAAACATACAAATACTTGTAATGACATCACTCCACACACACATATTTATTAATTCACAAATAAAATATCAATTGATCCCTTATACCAAGAAAGTAAAAAAATATTTCATAAACAAAATAGGTCCCTTGCAATAACGATAGTTCAAAAATTATCACATATGATGTCGATGACTTAATGACATTTACGTTAAAATCAAAACCTATCTATTTCGGCAATGGGTTAACACAGCATTTATTTATTTTGAGGACACAAAGTTCACTGGACAAGATAATTTTGAATGGGATATTATGAGTCATACCTAATCAGCCTCAAGCCATACAAGAAGATCAAATAGATTTTTGTATAAAAAGTTCTTATTTTCTAAGGGGTTCTTTCATAAAAACCTTCTCTTGACAATTACAAACAAAACAAAAATAGAATTAGCGGAATCGGTCCAGCCGTTCACGCGTGATGCCGTGACCAAGGGAAATAGGGATTATTTTTTATATAATAAATATAAATTTAACGGCTGGTGTACATTTATAATACAATAACTTGAATATAATATTAAGGAAGTTTGTTTGAAAATTTTATTCAAAGAAAAAATATTTATTTTAATTAAAAAACAACCCTAATTTGGATTTTGTTTTTAAATTTAAGTTAGACCAAACATGCCTCCTTAAATTCTCATAAACAGTTTGTATATGACTCAAATCAAATACCAAAAGCATTTATGTGCGACGTAAAATCAGTGAAAATTTATAGATCTCAGTCAAGGTAAAAAATTATGAATTATTCAAATATTCATTATACGAGTAGCACTCGAAAAAATCTTTCGCCAGGAAATTATTTCTTTCGAAGCGTCGGAATGGAGTCGGTCGGCAATACGAATCTATGATGAGCTATATTTTTTTATTGGATCATATTCTCTCTCATTTTATCTCCTGAGCCATTGTTAAAAATATTAAACTACGTAATTAAAATTGTTAACACTGTCGTCTTAAGTATCAAAAATTTATTTTTCAGGTCTTAAACAAAGTGAATGGCTATTTTAGCTGATTTTCAAAAACACAGCTGTAGATAATAAAGTTTGTGTTTATTTGGAAAAGCAATCGCTCAGTAAACGGAAAACTATGAGTTCAACACTTGTCTGAACCAATCGAAAAGGTTATTCAAATATAATATTTTTAGAACTTCTTCAATAACATTGATAGTTTTTTTGGACTATTTTTAGTTCTAACTTAATGTCAATAGTATCTATTACCTTATCTGTGATAGTATGGAGACTTCGCGTTGCGACACACTACAAATAAGTGTTAAAATTAAATCTTTTTGTCGACTTCATGTCAATTGCATTAGGTTTTAAGTATGGTGGGAGTATTTCAAACTCTGCCCTCTAAAGACTTAATTAAAAGACATTGTGGGTGTGGCACAAGGTTCACAAGCCCGCTCAAGCGGACGAAGACGCCACCCATCGGTCGCTTTGCAACCACAACCGCTGTAACGCGAATGTCAACCCCCAATTACAACTACTACCAATTACGCATTGCATATTTCGTTCAGTCACAGTTAATTACAACATTTAGGTACATTTTGTGGCAAGGTCAGGAGCACGTACACGATAGCACATCACTGACACATCTTATTAAGTTGAAATAGATCCGATTTTATGTCGACGACCGCACGTTCAAAGATTAGCGTTACCCCTTCCTTTCTTCTGGGTGTCTAAAGCACAATTGTCAAAAGGAGACGGGCAGCAGCGTCTTCCTTCAACTATTGGCCAAATTGCAATCAATGACCCGCCTGCCAAGCGTGGCGATTATGGCAAAACCCTCCTTAGGCTAGGTATATCAGCTCACTGATGGACACCAGGGGCTGATATAGGCTGGTCACAAAACAAGGAAAATGGTAAGAAACGCTGTCATTTACAAGCATTTGCTCATAACCTCTGTGGCGCACCTGCCCCGCCTACATCACCTTTCTAATCTTTTTCCATGTTCTGTGCGGCTGGTGATGATAAAATGCGATTTTGTAACAGTAACGTATAAGTAGTGATGTGCAGGCCACTCCAAAACTATTAATCGTATTCAAAATAGTCTCTAAAGCTTTGCCAAGGTATTATTGGGGGTGGAATTATCGGAGATTATTATCCTGGTTGATAAACCCATTCACACGTGAAATTGATCCGATTTACAACTGATTCACATTATCACAAATTGATTTTGTACCGAATCAATCTGAATAAAATTAATTCGACCTCAAATATTGATATCAATATCGGGTACTTCATAAAGTCGTATGAATTGGATTGTTGTAAAGTATTTTTAAAACGGTTAACCGTTTCAATAATATTCACTCTGTCTGTTACGATTTCACTCTTTTATCGGAAGCGCGTTGGAACCGCAGTTCGGCTTGATATTGGAAATAATACTGCCGGAAGAAGACGGGCAGGAACGTCTTTCTTTTGCAAAACCCTTCTTTTGGAGAGACCTGTGTTCAGCAGTGGATTATTATAAGCCGTTTATGATAATGATCACGGATCAAGTCACCTCTTATGACAAATATAGAAAGTGAAGTGAGGCTATATATCTTATGTGCTGGCATCACACGACACCGTTATTTACTAATTGGTGTAGAAATTGCGAAAATTTGAAGTGTAACCCAAGAGGCGCGATTAGACCGGGAACGCGGCAGGACCAAGTCAACGAAGGCAAAGTCTCGAGAGGAGCGCTAGTCTTGCATTAATTTTAGAAACAAAATATCCACCTAACAAATCACAACCATAATTACGAGATCTATTGCAGTTTTAGTCTGTCCACTTATAGCTGACATTGACAGAGTGTCTGCAAAGTGATGTATGAGTGTGTTTTCAATTGTTTTTATTCTTCGCTCACACTGATTACTTCCGCCGGATTTCATTCATGCATGCATTTATAGTTATTATGAAAAACTAGATATATAATGTTAAGATAGAAGTAACAAAAAACTCACCTGGTAAATTTGATGTAGAACATTTTATATGGGAAAATGAAATTGTTCATTTTACTATCTTTCTTGCAAATTTGTTAATATGTTCTAACCGTTTAAAGCTTCCCTGGACTACGACAAACATTTCCAAACCAAAATCAGCTAAAGTAAAAGTTTCAGTGAGACAAACGAATAGCATTTCATTCATATATAGCTTAAAGAACCTGATCTGTAGAAATTAGCTACATATTATGAAAATTCTTAGTTTATGCATCAATATGGTTCTAAGTAGTATCTACGAATATACCTATTCTGTTTGATAGTTTAAATCAAATAATTCGGGGCCCAAAAATTTATGAAACGTAATGATTTTCATCTTTCTATTACGAAGCCCATATGATATTGCTTCTCCTTTTACGTTGCATGATAGATAGACAAGTCGTTGAATCCAATAATATTATAATTGCGAAATTCGAATGGATGTTTTTTGCTTAATAACGCCAAAACGGCTACAGATATGTAGTTGGAATTTGACAAACTGATAGATAATGGTCCGAAATAGTGCTATTTGCATAGGCTACCTTTGTGCCTATGTGCATAGGCTACCTTTTACTTTTAAAACATGTTTGTTTTCCATATTGAAAAGGAACGACATGATTACTTGAGCAATAGAAGTTTACAGGTCGGGGTATACAAAAGGCTGCATATTTTCCTCGAAAAACTTCGCTTGCAACAACTATTGTTCAGTGGTTAGAAAGATAATTTTAATACAGTCTTTAATAATATCTCTGAATATACCGCTAAACTTTATGCTTCAAAGTGGACAATGCCAAGACCTATACAAACCTTACACTTTCCGGAAAACAGACCCGTTATGTTAACCAGTATATTTTTGTTAAAACTTCCAACTCATGTATCACAGGAAGTGCAATTGTTTCTGTTCCCAAAGGTACGAGGGAATCGCTCAGATTGTTCCACAGTTCAAATCCGTGTTGCCTGTTAGCAGTTCCCGTGTATTGGAGCTTGAAGCCGGAAATATTGCTCTCTAGCGTTTTAAAACCGTTTACGTTGAAATTGAATATTCTTAAAAAAAAAACGATTTGACTGACAGTAGAGCTACATAGCATAGAAATAAAATGTTTCGAAAGACAAATTTGTATGTATATCTTAGAAACGTCCGGTGAATGCAGAGATAAAAAAGAGTTTCAAATATAAAAGTTAAACAAAATAGCTAGAAAGATGACAATTACTTGCAGTATCGTTTGTGTTTGACATTATATTAATGCGTTCATTGTCTTAGTTTAACGACTTTGTTTACATTCGTACAGTTTCGCCATAATATCTATGCAATATATTGCTGAAATTGTCCAATACATCGTGACGTAGTTTCGGCGTATATTCCCAAACACATTTAAAATGTCGACCAGGATAGAATTTGGCATTTTATTGAATCAGAAGTGCAGTATTTGCCGACACGGAATTTCGCACATAGTGGAACTTACTGTCGAAAATATACGCAGTTCGAACAAGCTAACACATTCTATAGGTACTTTAAAAAGCGGATTTCTATTTTTTTGATAGCATTTTGGGGAAGTAAATTGAAACATTCAATATGTGGGCGCGTTTAAACGGCATGTCGTTATTAGATTTACAGTGAACAATGACCACTGATTTTATTTTATTGAGTTTGTACAGTTTTAACAAAACAAAATATGATTTAAGTGAATCACATATTTTCTGACTTCTGAAAATGCATCGGATTAGACCTACCGAGCAGGTAATGGATGTTTTTGTCACACGAAGTTTTAATATGATGGGTTTTTAGCTCTGTAAATTCTCTAAAAAGCATCCTTGTACACAAAATATTCATAGCAATTCCTCTCCTGTCGTCCGAGTTGATTTGACCAAGAATGTACCTACCATGTGATGCATTTAAGTAACCCCATAATTAGGTCGCTTAAATAAGTTATTTATTAGAAAGGTAGAGTATGCATCAACACGCATGCATCTAATTATAGATATGTATAATATTTTGTTATAAGTTGAAAAAAAGATAATTTTGCTGTAGATTCCTTTCTTTATCGATCGCACTAGAGTATATCAGTGTCGTGGTAAAAAAGAAAACCTTATGCATTAGGACATCAGCTAGCAAAAGAAGTACATTATAATTCGTACCTTTACATACTTAGTACTCGTGTGTTATATTAGTGTGGGCATCCGGCGCTCATTTGAGGCCTTACCGCTGTCGGATAAAATATTTACAAGATGACCAGAGTAAATTTAAACAAAGCAGAGTAATTTAGTCTTTATGCCGACGGAAATATGAGTTATATTGACTACACTAACATTAGTACCACATACTTACAGTAAGTGTTTATTTTGTTGGGAAACATAGCAAGGGGGTACCCTTTACACATCGTTAAGAATGTATGCTTTCGTTACAATGGACGTTCGGCAGAATGTCTGAGTTGCAATGTATAAATCATTATGGTTATTTCCCAAGAGTTGCTTGCTACTTATAAAAAGATGTTGTAGATTTTGGGTGGAAGAAAAATTATGTTGCCAGCTTGAAAATATATTAGTCACTGATATATCTATGCTAAGTATTAAAAGTAAAAGTAAATTTATATTAATAATATGCAATGCCTTCAATAAACATTTCGTCTGCCTGAGCTGGTATAGGCATACCCAGGTTGCAAATTTAATTGTTTAAACTTCATAAAAGTTAATCGACTCATGAAAGAAAAACCTTTTAAAAATAGGGTTATGTGTTAACCATTTTCAATACATGTCTTCTGTTTTATGTTCGGTCGTGGCCTTATGTTTTCCAAATAAATGTTAATTTCGCGCTTAAAATCCTTTAATTCTTTCCAAGTTAAGATAATCGTTAATACCGTATCATAGTGAAGTATATATATTTACAAAAGGTTGTTATATGTACCTACTATTTGTTAATCCACAAACACGACTGGTATTAGATGTGGTCGCCGCTTAAGTGGGATCGAGGCCAACGCTACCGAAAAGATTCACAGAACGAATAAGATGTGCAAATATTCAACGTCCCTATATTTTCTTTTGTTTTGTTTAGAACTTAAATATTCTGTATTCTAAGTTACAGCCAAGCCTCAACTCCTACCTGAATGTGAAATATTTTTTTATACTCCACTAAATGTCTTTAATGCCACAAAATACTTATAGTGTTTTCGAGCTTATGTCTGTTAATTCCTCTTTCGTTCTGGCAGTTATAACTTCACATATCAAAAACCTTGTTAAGCTCAATTCGAAAAGTTTTCTCCACAATAAAATTCTAGTTTTTACTACTTTACTAGCAATATCTTCACATTTATTCACCTTTTAACCAACCTTGGAAATCTTCAAATGTTTTACAACCAAATTTAGACAAATCGGTCCAGCCGCTCCCGATCATTTAAGAGGCAAAAAACTTTCGTCAGTATCTAAGTATTATTTGTTCATATAAAAGGTAAATAAATAAAAAAGTATAGAGTGAACTAGTTATCTTATTTCAAAATAATACGAGTGTCGATAGTTTAAAATATTTCGATCGTATCTACTCACTAGCGCAGTTGTGTGTTGTTACTTCGTTGATCGTACCTGTAACAAACATAAAAAAACTTGTTATTTTATCGGGTTAGGTTTAAATTGATTTTAGTAAAAAACGGTTTGTGAAAAAGAGCACATATTCGCACCCATTAAAATCTAGCTATCGTTTTTTGTAATTGGGCCTTGTCACTAAATCTGCACGGATTTTCAATTAAATCACTTTTTAATTAAAGCCTGTGTAGTGCTAATTGCATTGGCGGTCGTTTGTGGACTCGTGTAGTTTAAATGATTCGATTCGCAATCACAAAATAATAAAAGTGTTAAAAGTGAATTAGGCTGCCATTTTTATTGTGTTTAATAAAGCACACGGGTAACATGGAACACGTTGTACTTAAATTCCTGTAAAGTTAGGGACACAATTTTATAACCTGCTTTTATGCAACCGCCATATTCACAAATAACTAAGTCAATTATTATTTTAATTCCGTCATCACTTCCATCATACTAATTTATAAAAAGGCACACTTAATGCCAGAAGCAATTAGTCATAGTTTCTATGCTATCCAAAAAGTTAACAATACTTAGATGCTATGAAAATACGATAGCAAACATTTACGTATTTCGTTTATCATGTCAATTATATCTAAAATATAAACAGTTCTTAATACAAAATGTAATTTTGATTTAATTTCTGAAATAATTTAAAAAATGTTCATGAATGGTACAGAGTTAATTGAGTTTAGGAGTTACTCTGGGTATGGTTGGCACTTGACACAAGAATTCGCCAAGTATGTGCGGAGGTACGACGCAGAATTGCGCCAACTTTGAAGATTGCTTCAGACATGGTTTTGTATTTAAATATTTTCGCCCGAGGGATTTCGAGGGACACGCATTCTTTGCTATATGTAAATAGACCATGCTTTTTAACTTCGTAATTTGTTTGCGCTAAAGTTGTCCGTGTTATTATCTGGATAAGGCTGGAAAAGATAGAAGAAATTATTTTGCCGTGGTTTTTAGCTTAATCATCAATATAATCTCTCTTCATCTGTTCATTGCTGGTCATAGGCCTCTTCAAAAGAAGGATTTTTCACAATCGGGAGGCTGGTTAGCGACTGTAATTTATATCTATAATCATCCTCTAACTCTTAACTGCTTAGGAGTTTGACCTTCCATCATCAGCTTACGTGAATAACCAGAAAGAAGATACTGTGTATACGTGCCGATGACATTTAAAGAATTATTCTCCTACTCCTAACCTTTAAGGAGTTCCACCTTCCATCATCAGCTCATCAACATGAGATGATAAGTACCAGACGCAAATACTGAAATAACTTAAGAAAGCTATGCAAAAACGTAACACGTTCATAAAATTTGAGGGTTTCCCTTTATTACTGCCCGATCCTGTCATTAGATTATAACTTGGTTAAAAAGAGACCACACGGGAAGCTTGCAAATAAAAAAAGAATCATCAGAATCTGTGTAACCAGTTGAAAGTTCTGAGGTAACAAACATAAAAAAAACATAGGTACAGTAGAATTGAGTCTTTTTTGAAGTCGGTGGAAAATAGGTACTTTATAGTAACTTATAAGTTCAAATAATAGTGCTTTTTACAAATAAGTGGGTATATTTCCACTGTTAATCAGTAAGGATTGAGGGCAAATGCGAGAATTTATTGAGCAAAAGTGTCCTACAAGACACTAAAACGTTGTTAATGTGTTTCTGGCTTTATTCTCAACGACTAGCGACCGCGACCGGATGCCCTGGTCCTTTCAAAATGAGGACTTGAAGGACCGCTCGGTTCCTTTGAGAAATTGCCGCGTTCTGTAAAGGACTTATAAATTGCAAATGGCAAATGGTTCTAGTAATTAAGTGCCTTTTAAATAAGAACCTTTAAACAACATAATTATTTTCTAAAAAATCAAGCACATTATCGTCAGTTACCCGTTCGTTATAAATGACATATAGATCAATAAATGTAGTGAGTAATCTAAAAAACCCTTTTCTTAGATTTAAAAAAAAAAATTAAATAACTTTTCCGAACTGTGCATAAACGGAAAACCGTTTATGCACGGTTCTGAAAAGTTGCTGCTCTATGTAATTTTAGTATTGACCGATGTATCAATCGACCACATTTTTTTCAATACTTTTTTGAATACCATACAAAACCTTAAGTTCAAAATAGATTTTATTCGATACCAAACATTTTAAGTAAACAGATCCCAAATAAAATCAGAATAACCCGGTTAATAAACCCGGTATAATTCTTTCTAATAATTTGTAAGACAGTGTGACTTGATTACGTAACCCATATTATAAGAAACGATTCAGTTAGCCAAAAAAGATGTATACATATACATAACCAAAATTTCTCAAAAAACTGATAAAACTCACACTTTAATCTTCAGCCATGGCAATTTTAATTCTTGTTGATTTAGCCTCTGAAACTCAGAACTAAGAAACTTGGTCCCGACTCTTAAATATTTATCGAGCCTCTTAGAAAAGTTGCGAAAAATAATTAAGCACCGTTTCAATTAAGTTCGAGACAACTCTGGCATCTGGCTCAAGAGCCCCTCAAGCCTCAAAGCGACACAGGGTTGGTACAAGTCTTTTAGAAACAAACCGCTAAATCATATTCGCCATAAAAATCGCTTTTAACATGGAGGAACGGCAAAACATCTTTACAATCGGTTGCATTTTTTTCACATTAAGTCATAAGATAGTAAAACTTAAGTTGTTTATATTCATGAGAAGAAGTTTGTTCCTAACACTTTGTTATAAACTATCACAGCCGTAGCCGTAGGTACGAGTACCAACCACTTCGAGAAAAACGGACATTGATCAAAACGTAATGTTGTAACGATCGCTCTTTTCAAATCAAATCAAATAATATCATTTAATTGTGATACACAGATAAATTGTTGTTACATAAAATAATAAAACATTATGAGAGCGCTGTGATCGGCCTTATCGGCATACAAATGTATCATAAAGTTTATAATGTATCAATAATAATAAAACACAAAACACAGTTTTAACTTTTAATATTAATGCCGTTTTCAAGCAAGTCAAATCTTAAAATAGTCAATAAGAAATCATCATAATTATATAAAGTATCAAATAAATGTTAAATAATAATAAAGAGATTACTAATGTCAAGCTGTTATATATTGAATTACGATTATTTTATTCAGGATTTAAATTCTAGGAATTCTTTGATTGAATAGAACTGGAAAAGGGATAAGCAAGCATTTTGTTGTCTCCTAAATCCTGTATCCTTGTTTTATCCTAAATCAACTTTATTAAATTCTAGTTTTGTATTAAGAAAATACTTGTGTTGGCAACCCCGGAAGCGACTTAGCAGAAAAGTTAAAGCAATTGTTCATGAACCCGCACTCCGCAGCCTTCAAGCTAGGACAATACCTCTAATAGTTATAATGCAAAGCTTAAAGAGGAGACAGAGCTAAAATAAACAAATAAGAATTAAAGTTAATTTTTAGAGATCATACTTCTCGAAAGGGTCTACGTACCTATAGTCACCATAATGAGGAAATCTGTAGCAGAACTATGATACCTGAAATCTCTCGAAGAATTGTTGACCTGAAATGGCAGCGGGCGGGACACATAAGAGAGAGAAGACAAGTAATAGGAATCGATGACCGCTTGGGTGGAAAGGTCCTGGAATGGCGACCGCACAGCAGACGACTATCTGATCTGGTCCAGCTGGGTTTGAGTGACGCGGTCCAAATTGGGGTACAGATCCTTAGGGGAGGCCTATATCAGGTGTCGTTTGCCTGAGATGATGATGTAGATGATTATATTATAATGTGTGAAAAGAAAAAATGTACAGAATGAAATTTTAATCACCTTCCAAATTTTAAACAATCTCCGAGAGAAAAAACAAATAATGTATTTTTTTCTTTTGGTATACCCCAGTACAAAAATGTCAAGATAATGCATTTAGAAAATGTTCGCCAAAAATCTAAAATTTTTGATGTGGCCTCCTAGCAACACTTTTTTTTACGCGATGAGCATCTCATTCGTTCATTACGATACTATTCATAACTTTTTGATTTTCCCTTCATATCCAAAATAGGCTTAACATATTTTTCAATTTTTGCAGTCCTACGTAATAATTGAAAAAGTCATTCTGTATAGTCACATGAATATAGTTATCTATCCCGTTTTTCCCATCCAGTATTAGGAGGTATGGAGAATTTTACTCAAATATTTGAAAGCAGCTTACTTCAACTTTAGTACTAGGTGTACACACGTGATAGAACAATTTTGACAACAGACTTTCTTTAAAGTATAATCAAAAGATAAGAAATCAGTAAAATTGGTAACATAAAAGAATCAGATGGCATTGCTCTATTGCTACCACTTGATAAGAGTTTGCAATATTTTCTGGTATAGTTTTCTTCAAATTCAAACGTGCAACAGCTTTACATATTTTTGATAACAACAGTACCTCTCAAAGTTAATAAGAGGTATATTTATTTTCGTCTGTTTGTGTACCGTCGTAATAAGTAAAGATGAAACTCCGCAGGTATGTGGGCCGCGCGTGTTTTAAGGTAAAACTCTGAAACATAAACAGTGTAAGGTAAATAAACGGTACCTACACTGGCACGCTTAGTAAGCTCGCTGATACAATTTTTCTCTGCCAAAAAGGAGTCTGAAATTTATTTACTCTGGAGAGCTCTTATTTACTTTATTCTTTGCTACATAGGGATGATATAGTGTCACCTGAAATTTGATATTAATATCTGTGTCTAGTATTAGATTTCTATATAAAGACTAGGAACATCTTTGAACCATGGCTACTAAAAAAATATGGTCAACAATATTACTTTAACATTGTTTTTTTTATGTATAGAACAATGTGCTTTGTTAGTGTTTCAAGTTCATGGTTATCTCTCTTATTACCAAACTAATCTTACTTGAACATTCTTTTATTACCACACTAATCTTACTTGAGCATAGAAGTATTAGTACCACCTCTACTTTTTATTCTACGGGTGTCGTGAGAGGCGGTTTAAAATGCCACCTATTGCCAGAAGACGAGCAGCAGCGACTTCTCTCCACCATTGATGCGATCGTCAACTCGCATGCTAAGCGTTATGACTAGAGATCGGACCCTCTGATGCATTTTTTTTAAAATATTTAGACATGCCGCTCTGGGCCACACAAAGCCATTTAGTCCCAAATTAAGCTACTATTAAGTACCCTGTCGTATGGGGTACTAGACAACCGATAAACTTACTTATATACTTTTTTTTTTGAATAGGGTAAACCACCCAATTATTGGCACTTTAAGCAGGTACTTCATAATACCAGTAAAATTTGCATCATAAATTATATTTTAGCAAAGAAAAAAGTATTTATAATGGTCTTCTAATATTTGGAGAATGTTATAAAGTACTTGTCATTAATAAATTAAAACGTTTTATTTAAAAAAGTATTAATTTAAAAAAAATATCCAAAATACCAGTTATTGGCATAGCCAAACCTTTTATTGGTAGTGATTATTACCTATTATTGTCACTATTTTTCAAGACTGAAAAATATCTGCTAGGTCTTATGTAGGGCTTTTAAAGTGTATTCGACGATATTTATGTCCTATTTAAAGATGATTTGTATCATTCATAATTTGAAATAAACATAATAAAAGCCTTTGTTTAAAGAAAATTAAAATTTATTTGTATAGGAACATACCATATCAGTTGGAACGCAATTAAATAAAGTTTTAAACTTTCCATATAATATTTAAAAAAAACAAAAAAACCTAGGTTTTAACAAAAAATAGAACTTCTTCTGCTTTAGATTTAAAACCTTTTTTGAAATGTATTTTTCTAGACTTCTTTATTACACTACCTAGGCTTCATTTTTTATAGTGGTTTACCCTACATACTTATAATACATAGAAAACACCCAGACTAGTACAAACAAACATGTTAATGTACACAAATATTTGTACTGTGCGGGGATCGAACCCGCGACCCATGGCTCAGAAGCAGCGTTAACTACCGCTGATCCAAATGGTCATCAAATTGTCAATATTTGCCTGAAGTTTAAGTGTTGACTGTTATGGAATGCACTTTTGTATGGAAACCATCACGGAATTTCAGGATCGACATACATGATTTAAGAAGCCGCTTTCATAACATCATAGGGGAAAACGAACTTTAGGTAAATATGCATCCGAATATCCGATCTCTGGTTATGACTATGGCCAAATCCACCTTCAGGGGAGGTTACATCAGTTCACTGCTGTTTCCAGCAGTGAACTGATGTAACCTGACGATGAATCTTACTTTTTAATTAATCTTATGTCACCAACATCAATCACGCCAGAACGGCTGAAACTGACGCCCTTTGGCACGTGGAGATTGGTTTAATTGGACGGTTCCCGTGGTAAAGCTTAAAATTCAAAATTCATTAGTATCAAAGTATTCATAGACTTTGTGAAACATTTATTTAGACTAATTAATCATATTCGTCTCAGACACGTGATAACATTTATTTATGGAAGAGGAGGACTCTAAGGCCATTGATCGGTATGTAATATAATATTAGCGTGTATGAGGTTATGGCACGAAACAAGCTCTTAAAATATACGTAGGTACCTATATTAAGAAAATAGAGAAGAACCATCGAGTTTCGTACATCAAGGTAACATTAATTTGCGTTGCAGTTGGTATACTAAAATTCTTGAGTTGTAAGATTTTCTTTGGTTTGCCTTTACCAGGTATGCTACGGTATCGCCTTTGTTGTACATTAATTAAGAAATCATCATCAAATCCTTCACTAATTAGTCGGGTAAGTATAATATAATCACGGCTTGTTTAAAACCTCTGTACTTCCGTATCTTCTTAAAATTGTAACTTTGAGTACCTTATACTTTTTATATATAAAATATAAAAAGTATAAGGTACTCAAAGTTTCTTTGACATCAGTGCTGGTGGGCCGTCTTAATTTACATAAATTGTAATAAATAAATTTTGTGTTGTCTGAAAGGGCTCTTGCATTACGCTTGGCTGATTAGCGTTGAGAAAATGATTGGAAGAATTTCGTAATGGTTATTTGTGTATAGTTTTCATGCTGAAATAATTTAGGTGTACGGCAACTTTAAAATAGTTAAAGTCAAAGTATACACGGAACCTGAAGGAAAAAATTATCATTTGTCTTTTTTAACCACTGTGCCAGGCATATTGATCAAAATCTTTATTTATTTTATTTCTAAGTGTTGTTATCTTACGCTAGAAAGTTTCAAATAATTGCAATTCATTTTAAATTTATAACTATGATATTAAATATTTTTCAATTTGCTTGCAAGTTCATAAGAAATTTGCATGTCTGAAGATATTAAATGTGTGGTACGACAATGTGCAAATCCATCCCGTGTCACCATTTTTAACGAAATTAAATAATATTGGGCATATTTTATTAATCATAAAAAAGTAAAGTAACAGCCTATAATCTTCCCACTCCAAGGCAAACGCCTCCATTATTGAATTGAAGTTACCACAGGAATGGGACAGGCTTAATCACCACGCTTGACAAACCCGAGCAATGTTCGAAAAAAATCTATCAAAAAAAGAATAAATTCATACGGAAAATATTATTATCATAACGAAAATAGAAAAAGGGTTTGAAAATGATTCTATTGATAAAATCAACGTCTGTGAGACCATGCGCACGACGTTACGGCAGATGAAATAAATTTAATTGACTTTTGACCTCTAATTCTATTTCTTTTTCGACAGTTTTATTTTTTCCTCTATTCCAAAGTTGATTATGAATAACACGCAATTTATTCAGATCATGAGCACAGTAAATTAATTAAGTAAGCAATTTTATATAGCAACGTATACTTAGTAAATTGCCGATTTAATTTATTCCGTTTTACGGACAAAATACAAATACAAATACAAAATACTTTATTTGGGTATGTACATAATGTAGATGTTAAAAATATGTCAAAGATCCTTAAACCTATTTAGCTATTTCCATTTATAGCATGCAAATTAACACAAAATAAATTAAATAACATTAAATTACAGAATTAAAATTGAATTTCGAATTAAATAATAATAATAATAATAAGCCTTAACCACCGGTAGCTTGGACCCTGATCTCGATGCCGGTTGGGAACTATTTTTTATATTTTTAAATGTATTTATTTTTTTATAAAGATATTTAAAAATGTAATTTATATGTTATAAAATTAAATAAAGGAAATAAATAATAAATAAATAAAAGGACTCAATATAAATTGCTTATTGTGTTTTATTTCTATATCCTACTAGCGGTTTAGAGCAAAATAAAATTAAGTTTAAAAAGCGGGCGGCTTTCCATTTATGAGACATGGTATGTCATTTTATACCTAGGCGCTATGTTGCATAATTCTGCGGGTTTCGAGGAAAACATCCAACACCGAATCGCAGCCGCCTGGATGAAGTGGCGAGAGGTTACGGGGGTGAAGTGTGATTCGAAAATGCCAGTTAAGCTCAAGGGGTTGGTGTACAAGGCTATAATAAGACCTGGCCACTAAATCACGTAACCGAATCGTATCACAATCGTAATTGAACGACAGGTTTTTGACAGTTCTAGTATGGGCTAAATGTCAAAATAGTCCAATTCAATCACGATCAAACTGCGATTCAGCTACGCGAATTAGGCCCCTGTGCTTATGTACGGCAGCGAAACCTGGACCCTCACTCAGCGGCAACTACAAACCATCCAAGTGGCTGAAATGAAGATGTTACGGTGGAAGTGCGGAGTGATGAGCCTCGACATGATACGCAACGAATACGTTCGCGGTAGCCTTGCTGTGCGCGACATCACTGACAAGCTGCAAGAGAGCCGATGACGGTGGTTTGGCCACATCTTGAGAATACCGCCTGACTGCTCAGCCAACAAGGTCTTAAATTTTAACATCCCCGGCCCCCAACGAAGGGGTAGACCGAAAACAAGGTGGCCTGACGTAGTAAAACGAGACCTCGCTGCCTGCAACGTCACTGTGAGTGACACATCCGACAGGGAAGTAGAGAAGGAAGACGAGATAGGCATACCCCACCACCGTAGTAAAATGCCAGGAAGAGAGCGAGATGTGTCATTTTATAGTAGGTACACTGATACATGAAATGCGCTAAATAAGTCACCAATTTTGATTCGGTGGTTGATATTGTCAGTGTTGTTGGATACTCAAAATTTGTGGCTTGTTTCTCTCCCTGGGTTCAATGTTTGTGAAAAAAGTTTTATTGTATTAAATTATGAAGGCTGTAAACGATAGTTTCCTACTTTTCGGGGTGATTTTTAGGGGTTTCGTTTTGTTTCTGTTGAGGTACGCAACCGTAAAAATGTAGTTATTGTGCATTCTGTCTCCGGGCAGAATGATGGAGGCCTTTGCCCTGCAGTGGAATGATTATAGGCCGTTATCAGTATATAAACTTGAAAAATTATGTCTCAGACGGGACGCGAACCCGCATCTCCTCGCAATCCGGGCGCGGCGCTATACCATTAAGCCACCGAGACACTACGTCATAGGCGTCAATTTTTCAATCATATTCTTATCGCTGTAAGCCAGCGTTGTTTCATCATATATTAGGAGTTTGCACCCTTAACATCCGATATATACTGATTTATAATTGCAATAAAGTTGCTAAAATATCAGATAAAGTATACCTATAGATCGTTATTTTACTTTTATCAAGTCTTTAAAGATCAAAACGATTTTTATGAACCAAATAAAAATCATGTTCTTTACATGACTCTGTAGTTCTGTATTTTGTTTATTGAATCGAATCGAATCAAATAGAAGCAAATCATTTAATAAAACCGGCCAAGTGCGAGTCGGACTCGCGCACGAAGGGTTCCGTACCATTGACTAGGTAAAGAACAGAAGGTACACAAATTGCGAGCAAAAAACAGCAAAAAATCGCGTTTTTTGTATGGGAGACCCCCTCAAATATTTATTTTATTTTGTTTTTAGTATTTGTTGTTATAGCGGTAACAGAACTACATAATTTGTGAAAAATTCAATTGTCTAGCTATAGCGATTCTTGAGATACAGCCTGGTGACAGAGCGACGGACAGACGGACAGACGGACAGAGCGAAATCTTAGTATAGGGTCCCGTTTTTACCCTTTGGGTACCGAACCCTAAAAACTAATCGTAAATCTCTAATATAAACATGGGTAGTTTCGGAATGACATTTATACCTAGACTGTCATAAAAAGATAAGCATAAAAATGTACAGAGTCAATGACAGTAAAAAGCCTTAAAAATACATCCCAAATAAAAGCTTCTGCAAGTAAGTATTTAATAAAAATAGATTAGATACATAAAAAACGTTTTAAGAGAAATCCTACTCTGTATTCAATGGCGAAATACTCAAACTTATATGCTCCTTTTGTGTCGTTGTTTTCTCTGAAAGGCCTTTTACAATAACAAGATTTGTTAAGAATAAGGGAACTAATTTGAAATACGAACGAACCCGTGGGTAGGCATGTGTGGGTATCACAATTGATTCTTCTGGACCGTGAACAAAATAGAAGTAAATACAGTAGGCCTGCGTAAATAATTATCTTAGGTGGAATTTTCCGCTTATAGTCCCATATTTTGACCATTGGAGGTACCAAAACATATTTTGTGGTGAGGAATTTATTCACGGCTTTTAACACTGTAAGCTAGCGAAATTTTATCAATGGTGTTCGTATTGTACTCCCAACATCCAAAAGGAATTTTCACAAATATTTTTCAATCCGTTAAGATGAAACAGCTTCATAAATATTTTGGAACCGTTTTTTAAGCAAGAAGATTTTAAGTATACAATTAACTTCCTCAGATAATCAGCATGGACTTATTTATCCATTAACAGCTTTTGTAAAACATATTTTTTTAACAACAAAAGTTACAAAAACATCACCTAAGAACAAATAAGTACTCTAAATACCAAAAGTATATTCATCCACGAGAATTATAAACTATGAATTACTGGTGAGTGAACTTGTTGTGTGTACTTCGTCTGGTTTGGGGATCGTAGATAGAATTGAAAACTATTTTATTCAGGAATCGTTTTGTCTATAAAAGGTGGCCGTTAAGCTTATTTTATAAAGCGGGTTTTTGTGAAACGGTGAGACTTACTTAAGTATGTACATAAAATCTAACGTTATAGGATGTTGTAATCATAATTAATCTTTTTTCTGTGTTAAGAACCATGGGGCATACAACAATGTACAATAGTCAGACGGTTATTTAAATTAACTTTATCAAAAATTACTTAGCTTTTCGCCCACGGCTCTGACCTAGCAGTGGGATACAAAGTAGCCTATAAAGAAAGCTCAAGGCCTAAGTTATCTTTTTGGCGAATTTCGTCGAAATTGATTACCTGAATAGTTTCGGTGTGTAAGTGTCAAAGACAGGCAGACTTTCGCATTTATAATTATTAGTAAGTATGCAAAGCCAAAAAAAGGGATGATAAAGTAAACATTTTAAGGTAACTTTCAGTTTGACTCGATGTAAAACTTTTAACCAAGTTGACCAATTTTAATGTTTTTTTGTTAGATTGGGTATAATTATAACCTATCAAACAAAAAAATTATTAAAATTGGTCAGGTCAGGTCATCAAATCAGTTGGTCAGGTCAACAAAACGACAATTTATGCCAAAAAGGTTTATTTACTTGTTGATTATTTACTCTTCAATATTATCTGTGGTAAGCAATAAGGCATCTACAATCCATATTTGTCTTTGCTTCATTAAATAACAAAGTAAATACATAAAGCTTGGCTATTTTAAAGCGAAATCGTTCTAATTAATTATGACGAAATAGCTCAGTGAATAATGCGTTGTCGTCTAGAGAAGATTAATTATAGGTGAACCGTCCACTGTAATTATCTCGGGGTAGTTGAGGGTTAACCGTTCCTTTGAAGGGTTGAAAAAGATATCTACCTGTTAATTGGAATTACTCAAATTGTTTGGTTGCTAGGGCCGTTGCTGTAGCTAAGTTGTTTGCCACCGAAAAGATAAAGTATTTCAATTAAAATATAATTAGCTACACTTACCCAGAATAGGGCGGGGTATATCCTCTGAATATTAAACTAATCAATGACTATTTTAAAACGTATCACGGGATTTTAACACCAACATATAACCTTATGTTTGTCGATATTCTCTGGCCTCCAATTCCGATAATTTATTTACACACTTATTTATTACTTACTACATTTACACATGTATTAAGGTAGTAATGTCAAAATATACGATTGAGATCCAATTACGATTCAATTGAGCAATTTGTAAATTAGCGGAATTGAGGCACAATCTACTTGTGACCACGGTCGGTGTAAGTAATCCAGTCTAAAAAAGTAAGGCAATAAAATAAGGTAGGTATCATTGCGTTCACCCTGTCATCCACTAAAATATATACTAAATAGATCTAGTAAAGCTGAGGTAAGGCAGTATGAGTCGGGAATTTGCATATATCATGCGTTCCTGGTTATATCGGGCTCTAGGTATATTGGACCATTATTTATAAATATGATGGCCTAAGAATTTCGTAATTAGGTCTAAACGTATTTGAAAAATCTAATAATTTCTAATTGAGAAATGATTGGTCGCACATAGAAAATATATTCGCAAATAACCACTAAGGAGATAATGCAGGCTACAAGTATCTAATTACCTTTCCATTTTCTCAAAATCTCGAATCGCCACACCAATTTAATCTAAACTGTTTGGTAGGTAGGTCAAGCGTATAAACGTGACAAAGAGAAAAAGCTACGTATGAATGAGAAACCCTAATTTCAAATGAGTTTACTCTACAATGTAAATATTGCATAGTTTTGTAAACCACAACTTTTTCTTGCGAAGCTTATGTAGTTACTTAATTGTTATGTATATCCAGTTAAACGATTAAAATAAAATCAACATCGCAATGTCCAAGAAAAGCCTCGCTAGATTACAAATTACCTTCATAACAAAATATTAATTATTTGCCATCAAAATTTTAATTACATATTTTTAGATTAGGATTCTCAGATGAAGATTGTTTACTAAAATGTCTACAGTTTACTAATAACCATTTGGTCATTGTTGTTCATAATAAACGCTTTTGCGTTGAAAAATTGGTCGGAAGCAAAGTGTTTTCCAGCGTTTCTGAATGAATACTTTTTTCACACAAGTAGGTAATGTCGTCAAACTCCCTTAGGAATTTTATGCAAAATTCTAACCAGCTCTAATGAACATTGTACAGGGAAAGAAAACTCCCACTGACGACATCATTACCCCGTATTAACCCCAAAGGTGTGATAAAGTTTGAAACATTACGATATTCCGCGAAAATAACGGTGGAAAAGGAAAACCGCATTTGTCGGGGCACCAATCTTATCCTACGTTTTATTCGGATGACGTGAGACGTGTGTAGCGTGAAAATTCGTTGTATCGTACGATAATGAAATTCACAAATCATTTTGTGTGTCGCAGGTCAGTGTACGGAAAATATTATCATAGAGTCGCGAAAAACTCGTATCGGTATTCATATACGTCCGTATACGTACATAAGAAATGTATTATAGGTAAACAGTAATTTTCGTCTTGGCAATGATTGCTGGTTTTTTTATCATGTCGTTACAACATACCGAGCTAACATACGTGCTCTTTCAGTCGCCTCTTAAAACATCCATATGCCAAGAAAGGATCAAAACTATGCCATATTTAGTCATTCAAGTTAAGGACGTACTTTCACTTAAATTAATGTGTAAGTATGTTCCATTCTGATATCTTGCAGGCTTTTAGAGGTAAATGTAATCATAATAATTTAACGTAGACGAAGCAATGGGCCCAGTTAGTGGTAGGTAAATAAATAAAATTATACCTAAAATAACTTTTAACGTGTGCATTTTGGCGTGTGACGGTAGTGAGGTGTAAAGTTAATTTAATTTTCGTAAAATCAAGCCTCTCCGATGAATAAAGTACGTCAATTTTGTTCCCAATCTGTAAAACGTGAGCGCAGACAATTCAGCAGTTATTAGATGCCGCATAAACTAAATATGCTATATACTAAATATGATTACTGAAATAAACCACAACAATTGCTTTGCAAAGATAGCATTAAACCTGTGGTGCAGCTAATCATAAAAGCAATGCATCGCATAATACGGATCGCTCGAAGAAAAGTTGTATCAAGAGAATAGAATTTATTTAGTTTAGCTTTTATAGTCTTTTTTAGTTGTTCTAAAGCAGTAAACGCGTTTTGCCAACCGCAGCGTGGAGCAAAGATGTGTGGAGCTAGAAGGATGCAAAAATTAATTATATGACGTATTTTTGGAATGTTTAGCAGAAACATGGATTATATAATAATAATGATAATGATGTAGGATCATGTATTAAGTTTCAACGCGGTTTAAACCAATATTTTGCATTTACGAGTAATCACACAAAATTTAGTATAAGTATGGTTGTTAGTGATCAATAAGTGAATGAATTTGTCAATACATTTCTAACCTAACCTCTCCGAAGACCTCTCACAGGCCTCGAAGAAGCTGTTTTCAGATATTGTAGATTTTACATGAAAATATTAACAGGCACAAAAACAAAAACAAAAATGCGTGCTGGTGGGTCAGAAGGCAGATAATTGAGTTAAAAAAAATACCAGCAGTGGGCCACAGATTTCCACAAATAGTTAAAATTCAACAATCAGTTCCAATATGATAAATGAAATTGTTTGACCTTTGACTTAAGTTAAAAAATATCTTTGTACACTTAAACATAATAATCCTAAAATAAACATCACAAAATTATGCGGTGACTATTAGATTAAGTGGTCTGATAATACAAAGCAGGGAGTATGCGGAAGCGGGACTGGCAATTACGAGTACCTTACGCGCAGTTATTAAAACCATTTTGCGGAATTTGTGAACAGAGCTGCGGTATAAAGATACAATATGAAGAAAGGCTGTTGTTAACACCCGTTATTCGTTATACGTGTATTCGTTGTTCTTATTATGACTGACGTTAAAGTTTTACTGTATCTTTGTGATTATGGTGTATGAATAAACATCGTGTTCCTTTTCACTCATCACCATATAATTTTTTGTACTATCTTTATCAAGATGCAAAATCTTTAGGTATTTTAAATGGCGATTGGTAATGAACTTACTATTACTGAGTAGTGTAAGATTAGACTAAACACGTAAACGAATTAATACGTACCGTGAAAATACAGTCGACCTGTCACAAAATGTTTATTTTTAGTATGTACTCGTATGTAGTACAATGGAAAAATATTTTTTTAACTAAAACAAGCTCATTTATTATATTTCACCACCGTATGCCGTATAATGCCGTATAAAATGAAGGAAGATAAATACGAGACCTTCTTGAGATAATTTGACGAATAATATCACGTTGTCCGTTGCACAGCTTGACCTATCCCACAGGATTCTAAAGGCAATATACGAGAATTCAAATAACTTCCAACCGGAGGGTACAGACAGCGCACCTTAGAAAGCTAAAGTTAGCTTTGATATCGTCTGAACACAAATGCGGTCGACTGTATGTGATTCAGTATGAAAAGTTAAGATATTTTGTTCCCTAAAACGATGCAGTTAAGGTTCAAAATTGATTGTGTTTTCTAATATGCAAAGCGAGAGCAGGTGACAGCTGTTGGTCCAACGGGAGCTTGTTTACAAATCACGTACCTCTGGAATATCACGGGTTGAGTGACAGAATTGTATTGCGAGAAATGATATTTTTTAGCATCACTACAAAAAGTATTTGCTATGTGTCTCCGAGAAGTGTTTGCTGTGACTTTTTCAGAATGGATTTACAGTTTTGTTGCCTAAGGTTTGACAATATTTCTTACATTTAGGTTATAATAATAATTTTAGTATAGATACGTATTATATAGAGTTAAAGTTCTAAAATGTTATTATAGCAACGCATAACAATCTTTTTTTTTACTGGATTGTCCGACTTTTTTAAAATAATCAGTAAGTTCTTAATGAGCAGCATTAAAAAAAAATGTGTTGAAACTGTTTCATTTCCTTCAATCCATTATTTTTTAACGTTAAGTTTCTCCACAGTAAAAATATTACGTACTATCTACCTCTGCGTCTAATAAATAAAGTTTTTAATTTTATTAGGCTTCATTATTACCTTTTATTTTTAGTGTAAGGAAATACCTCATATTTTTATGTAAGTATATAATATTTGAAAAGAAAATCAATTATTTCTTGATTTCAGAATAATGCACAAAGCGATAAAGTATACATGTGTAAATAAACAATAATTTTCGAACGCTTCCACAAACAATGACTTGTACGAATAGAGAGAGAGAGCTCGGAAAAATAATTGGCCCTTTGTTCAGTAACGGTACTATTCATCAATACGACGAGTTTCAATCTCCGCTTTGTTTTAATTTATCGGGAATATTAATCAGGGATAAACAATGGAGCAGTTCCGTAACGCGGCGAAATCGAAACTTCAATTTGCATAGACGGATCCAGGTAATAACTGTTCATAGATTAAAGTTTCAGTCACTAGAGCGTGTGGAAAATGCAGTTTTGTCACCAAAGTAAAGCAAAAGGCATTCTTAACTTTTGAACAGAATCTATTGAATATTTTTTAGGGTTCCTCCCTTAAAAGTTATAATAAAACCCATAAAGGATCATTTTCCTGTCCGTGCGTGCGTCCATCCGTCTGTCTATCTACCTGATGAGTACGTTCACTTTAAGAACGCGTTGAGGTACAAAAAATTAAAACCATACACTCAGGTCTACAGTCCCACAAAGCTATAAAAAAAGCAAGTACCTAAATTAACGTAAATACACTCAGGTCTACAGTCCCACAAAGCTGTGAAAAAAGCATGTACCTAGATATTAAGTTTAACGTAAAAAAGATATGGCCGTCTATAACGCAAAACCGTAGTATGACTCGTATTTCACTTGGAACTTTGAAATACCGACCTATACTACAATTTCCTACAATCAGAATTACTGTGATTCTTTAAATCTTTATAATATCAACGAGTACATTCAAAATTTGTACGAAATCCTCGGTGGGCGAGTCCTATTCGCACTTGTCCTGTTTTTGGTTTTCCAACGTATCACAAATGACTGTGATTTAAAATAAAGTTGGAACTATCTTCTTGAAAGGTAAAATACTATAATTTATCGAATGTCTACTAACTGAAGTGGAAAAAGATTTCTCGATGATGCGAAATGCAATTTACTGAGAAGCATTCGACATATCGCGTTTGATGCTACCAGCTGTAAAATTAGTTTAAAGCTATAAAACTACTCAGTAATAATTTTATCTGCCCTTCCCATTGATAGACAGACCCGGTCGAAGCAAAATAATACGTCTGTGCGTTTCACAGCATGATTCAAAATGAACAGTATTATTATTTTACAAATAAAAAAATAAAAATAACACTGCCAAGATGTAATACATAGTGGTTACATAACGTGGGCTTTGTTAGTAATTTGTCAGGAGGTCAAAAATGCATGGTGTATATATCTCACTTCGTTAAAACATTCTTTTGCCACTTAAACCACATGACTTACCGAACCGCAACACTATGTTTAGTATAATCCCATGCCCTTAACGCATGATTACTTGACCCAGGTATCAACCACTGTAGATGAATACTTGGCGTCTTACAGCAGCAGCACTTGCTAGCAGTGAAAAGTACCTAAGCAGTGTTGTTTGTCTGTCAAACTCAGAAAAGTCATTGTAACAATAATTCCTTGAATAAAACAATCGACTGTTTTAAGTAGGAGTTGCCTTGGTCTTCGTAGATCCACAAACCTTTCCTTTCATTGATAAGAGCAATCATTCAGTTAGCGAAGGTTGTGGGTTTAAAAATTTTAACCTCCTTTCGATTCTTACTATCGTATTTCCCTTTACACCAGCAATTTAGATCCTTAAAAACAGTTTCAAAACACGATCTAAACAAGATTCGAATAGGAAATTTGATTATGAAGATCATGAGTGAAACTATTCAAACTAACTTGTCTTAAAGCTCAATACAATCAATATTTTGGGTAAAAAAGTATCACCTTCGAGGGAGCACGACTTTATATTTGTAATGTTTCTGTGTAACTGTTTATCAAATGTGTCTCAAATAAAATGTTTCTTTCTTTCTTTAATAAACTACCATCTTATATTAAAAATAAAGATTCCAATAACGGCTTTAAGTCTCAATTACACAAGTATGTACTTGAGAGTGATGATTTGTAAACGTCTTGGACGGCGCGACCTAGATTAAGCCTTAGAATATGTGTTCTCATTTAATTGAAATTTGTAATCTTTTAAAAAAAAAAAAAACCTTAATAATAAGGATAAGTATTTATCAGAGCGCAGGTGTGACGACAACGTATCCTATAAATACCGCGTAAAGTAGCGAAATGCTTCACGGTTATTTATCGGTGTGAGTAATACTCATACTGTTGCATAATTTAGCACATGTTTTTAACATGTGTTTATATGTAGAGTAGAAAAACTGCATACCTACCTACACTTTATTTTGCAGCTCAATTGCGTTCTCGGCAGCGCGGTATCGTTTTTCTCTGAGCAGCTCATATGTGGGCAACTAACTTATGTTGCTTATTGCGTGTCACATAACACGATAGAAGCACGATACTAGGTGAAAACAGTGAGCACATTAAAAAGAGCGCCTAATTGGCGGATCAAAATAGAACGAGCTTTACTTAAAAAAAAAATATGTATAAAGAAGTCTTAAAGGAGTGGTTACTTGTCTTGACCTATGAAGATGTTGAGTCTCTTGTTAAATAATAAAAAATAAAATAAAAATAAGTAAAATAATAAACACGTACGCACCCTGACACTCACACACACACACGCACGCACGCACGCACATACACACACACACATACACACACACACACACACACACACACACACACACACACACACACACGCGCGTTAGTACTCGTATTTGTATTTTTCAAAAAAAAAAAAAAAAAAAAGTTTGTTTTTGTTTTTATTGTCTTGATGATTGTCTAGATAATTCTTATGTCTTTATTGTAATGTTGATGTATGCTCGAGGTGGGCGCTAATAACTGCTATACAGTCTTTGACTAATGTAGTTGTTAACGTAAATGTCAAGTTTATGTAAAAAACTGTTATTACAAATAAAGATTATTATTATTATAAAGATTATTATTATGTAGTAAAAGTCTTTGTGAGTGCACTCAAACAAAAAGAAAAGTAATAACTCTACTTTTACTACAATCAATTTTTTTAAATTATATTCTATCGCAGTCCACTGCTCGACATAGCTTTCTCCAGTTGCACGCCATTTAGGTCGATTCGCTGCTTATCGCATCCAGCTCCTGCCAGTCATCTTGCGCAAAGCATCACTCTACCTCTACTCTACCTGCCCTGAGGGCTTCCTACACAATACCCTGCCTACTACGTCTAATGTGATAAAATACCAATCCCTGCATTACTCCTATAGTTAAGTTTTTAGGTAACCTAAGTTAGGTACTGCATACCCTACCCAGAATTGTTGCGCACGCCCCTGCCCACTGCAGCGAAAAGGCCTCCATCATTGAATGCAAGTTAAAAACAGAAAGGATACGTACTGGCATAATCACCACGCTTGCCAAATTTGGGTTGGTGATTACAAACCTGAGCAATGTTTGAAAATTTTAAACTTTTGGTCCGATCCGGGAATCGAACCCTCGACCCGGGATCTTGGTCCGGTCCTCAAACCACTAGACAAACGGGTCTTTGGATGGAGCTGTTCTAACGCATAAGTCTAAATCCAGCCTTAGCCAGCCTATAGGTGCGTGTTAACCTACCAGACAATCCCACAGGACGCCGCGGGTCTGAGCGGGCCGGTTTATAGCCGTCTCCCTAACAAGATTCCAGACGCTCGTTACGCCAATTTATTACACCCTTAGAAGGGATTTATACTTTTTGTGGTAGTTTCGCTACTAACGTTGTCTGCGAGTGTGGGATGTGGCCAACGTATCGTATGTGACCATGATTAGGGTTGTTCCCAGAGTAGTTTTGTAGCGTTTAATTAAAAACTCTTTATTTTTTCACTGTAATTTATTTTTAATGTAAATTTGCCACGCTAGCCAGTGCGAACTTAGTTAATTTAGCATCTGGTGGACTCTACAGGCAAACGGAAGGCTTGGTGATTCTAGGAAAATGTATCAATTGAAGAAAAGACTGACGTCAGAATTTTCCAAGTGTCCTATTACAGGCCTCTGACAGAAACCCTGGCCAACGGATTAATGTGCCTTCAGAAACACAACTATGACACTATTCCAGCACCAAACCAAAAAATATCGTTTCTTAAATTGACCTTACCGGAGATGAAACGCGGGTGCAAAGTTGGATGAACAAATGCAGCACTACACCAACAGTCTCATCTCAACTGCAATGATGCCAGCTAGAAGGCGCTGCACTGTGATTTTTTTGCTTTTTAAGTTTATATTTTTATGTGTGTATTATGTATTTATTATTTGAAATGTTGAAGTGCACTTTTTTATAATCTATGGGCTAATTGCTCTTGACTTCATACTTAACTTTACAATTAAGAAAAAGCCTAAGATGGAGCGAGCTTACCCAGAAAGTGGCACTGGTTCCTCCACACACCAGCGGAACACAAAATAAAACTGTTTGGCGCTTGACTCCGGCAGGAGGGTGTAGCATCCAGGCAGCCTCTTACGAAGCCTACCACCGCAGAGGGATCTGTTAGCCGTCATCATTGGTTAGAAAACTAAAGATGCCGTTGCCCAGGGTGGACCACTAGGAAGTAGATCCCACCACCCCAAACTTATAACTTCTACGTTATAATAATTTTTACGTTAAAATTTTGTAAGAGGTGAGACTGTAACAGCATTGTTTCGCAACCCTACACAGTATTCTGCTTATGTTGTATCGTTCGTTACGTGACGTATCCTATTTTTGTAGCGTAGCCCTTTGTGTGATGAGGCGGGTGAGTGCACGAGACAAGGGCAATTGTCCTGACTCTAAATGTCGGAAGTTACTGACTATTTGTTACTAATAACACTTCGCCTGTGACAACGTCCGTGCGGCTTTAAAATTTCAACCTTGTTCGCATACAGTTAAACAACTTAGGGTTTTTGATGCTATTTTTCTCTATTTATGATGGAGCTTTGCAAAGAATTAGCATGTTATCATAAAGATGGGAAACTAGTCTATAAATAAAATTTAAAACGGTCAACCAAATCAATATTTAAGACATCATGTTTGGCACCTGCTTACTGCGTAAGATAGAAAGAAATAAATTAAATATGCTGAAATATTGGACTCATTATGTTCACTGAAAGATATATTCGTATATCGAGTACTACGATGTCAATCGCCAAGCGTTGATTCAAGAATTACTAAGTATTCATTATTAACAAAATCCTTTAATTCAACAAAATAAAATGTGGACAACATCACAAACATTGTTTTAATCCCAAAGTGGGTAACTATTTAAAGCATTCATATTGTGGAAATAAAAAATAACGAATGTATCATACATAAACCTCACTCCGCTACGGAAGTAGTCAGTTAACAATTTTATTCCACTGTGTGTGTTAGAGAGAAATAAAAAATAATAAGGCTACAATTAAATCTAATAAATTGATATAATTTTATTACTTCTAAACAAAATAAATTCTTAAATAACTAGAATAGTATAATTTTTGAAAATTACCTCATTTACTTGTTTATAAAGTCGAATTTGTCGCTAACGTCAAAAACGACCGCTTTTAGCAATAATGTACAATATGCCAGAAGAAAAAGCAGTTAACAGTGATTCAATAAATACTAGAGGTAATTTGCTAAAATGATAATGTTCTAGTTTTTAAGAATTGATCTTGTTTTGAAATAATAAAATTAAATCAATTGGGGGCGCAATTAGCACTTAGCTCTATTAGTCCCCTTAAGCAGAGTTTTAGTCTATAAAATCTGTTTGTACTAAGCCCAATTTTAGATATTTTTCGTCTATTATAACATTTTGGAGTTTATGTAATCATACCTGTTTTATCCTAAATTAAACAATCTTAAAATATTACATTAAAATACAATACACTGCTTGGACTAATGTATAACAAACTGACAATATTGACCAACCATAGTGTAAGAATAAACTTATCTTGTATTCTCAACAAAATGGCATAACATTCCGAATGGCTCCCACGTCTGTTTTCCCACAACTTTCATATTTCTATTAGGTAGCATCGAAACTGAAAACTTGTGCGAATCCCAGCTTGAATAAACAGACTCGCGTGAAAATAACTGGAACTGTACGCAACAGTACTTCTGCAAAAATATTCCAGATTTGTACATTTTAGTTGACGGCAAATACGTTTCTGTACTGTGAAAAATGGTCGCAGTTTGTACAAAAAATGGGAAAACTATCGACATGGCCGTGTCATATCGCGTGTAGCCAAAAAACTGGCCGCACATAAAGTAGGAGTTTTTAGCTGCTTTGGGGTTCTGTGGCTGATGACTGAAATCATCTGCACACGCCTGTTGCAAACTTTAGATTTGTTTACGTCATTATCATGTGTAAAGTTACAAACCGGTAATAAAATGGAAAAGCACTGCCCCTTAAACTATTATTAGTACCTACCAATCTCCAACACATTTGTCAAACTTTTTACTATTGCAAAATATACTATTGAACATGAACATGTTTCATCCTACAATTGACTGATGATGATGAACGATGAAACATTAAAATATCTTAATACTAGACAATTCATATTTAAGTAACTTAAAAATAATTGAATGATAATTCTTACTCCCTAAAGTGGGATTTGTACTGACAACCTTCCTCTAGCAGAGCGACTGCTCTATCCTATTGGGTTACCGAAACATTGTTTATGCCGATGAATTTATTTTAAACTTACGGTGTAAGCTAGCGGAGTTTCATCAAAGTCTTTGGTTATATACCTCTCACATCGGAGAGAATTGTTAAATATATATATTATTCTCTTCGTTCAAAATAAAACAATTTTATAAGTCTTTTGAAACCTTCGCTGTTTTTTATGTAATTTAATTGCAGGTGTTAAATAGAAATACAGTGGATTTATTAAACATTTCAACTGCATTAGGTTGTAGGTACAAAGGCAAGTGAGCATTTTATACAAGGAATTGTATTTTATGTTTATTTAAGCAATTTAATTGCTTAACAAACTTTTATAAAGCATAATAAAAGTTTATACCAGGTACCTTAGATCATTTTAGCTAATATCAGTGTAGCAAAATGTTTCTAAGATGTTCCAAAATGATCCGCGATTAAAAAAATTGTTTTTATAAATTTTAATCTAAAAAGTTTTCAACGGAACTCTTCCACGTAGCTAGGCCACTTTTTTCGTAGCTGGCATGTAGCCACGTAGCGTTTCGTAGCTTTCGTAGTTCGTAGCACGCGTTTTTAAGGTTTAATACGATGGCCATAGAGTTATAATTTGTTTTGATCATAGTTGTGCGTGAAAGTGTGATAATATCCCTTTTGATACATTATTTGTTATGATGACACGACTTTTGTGCGTCTCAACCACTACAAATCCAGGATGTATTGACAGTTTGTTCAATCGCTATAGAATCAGTGTTTGCGGGAAATTATTTTAAAATATTTTTTTTTCGGCACACGAAGATGGTACACACAATTATTCCTCTGCTGTTTTGGTATTGACTATTCGAACAAGGTTATATGGAATAAATCAACAAACTCGTATAGTAGGTACACGTCATTTATTTTATACGCTTAACTTAACAACTTTTCTCCTATTATTACCACGCTTTTATTAGCTTGGGTTGTATCTATGTATGAATGTATGTATGTAATGGAATCTTTGAGCATATTTTTTACCAATTTCTAGAAGTTTGATTAATTTGAAACTTTGCACACGTATCAAGGACCGATGACAATGCAATAATTTAATAACAGTTTCCCAGTTTTCCTCTGTAAGAGGGAGTTAAAAGAGAGAGCTAGCGCGCGATCTGTATCAATTACGATTCCTGCATAGCTTTGGACTTACAGTCGATAAAGAAGGAATCAAATCTTATAAACTAAACTAAAAAGTAAAAAATAAATTATAGTTTAATAAACTAAAAAACCACGCTTTTAAAACAGATTGAACTAAAAAATTAAAAATAAAACTGTAGTAATCAATTGAAAAATTCATATTATTGTAAAAAAAGCGTGGGGGGCTTGATTTAGATTGTTGTAAATATTTTATCAATAATTTACTATATCTGTGGATATCATAACAAGCATCCCACGCTTTTTGTACAATAATATGAATTTTTCAATTGATTACTACAGTTTTATTTTTAATTTTTTAGTTTAATCTGTTTTAAAAGCGTGATTTTTTAGTTTTTAAACTATATTTTTTTTAATTTATAACTGAAAACGATATCATACCTTGTTTGACTACATACAATGACGTCCTGGTTAATACAGACAACAGCACGTCAATCTACCACAAAACGTAAAATTTTCTCAATTGATATTGATCTCTAACAGGGCTTAGTGCGGCGGTGCCTATGACGATTCCCGGTCATGTTAATTTAAGAAAACATCTTCAGGTTTGGCTCTGGAAGGAGTGGATGGATTATATTCCTGATTAGGAAGGCACATTTACCCGGTGGTATCGGATTCTGTTGTAAGATGGAAGTCGTGAAATAGTCAAATAGCGAGGCCATTAATAGACGGTATGCCAATTGACACCAATCTTCCCTACATGATAATCATCCGATAAAAAAAGAGGAATCTGGTTACGCCGACCTGATTGAAGTGCACATATTACTAAAGTCAGTAAACTCGACAGCAATGAATGAATGTATGATCTCTCTTCATAAAATAATCCAAGATCTGGTGGAGGTTAAGGGAAGCCGCTGGATGCAGGCTCTGCGGGAACAACCGTCGTGGAGATCCGTAGGGGTGGCCTATACGCAGTAATGGGGGGTTATTCCCAGTTGCCCCCACTGGCATCGCCCCCACTGGGGGCAACTGGGAATTTGTAAAAAATAATGTCCCAGTTGCCCCCGGTGCCTCCATTCGAAGGGGCAACTGGGAATTTCATTTTTAGACGTCCCAGCCTCCCCCACTTGATACGCCGTAAAGTATAAATACTTTGAATTTTTTTTTCATATGTTATATAAAGATAAAGATATTTTTTTTTTATTTGGCATTTAGAACCACTATTTCAACAATTGCTAGATTTTTTACTTACCTTCTAGCAACATATGGAAAAAATATCTAGTTATACTTCACGGCCTATCAAGTAGTCCAGTCAGCCCAGTCTCCCACTGGGACGTTTCAAAATGAAATTCTCAGTTGCCCTTTTGAATGGAGGCACGGGGGTTAACTGGGAAATTATTTTTTATAAATTCCCAGTTGCCCTCAGGAGGGGGGAGGGGGGCGATGCCGGTGGGGGCAGCTGGGAATAGCCTGTAATGGGTGACGTTTAGCTAAGATTAAAATGGTGATGCATAGAGGATGACTTTTTCATCACCGTCATAATTTTTTATACGCGTTAAGTATCGTATTTAGAGCCCATTTATGAAGTAAAAAATTATAGGTCAAGTAAATATTTTTCGTGACATAGTTTTAAATTTTTACGGTCCTAAGCCTATGAAGGTATGAAGGGCAAATCAACAGCTTATGAATAGTATCGTGATGAATGAATGAGACACATCGCGTAAAAAGTTTGATACAAGGAGGCCGTCTCCAAAAATTAGATTTTTGGCGGACATTTTTTAGATGCTTTTGCTTGACATTTTTGTGCTAGGCTATACCAAAAGTCATTTGTTTTTTGTTTCGTAGATTGTTGTATTATAATTTGGATGGTGATTAAACTTTCATCCTTTATATTATAACAAGAAACAAATACTACGACGTCATTGGTGATTCATAATTAACCTGTAGCACAAGCATAATTCCATTACTGTAGCAAACAAAATGCGCCCACATAAATATGTTAAATCATATTCGAAATAAACGAAAACGTTATTCAAAAGTCGGCTTATATGTGAATACGTGGAGAGATCACAGAGCGTGTCGGTGTTTATGTAACTCGAGCCGCGTTTATCCGCATACAGTCACAATGCGAGAGGTCTCAACAACCTCTCAAACCTTCGAAAAAATAAGGAAGTTAACATTTTAACTAAACTGTATTTTCATTTTAATTACTTATGTTTGATGGTCAGGGATTAGGAGTTGATCTTTTTTTTAAATTTCAGAAAGTCCTGTAGATAGGGACATTTCTGGTTTAGCTTTTTGTTTAGTAGAAGCTTTTTGTACTTGTTGCGCTTTAGACATCAAATGGTTTTGCGATTAAAATTTTATAAGATAGATACGGTCTTGTAAAATTTTAAATGCGAAACTATATTGGATAATATAAAATAATATAAAAAAAAACATTAAAACCATTCAGTTCCGTTAAAATTTTGGAGTCATGCATAAAATGAAAACCAACTTAAGCATTTTTTCTTTCGCTCATCCTATTTTTTAAAATATGTAACGTGCGTGAAACTTGTAATAAAACAAGATGATTTGAGTAGGAGACGTGTTATGTTTGAGAATCGTAGTATGTGAAAATGTTATATTAAAAAGCAAATGAGACAACGCTGTTTATGTATTATTTCACAAACCGCATATTTAAATTCGAGTTGAGCAGCGGCCTTCCTATTTTGTACGTAAACTTATCCAAGCAACCGACGGCACGTACGTAATCCCGGGAATTATTCACGAAATGGAGTAATACTCGTCTGGATAAAGAGGCCCTGATATGGTAATTAGGATTTTTGACAAACGCCATTTTCGTGTGCATTCCGCTTTGACTTGTCGGCTCTGAGTGAAAGGCCACTTAAATACGGTTCCAGAAAAAACAGTACTCAAAGTGAACGTTGCCACGTTCATTTCCTACGGTGGTAATAAAAAGGATTTATTCACAGATTTTGGAATTATATTCATGTGAACGTGGAAAGAATGAATATGTACCATCAATACTTATTTATAAAATAGAAGATAGAGAGCAGATATTGTATTGTCATAGAATTGGGTGAAAATAATTTCCTGCTCAAATTTAATATTCAAGCAGAAAATCATCTTCATTACAAAGCTATTAGTAATATTTTCAAACGCAAGCTCAAATAATGCTGCAAACGATGTTATCTATAAAAAAAATTAAATTATGAATAAAATTTCTATATATTGGAAACCGCGGGCCATGGCTATAATACCTACACCTTTTATGGTATTTATGTACTGAACTTATACTTTTTATACATATTATTATATTCTAAAGATCAATTAGATATAATAATTATTAATAGGCTTGCTTCAATGAAACACATTTTTTTAAATAATAAAATAAAATTTTCAATACATATACAAGTAAAAAACTGGGTTCCAAGCAATCATATTTTTATGTACATTAATAATTATTTGAAATTACGTAATATATTGAACGTTTCTTTACGAATAATTTGATCCTGGACAAAAGAGTAATAGTCACTAAATAAAAATTATACTAGGATTTATACTATTACTGATAGTATAATATACATATACAAATACTAAAAAGGTTTAGTTAAATAATTTTCTACCGAGGGAAATGCTTCCATCGCTTTCTTAGTTTGCGCAATTTTAGCTTAACGCTGCATACTTTAGACCGGTCTAAAGTATGCAGCGTTTTGACTGAGGCATATTCGTCAAATACAATGGTGCTGTCAAAAAGACACTTACGAGGCCGATGTGAACGTCGTTCAAGAACGAAGATGGATCGGCTACATGTTGATGAATAAAATTACTCGTTAACCTTTTAGACTGATTAACTTATTGAGATCAATTTATGAGCTGGATTCTATGCTACGTAAATTTCAGTAAATATGGAAAAACGTACGAAGAATCCAAAATTGTGTTATGCAATCGTACAGTTTTCATTTTTATAAAGAACTAGCGGACCCGCAGACGTTGTCCTGTCTTGACTATGAATATTGATTACGAAATGGTATACAAAAAAAAAATTACCCAATGTTGTCACTTTAATTTTCAAACCATCTCATAGCAGTAGAATGAGGAAAAATATATTTTATTTATACATCCAATAACAGCTTTTATTAAAACGCTCACATTGATAAACATAATTCAGTCCATTGACGAGAGCTTTATGGAAGATTTTAAAATACAAGTGAAAATAGATGCAGTATTATATTTTACAATGTCCCATAAAATTGTTAACTGGTTGATAAAATTAAATGAAGTAAAAGTAATTAAGTTACAAACATATTAAAATAAACCACACTGATTAATTTAATTAATTATGTATTCGGTAGTTTTGTATTCCGTAATCAATATAATGGATAAAACAGCTCATACGAGTATTAATTGATTCTTTTTAAAAGACTTCCTGTTTATTCCGATATACGGATATATTATATACGGCCACTTTCCTGTACTATTAGTAGACAAAGTAAGTTAGTTAGTACCAGCCTTTAATCATCCCACTGCAGGGAAAAGGCCTCCATCATTGAATTCAAGTTACCACAGCAATGATGGGAACTGGCATAATCACCACTCTTGCCAAATACGGGTTGGTTAAAATCAGTTAAAATCAGTTAAAATCAGTTTTATTTTTGCAAATAGGCCCCAGGAGGCGCTTTTACACGTCCCAATATTTAAACCTACCATTGCTTCGGGACAAGTCTGGGCTAGTGCCGAGAAGAAGCAGCGCAAGAAACTCGGTCACTATTAGTATATAAATTTGAAAAATTATGTCTCAGGCGGGACTCGAACCCGCATCTCCTCGCATGCCGGGCATATATACTGATATTATAATTGCAATTTAATTGCTAAAATATCAAATAAAGTATCGGTCACTATTGTCAGCCTCTTTTTAAATAAATTTTTACAAGGTTTATGCAAGTACGAGCTGAGAAAACTTAATGCCATACATTTCTATCATTTAAATAATCATTAACAGTGTAATAGCCCTTTTTCATTAAAATAACTTTGACATACGATTTAAGTTTATGCACAGGGAGTTAAGCAATATCCTTTGGTAATTTGTTGAAAATACGAATACAATTTCCCATAAACGATTTTCCTACTTTTCGCAGTCTGAAGCCTGGAACGGCGAGTTTATCTTTATTTCTCGTATTAAAATTGTGAACGTTACTTTTCTTAAGAAATAGACGTATGTTCTTACGAACGTAAATAATATTCTCGAGAATGTATTGAGAAGCAATCACAATCCCGAATCCCACAATCGGTGATCACAAACCCGAGCAATGTTCAAAAATTCGAAATTTTTTGTTGCCCGACCTGGGGATCGAGCCCGGGACACCAAGAACTGGGTCTGGTATTTAAACCACTAGACCGACGGGGTGTTCGGCGGGGCTAGACAAAGTGTCTTGATGTAATTAAATTGATTAACAAAAACTATTTACTAACCAAATTAAACATCGCTGATTAACGGCTGAAATCACATGTAAAAAACACCGACATAGTATAGACTAGGTACCGTGTAGTGCACTTTTAAGATAAAAAAGTTGTGCGTGTACTATTGTACACACGTAAGAAGTGAAACTTCTTTATGGCCTTATTTTTCGAAAAATGATCTACATGCAACTTTCCAAAAACTTTCCAGAAATTGGTTAAATTAGTTAAATTAGTTAAATTGGTTAAATTGGTTAAATTGGTTAAATTGGTTAAATTGGTTAAATTGGTTAAATTGGTTAAATTGGTTAAATTATTTCACTTTACCTTTTTGCTATCGTCTGAACCAACCGTGGTAGGGGCAAGAAAAAGATGGCGCGTAACCGAAAAATGTGACGAAAATTTGACGCAAAACGTGACGGTAAATTTTTTCCAACGCCGATAAAGAAGTTTCACTTCAAAAAGCACTACTTACCTTTTGTTGGTATCTGGTACCTTCGTGGTTTCTGATTTTCTCAATGTGAGTGCTTTACATTGGTGCTTACTATGGTATTAGGACAATGTATGTGATGTAGTCCAAATTTATTTATTACTAGCGGACCCGACAGACGTTGTCCTGTTTTAACTATAATATTGATATGAATAGTTTTGTTGGTATTACGACATGGGAACAGGCGACATTACTGGCCATGTGCAAAATTCAGTTTTTTTTACACCCAATTTGACGATATTTGCAGCACGCATTCTGTCAACGTTATGTCAAATGCCATACATTAAAAAAGTTTAAATTGTCTAAAATGATAAGGTTACATTACAAATAATTTAGTATGGTGATTAAGTTTTCTTACATTTTTAAATTTTTTGCGTAATTTTCTCATTTTTTCCTTTCATAAGAACATTCTCCTGACAGTAACAAATAAAACAAAAAAAGAATTAGCGAAATCAGTTAAGCCGTTCACGTGTGATGCGATGACCAAGGGAAATAGGGATTCATTTTTATATATATAGATATCTACATCTATACTCATATTATAAAGAGGAAAGATTTGTATTTTTGTGTGTGTGTATGTTTGTAATGAATAAACTCAAAAACCACTGAACCGATTTTAATGGATTTTTCTTCGATGGTCGATTAGACCTTGGGGAAGGAAGGGTTAAAACTCTTAGCTAGCCTATATAGATTTTTAACCGACTTTAAAAAGGGGGATGATGTTATTTTATTTAAAAAAAAATACAAAAAATTACTACTTCACGCGGACGAAGTCGCGGGCAAAAGCTAGTTATTTATAAATATGAAGAACTTTGCAGACATTGTTCTGAAACCGGGGTCGGTAACTATTTTAAGCATTTATATTGTAGATGTCAAAAACCCCCAGGCCCGCGAAAACATAGATTGCTGCAATGACCACCTTAAAAACTGGTGTAGTCTCAAAACACCTCTTCACCAAAAAACACATTTTATATAAAAACATCGTTAATGAATATGATGTAATTACAAAAGTTGATTTGGATTCTGAGCCTGTTATCATCAATATACCTAAAATACTCAACTATTCTAGAAAATTTAAAAATTAGCAGCATCATCTCTCGCATAAATCCCTACACTTTGACATGTACTGGATTTTACGCTTAAACTGTCGAAATTTTCTAGAATAAAATCCCAGTTATGGCGTCCGGAGTCTAGTCTAGAGTCTCAGCCTGCCTCGGGAATTTTAAAACGACTCTCGGAATGGAAGCGCAACTATTTCCAAGGATGGATTCAAATAGTTGAAGACTGCTCGTAAATCTGTCAGATTTGAAAGCGCCTGTTGTGATGATAAAAGGAAGGAGGAACACAAAAGTATAATAAAAAATGTTATCATTACATTTCTTATGTGTTACTTTAAAATAAATAATTGATATTTATGGCAATTTAAAAGCTAAAAATGTATTGGAATAAGATGTAATAATGGTATTTCATTGCATTTTGTATTATATTAACTCAACATTGATTCCATCGCGTTTAGTTGGTCGTACATACCTATTTGATTGGAGTTGAATTAAAACCGTCTCTTTTTGATTTGTTGATCACTTGTCAGCCTATTTCGTTAGTTAAGCTCGACTTTAGGTTTCACGTACAATAACTTTTAAGCAATATAAAAGTAAGGGTTGAGAGGAAACACTACGGGCGAGAGAATTGAAAAATAAGTATTTGTAAAATCTATTGCTGTCGCGCAGTGCCAAACGCCTTCACCGCAGAGTGTGATAGAGACAACTGCTTCTTGGACCGAAAATACCTACTAAAAGCACACCAAATCAACGTTTCGTAGTCCCCGATTACTTTTCCTAAACTAGACCGATTTAAATACTTTATTCATTAAAAATTAAAGAAAGGCTTTGGCCGTGTTCGTATATTTTCCCTTTTTTCTAAAATAAAGCCAACCTTGTTTTCTGGATGTTTGAACACAGCGGTAAAACTTCTGGTGAATTTTTTCGATTTTTGAGGGCTCATATCTTTTTTATTAATTAATTTATGAAATAACAGAAAAAATAGGAACATGCTAATTGTGGCCGTAGATTTTTGTAATAAAAATTATTGCTCTACTGGCTTTATCCAGGGAGGAAACAGAGGACTACGTTTGTATGGAAAAACGGCCCTTGTATTTCCGCTTAAGATAGGACTTGATTGTAAATAAATTATATAAGTAGAGGACGCTGCAGGAGTAAAAAAGGACAATTTTAATAATGGCGACATTTCTACTACTAAAGCACAGACGCGTATGTCCGAGAGCTAATAACTACGCACTGAAATTGTCGCCAATGCTACAATTGAACTCTTGTTATTTCTTTACCCAGCTTATTCTACATGAACAACATGAACAACTTTTGTATACTTTCAAGAGTACACTCTTAAAATCTCGTAAATATTTACTTTCCTTCGAATTAAAAAAAGGCTACGATTTCCTCACACGACTTTTACCGATTGTCCCCACATAAAAAAGACATCAGTCGCAGAGTTTCTCGCACCGGAAATTAAGGCCTCCACAGTAGATTGAGCAAAGCGATAACCGGGAGGTTGGGATCGCATCAGCTCCAAATAATTTGCGTAAACAAAACAGTTCACGTTTGCTAACAAAAAGGGATTGTTACGTAAAAACGACGCCCGAGGTAATGCAAACAAAAGACTTAATTTTCATAAAACAATGGATATAAGTGCTTCATAGATGTTGTTATGATTAGGATTAGGTAAGTAGGGGTGGGGATGAAATGAGTTTATACGAACCGATCAATATTATCATAGCAGATTGGTACAGTCTACATCAAAATTATGTGTAGACATTTTAAAAGCTTTACACTTGATAAATAGTTGGTTAATGCTGCATGTGTGTAGTACATATTTTTTGCTCTCACCATGACTTATGTATTTTTATACAGCGTACTAATAAATATTAGTTTCATGGTATTTAATTATTTTTTCTGTGAAAATATTATAATGTGTTAATACATAATATTTGGCTCTTACCATGTATTTTACTCGTTTAGAGTAGACAAAAAAGGTTTGTCTGATGATGTCTGCATTATGAATATCGTATGATTTGATAAATTCACGTCCAAAATTTATGTGATTGTTTTTAAGCAGTTCTTAGTGAAGTAATTATTTACATCATTATCATCATCTCGGCCAAACGACGCCGACCAGTGGATATAGGCCTCCCCAAGAATCTCTACAATCATCAGTGCCGCACCACCCGCATCACAGAGTACTTTTTAATACCCGCATTCAACAACAGCCATACAAAACCGATTTTAATTTTGTTTGAATAGTATGAAATCATAATTTCAAGAATCTACTGTTTTAAACTTTCATGGTCACCATCGTAAGAGTTAGTTATTTCGAGATTTCTACTATGTACCTTGTTTTTTATGAGTTTCTGATATTTCGGCACAGTTGCAAGCGCCATGATCGCGGAAGAACTGATGTCACTACGGGTGGGTGGTTGTTACGAGTAGATATATCGATCTACCCTCCGCCGTAGTCTTTTATTGCACTCGACACTGGTACTATTGTTTGCAAACTCACTATTCACTCGAACCTGTTCCCGACACACAATACTCACAGTATCCGATCGTGAAACTTTAGTTTTGGGTTTTTCTGGTTATTACAAATTTTAACCACTGAATTCTAGGCACACGACAATTTAAAGCCATCTTCACGATTAAAGTTTTGTGTTTAGTGATTTCGATCACTTCTCTTACCATTCTTGGTGTGTAATGGCATTTAGTGGAAATTATCTGTGTGTTGTGAAACTCAATCCAGTGGTTAGGACCCGAATGTATAAGTGTTCCGCGATGGCCGATTTCTGCGTATCGTTGTGTTTAACCGCTTTTATGTGTTCCTTTACGCGGCACGCTACTGTCAACAGTGCCGAAATATCGGAAACTCATAAAAAACAAGATACATGGTATAAATCTCGAAATAACTAACTTTTTCAAGAATCTGTTAATATGTGTGTTGTTCCTAATAAATTTAACGCAATAAATAACAAGAAACAATAATTTAAGTTGTAAAGTACCTACACTGGCAAAATGTAAGTCATTGCTGCCATTACGAGTTTATAGACGGCCTGACATGGCTACTTATCGCAAACTGTATTGCGAAGTAATAAATAAATCCCAGTGGACACGCCATCCAAAGTAACCTAGATGAAAACGACAAGGCCGATATTTTATTCATGAATTATCCGAATTTCTGTCTGGCAAATTTTTGTTTTCGACGAACAATAGCCCGTTCCCATAGGATAACGCAATAAAAAACGGCAAAAAAGATTATCCGCTTTATTATTGCTTCTAAGCCTATTTGTAGAGATTATTCATTGTTTACCACTTACAAGGTAGCTAAATCAGCGATACTTGACAACATGTACATACATGACTTATGCGGTTTTTTTATTTTTTTAAATTAATATTTACGAAACAAACAATCATTTAAAATATAAACTAAATAAAATAGTCACATAAACCAGTAAAGTTTCCACGAACAATAATTACATAATTTATGAGCAGATATAAAATTACCATTAGAACAAGAATTAAATGAACTGTACAAAAATTTATATTAATTACAAATTAAGGCAAAAATTTACAAAAGAAAGGTTAAAACCAGGTAGGATGATACTTAATTAATTTAAAGCTACTTTGCACTGCCACAGGACAAATCACGTACCTATTTTTTGCTTAAATTTTGACAAGGGTGACGCAAGATTATCGGCTGTTTGAAATTTGTCATTGTAGCTGCAGCAAGGACGAGGTAAAAAAGTGGTTGCAGCATATTTGATCTTATAATGGGGTACATAAAATAGCCTCTGATTACGGGCACCGCTGATATATCTCACTTACGAGAAAAGGCGAGTCAATGAAATTATGTAAAAATGTAAAAAGAAACATTTGGTCTCTTTTAACTCGTCGACCATATAAAAAGGGACTTGAAGCGAGGACAAGATTCATTATTCAAACATCTAAACCGAAGATGTTCACTAATACTAACTTTTGCATGCCGTGCAACCTTATGGCAAACCCTAGAAACAGTATCTATTAATGAATTTTTTAGTCTAGACTAGCCAATATTTTTCTACAATGATGACACGCTACTATTAAGTTAAACGTAGCATTTAAATTGAAAAGCATTTTCTTTCTAGTCCTATGGGTATCATAAAATGTGACTAAATGAGTGTTATCAGAAGAAGACCGTTAGGAGCGTCATCTCTCCACAGTTAGTCTAACTGCGATTGCCAAGTCCTGCCAGGCGTGATGATAACCACAAACTGCTTCTCGTTATAGCGTGAAACAAGGAAGGACGTTGTTCTTGTCATTTTACACTGTTATAGTGTTGCCAGGATTCGATCTCAAGGCAAGTCGAAATGAAAAGTCAGCTTCAGTCGAGTGTTTCTGGTAATTTAGCTTTTTTGATTCACATAAAACACGTGTTCACTATCAGAAACAACTTTGATTGAGATCAAAGCAACATATGCGATGCTGTCCACATATCTTTATTTATTAATAATACCGCTAAACAGCATTTAGACTGTAAAGTGATACACCCCTTGACTGCTGTACAAGCAAAGTATTGCATTCGGTGGTCTTCTTCCGTAATCCGATTAAAAAAAACTGTCCGACAAAGGATGATGGAAACAAACTTACAAAACGTGTCACGTTGTCAAGAACCGTAATAATTGTTAATTACAATTCCGAACAATCATGTTTTGTCGGGGAATTTTCAGGACAGTTCTCGCAGTGGATGTCTTTGTCTTGCTGTTTGTTTTAATTTTTTATTTGTGAATGTTCTTTTTGTTTGCTCCATTATGATCGGCAATGAGCAGCTTCCGTAAGCTGTAGTTAATTAGTTTGTGAAATATTTTTACTAACTTAATTAGCGACGGTGGCAGTTTACCCATCGTTGGGTTCGCTGAGTGTTCTATAATTGTTAATGCAATTAGCATTGAGGTAAAATAAAAATAAAATAATCAGTTCCAGAAATACGTTCTAGCCAAATGAGTAACCACTGAACGTATGGTTGAATTTGCATTACGGTAGGTATGACACATGACTTAATTGCTTAAATTTAAACGTAGACAGTTTGAAGTGACATTTTTGTGTAACTAGTTCTTATAAATACTTAGTCGATGGCAATTACCGACAAATTAATATTGTTTACCGTCAAAGAAAAAATAGACGGACCGACAGTCCGTATGCATTAATCAAAATGATATTATAGGAGTAGTTTTTACGTAAGTATAACAGTTATCACTTATATAGTAGTATACAGGCTGTAAAAAAACTAAACGCAGACCCGGAAGTTACGCAATCTGAAAAGCAAACCAAGCCATATTACAAAATATTATAGCTGGGAAATGATTTTGATTGATGGGGCTCAAAAAAATATTATAATTCGTAGCGCGCAATGTATAGCAGCCTGAGCGTTGGAGATGGCTGCTAAGTTCAAAAGTCGTCCGCGCTAAGCTGTACATTGCGTATTGTAATTAATAAAGCCTTATTGTGAACGAAATAATAAAAACAACCACTATGTTTGTATGAAGAAAAGTTTTTAAGTATCCTTTGGCAACAGTTTTTGTAATAAAATGGAAAACAAAATTGTGACTTTGACCCTCAATATCTTCGGAACCAGCTGTTTCCCAGGTATGATCCTAAAGAGGAAAATGATCCTAATGATGGGGACAATACGTGGTTTTCGGATCTGCGTTCGGTTTTTTTACACCCGTTATAATATAGTACCGATATCTTAAAATGAGGAAAAACCTTTAAAACTTGTGTTCTGGCAAATAAACGCATTTATTTATTTATTTTATTTTATTTTATTTAAAAATATAACAAGTAAATGAGTTAAAAATTTAAAAGAACATTTATTGCAAAACTGTCACACTACCGAAGTATCGAAGATCTCAAAAGGAAATAATAAATCAATCGGACAGAACAACCGCAATAAAAACGAATTGAGTAGGCTCACACTGTACAACTTTTTATAAAAAACCGTTTAATGCTTACTTATTATTATGGCGGGATTTCTATGACATAATCACATTATATCTACGAATATTTCCCAAGACAGTACCTTTTTTAAAGAGTACCTAAATTTTTTAATGTTTTATGTTGTGAGCAATAGATTCTAATGCGGTTGATTTGCAAATACATTATATTTTAAAACAATGTGTTTTGTCTCTTTCGGGTAGGCTGCGAAGTCACAAGAGGTGCGAAGAACTCATTACATATCGGGAGAAGGACAGGTAGAGAAGGTGGTAGAGGTATAATAGAGCATGATTTGACGGTGCGTTTTCCTGCGAATTTGTTTCAATGATTTTTGTAGAATTAAATATAGAGGTAATAACATGAACTTTGTATTAGTATGTTCTTAGACATTTTCACACGCGGGCACAGCCTGTAAAAACGATGAAATTAACTGTATAAAATAGACAATATCTAATCAAAATATCAACTTGCACCAATACGATAAGTGGTAGTAAAAACCTACTGAGTTTAAGTTTTCTTCTGTGACTTCAGTCAGTTCGCACTTGAACCGTTTTTTATTCAGTTTCACCAGTTTCGGCTTTCGCTTCGGGGATTAAGCCATCTTTTCGTGAAAATGGGCGAGTAAAGTACTTTACAATACCTCAACGTTGCGCTAACTTTTATTAAACTTTTAAGAACTTTTCAATGTGAATGTTTTATTTTTTGCGCCACCATTTTCGGACGGCGACTGATGCTATTCGGTATTGAGGTTTTAATAAAAGTTTTAAAGCTTTCTTGTAAATGGCGTGGACTGGTCGTTTAATTTTGAACTAATCATTCGCCTTTGAATGGAGAAGGCCTTTGCAATTGTTAATTTTCTGGATTATACAAATGAAGGTATCAAAATTTTACCCAGAACAAAAACTCCCAATGACCCACTGGCAATTGACAAGCAATTTCCTTGTTTGGATCCCAATCAACGAGTGTATTATTAAAGCAAAAATCTAAGCGTCTTTTTTCATTATTTTCCTTTCTTTTTCTCAATAACCTGACTAGTAACTCTATTACTTATTTTGATCTTACTTATTTTGATCAATGGTTATCTTATCTAAAAAAACATTATTTTTCTATCATCGTAGTTGAAGAGGCGATGGCCATCTTAGATTCTCTACTTTGTCTTGAACTTGTGACAATCTAATATCCGGACTCAGAGTAGTCGCGATTTTAGGTAGCCTCGAAGCCGGGGATGGTTATTGTTTATTTGCCGATTGATTTCTCTTTTGATGTTGTTAAATTACCATAAAAGTTTACGCTGTATGGAAAATATTGTGAAGTGTTTTCGTACTCAATAATGATATACATTACATTATGCTTTATAATAACGCAATAAACGCATATAACAATAATAACCATTACACCCAGAACAGTAAAATGCATATTCCCTAAATTGTAACACCCGACATAATACATTTGTATTAACCGTTTTGGATTATAAAGTTATAAACGGTAGTAAGGGTACTTGAGCGTATTTGTAATTAGAATAACATACTGTCTTTACTATTTTTTTGTGATTTTTATCATTACTAGAATTGGTCTAAGATAATTTTGTAATTGTTTTATTATACAAATAAAACTATTTTCCAGTTTAATGTTGCCTAGCACTGTCGAAAAGATCCAGATGTTACCAGATCTCTTAAAGAGCTCGTCACTCTAAATGCCCTAACCTCTATTCCTTCTCCATAAATGTGCCAACTCGAAAGTCTCATAGATATAACGTGTATTGACAAATTTAATAAAATAAACACGCCTTAAATGGCGTCGTATAAAAACCAAAATGGGAACCTAAAGTTATGAGTCAGAATGCATCGTTTGTTGTCGGGCTTAAAAAGGATTGAACCAGTACCACCAAAAGGATTTCCGACGGATACGTTATACGTTTTTTACAGAGATAAACGCTGAGTGCTTCTGCAACTTTTAACTTTCATTCCGTTTATTTGCAGCTTACTAACTAAGCGGAGGAAAAATCGGGCATGCTCCAAAAGTAGCACTCTGCACCGGATCTTCCTATAATTGCTACCTTCCATTAGGTAATGGTCTTGAAGTCTTGTTGAACGAATTGGTCTAGAATGAAAATTAATAACTATTCTCAGACTATATATTCACATATTTATTGCATTGTATTGCGTCAGAATCATAATCATAACCAACCTATATTAAAGTCCACTGCTGGACGCGCCATGTTTGGTTAATGATAGAGGAAAGACACTGCTACTCGTCTTCTTGTGGTAGTAATCTATTAGTCGTCTTTTACGACACCCATAAGAAGAGAATAACCTTAGGATAGATTAATATTTTTAGTTTAATTAAATAAATAATCTTACAATTGAAATATAAAATGCTTAAGTCACGCCAATCTACACTTACCCGTATGATGTAGTATTGCCTTAAAGACAACACTGTCGCTCAGGCCTTAACAATTCAACTCCCTCATTAAAGTAATTAATGACTTAAGTTAACCAGTTCTTTGCAGTGGACGAAATTTAAAAGGTTATGCAAATTTCTATTCGCCAGTTATGAACGTTTACTGATTCGCGCCTCGCTTAAGTCCGCAGTATCGGGGTTGAGTCCTCTAAGGGACAAGTGCTTAACTTATAAGAGTGAATATTTGGAGATCTTATTTTATGGTAGCTGGGTGATCAAACTTCGACTACTTGTTAACTGCGTTTGGTTTTGTAGATTTGACCACTAAAACAAAATTAAACAAAATAAGTGATGCAAATCGTTACAGCCTTTTCATTCCTTATATAGAGTTAAATTATTTTAATAAATAAACCCATAAAAATTTACATTTCCATGTGTGTATCTAATACCTATCTATAAAGCTAAAAATTGGATAAAGGAGAATGCAGTTCGATTTGAAGTAAAAAGCAAAATACAAATGAAATTGAAGCTCCGACTCAACTCAGTCAAAAAGCAACAGGCACAAAAGAATGAATTGGGATGTCAATGCATTACACCCCACAGGATCTACACCAACCGTACTGTCTCTCCTTTTATGTTAAAGAAAAAAGATAGTGTTTCGAGCTTTATAGGTGCCAGGATTTTTGAATTCTGCATTTTACGTTCGACTGTTTTTGATGTGAAATACAATCCGCATTTTGAAGGCCGGTTAAGCAAATAACTATTTTAATAGAATATATTCCGAGTAAAGACTTAGGGTGAACAAATAAACATTAATTAAGTATGAAAATTCCGTTGACTCAATGTTTTAAGAAAAAAATCTCTGTTTTCTGATCACTAACCCGCATTTGGCAAACGTGGTGATTATGCCTGTACCAATCATTGCTGTGGTAACTTGAATTTAGCGAGTGTTTGCCCTTGAAGTAAGATAATTGTGGGCATGCCACTTAACTTTTTTTTAAATCTGCAAATTGTTTAGAACTTTTAATAAAATGTATAAATGTTTATGATTTGTGAGGTCGGCTTATAGTGAAGTAGGACCAAATCTTCTTGTTGTTAAAATTTCTATGTTTTATTGTTGCCAAAAAAGAATACGAGAAGTAGTGTCATTCCTTCAACATTGGCCAAATTGCAGTCGCCAAAACGCCTGCCTAACGTTATGATAATGTCAAAATCCTTTTAATGAAACAAACCACGTGACAAACATATGTAATAATATCTGGACTAGCCGTCAAATTAAGATAATTTAAGACCTTTAATCTGAGTGCAATGTGGCTAAACTAACATCAATTTGCCTTGACACTTACAACTACTGGCACTCGGCCAAACCCGGACTGCTATATGCCGTTATTTTAAAACTGCATTAGATATCTCAATGTCGAGTGCAATAATTTTCTTGAATATTTTATATGAGTAAAGAAATACTGTGTAGTGATATTAAGCATGTACGTATGTTTTACTTGCCGTTGGCCGAGACTTTGTATGCATGTAACGTTGAATTGGAAACTGATGCCTTACTCTGTAACACGAATCGCGTATTTACGGATATATCTGTCTCTTTCAGATACTTTAGGACATCGGTATGAGTGATAGGGACAGATGGATTTGAATACAAGGAGTAAGGCCGCTGTTCCACCGGAACCGTTCATTTTGAAGGATAAATAGTAGCTTATATGCTATGATTTTTTAGGGTTCCAGTTCATAACGTAGGCTTAATGTGGATAGTAGAGCGGTGCTGTGAGACAAATACCCTTACGACTACGAAAAAATGCAATCTGATGCATATTTGCAGACCTGTAAAGAGCAAAGCGGTAACACTGTTGGATGACATAAGTAATTTAGAAATGATGTATATTTTGAATTTTTTAAATACCTTCTATAGATATATTATACTGGTACTATTTACACGTATTAACACGTACATGTTACTTTGGATTAATGTCTTTGTATACAGGATGATCTTTTCATCATCTTAAAAGAAGTTTATAGGCGTTCAGTATCGTATTTAGAGCCCATTTATGAAGTAAAAAATGTTTATCAAGTTTTCACCCGAAAATATTTTCCGCAACTTAGTTTTCAATTTTTACACTCCTAAGCCTGTTAAGGTATGAAGGGAAAATCAAAAACTTATAAATAGTATTGTGATGAATGAATGAAACGCGCATCGCGTAAAAAAGTGTTGCTCGGAGGACGTATCAAAAATTTTAGATTTTTGGCGGATCTTATCTAAGTGCTTTATCATGAAATGTTTGCACTGGGCTACACCAAAAGAAAAAATACGTCATTTGTTTTTTGTCTCAGATTGCTATATTAAAATTTGGAAGGTGGCTAAAATATCATTCTGTATGTAGGGTGTTCGAAAGAACGTTGAAGATACGAAAATGGGGGCAGGTGAGGTGGTCTGTTAACTAACTAGCCCAAAGATTTTACCTACTTAGGTCTTAAGATATTTTTAATATTTTTTTTTAATTTCTGGAATTTTTCGCTTTACCTAACCTTTAAACCCGTCTAATTTTTTTTTCAAGGCCAAGTCAATTTTTTATATTTCTTACAATCTAAGTGATCGGTAGGTCCTTTTAAAATTAAAAGTTTTACATGGCATAATGGTATAATGGTGATAATGATTTTGGTACCTTTACATCTGGTAACTACATAAGTGCTTCATCGTCAACACCAACAGCCTACATCTGTCCACTGCTGGAAACTGGCCTCTTGATATTGATACGGGCTAGCGACATCGGTAAATATTTTTGGATGGTTGTTGGACTTGAACAACCATCCAAAAATATGTTTAAGGATATGACGTTCCATGTTTAATAACATTGTGTGTATAATTTTAATACAAATAAAGATAAGAACACACAAACGTTATGGTGTACGTGTTTAATTAGGAAACTGCCCGGCAACTGTTTTATTTGTATGGTGGAAGCTTACAATGTACATGTCAGCCATGCGGTAAAGATTTTTTGATTAAACAGCAAGATTTATAAGTTAAAAAACAAGTTTAAGGTGGCCCGGGACTTTATTTGAAGTCTAAGTCTCATTTAGGTATTTCTTTCTGATCATTCATTTAAAAATGCAATTTGAAGTCGGGGCTTGACAGTGGTCTTTGATTTGATACAATAACGTTGAGTGAAATTTGTAGTCAATATAATTATGACTTAAAAAAAAACATATCCAGGGTTGGCATGATTAAAACAAGTTGTTTTAAAACACGTGTTTAGAACAGTGTTTAAAACAGTTTAAATTAAAACCATTTTTTTTATTAAGTGTTTCAAAACACAGTATAGAACAAGTTTAAAACTACCAGGATTGAAAATAAATGGAAATACATCCAAACGAATAATTATGTAGGACTCTAAATAGCTTACAATAAATTTATAAAAGTTGAGCTTTGCTGTATTTTTATTTAAATTAATAATTATAAGATAAGGAAAACTTTATTAGGAATTGAAATTAAAACATGTTCTTATGAAGTATTTTAATTAATCTAAAACAAACAGTGTCAATTTTAATAAAAAAAATATAACTAAGTAAGCTACATGCATACTATAGGTAGGTACCTACTTTCCTTTAAATGTATGTAAAGAGTTTTGTATTGAATAATAACAATTATAATTTTTAATAATTAGATGAGACGCAACTTGATACACAACAAAAAGTAAATATTTATAGTTTTTTAAATTATCTTTTAGTAATGTGAATTAGGAAATTGTTTATAAATGGATTATTATTCGCTATAATTGATTTGAAATTAATACCTAAATTAAGGTAAAAAAACAAAAAAAAATACACTTGTTTTAAACATTTTGAAGTGTTTGTTTTACAAAATATAAAAAAAAACTGTTTTTTTTCTAACCCTGACCATATAAAACGAGTTAGAGGTTTTCACCAAGAAATCAGGTCCACATGATCATGCCATTGAAATACTTGCAAAAGAGCCGAAATATTGGAAACTTATAAGAAACAAGGTACCTATATGATAGACAGTAGACAATAGACAGTTTTTTTTAGTCATTAGGTACTGACACAGATTTATGATGGCGCCCATTTTCAGACCACCAATGTTTTAAGAAATAGATCTACCATACAATACCAAATGCCCTAATAGACTTTGAAGGGCCGAAATAGAACTAGAGATAGGTAGAGATAGGTAGCAAGTACGAATTAATACGCGTTGTCAGAGTTACATAATATAAACAGTCAGTAGAGTACTCTGCGTAATTAATCGGATCCTAATTTAAAAACTTAAGGTTTTGTCTAAGTTCTTGATGGAAACTTCGAAACAACTTACACGTTTGATATTGTTCAGGATTAATTTAAATTAAATCAGAATGGTATCGCTACTCATTTCTTCTATGTTATGGATGAACAAAAAGACTGTCAAGCCAAATTTTATGTCTAAACTCACCATCATTTTTGTGGTAAAACATTTTTACAAGCAGGTTTTATTATTACTACCGTGATTAGAGTTCAGTATTTGCATGGTACAATAGCCACGCAACGTTGTGTTATGCAAAAAGTCACGTTTTATGCATATCGTCTGTTCTGGTCCAGAACTGGGTCACAGTCCAAATAAATCAGTTAACTGCAGAAATTATACTATAAGAAACCATAGCTTTAATGGTAACTAGCTAATTCAGGGAAACTAGGCAGAGATTGTTAAGTTTAAACTGATTGAAGATAAGTATTCTATTATTTGGTACTTTAAGTTATAGTTATTCATGAGCATATGCTCATAAATAACTACATCATCGTAGACAGCCTACATCAGTCTACCACTGGACATAGGCCTCCAAAAGAAGGATTTACACTTTGGCCATATATTATTATGCATCGGCGGAACACGATAACAGATGAAGCTGTCTGCGTTAACTTTAGTTAGGTGTATAACTGTTATCTACTGCTATAGCACAATACTGAATTTAACAGACGATTGTTTATTTTCCTTAAAAAAAATTACTCTTTCTCGTGCGATCAGGCTGTCTTCTTTAGGCTACCATGGGTTATCTCGCCTAACAGTCGAGTGGAGGCGACCCAGCGATAAACTATTGTTTTAGCCTCGCTTCTTCCGAGTTTCGGGAACGGCTGACGTAGTACCTTGAGGTAATACCCGGTCTAGTGGGTGTTTGTCTACGAGACAATGTGAAAAGTTGTTTTGCCTACTTTAGTGTCTGGGGAACTCCCAACAAATTTAAAAAAAAGTATACATAGTTTTTTTTTAGATTTTACAGGGGGTTTGTATTTTGACTCCTGTGTAACTGCAGGATCAAGAGTTCACCTATTTTTATAGATCTTAAGGATTATTTAATAGGTAGTTCATAGTACCTACTTACTAGACATTGGTACATGCTACAGCCTCCATTAGTACACTGCTAGACATAAGCCCCTTCAAAAGAATTAAACGTAAACTTTGGAAATACTCATCTATAAAACAAGTTAAAAGGTAAGCCACGATCAAGCTAACATCAAACACGTGCACATCACCCACATACGCACACATAGCAATTAATATTAAATTGTAGTTGTTTTTTTACAACATTTTACCACACTATTATTCTGAAAGCAAATAGGCTTATATGCCAAGATTTTAAAACGTCCTACGATTAAACAACAATTCAAGTCAATACAATGTAAATATACTACTCGTTAATATCTTTTCAGATAAAGATTACAACTTCAATTAGAGTACAATGGACAAGCCTATTTCATTTGTAAGGATTTCATTATTTGGCCGGCCAATATACATCTTATGAAAATACTCATTTGAAGTCAAAGGTCCGGCTAGCTTATGTGTGGATAAAGAGGTATTTTGCGATTTCATTTTCGACTCTAATGCAGTAATGATAGGGAAATTGTGAAATACGGCCTAAGGCGAGTATTTAGGTCAAAAAGGGTTGAGGGACAGAGCGCAGAGTGCATAATAAACTTTTCATTAAACGATGCTTTTAAAAGCAAATGCTTCCTTTATCCTTCTACAAGTTTTTGCGTAAATTAAATATTATCCTTGCCGATACTATAATTGCGAAAGTCTGTCTGGTTGTCCATCACGCTTTCACGCTTAAACTATTGAACTGATTTTGATGAAATTAAGTACAAAGCCCTCTCCTTGAAAAGAAGAGAGACCCGTGCTTAACAGTGAGCGAAAATGGGTTGTTACTTAAGTTCAAAGTGGAAAGGACATAGGCTATTTCGTATCCCACAGCTAGGTACAGGTTTCCGCCCGCGTATATGTATAGGTACATGAAGTTAACGCGGGCAGAGCCAAAAAAGTTTGTGCACACTTTTTGAAAAAGAATATTGTTACTATCTGATTTGACCTGTGACTGTCTAATATGGTTTATGCCGTACTTATTTTATAAAACGGCCAATTGTCATGCATAATATTTTTTTGTTAATACGTAATAAATGATGAGACATTGTTTTTAATGCTTAATTAATTAGCAGTAGCACTGTATACAGAATACTTTTTAATAAAAGTTTGTTTAAAACAGACATTATCATCATTAGCCTTCATCTATAGTGTCAGTCCTCTGCTGAACATTGGCATCTACAAATCGAATGAAGTCCGTATAATTATCTGATGAAGACGCATATTGCAAGAAGAAGAATTAGACCATAATTATACAATCATTTGGATTTACATTGAAATAAGTAAATAAATATGGACACTATCACATACATTGTTTTGATCACAAAATAAGAAAACAATTTTAAAAACTTATTTTGTGGAAATCAGAAACAACAATGTATTAACAAACACCTAAAACCCAAGAGAAAGATATAAAAAAATATAGAAATATCCTTTTTTTTTCTAACTACCCGTCCGGGCACCGAACCCGGAACCTCGGAGCAAGTGACACCATGCAAACCGGTGAGTAAACCACCACTCCACGGCGGTCGTCATTGCAATTAATGTTAGGTATTATATAAAACCAAAATTATGAATGGGTTTATAATGATCTTGCATTGTTTATTTTGTTTCGAAATTTCCAGTGGCTCTCTAAAATAAACTTTGTTGAGTCTAGAACAAACCTTTATTTTCAAGTTTACTCTAACAGATAATTAATTAGCAGTCCAGCTGAGCGTAAAAGGGGTAGAGGGGGAAGGGGTGTAACAGTACGTGTGTAATAAATTAATATCTTTCTGTAGGGGTGAAACAAAGCGGTAGTAATGATACACAAAATAATGATGGAATACATAAGTCTCACTTCTATACGTTTAAAAGTATTACTTACGCTATAAAGGCTTTTAACCTTTCTTGTTGCATTTTTTCACACTTAAAATTAAACACATTATGGGGTATACTGCAACCGAATTTATTTAGTTAAAGGTAAATTTACCTTTACTATTTATAGTAATTTACCTTCCCGTCGTATCCATCCGATTGCACGAATCATGGACGGGTCATTACTTACGTACGTCGCGATTTTGTTAACAAAATACGCATACCTGAAAAAAAAAGAAACTAGTTATAAAAGAATAATAAAAAAAAAAACAAAAAAATCATCATGCCAGCCAGCATTAAATTGATTTATTCGGTTTAAAAAACTCATTTTTAATAAAGAGCGTTGGACCCCTGAAACAAGATTAAGTTCATAGTTTATTAGTGCTTGACAAAAAGCAATAAAAGCAAGTTAATATTGAATAAAATATATTTTTTAACAATAATGAACTGACGGAAAGTGCTTTTGAATGCTATCAAACCAATTTTATCAAATTTTGAGTTTTTTTTTTTTGTTAAACGGAATTAACTTTGAGCTAAACCTAAGTAACCTAACCTCATATCGACCAAACAAAATATCATTATCTGTTCAATAAAGTTTTGGCATTATGTTAGTAGTTACAAAGTATTAAAACAATATTATATTTTTGACAGATTTTTGACTAGGATTTTTTAAAGTATATTCAATTGATTTTAATTTGTATCTTTAACTCATAAAACACTTTTTCCTAAATTTTTATATCGTATATAAAGTATCTATATTAACTATGTCGTAAACTCGATGACGTGAACCCACTGTTTCTTGATTTCATATTAATGACGGTGTCTTTTGTTAATTTATATCTAAAACGTAGATATCGTGGCCTCGTTAGCCGTTGTAATCTTAACCTATTAACAAAGCGATTGAGCGAACTGACGAAGCCGTGCTTTGAATTAATGTATAGTCAACAGCTTATCAACAACAAAACGTCGGTTTCCTAACCGAATTTCAACTGAATACCCAACGAGTAGAGTTCAACATAGTTTGAATAAATATTAAGTTCCTAAAAAAAGATAAAAGAAAATTACGTATTAAGTATACTTGGCTATATTCAATTGGACATTTGTTAAAAGTAGTGGTCGCCCTGGGGGCGAAATTCGACCATAATATTTTTTAACTTAATGTATTTTTTTCGAATAATTAAAAAAAAGTACACAGCGGTTCTCTATTAACTAATATAATGCGAAACACAATTTTCGTAAAAAGAAGGGTTTGCTTCACGTATTAATATATTTTTATCTAAGTTAGTCACTTTTGCAGTCCTGTAAAGAGGGGAAATAACCTTTGTAGTCTTAACTTTGATTTTTACTTACAAGTTTCACGGCCTCATTGCGTGATACTTCGTGGTTCATGTAAGGTAGTGTATCTGGCTCCTTAGATTGTAAAAGTGGCATATAGGGTTACAAGGATTTTTACAACCTCTGCACATTTTACAGCTGCATATAAAAGTAATATCATAGTCAAGCGGATCCCTACTAAAAACGGGACATGAAAAGTTTTATGTTTTATACGTCGAGTTTCTCTGAACGAAATTTAATCCTTTAGTTGCTAATTGCAAATCACCGTGCCTAGGTGTTATTTTTCTAGTATAATAGCCCCTTCATTATCAGCCGAATATAGTCCACAGTCGACTTGGACCTGTCCAAACTGTATAAGCCTGGCTATAACGTTAATGCTTTGCTATATAAGACCGCTTGATGAAATTAAAGCAAAGACAATTAATTAACTATAGTATAATTTATTTAAAAAAAAAAAAACAAAGACCGTGACAGTGCACAATGCACATACGATGAGAGGAAGAGGGCGCTGCAGCGTAACAAGGAAATTGCTATTAGATTGCGTGGGCGTTCATACATCCAACACCGCTTGGTTGGCTATTAACTTTACCTGAGGTCGGGAGAAGACGCAGCTACTATTATTTTGGCAGAACTCCTCCAGTCCCGTTATATGACACCAATAGATTGTTTGATATTCATAGTTAGAGCCCTACTTAACCAAAGCATAGGTCAACACAAATGTCAAATAACCTTGTATATGATATTTCAGCAATTTAATTGCAATGCAATTATAATATCAGTATTAAAACTGAAAAATTAAGTCTCAGGCGGGACTCGAACCCGCATCTCCTCGCATTCCGGGCGCAGCGCTTTACCATGTAAGCCACAAAGACACTACGTCATAGGCATCAATTTTTCAAGCATATTCTTATTGCTGTAAGCCAGCGTTGCTTCATCTAATGTTAGGAGTTTGCACCCTTAACACCCGGAAGAAACATATTTGCATATGTTTGACAGTCAGCTAAGATAATTTATCAAGTTTAAATGCTGAACCCTATATTACCTTTCAAACCCAATTTTACCTTTATGGAAGGCGTTTCAATATGTATCTCAGCATACCCTTCATAAAATATTCGTACTCAGTCTAAATCTGTTTACTAGTAGCCTTTGCTAGGATGCTATTTTGGGTATCGACTAACAATCGTTAATTAAAAACGCTACGTTGCAAATTATAATAAAATTTAGGTCACTGTGTCTGTTTTAAATGCAAAACACTTCCATACATTATATGAGCTCATTGATATGCTGTCGGACTCGTATCATGGCTTCGTCTTCAACAATACAATTTTAAAACATGTTTTTATTGCTATTTTGTATTTTATATCGTATTGTATCTTAAGACCTGGAAGAAATTAACTTATGAATAAATGTATATTATATTTTAATTAAAAATATATGTATAGGTAAGTTATTCATAACAATTTCTTAAATTGAATAGCGTTCTCTAGTGTATACAAATATAGAACGATTTCAAAGTATGTAATTACCTTCTTTGTGTTAGATATTAATTAAAAAAGACAAAATCGATTTGGAAGTTCAAATGTGAGCTCACTCTAACTCGATTTTACAGTCTTTCAAAAATATTAAGGCTGTATTGATTATAATAAAATCAATGTCTATTAACAAAATATACCTCTAGTTAAATGAAACTATTTTTCCGAATTTTCACGCAGAATTAACCATTATTTAGTTAATGAGTCAAATTAAAATATAATAAAGTTTGGACCCACAAATATATTTCAGCAATATCTGTGATACGAGTAGCATCACATTATCAAACTGTCAACAGAAAAAATAATAAATAGGGTTGCTACTTGCTATCCATACAGTGCTACGAGATTAACACAGTTTATTACACAAGTAAACTACCTAGAACGACCCCTTAAATAAACCAAGTCTTTAAGGACTCGCGCTATAAATAGAATAGGTACTTAAGAGCCAAAAATTCTAAGCTCAAGAACTTAAGTGGCCCATAAAAGGGTTTCTTAGGGATACTTTGGTAAAGCACACACATGTTTTTGTTAGGTGTGTCAAGTACCTGGCACAAATAGTTATTTTATTTTGGTTAGTAACTTATGAATAAGTATATTTATATTATACAAGTTCTATGTATAGGTTCTTGACTGATAACAACCTACCACATGTACACCGAACTACTTTGAAACGGTTTCTTGAGCAATTAAATTGCTGGTTTTAATTAAAAATACATGTGACTGCTTAGTGCTTGCCGTGGCCAGGAAGTTTGTGGGTTCTAATTCTACTTAAGACGGTATTTTCATTTAAAAAATTGTATTTTGAATCATACCGTTCATATGATTTTGTATATTGTGACTTGATTTACCTTATTAAGGCATAGAAGTGTTCACTTGCAAGCCAAAATTTAAATTATTATACTTTATATGATATTGTAGCAATTGAAATAATGTAATTATAATATCAGTATTAAAACTTGATAAGTTTATTTTGACAAATAATATTTTAAGTTTAAATAGGTACTGATATTTAAAAATTATTTTATTGATCTATAATAATAAATAGCAATGAATCGTTGAAATGAAAGATATATTTACAAATTTAACTAGCGTTTAAAAGGGTTGTATTATTATTTATAATTTAGTAGACAGTCTACACCCGTGACTATAAAATATAATGCTGTAAAGTGTTTGAAACGTCAGGATAAACCAAACTATAATGTAAATTATAAATAAATGCAAGTTAAGTCCGTAAATATATTTCTTATAAATATCGGAAACTCATAAAAAACAAGGTACATGGTAGAAATCTCGAAACAACTAACTGTTACGATAGTGACCATGAAAGTTTAAAACAGTATATTCCTTATTTCAATGTTTGCGTAAATTCAAGAAAACAGTAGAAATTAATCGCTAAGTGTTTTGCTGAGTGCTAAACTCGAAAGCGCCAGGACCGATACAGAGAACTACTTAAAGTCAAAAATTACAGTAGGTTTTCTACGCCGATACATACTGCACCTTGAACTATTTAAAATTACAATTAAGCTCTTTCATAGCAATCTTAGACCGTATGGGCTCCGAGCCAAACTCCTGTCTCGGTCTAGAGCTCAACTTGTTATTTAAGCCTTTAGAATATCGCAGGTGCTTTAACTGCAACAAGTTAATTTATTTTGTATAATTTGACTTGCTCAGCTACTTTGCATAATGCAAGTAGTTTGGTCTAAACGAATAACAACATGTTTATGCTTCGTATAAAATGAGTGTTTTCCAATTTTGGTGTTTTTTTATTGTGTTACTTGATAGTTCAAAACTAATATATATGTAGATGATTTCTACGGGACATGCCTAGCTTACAGTAGGAATCATCGCAAATAATATAAGACTTTTTTATTGTGGCATAAATAAAAAAAAAATTACAAGGTCGAAGAAAACAAAAAAAAAGAAAAATCCAAACAACTGTTGTTCTGATGAGTTTACTCAAAACTAGTATTCAGTAGTCGACGATTCATATTTCTTATACAAAATCATGAATACTTAATTTAATAACAACCTTATGCTCGTCTTACAGCCACTTCAAATACACCAATGAACTATTGCCGATGGCAGCGCCCCTACTGGGCAAACACGAAACGAGGAGAAGCGCTCGAAAGCTCTGAAGGACCCATCAATTAGAGGACAAAGAAATAATGTTCCAATGACATAATAGAGCAATTCTGTTGGGACACGGAATTATTATCAAATTACATTATCAAATTACATACTACTCGTTCGGTCACACTTTCTGGGTTTGCTGAAATTCGAGCTAGCCTCAATGCCGCCGCTATTTTGTCCCGGAACAAAGAAAATTTGTTGTAACGTTCCCTAATGTGGCCAGTGCGGCTACATTTTCCAATTACTTAATTTTAAATTGCCTATCAATAATTGGCCGGCTTACTATCGGAAAATTTATCAAACATAATTTTTTTCTATTCAATAGGTAAATAAGCCAGTGTCAATAGTACCGGTTATGATGAGACATATTTCTATAGTTATAAATCTTTATTATATAAAAGAAAATCGTGTTAGTTACACCACTTATAGCTCGCGAATGGCTCGACCGATTTTTATGATTAATTAGTTTTTGGATTTGTCTTTGTCGGGAATAGGATAATAAGTATTTAAAACCTTGGAAAGTTATAATTTTTCCAACCACGCCATATTTGATGACAATGACATACATGTCGCAGGCATTTTGTGTGAATCCGCCGTTTACATACGGCGTCGTCAGTTTAGAAACGCTCGCTGATATGTAATATGCCGAAGGCATAATGCATATTGCCGTGTCATTATATATTATGCCTAGACATTTGATTGACGATTAAAACGCATTAAACATAATGCCGAGGCGAATTGAAAAATTTAGTTTTGTTTTATACCACGCGCGTCGCTGTTGAACAAAACAAACAAAATGGCGTCTAGTAGTAATTTGTGACACAAAACTTATCGAAAATAGAGCTAAATAATACGTGTTCAAAAGATATAATTATTAGTTTTAGGGACATATACCATAGCGAATTAAAAAAGTTTTAAGATCTTTAAGCGGGAGCAATAAAAAAGCCGTGGAATTGAGAAGAGTTTTAAGGTCATCCGGAACCTAAAAAAAGCTGAAGTGTCCATGAATCTGATTCTCGAAGGACTCCCGAATAGTATTATTGGTAGAAAAAAGAGGCAATGAGTATTGGTAATGTGGATTATCTTATCTTAAAAAAAAGCTAGCCCTGACGGGCCAACGGTTTGTGTAATACCGTTAGAAGAATATTACGACATAATATTTGTTTTTATATATTAGATTGTGTAAGTAAAGGGTATTGGAAAGTATTTAGAAATTGCCTAAACAGAAGGTAAAAAAATATAAAATATAACTGGAGTGATTTAAAATTAGTGCGAAAGTACTCGTATAGTAAAAGTAAGTTATTTAAAATAATGATTAATTGATAATATTTTGAAATATCTAATTTATAACTGTGATGAAAATGTCAGATTTCAAAATATGATTTATGTACCCACCTGGTTATTTTAATTTGACAGTGTCATATTGTTATCCTAAGAAGTTCAATGTGTGTTTATGTTATAAATTGCCGAATTAAATTCTGATTTGTCCAAACTGTGCTTTGTTCATGGTCACCTTACAACTACAACCAACGTAGAAATTGTGACAATTGAAGGAGTTGTCATTTTGCCTTCGGCATATTGCATATCAGCGAGCGTTTCTAAACTGACGACGCCGTATGTAAACGGTGGATTCACACAAAATGCCTGCGACACATATTATTATAAGACGCCAAAATGAAATCCTATTCTGAAGCGATACAAAGTTCGTGAAGTCCGCTAATTTTTTTTTTTACATTAACCCGTCCGGTAATCGAATCGGGACCTCGAAGTAGGCGACACCTTGAAAACCGGCGTGTATGCCACTCCACTACGGAGTTAGTTATTTATACAGCGTGCACTAGAGTCCATGCTCTGCTTGCTCTGCTCCATAGCAACTGAGGCTACGAGAGAAACATAGGCCTGTATGAAAAACAAATTGTCATTAAACACTGCTTATATAATTTTGTTATTATGATAATAAACGACATTTTACTTTCATGTCTGCCGCTCGTGAATTTCAGACATAATCGACCATGGCTAAGGGGAAGCTCTTAAACTATGTTTATTCCAAACTGGTACAGCTTAAATAGTAATAATAGATAATAGTTAAAACATACATCAATATGTTACTCATTCTAAGTTTTATAGCCTAGTATAACTGTTACATCCTGTATATTCCCGTTACATACAGGATGGTCCAAACGGTGACGTCCAAAACTTTTTTTTGGATTCTTTGTAAAGAATCCAAAAAAAACTAGGCTTTTTTTTGGATTCTTTGTAAATGTATCTAGGGCTATCCAAATATACCCTATATGTGTTACCCGATTTTTCTTAGTTTTGGAGATACATATACATTTATTTCTTAATTTTTCAGAATTTTCAGTGTAATCAGTTTTAAAAAATAATTTTTAGTATGTTTTTTTTTTGCAGTATTATCCTTATAAATCAAACTTACTAAGATAAAATTATCAGCTAGCTAAGCCTAGCCAAAGTTTTCGAAAATGAATAGTTTCCGTTCAAGCTACTCACAGCTTAATTTTGTATTGTGAAAAAAAAAGTGGTTTTACTGTTTCTTAGATCATTTCAAAAACTTTGGAACATTTTTGGACGTCACCGTTTGGACCACCCTGTATATTATTATATTCCAACAACATAATTAGCCACTGATTACAAACGTCTTTAGGTATGTTTCAGAACTGAATGTTATGTTATTAAGGTGAATAAAAAACAGTGGCAGCAGCGTCTTCTCTCTATAATATGACAAAATCCTGCTACTAGAGACGCCTGTGTTCAGCACTGAGCTTATACGGGTTGGTGATGATAAAAAGTACAAATTTAGGGTATAAGCCATCTCTTTATCATATCTACAAAGCCGTTGTAGCCTGTCCTTTTAGACGGCTGTAAGAGAGATTGAATTGACCACGCTCTCAAAAGTCACGTAATATGCTGCTTACTAATTAAGCAAGTAGTTCTAAAAAGTGACTCAAATTGGCACCACACCTAATATTCTTTGATAGTCCCGAAATTATTACTGTAGCATTAACAAATGTTGTAGATATGGAAACATGTTTGCACCAGAACAAACAACATTTCAAATAGCGTTAGTCCACGCTGTTTGAGTCCAGCTAGTTTTCTATTCAAAAGCTCGTAACGTTTTGGCATTTTCAAATATTCACAAAGGAAAATGCGGTTTGCGTTTTGCTAATGAATGAGTTATATGTGTGGTTTGTGTTAATTCGATGAAAAATATATAATAATTAAAGCGTAAACTAATCATTATTCACGGGTTTAAATAAAACGAGGCATCCTTAGTCCAAGATGTTTTTGAAAATAACTTTTACTAGTAATCTGTAAGTAGTACAGTTTGTAAGTAGGTAAAGTAAAAAGTGGGACATCTTCCCATGAAATATATTAAGTTGACCAAAATGTCAATCGTATCATATATTTTTTTCAAATTGAGTTATTTCTGGAATGTTTTTACTAATTACCTTTTCTATTTTAAAAATTAATCAGTTTTTCCAATGTTACTGGAGATGCGACAAAAAAAATGCTTACTTACAAACTTATGTAATATGTAAATAAATTGAAAAAAAATTCAATGTTTTATCAAGTAAAATATTATAGTTAATTGCGCCTGAGCGACGTTGTATAAGATAATGGTCAGACTTCAATTTAACATTAAGGTTTTAGTACCGACTGGCTTCCATGGGAAATGGATTTAATCAAATATACGTACTACAATGTCCAACAATTCCTACTTGAATGGACGAGCTTGGAATCCTATTTTAAGCGGTGACATTCTGAGTGGGTATTACGCGGGCGAGGAATAAAGTGGCTATCGCCTTGATGGCAGTTTAAAATTGTAGAACCAGAAACGACTAGGTTTTAAAACAGTTATCTGAGTGAGGCGCGGAAACTGAGTTCAGACGTGCTGACTGTTTTTAGTTAGCATCATCTATTCAGGGTGAATATAATATCACGTTTCTTCATTCTAATCAATCATACAAGCTGTTGCCCGCGACTTCGAATGCGTGGAATATCAAATTTAAAACTATGTATTACAATTTTCCGACGGGAACCGTACAGTTTCTCGGTATAATAAGTACCCTATATGTTATTCCAGCCAATAAACTAAAACCGTGCCAAATTTCATTCAGATCCGTCGAATCGTTTTTGCGTGAAAGAGCAATAAACATCCAGACATTCATACATCCATAAACTCACAAACTTATAATCTTAGTAGGATACTTTGTCTCGTAACAAATATTGTTTCATCTGATAATTAATCAACAAGCCTGGTCAATGCATTTAGAGCGCTTGCTAAGCTCAGTTAAATTTAGCTCTTGGATGGAAAAAATATTTTGTGAATTTGCAATTTGGTCACTCGAAGAGCTTTTACTTTTTCGTCCCAATATTGTACCTTTGCTTTGGTACAAAGTGAGCTTTCGCCGCGAAGAACCAACGCATAAAATTTGGTCTCTGTTGACAGTTTCTTTTTAAATTATTTATTACAGAAAACTCACGGCGTTTTTCATCACAGTAATTATACAATGTTCTTATCAAATGGTAAGTCAATGATGGGTTTCCTTTCATTCACAAAAGTAGTCTGCCACGATTTAATTTAATCCAAAGAGCTGTTGTTAAAAATATTATCACTATAATTAAAATTAAGTGTTTATAAATTTTGTTTTATTTACGTAGACAAGAACCAAGTAAGGTTTATGTTAAGTTTTAGGTTTAAGTTAAATTTACTTAAGTTACTTAAGCCACGTCAAGTTAATTATTAAATTAAGTCAAGTCAACATTATGTTCACAAGAAAATATATGTTTCTCTGTCTGTAAGTAACAGGGGAAATAATAAAAAATATTGTTTATTGTCTGAATGCGCATGCTTCCTTGTAACTATATTTAAAGACGAAAGTCCAAACAATCCTAAAATTCATAATAGATCCAGAACTTACGGTTGACGAATACGGAGCAAGAATTTAACCAATGGGTTATAAACGCTCAAGACCCGAGTTCACCAACACTGAAACAGCCGGTAAACAAAAAGTGACGATTAATTTGACACAATTCCCATAATATAAAATATGTCAAATAATATTTTAAACGCTGTTTAAACTTAAACGTCTGTTGGTGAACTCGGGCCTTAATATGTGTAGCTGAAGGTGAATATTAAACAGATGGTTAAATATTTTTGATCATTAATCTGTTGTGATGAGTAAAAGAAAGTAATTGCTCAAGGTGTTTAATGTCTGCTTGCAGATACAACTAAGAAGATTTTTCATGTCAACCCTTGTTTTAGCCAGTTAATTATTTCTATCTCTCAACGATACTAACGTTTCTATTCATCGCTAAAACTATAGTTACACTCGAGTAAAATAGAAAGCAAGATAAGAGAACTAAGAGAAGTTCTCCCGTGATCATGGCGCTTGCAACAGTGTCGAAATATCGGAAACTCATAATAAATAAGGTACATGGTATAAACCCCGAATTAAATAACTCTAGTGATAGTGACCATGAAAGTTTAAATCAGTAAGATAAGAGAGTTTTCATTGTAAATTTTAAATTGTTTGTAACTTGTAAAAAGTGAACAAAGTGAATATACGTGTTGTGGGTATAGTTTGGAACTGAAATTTAAAAAAACTTGTTATTGTTTGAGAATTTATTTTGAGGTTCGTGTATTTTATAACAATGCGAAATTTGCACAAGTCTCTTAATAAGATAATTATTGGAACGAAGTTCCTTATCGCGCGTTGCGAAAGGGGGCTAGACGGAAAAAATTGTAACAACACTTTTTGAACGACACTTTTTGCTATATTATTAGTTGTAAGCCGTGCGGCGTGCGCGTTAGGAAGAGGGAGAGAGAGAGGGGGCGGGGGCTCGGGAGAGAGAGAGAGAATTAAAAATAAAATAAAATTTTATTACAATTCCTTCACTAAAAATGAACGTCGTTCCATCCGGATGTCCCTTGATACTTCTCAAGTTTTTATATAATAAAACAGGTCACGTCTGTGGCCTGAAATAGGCAGCTTTTAAAACTCTGACAGCAGATTATCACTGAAAAATAAAACAACAAGTATATGATATCCGTATAGACTTTGTAAAAATAGTAACCAATCAAATAATATATTAAAACTATGTGTAAAACAAAATAACCATTGTGTTAAGTATTCAGCTTACTTCACGGATAGGAGTTTTGTATGAGTAATCCTTCCGTAATCACTACCCAAAAATAATTTAGTACAACTCCATGAACTGGCACTGAACGAACAGGATCGAGCGATAAATATTTTATGGCAAGCGTCTGTTTGCCGAAGTATTTATAGACGTTACGTTTAACTTCATCTGTAGACAACCTCATCATATAGATGGCACTAAACTTGAGTAGTTGACTGCACCAGCAAAATAAAGTAACAAATGAAATAAATATACAAACTCAGTGGTATAGAACGTCGTGTAGACTTCCGCTATTTGGTGGTAATAACAGTGTCAGAGGACGCCACTCTTCATTAGCTTAAGAAATGGTAACAAAATACAATATACTGACCAGACGAACCAATTAAAAATACATTACTTAATGCTAAATTTTAACTTTGGACCAACAGAGTCAAAAATAAGGAGGCACTCATATAACTACGTGTACAAAATAAGGTCTTCATTATAAATGTTAGTGTGCACACACGCATCTTTTACTAAACTTTCGTGGTCACTATTACCAGTGTTAATTGATTCGGGGTATATATCATGAACCAAAAAACAAGGTACCTTGTATTTACGAGTTTCAGATATTTTGGTACTTTAAGTACTTGGTACATGGTATAAACCCTGAAGCAATTAACTCTAGTAGGCTATCATATAGAGCAGTGTTGGATGATTATGGGAGATAAGATATAAACTGTGACATAAACCATTTACATTTGGAGTAGATCTAAACATAAATAAATTATAGTTTAAAAAACTAAAAAACCACGCTTTTAAAACAGATTGAACTAAAAAATTTAAAATAAAACTGTAGTAATCAATTGAAAAATTCATATTATTGTACAAAAAGCGTGGGGTGCTTGTTATGATATCCACAGATATAGTAAATTATTGATAAAATATTTACAACAATCTAAATCAAGCCCCCACGCTTTTTGTACAATAATATGAATTTTTCAATTGATTACTATAGTTTTATTTTTAATTTTTTAGTTCAATCTGTTTTAAAAGCGTGGTTTTTTAGTTTTTTAAACTATAATTTATTTTTTACTTTTTAGTTTAGTTTATAAGATTTGATTCCTTCTTTACCGACTGTAAGTCCAAACCTATGCAGGAAACATAATTGATACAGATCGCGCGCTAGCTCTATCTCTTTTACTCCCTCTTACAGAGGAAAACTGGGAAAACTGTTATTAAATTATTGCATTGTCATCGGTCCTTGATACGTGTGCAAAGTTTCAAATTAATCAAACTTCTGGAAATCGGTCAAATTTATGCTCAAAGATTCCATTACATACATAGATACATAGATAGATACAACCCAAGCCAATAAAAGCGTGGTAAAAAAAACATTTTAATCCAAATCACCTTTCGTTTCTAAAACACTAAGTTGTCTGCGATGTAACACCGCAAAAGGTAAAACCGCCTAAAACAAAGTGTTCCTTTGTTGAGGCATTTTAAAAGTACCTATCTAATATAAGTAAAAGTTAATAACTTTATTAACTTCTACTTACGAACAGGGAATTTGTAGAAGTCTTCCTGAGGATTTGCTACCTAAGTACTACTATTTTTTAGTTTTCATTAATAGGAATCCAATCATTAGGTACCTTCAGCCTGTTTGAATGTTTTCCCTTAAGATATGGGAAGGAAAAACTTATTTTCTGAGTAGCCTTGTTACTAGAACCAAATAATATTGTATAACCACAAATAAAAAATTGTAGAAAAATATAATAAATTCTCAAAAAAAAATCCATGGATCAAATAGTTTTCGAAATTAAGTTTTACTAAATAATAGCTAGAATGAAGCTTACAAGTAGGTATCCTTGATATTTCATGATTCTAAAGTAAACATTTTGTTACGACCTACTTAATCATCTTTCATTTACCACGGCACACATTTTTTGCAGCTCAAGATATATGTTCTTACTAACTCTTCGGACAAAGATAAAGTCGAGTGTTGCCAGCGTGATAATAAATCTAGTCTGGGGTTTACGAGAGATCTCAACAGATTTCGAGGAAGCTCTCTCGACATGGTATCGTGAAATCCATCATGACAAATGGCACGCCAGCTGACTTCTAGAAGACCAGTAAACGCTTCTTTTTTCTGATCATGACTATTAATAAGCTTATAAGTCATCTTATTAGTTAACTTTCTTGGTAAGTCAGGTACTATACGATATATTTGGCTATACGATCAGGTTTTTAAGGTTTAAGGTAGATTTTTAAGCAAGTCGGACAAATGAAATATCGATATCAATCAATCCCGTAAAGAGTTATATTTACAAAGGTGACCACAGCGCCCGGTGCCATTCGCATCCAGCGGCTTTCAGCGAGCTTTACTCGATAGTCGATTCACTGAGTAGCTCCTAACAGTCCCCACATATCGTAGTTCGGTGCGCGGTCAAACTATGAGACCCGCCCAGCTCAGCTATTTTTTGAGCAATGTCGGATATTTAAGTTCTGCGGAGTTTTACATTCCTAATTCCATCGCGTAGCGAAATACCAAGCATCACTATCTCAATGGCCTGTGCGACATTGAACCTTCTGATAAAATCCATATTATGCATACACGATTTAGTTCCATAAATCATTTCTATATTGTTCTTTGACGAGTGTGTGTTACCAGCGATGACTTAGTCATATCATCGAGACATATTGTTTACAGCATATTAAGTTGGTTACCCTAGTCTTCACAATGAAACCACCGAAATTCGATCATGAATACAAACTCTCCAAAGACCCCATCACTGTTTATGTTGTCAAATTGGATTGGTCTTAGCAAATACGGTAATAGAGTATGTAAATCCATCGCTCGGTTGGAACGTGAGGCGCTATTTTATATAGCGCATATCGTTTTAGTAGTGAAGCCACGAAAACTAGGATTCTGTCAGAAAGAAAATTTATCTTGTCTCTATTTTTGATCCTTAGTAGAAAACTGAAACCTAACTGCTATGCTGCTTTTCTCCTGCCGGTTAGGTACCTACATACAGAACATATTTATTTATATGATAAACTGGTCTGTTATCTTCTCTCATTGAGACCTACTAAAAACCAAGACTTATAACCTCAATAAGTAAGTTATTTTGCTGCTTTGCGACACAATTTTAATAGCAATGTAATTAGAGTTTAATAAAATGTATAGAAAAGCCAAATGTATCGATTTAATGAAAAGTTTGTACGTACCTTCATTGCTTTTCCTTTTTTTCTTTTTTCATGTTAATATTACTGCATATTGTGCGTTGAAGTCATTAAGAGGTGCATTTATGACTCTTTCACAAAAGCAGTCTTTTTACAACTGAGAGTAAATTGAGGAAGTTTTCAACGCGTATATTTTTATCATTGTACACTTACGTATAATAATAACGAACCCTACGCTTTAATAAGTACCTTATCATAACCACAGAAATGTTTAAATGGTTTAAAGCATTTCAATTTAAATACTAAAGTTTAAATGGAGATTAAGTTCAATTCCAAAAAACCTTTAAAGATTGTAAATAAGGTGTATCAGCTGACAGCAAAAACAATAAAACAACATCATTATTACGGTCAAAGAAGTATTTATTCTCATAAGAAATATTATTTCACTTACATGAGAACTTAAAAACTAAAACTAATTTGTAAATATTATGTTCTGTACGCGAGCTTACAATATAAATACAGTTAAAAAAAAACTTAATAAATCATGAATTTATGACAAGAACCACATAAGAGGATAGAAAGAATATTGAAGGTTTCACATTTCCTTCGATTGAAGTTTTTGAAAATAAAATTAGATGTAAAAGTGTAGATAGATGTTTGTTATAGATGAAATGATGAAATTATAGATGATGAAATATATATAGATTAAATTTGGCAAGGACCTATATTGTAGGCTATAGGCTGCTTTTTATCCCTGAAAAGTACGGTTACCGTGGGATAGCATCCATTTCCACGCGTACGAAGTCGCGGACAAACGCTAGTATAACACAATAAGTACCGGAATACGAATAAGAATCATTGAATAGCTGCCAATATTCAAAATACTTTACCTTTCACTGTTTCGAATTTTATCGGCCAGTATTTTTCTATTCGTAAGAAAATTGATGGAGATTAAGGTTCGGCCGTGAATCGAAAGCATAAGCCGCCACTGATTTACTTCGAGTAAGCTTTGCTTGCCAACTAAGTATTTATTTTAGAAGACGCAGAAAAATAGACGATAAAAAGCGAACTTATTTTATTCATTTAATTTTGATGTACTGAGTACCGCTTCTTTGTGACAACGCTGCGTGTTGTGTCTCGAACTCTCGGTTCAGTGAGAAAAGTGAAAAGTTCTGATTATGTTTTCTTTATGTTTTTTTTTTAATTAGCCCAGGTATTCAATGAGTATGCAACCAATTATTATCTGGTAGCTAGTTGGATCTGACGATTAATTCCTTAGTTGGAGACTAAGCGTCTAAAGTCTTGTCTGGGTATTAAAAAAACTTCCTACTTTAATTAAGTAAGAGCTTTTTGGAGTTTTAATCCTATTTACTGGTAGTGGTGAGACTTTCTAGGGAGTCCTATTTCTCGAAAGAGCCTTAATGTTAATTAGTTAAAATGTGACCAAGTCATTGAAGCCTCTCGGGGTACGCTTCTAGCAGTTTAGCTCGCAACAATTGTAATATTGTGCTTAGATATTCAAACGTAGTCTTGCTCAAGAGCGCCGCGATTATTTTAAAACTAATGACAAATTAAATAATGAAATATTTCTTGTTTTTCCGTGAGAATGGTTTGCAATAGTGCTGTAATATCGGAAACTAATAAAAGTAAGGTGCATGGTGCAAATCTCGAAACAACTGGTTCAATGATAGTGAGTGAAAGTTTAATTGGTTAATTACAATAATTCGTTTTGTAACCCTTGTTTTTAAATAAATAATAAAAAAAAATAATTAACGTAGACTTATTCCTTTTTTTTGGTTTTTATTATCTTTTTCATACTTATTTGTCTTTTAATTTTAAGATAATTCTTGTACCCAATATAGATAGGAATATAACCTACCTACCTAGGAATGCTGCTAAGTAATATCTGCGTATAGTATAAAGAAATAGAATACTATTTTTTTCTAATATAATGAGCAACATTCTATACGCGAAGGTCCACCACGTTATTTGTACAATAATAATAAGACATTACGACTTCCGTTTCCAGGTGACCCGCTATTACTCTCTATTCAGTCAGTGCATGCCTCCCAGAGGAATGACTCGGTCTAATTGATACAACTCCCTCTGCCCGTCTCTATGACGATGTCTTGAATCTAAATAAGCTTGCAATTACAATGTTCCTTGAAAGTTTATACAAAACAAAATTGATAGGATATCGGTAATGTTGCTTTTAAATAGTTTCTCGCATGTAATAATAATTATGTAATTTCAAATAGTGTACTTACAGTAAACAGAACATAGCTAACTCATATTTGATATTCTTATCGATTTTCAACTGAAACTTTTGAGGCGTCATGTTAATAAAAGGTTGCCCTTAACAACCTCAAAATAGTTCCAACGTATTATAATTGAAATTTATCTTTGGAACTTAAAGGAAATCGAAAAATGACACTCAGGAAACGTTCACGATTCGATTCGAGTACTAAATAAAACAAAAATGTAATAACACTGGAAAACAATACGGATATGTAGATACTATTTGACAACGCTATGTTGTTCCATAATACAGTTTCGTATAGGTATTTATGTTGTCAGCTATATGCAATAGCTCAAATAGAGTGTGTAGGGCTAATAAATTTGCTTTAGTGCCCTTAATAAGGAGTAACGTTCTAGCTCCAGACGTCACGTATTGTAGCATTCGTGACAAAGTATGTTGAGACTTTGTAACGTTATTTCAGTTCAGATACTTATTTATCGGAAAGAAAATGTATTTTCTGTACTAGTATAATAAAGGATACATTTTTCTGTGTCGTTATTTAAAATACGGTGCATTGTTACCTGTAACCTGTTACTTTTACAACGTACTTATAAACTAGTGAAAGTAATTACTTGACTAAAAGTTTTTACTTATGTGGCAATAAGTATTACAAGAAGTGAGAACATTTAGTTAGCATTTCCAGCCAAATAATATGACTATTAATGATGACCCGTTCCTTCACCTAATAAACACTGGGTAATAACACCTTAAGTTATGACTTTCTTAAGCAAAAAGTAATTACTTCTTTATAAATACGGGTGTTTTGTTTCCTTAATTATTATTTTACATCCCTCATTAAAAAAATATTTTTTGTTAAATTCTAAGCAAACTGCGATAATCCTGACGTGGATATTTAAATCTCGGATCTATGACTAAAATAAAACTGGAGCAGGGTCACAGTATCATTTAACTTTTCCTACTTATTAAACACGCCAGTTTAAAACTTCGTACTAACTAAGATTACAAAAATATCTTAAGCAATGTACAATATTCTGAAAATACTTAGATTAAGTAAAAATGCATCGGATTTACACCGACTGAAGTTAGTTTAAAAGCTAGATCAGCTGCAGCGAATCTAATAAAAACATTCGATTTCAAGTTTAATAAAACTTCCGCGAGAGTACTCGTACATTGTATGGCAGTGCAAATAAGAAAGAAGTTCTCTGAACTCTTCAGAAAGTTGAAATAAAACTTGTTTAGGGCTCCCATAAAACTAAAGATGGGCCCATCGAAGATGACCCTCATAAACTCACGTTGCGCCAATCTAATGTGTTAGGGAAGATTTTACGAAAAAGGGTTGTTTAATGGCCATTTAAGTTTATCAGGAAACAATTCTGATATTTTTCAATCAACATGCGCATTAATTATATGGCACATAATAAAAAATATTTTTTTACTGACTGCCAGTGTTTTTCTCGATATCTGTGTAAAGAATAATAGGCAAATCAGTAACTGCTGAGGTTAGGGATTTTTTTTGCTTGGTACACACAAAAATATACTGGAAGAATAATATCGTTTAACTGTATCGCTCTGATCTTAGTGGGAATTCCTTTTAAAATAGAAAGTTGAAATTGTATAGCCACTTGAATGGCAATCTTAAGGCTATTTTAATTAATGTTTTGAGCAATTTTGTTAAAAGATGTATTAATTTTATATAAATAATTAGAAACTTGAGTAGCACAGAGTAATTCTTTCAATTGATGAAACTTTACAAGAAAACTGTTCCCGGTAGCCAGTATTTGGTAGCCCTACTAAATTTATGGAAATAAGATTAGCATTCGCCACGTCATGTTTACAGCTAATACGCCATTTCTAGTACTACGTTAAATTCAATAATGGGACTACCTCGTAAATATTTAGCATTTCATTATACGTTTTCCATCTGTTTTTCATACAACTTGTTTGTTTCTTTTTAACCCATACGCTAAAGAAGACACTAATAAAATAATTATTTTACTACAATTAGAAGTGTTTTTTTTTTCATTTTACAAGAAAATTGGTGATTATTTAAAACACGAATTAGGTTCTATAGGTTGGGACTAATATTGTGTAAACTTTTTTCTAGAATTGTTATTTTTAGCAACAAAGTGCTTTTAATGGAAATAATTATTCTCAATATGTCACCTACGATTGCTTTTTCTACGCTAGGAAATCATATTTTTCTCCTTTGCGGTATTCAGACTCCTAATTACGATAAATAACTCAACTCCCTAGGTATTGTCTTATTTTTCCACTTCAATGCACCGATGGTACGTATATAGATAGTAACACAATCTATTCGTGTAATTAGTTCCAAGACATATGGAAATAGAGGAAAGTGACCGGAAGATTGTCTCTGTCTGGAGCGTGTTATTATTTTGGGTTTCGGTGGTAAAAAGGCAACCAAAGTCTTAAATACCTATTACATAATTATGTTAATATTAATAATACGGTAGTTACGCGATAACGGCTTTTTAAAAAAAAAATTGACAGCCAGAGGCCGCTTTTGGAATGTAGTACCTGTCAAAGATTTGTATAAATCAACAAATATATCTAAATTTATTAATTGATACTTTGAGACTTTGACACTTTCAGAATATTTATATTTTTCGACAATAAGTTCACAAAAAGTTTACACAAAAAAGGTATACCAATCAGGACAGTGGTGCTAGCTACCAACATGTCCTTTACGAGCAACTGATCGCTTTTTTATCTGTTTCCCAAACGTTCGCGTTATCTTTAAAAAAAATGAAAGTTTATAAGCAAAATCTTTATTACAACGACCGCAAAAGAACGTTACATTCAAGTTATTAGACGGCTGACGACTGCTATCAAAGTGACCCCCATAAAACTGTGGCCGCTCGAATCTAACGCATTATGGGCAATTTTGGGGAATCGCGTCAAAGGATGTGCTCCACAATTTATGCCAGCCACTTCCTTAGGGCACATTGAATGACATGACATTATAATAACAAAGAAAATTCTATACACCTGCATGTTTAAATAGAAAACCTTATATATTTTTTAAATAAATATAAATATTTTAAGACATGCCTCACTGGGCCACACAGAGCCATCTAGTCCCAAATTAAGCTACTATTAAGTACCCTGTTGTATGGGGTACTAGACAACCGATAAACTTATTATATACTTTTTTTTGTAAATACATACTTATAATACATAGAAAACACCCAGACCAGTACAAACAGACATGTTCATGCACACAAATATTTGTACTGTGCGGGGATCGAACCCGCGACCCATGGCTCAGAAGCAGCGTTAACTACCGCTGATCCAAATGGTCTTATATCTTTTGTTGTTTCGCATGCAAAAGGTTATAGCGCAAACATGTTCAGATTTATTTGTATCAAATATTTCCATCATTCATGCTATTTACGACGACCATTTGGATCAGCGGTAGTAAACGCTGCTTCTGAGCCATAGGTCGCGGGTTCGATCCCCGCACAGTACAAATATTTGTGAGCATGAACATGTCTGTTTGTACGGGTCTGGGTGTTTTCTATGTATTATAAGTATGTATTTACAAAAAAAAAGTACAAAAGTAAGTTTATCGGTTGTCTAGTACCCCATACGACAGGGTACTTAATAGTAGCTTAATTTGGGACTCGATGGCTCTGTGTGGCCCAGGGAGGCATGTCTTAAATGTCTTAAAATATTATTATTATTTACAAATACGTATTTCTATGCTTCGTAGCAAGTACGGAATTTTATCGGTGAAAGTAACTTAATCATGTAACAAAGTAGTAGCTAAATTTAAGTCCCACTTAAGTTGCTAAAGCACTTTACCGTGTGCCGATATGGGCCATGTGTTCCGTATTGGGCGCCCTGCTGACGTCGGGTTATGTCGTTAAACTTTCAGAATATCCCCTTATAATAATGAAAGGCCACGCCTAACTAATAAACTATGAATAGATGAAAGTTGTGTTGGTGTCTACAAATTTGAATTAAACTAACGAGAATGACGTTTTGTGTCGGTAATTTGTTTTTAAATCACTTTTGATAGTTCACTAGCGCAAAAGAAATGTGTACACAAATTGAGAAATTAAAAACATAGTGAGGCTGCCTTAGCCAATTCGTTTTCTAACAGGCTTTCTATACAAACTTGCTTTAAGACAATTTTATGACTTTAGGATCTTCAAAGCTACAGGTTTCATAAAGGCAATCTACAACATATATATTTTATAAACTGCTACAAAGTTTTCTACAGTGTTTACAGAAGAGCCTTGGACTGTCATCGTCTGAGGTTGCTGTGTTCAGGCAAGGGTTACCATACTTAAAATATTTAAAATATACTGACTAGATCCGTTGTCTAAGTATTACGGAAATCTGTTCTAGTCGATTTATACAGAATACTAATATACTATAACTAAGTAATTTATTTAGCAAAGATATATTAGCAAAAAATTATGAGTTTTGCCACCAATTTTAAAACGTTTAGTTTAGGAGTAGTTAGCAGTTAATATGTAGTTAGGAAGTTATATGTTACGGAACATTTAATGATTGAGCCAATCATGATTTCTTGTATCAAGAGTTGACACAATATATTACGAAAACACAATCCGCTGAAAAACAAAATCAACTACACTAGGTAGTCTTAAACTTACTAACTTTCGTTCACCGGCTTCGCCCGAATGATCTAACCAAACCTTTTCTACCAAGATATTGTGTCAACGATTTTATTCTAGCCATTACGCGGTAAGCGTAAACCTAATATTTTAGTTCTCATCTTCTGACGTTTATAAATACACGTACTTGTAAGTTCGTTTTATCCTAGTTTATTTACACGTTTGGGCACCCTGGACGTTTGCTTTGCATGAAATGAGATACTTTATTGTGTCCGAGCGATATTCGGCTGCATATTGGTTGCGGCGTTATAGGGGTTCGCTTCTGCCACATGCATCGCAGATTTTACAGCTTTGTATGCTTGTGGGAAAAAAGGTTAATCACGGTTTTCCCATATGAAGTGAAACGGGAATATTGCGGGATTTAGAACTTTGGAACGGAGTGACACATCAATGATTTTTAAAACTAAGAGGGGCAAATCATCGTTAAAATTTGACAATTAACATCGTGCCCCAAATTCTCTCAAAATTATTGCATTAGTTACTACTAATAATCTTTTGCTCAATGCAAATAAAACAAAATGTGTTAAGTTTGCTATGCCTAATGTAAGGTTTGCTGCCACTAATATAATTGTAAAAGATGAACCACTAGCTAGATACTGTAGATTCCACTAACTTTTTAGATTTATAAAATTATCATTAGACTCCCGTTGCAATGGGTGCTCATATTCGGCCTCTGTCTGGGAGACTTAGTTCTGCTGCTTAAGATGTAAGAGAAATAAGGCAATTGAAGTTTAAATATTCGGACGTGTAAAAGCGCTTCCAGGGGTTTACTTAATTTCAGAAATAAAACTGATATTACTGTAAAAACGATTCAAGCCTCATCAGACTAAGGGTAACAAATAAATTGAATCCTCCCATCAGAACTAATATGCGGCCATAATAAGATTCAGTTAAGTTTAAGACCTGAGGAAGTTCCGGGTGTTGGAACTCACGATATTACATTAAAGGTTTTTACGGCTCAGACTTTGGTGTATGATGCTCATAGTGGAAAACTAAGATAACCACAAATGCCTTCGTATATTAAGCCAGGTGGAAGATAAAGGAGACAATTTTTTTTGGGCCCAGTAGCAACGGTACCGTATAATGATGTCGTAGTATCCTAAAATAATAACTTATTTTTTTAGACAATTAGACAAAAGATCATTTTTAAACGAAACCGGAATCATAAAATCGATTTAAAAATGCGTTGTATTGACTTTTTTTAAAACACGACATTCATCCATTTTGGAGTCAAAGCATAGATAACTTATTGTGTCAAGGTCTTACTATAAAATCCGTGTAAAAGGATCGTTATAAAAATAAAATAAACCATTTTAATTAGAAGATTTTACCACATTTAATCTACTTTTATTTATTCTAAATAAATGGAATCTCAGTAAATAATGTTTTAATTCAATTTTTAAGATTTTTGCTAAAATGTTAATTTAATAAAGCCGTGGAACGGAACGAAATTCCGTCTTGATGTTTGACAGTTATCACAGATATTGACAGAAGTGAGACAGAGTGAGAGTCATTCATACTTTCTGTTTGTTTCGAACTGAGTATTTATGTTCTATGATTTTTTCCTTATTTTTAACGAAAAATAAATAGAGGAAAATGGCATCAAGTACAGCTCCTATTTCACTAAACCGTTGTGTTAACTGTGCTGTGAGATTTCAATGGAATGTGCAAAGAAAATTAGAATAATTATCTTCTTCGTGCTAGGATACAATCAAGACAAGACACTAGTCGAATAACTTAATATATTTAGGATTAAGAATAAGAAATCGTTTATTCGTTTAGGATTCTAGATATCTAACACTGGACTGCTGCACTTGCTGGATACTGTTGCAATTGTCTGGAAGGCAGACGCACTGTCGGTTGTTGTGCACATGTGATGTCCATTGTGTGGTCTTTATCTTTGGCATGCTACCAGATGAGGTACTGTTACTGATAGACGATTTCGAAAATGATGATTCTTAGAATTAAATGTATTTTGGTTTGATTTGTCTGTTGTTTTATTTTTATACTTCTCCTTCTAAGTACACGTATATGTGGTTAACCAGTAGGTAGGTACATATTATTGTTATTGATCACTGATCCTTCTGAACTCTATTTAGAATATTACGTAAGTATAGCTATATTTTTTTATAAAATAATATGATTCACCTTAGTCAGCGAAGGGCTGGTGGGTTTGATTCCTAGCTAAGACATGTATATCTTTAATATAAATAGCATTGTGTATGCAAATAATCAAATAAAACCAGTAAGAAGTTTTGAGGTTATGTCATTTAAGTTTGGATTACTTTCTGAATATTCCCGTTAGATAAAGAAATACTAATATTGCTAATGTTTTCTAGACATTTTAAGGAACAATTTGATATATGTTTCATTACTATACGTCACAATTTTTTAGTGGGCCCATTCGCCATACAAAAAAAAATTGTCTCCTTTGTAAACTAGTTACCTTGTTAGTGAAAGTAGTTATTTTAGGCAATAGAGGAACTTCTAATTTCCCTCACCGTTACATGTATTGTTAAATAAGTACATCGTTGAAGACATTTCTTAAGTACCTATAGTGAAATATTTTGACATTATTATTTGAACGTTTAAGTAGCTACTACTTTTAAACTAAAACTAAACTGACTAAAAGATAAAGATTTAAAATATTTTGTATATCTTACACGAACAAAAATTTCAAGTTATGTTTAGTAAGAAATCATTTAATCCAGTTTTTTTTTAAAAAGATAGACTTAATGCCATGCGGCTCTTTCTACCAGTCGATATTTTTTCTGACACATTGTCTAAATTTGAATGAAAATTTTTATTAAATAAATGCTGTCTTTTTCTTTTTCTTTCCTATCCTTGAATTCTTAAATAAAATATTAGATTTTTTTTATTTTGTTTTTGTTATAATAAATGTACGCTTATTATCTATAACGGGTGTAAAAAAACCAAACGCATATCCGAAAACCACGTATTGTCCCTATTATTAGGATCATTTTTCTCTTTAGGACCATACCTGGGAAACAGCTGGTTCCGAAGATATTGAGGGTCAAAGTCACAATTTTGTTTTCCATTTTATTACAAAAACTGTTGCCAAAGGATACTTAAAAACTTTTCTTCATACAAACATAGGGGTTGTTTTTATTATTTCGTTCACAATAAGGCTTTATTAATTACAATACGCAATGTACGGCTCAGCGCGGACGACTTTTGAACTTAGCAGCCATCTCCAGCGCAGCGGCTACGGCTACGGCTATCCGCTACGGCTGCTATACATTGCGCGCTACGAATCATAATATTTTTTTGAGTCCCATAAATAAAAATCATTTCCCAGCTATAATATTTTGTAATATGGCTTGGTTGGCTTTACAGATTGCGTAACTTCTCGGTCTGCGTTTAGTTTTTTTACACCCTGTATATATACATAAAAATGTTATATATAATCCGCATCAAGGATTGTTTTTATCTATTTACCCGCAACCGCGAAAAATAAAAGAAAAAAAACATAAAAAACAAAAACCATTCAATCACAATGAAGCGTGGCAGGGAACAGCTAGTACTGTATAAAATAAAGTTAATGTTGTCCCAACATTTTTGTTGTTTTGAAAGCTTTACCTGTATATGGTTGGTGTAGAAAGTACCTAAAAGACGACATGTTCCTAACATAACGATTTCAGTACTTCATTTCTTTAAACATATTAAGAGAGTATGTAAATATCCTATTATTATCAAATGAATATCATAAAAGCTTTTACGGATCTTGTATCAGATCCAGGTTTGGGTAATTCCAATACCAAAAAGTGGACAACGATTCCCATTTGCCGTGTTAATATTTTCTCAATACATTTTTCCCGTACCCTATTAAGTGGGTGGGCTAATCCTTAAATCAGAAGGCCGTTTTAGGAGGATCTGAGAAGGTAGCAAACTTTGTTATAGGCTTATCAGACGATACGATGCGGTGATAAGCCCTGAAAGTTTCTGCATAACATACGATGTTGTAGAAGGCTTTAATTACGAACTGTGTGTATCTAGAATATTTTTTTACGAAAATTTATCACAAGAGCTACTATTTATCGAAACCTTACATTCTTTTATCATGTAGGTGGCTCTGAATTGAATATTCTTAATCTTTTTTTTTAATATATATCCGTAACTAAGTGTTTTAGTAGACAGTGCATGTTTTTGAAGATACACCTTTGGCATAGGTACTGCCTCATTAACTATACAATTAAACATGGATTGCTTATTACGCTTACCTAAGTCAAGAAATTTGTAATTTTAATTTTAATCATCCTACTGCAGAGCAAAAGCCTCCATCATTGAATTCAAGTAACCAAAGTAATAATATCAGTATATAAACTTGAAAAATTATGTACTATAATATTATTATAATTGCAATTTAATTGCTAAAATATCAAATAAAGTATATGACCACCGTACCTAATAATGGGCACAGGCTTAATCGCCACATTTGGTGATCACAAACTCGAGCAATGATCGAAAATTCGGAACTCTTGTTGCCTGATCCAGGGATCGAACCAATCGATCCAGGGATCGAACCAATGAATCCAGGGATCGAATCGATGAAAAATAAATACTTATATTTGAGGAACAAATAAGAAAAATTTTGAATATGAATTACATAGTTTTACATCGGATTAAATCATTAACATACACTATTAGGGATGATTTATAATAGACCGGTCGTGTCCGGGCCGGGATGTAGAGGGGCGAACCACCATCTTCCGCCCCAAGCCAACCTCACCTGCACGCGGTGCATCCTGCTGGACGACGAACGAGGCTCTGGCGATTGACCGACCGATGGCGGTATAACCATCCAACGGAAGGCGTAGTTAAGTGTACCGGGCCGGTGACGGGCAGCAGCGTCATCGGTGCAAGAGTCTACGCCCTGCGATCGCCAACCCGTCTGCCCAGCGTGGCGATTATGGGCATAACCTCCAATGCAGACGCACAAAAAGCCACGGCCCCCAGTTCCCGGCGGTCCCGCTATTCCTGGTCATGGTGGCGACCACGGTTACGGCGGGACGGGGGGTGCGAAGAATCTCCGGGTTACGGGAGGCCACCAAAAACAACTGACCCTGGCGACGTACAACGGACGCACGCTACGGCTAGACTCGCATCTGGCTCAACTTGAGGTGGAACTTGGGAAGATTAGGTGGCATATCCTAGGGCTATGTGAAGTCCGAAGAGAGGGGGAGGACACCATAACCCTCGAGTCGGGCCACCTAATGTACTTTCGTGAGGGAGACCAACAATCCCAAGGTGGCGTTGGGTTTCTGGTAAATAAGTCCCTTTCTGACAACGTTTTAGAAGTGTCCAGTGTGTCGAACAGGGTAGCGTACCTTATTGTTAAGCTTACTGAGAGGTATAGCCTCAAGGTGGTTCAAGCGTACGCACCGACCTCGAAACACTCGGACGAAGAGGTAGAGGATATGTTTGATGATATATCAAAGGCCCTCCACTTCACCACTAAGACTCACTACAGCGTTGTTATGGGGGACTTCAACGCTAAAGTGGGAGTACAGAATTGCAACGAATCGGTAGTAGGATCCCATGGATTTGGATGCAGAAACCATAGGGGGCAAATGCTTGTCAACTTTCTCGAACGGGAGGGGCTCTTCTTGATGAACTCCTTCTTCAAGAAACAGCTCCAAAGGAAGTGGACGTGGCAAAGCCCCGACACTATGACGAAAAATGAGATTGACTTCATCGTTGACCAACAAGAAGCATATATTCAGAGACGTCTCCGTGATTAACAGGTTTAATACCGGAAGCGATCACCGACTCGTTCGAGGCTCTCTGAATATCGATTTTAAGGCTGAACGTGTCCGTCTGATGAAGTCAAGGCTCCGACCTACTTTGCTCCAAACCATGATAGGATCTGAAACGTTCCAGTCAAACCTGGAAAACCGACTTGCTGCCGTGGAACCACAACAGACGTAAACCAGAACCTCGAAAATGTGGTTCGGATCCTTAGGGAAGAAGGTACGAGATTTTGTGAAATGCAGCGTAAGGGCAGGAAGTCAAAGCTTTAGGGCTGATTAAGGAACGACGTGAAAACCCACCCGTCACTTCGACAGGAAAGCGCGCTCTAAACCGAGAGATCAGTAAGCTCATACGACACGACCTCCGATGTTCCAATACTCTATCTATTGAAAGAGCTATCGAGCAAAATCGGGGGTCGAAAGTGTTCGTACAATCTCTTGGAAGAAGCCACCTGACGAAACTGACCACAGCAAGTGGAGAAGTCGTTGCTTCGAAGCCAGCAGTCCTTTCCGAAGTAGAACGCTTCTATGGCCGGTTATACGCTTCGCATGCATCTCGACCTAATCCCGGAAATAAGGACCCTAGAGCCACGTTAACACGCCACTACACTCAAGACCTGCCAGAAGTCAGCATTGACGAAATCAGGATGCCTCTTAAACAGCTGAAAAATGGAAAAGCCCCTGGAGAGGATGGCGTTACAACAGAATTGCTAAAGGCTGGAGGTAAACCCGTACTGAGGGAGCTTCAAAAGCTCTTTAACGCTGTCCTGTTTGAAGGGAGAACTCCGGAGGCGTGGAGTAGGAGCGTTGTCGTCCTGTTCTTCAAAAAAGGAGAAAAGACCCTGCTGAAGAACTATCGACCCATTTCCCTTCTAAGCCACGTCTATAAACTGTTTTCAAGAGTCGTCATGAACCACCTTGCGCGAAGACTTGACGAATTCCAACCACCGGAACAGGCTGGATTTCGGAGCGGATACGGCACCATAGACCACATCCACACAGTGCGGCAGATTATACAGAAGACCGAAGAGTACAATCAGCCCTTGTGTCTAGCATTCGTGGACTATGAGAAAGCCTTCGACTCGATAGAGATCTGGTCCGTTCTGGAGTCCCTGCAGCGTTGCCAAGTAGATTGGCGGTACGTGCAAGTGATGAAATGTCTCTACGAAGCCGCCACCATGTCCGTCCAAGTACAGAATCAGCAAACAAAACCTATACCGATGCATCGAGGAGTGAGACAAGGGGACGTCATTTCCCCGAAATTGTTCACAAATGCAATGGAGGATATGTTCAAGACGCTGCACTGGAAAGGACGAGGCATCAACATCAATGGCGAATACATCTCTCACTTGCGATTTGCAGACGACATCGTCATTATGGCAGAAACGCTGCAGGACCTACAACAGATGCTGAATGACCTGGCTGACTCTTCTGTGCGCATCGGCTTGCGGATGAACCTGGATAAAACCAAGGTTATGTTCAATGAACATGTACTACCGCAACCGATTGCGATGCACGGCGCCGTCCTCGAAGTTGTTCAGAAATACGTGTACCTCGGGCAGACATTGCAGTTAGGTAGAAACAACTTTGAGGATGAGGTGAACAGAGGAATTCAGTTGGGTTGGGCAGCATTTGGGAAACTAAGTCGAGTCTTCTCATTGTCGATCCCACAATGCCTCAAGACGAAAGTCTTCAATCAGTGCGTCCTACCCGTCATGACATACGGAGCCGAAACGTGGACACTGACGGTACGGCTGGGCCACAAGTTCAAAGTCGCTCAACGGGCTATGGAAAGAGCTATGCTCGGAGTTTCTCTTAGGGATAAAATCAGAAATGAGGTGATCCGGCCGAGAACTAAAGTTACCAACATAGCCCACCGGATTAGCAAGCTGAAGTGGCAGTGGGCTGGCCATATTAGCCGCAGAACCGACAACCGCTGGGGTAAACGATTTCTTGAGTGGAGACCGCGTCTCGGCAAACGTAGTGTAGGACGCCCTCAGGCTAGGTGGAGTGATGATTTGCGCAAGGTGGCTGGCAGGAGCTGGATGCGAGAAGCCGAGGATCGACCTAAGTGGCGTGCAATTGGAGAGGCCTATGTCCAGCAGTGGACTGTGATAGGCTGATGATGATGATGATGATGATGTCCAGGCCGGGCCGAGACCGGGTACCGTAGTACAGACGGGCGTCATCTTGGCCCGGACGGGACACGGATCATGCAGTATTTATTATAAACTATTTCATACAAAATGTAGTATCCGTGCCCCGTCCGGGCCCCGACCTCGGCCCGGCCCGGACATGGCCCGGTCTAATATAAATCATCCTTAATACGCTGGCATACTATGACAATAAGATTTGCGATTTGTCGTTTTATTAAAGTTAAAAAGGATTTTAAAATATTACCTATATTATTGAAGAAATATTACAAGCTTCATTATTCAGAATTTGTCAGTATTAAAACTTATAGTAGGTATAGCATTTTGTTGTGTTTCTGTAATAAGCTGTTAAATGGGTTTGGCACGATGCGGTGTCTTTATATGTATGTTCCACTTGTTGCACAGACGAACATTGTCTTACTGTATTTACATCCACTGTGGTAGTAGTCTATGGCACTCTTACACAAATGGAATCGTTAGATTTTATTAACACTATCAGGTTCGATTGGCCGGCTAATATTCGTTTAGGAATAAACGGTTAGGATTAACTATGTGGTTGTAAAATAGATGTAGATCTACCAATGAAGTGACGGCCTATAATCATCTCATTGCAGAGCAATGACCTCAATAATTAAACTCAAGTTACCAAAGCAATGATCGGCAAATGTAGTGTAGGACGCCCTCAGGCCAGGTGGAGTGATGATTTGAGCAAGGTGGCTGGCAGGAGCTGGATGCGCCGAGGATCGACCTAAGTGGCGTGCAACTGGAGAGGCCTATGTCCAGCAGTGGACTATGATAGGTTGATGATGATGATGATGATGGCTGGAGGCATCACTACGCTTGCCAAATGCCGGTTGGTGATCTCAAGCTCAGGCAATGTTTATTTGAAGACTCGAAACTCTTGTTGCCCGATTCGGGAATCGAACACAGGACCCCGACATCTTGGCAAGGTGCATAAACTACTAATCCAACAGGGCGTTTTTCATGTACTTATGTCATCACCATAATATCACGATAGTAATGACACTGCTGGCCTTTCCGAAGAAATGGGAAATACAGAAAACACGGTGCTCGTTTTTTTTAATATTGTGAATTTTTTAAAATTCATTCCGACGTAAAACATTGACAGCATTTGTGGACCCTGTTAGGGACTAAGTTGCCTTTACAAACTAATAGGGCGAGATGAGCGGTGTTATTCTAATTAGAGTGCACCACCACACGGTGTAATTAAATCCAATCGTTTAATTTTATTGCTGTTCATTGTTCAAATATGAATAACGACATAGTGTAACCATAACGCCAAACAAATACGAAATTACAAAACTATACTTCAACCTTGATGGCTCTGTCCCCTAATTCGCGTAACCAAATCGTATCACAATCGTAATTGAATTGCAGGTTTTTGACAGTTCTAGTTTGGGCTAAATGTCAAAATCGTCCAATTCAATCACGATCGAACTGCGATTGAAATAGCTGAATAAGGCCCCAGGTTAACACATTAATAAAACATGTTTTTCTTTTACGGACTTTTGTTACAACAATTTTGTTACGGACTTATATCTACTGCGTCAGATTGGGTCATCTTTGAATTAGAAAACTATATTATATTATGTATGCTCACGTAGGTAATAATAAGTTTTTGTTGTCTTACATCCATGATTATTAAAATAGGTTGTATTATTAATTTTACATGTTGCCTTAAGTACTTAGCACCACCTTCCCCTTTCTTTATAGTTTTTCCTGTAAAGTTTGTCTGGAAGAGATCGCTGACGGCGATAAGACCGCCTAAGTTGTACATTTTAATGTAAGAATCAATTTTTGTAATTCTTTTGTGGTGTGCAATAAAGAGTATTCATTCATTCATTCATTCATTCAAACCGAAATACTTACTGCATGGCTCCAAAACGAGTACGTTTGACAAGCACTTATCAATTATTATTTAACTTAATCTATACTAATATTATAAAGCTGAAGAGTTTGTTTGGTTGTTTGTTTGTTTGTTTGAACGCGCTAATCTCAGGAATTACTGGTCCGAATTGAAAAATTATTATTTTGTGTTGGATAGTCCATTTATCGAGGAATGCTTTAGGCTATATAAAATCACGCTGCGGCCTGCGACCAATAGGAGCGAAGCATCAGTGAAAAATGTTTTACAAATAATCGCATTCTTATAAACAGAAATTGACGCGGACGACGTCGCGGGAAACAGCTAGTCCAGGTATAAACCTGAACTAATTCATTTGGTCTTGCTTTTGAGATCCAAAGTATTTTTGGTAATGACAGTAACATCAATTCTTACAACAAGATATTATAGTTATTAATATTAAAAAAATATCAGTACCTAATATTCATTACCATGAGCAGTAGGCATTGTGCATTTATTGCTTAAAACAGAGTGTTTAATGCAATAAAAACATCTTATTCAAAGGACCATTATGTATACACCTTATCCCTAATTACAACTGTTTGAGTAGGTATACGTTTGGCTGCACGCCGATGTAAACACAAAGCTTTGAACTCACCGATATCCGCCCATGCAGTAAACATTCAACATGCACTACATCAGTTATGAACTGATGCACCAAACCATCGTCTTCGGTAAATACGAACCGATCGTACCGCTCATGTTATAGCCGTATTGATACGCCGATCGTAGAAATCGAATAACATTTTAAATACTTTTATAGTAAGAAAACCGTAAAAGCATTTGTCTGGCAATTGTAATGCAACTATCTTTCATTGATCAGTTTGAAAGCTGTGGCAGTCGAATATGTTTTAAAGACAAATAGTAAAAGGTTTTACGATTAGCACAGGATGGGGTGAATCGTCTTTTGATATGTGATTAATAAAAGATAGTTGCTTCAATTTTCACATGAATATACAGGGTGTACAAGAGCATGAATCAGCTAAACAAAGTGTTCTTACCAACTAAACATTTAAAATTGTAATTTCAAAAAAAAGTCTTAACACTAGAGTGTTAAGTTTTTTTGTGAATTACGTTAGAAAACGTTATTGAGCTACGTAAAAACATATGACCCGAAAGTAAAATAATCTAGCTAGTTTATCAATGCGGGTCACAAGCGTTTAACTATCTACATCTGTTCCGGTGCTCAACTTATTGAAGCTAAGATAAATGATGTAGCTTTAGAACTCTCCCGACTGGACTGGACTAAGAGAAGATCAGACTGTACTTTACTACTCTATATAAATTGAAAAAAATCTTGTTCTGGTATTCCAAACTTCGCTGTAAAGTATTATAACCCTGATAGTAACACTTTAGAGCATATTTTTTTCCACAATGATAATTAAAACATAGGTGCATAAATGAGTGTACATGTTCAATTGATAACTAAACGTAAAACAATCACATTGAACTGTAACTCGAGCATTAATTTATTAAATGCTTTGATTAACGGGGGATCAATTTCCATTATTAAAGGAAAAAATACATTCAAGTGATGTGTTTTATTGGTATTTGTTTACGTCTGAGTTAAACCATTTTAAAGTAAAAGTTAAAAGATACTTTTACAAAAGCATTTTAATGACTAAACGTACGTAACTAGAGTAAGACATGTTTTAAAGTTTTTTGTTTATTTAAAATCTAAACTACGATACAATGTCAATTTTGAATCGAAAACTTACAACTTAAAAATTACCAAAGGTATTCCTTGCAACTTTTTCCCAAAAACGAGTGCTATTTTTAAGAACAAATCACATCTGTTTCTGGCCTAGAAAACTCGACCAGGGTACTTTTCAATGCAGTGGTTATTGAGGGCTCGGTGTAGTGACCTAAGTTCTAAGAGTCCAGTCGACGGAGCAGAAATCTCGCGTTCAGGATACGAACGTGAAGAGCTTTCGAGACGGAGTTCCGCTACAGTAATAAATAAAATATCTCTATCGCATTGTTGTAAGACTTATCGTTTTGTAGCAGTATCATTGAATGGACTTATCTTTTTGCAGCAGTATCATTGCTTTATTAAAGTTTATTTTGAGTGCTTTTTAACATCGTTTTCAAAGTAATAATCTTTAGTACATCCTTTTTACAAACGCCCCGTTGGTCTAGTGGTTTAAATACCGGGCCAAGATCTCGGGGTCCCAGGTTCGATCCCCGGGTCGGGCAACAAAATGTTTCGAATTTTCGAACGTTGCTCGGGTTTGTGATCACCAACCCGCATTTGGCAAGCGTGGTGATTATGCCAGTTCCCATCATTGCAGTGGTAACTTGAATTCAATGATGGAGGCCTTTTCCCTGCAGTAGGATGATTATAGGCTGTTACTTTTACATCCTTATTATTATTAGTGAAAAGTCTTTTTAAACTTTGACAGTGCAAGTAGCAATACATTTTTTTTCATTTGTAGTACTGATTTCGATTTAAGTTCGTTAGATAACCTCAATCTTGGCTCCATTTAATATGAAATTGAAAATTCCAGAGAAATATTTTATGAAAGTAGCAGGCTTTTCATTCTGAGCCGTTACTCGATGTTATTACAAATAGAATTACTTATATGAGTGCTAGTTTAACAGACCGGGAAATCTCAATTTTACATCTCATTTACTTGCGTCGTTCGTTTGAGCTATCAACATTCCCAAATCGTCCATATCCCGGAGCATTTTATTGGCGTACTTATGACTTGTTCCCACTAGGATACTTACACCCGTATTATAAACAAGTAAAAGTAAAAAAAAAGAGAGCATGACAGAAGTATGTATTCGGATTGGTGGTAATGAACTGGAGCAAGTGAATGAGTTTGTATACTTGGGGTCGGTGTTTAATAGGGACGGAAAGTATGAAAGTGATATTGAAAGGAGAGTAAATGCTGGTAACAGAGTGAATGGTGCGCTGCACGCCTTTGTAAATAGCCAGAAGATTTCTATGAAAGCTCGTCTGGCTGTGCATAGAGGGGTGTTGGTTCCAACACTCATGTACGGAAGTGAAAGTTGGGTATGGCAGAAAAAGCATGAAAGTAGAATAAATGCAGTAGAAATGAGAGCGCTAAGAAGTATGTTAGGAGTAAAATTGAGTGACAGGATAAGAAATAGTGTGATAAGAGAACGTTGTGGTGTGAAAGAAGATATTGTCACAAGGATTGAGAAAGGGATGCTTAGATGGTTTGGACATGTAGAGAGGATGAATGAGAGAAGAATGACTAGACAGATCTACAAGACGAGTGTGAAAGGGAACGTTGGAAGAGGAAGGCCTAGACGAACCTATCACGATCAAATCGGGGATGTTCTGAAGAAGGGTCGGGTCAAGAGTACTCTAAACCGGCGAGCGTGCGTGAAAAGATTGATGAATGTGGAAGAAGCGAAAGATGTATGCCAGGATCGTAGTAAGTGGAAGGCCTTGGTCTCTGCCTACCCCGTTGGAAAGGAGGCGTGATAATATGTATGTATGTATGTAAAAGTAATTACTTGACTAATAGTACCTAATTACTCAGGTGTCAATTTGTATTCCTTAATCAAGTAATTACTAGAAGTGAGAACTTTCAAAAGTAAGCATTTTCAGCCAAATAATATGACTATTAATGGTGACCGATTTCCTTCATTTAAGCACTAGGTAGTAGCATCTAAAGTTATGACTTTCTTAAGCAAATAGTAATGACTGCTTTATAAATACGGGTATTAGTCATTGCAACATGTATGTATGACTGACATGACAACGAATATAGTCATGTGAGAACTGAGACTTAAGAGGAAATACAACGGCCGTTTTTCCATACAAACGTAGTCCCCAGTTTCCTCTCTGGATAATGCCAGTAGAGCAATAATTTTAATTATAAAAATCTATGGCCACTATTAGCATGTTTCTATGTTTTCTGTTTTTTCATAAATTAATTAATAAAAAAGATATGAAAAAATTTGCCAGATTTTCCGCTGTGTTTCTAACATCCAGAGAACAAAATTGGCTAAATTTTAGAATAAAAAGGAAAACATACGAACACGGCCAAAGCCTTTCTTTAATTTTCAATGAAAAAAATATTTAAATCGGTCTAGTTTTGGAAAAGTAATCGCGGGACTACGAAACGTTGATTTGGTGTGCTTTTAGTAGGTATTTTCGGTCCAAGAAGCAGTTGTCTCTATCACACTCTGCGGTGAATGCGTTTGGCACTGCGCGATAGCAATAGATTTTACAAATACCTATTTTTTGAAAGACTGGGCTGCAAAAAATACGTGTGCTAATGAAAAGGTACATAGCGCGAGCCAGAGTTGACATTCCTTTGATTTAAAAAAAACGTCTACTTAAGCAGCAACAGAGATTAGAATCGGCGTATGTTACTAAACTATTTTTTAGGATTCCGTACCCAAAGGTTAAAAACGGGAGCTTATAACTTATACTTCAATATCCGTCTAGTTATCTGTCTGTTACCAGGCTGCATCTCTTTAACCATGATAGCTAGACAGTCGAAATTTTCACAGATGATGCTTCTGTTGCCACTATTACAACGAATACCTAAAATATAAGCTGTTATTAAAACATTACAAGATATTATTTATTAAAACATTCCACCATACCTCAGTTGGAGCAACTAGGAAGGTAGCTTACCTGAAAAAAATATATATGAATTTTATTTGTGTTGTAAATGTATGTGTTATATGGTTACATTTTTTGTATTAATTTATTATTAAAAAAACTGAGTTATTAATGTGTTACGTTTAGATTAGTGTTTTGTGAAATAATAGGAATATATTTTTTGTATAGATATCATTACAAAATGCTGATCATGCTATGATATTAAATTTTAATGTTATTTAATAAGAGATTCTAAATACCTGACATACCTACTAAATACTAGATAACAAGAAATGTATCTACGCTACGTTATGTATTTTTACAAGCCCTCTTAATATAATTCTGTCCAATTATAAAAACATGATATTGGTCACTTTAAAAGCAGCTGGAATTTTGTTTTGATTAAATTTAACGTACATTTCGTCCGGAGTTAGATTTCCTTAAGGATTACACTACTTGTGCAGAGATAATTTTATATTTATTCTAAAAATATGTTCATGATATTGTTCCGGCTAACTACATAGTCACAGTCTCTTTTTCACCAGCTTTACTCACATCTATGGTTAGACTTTTGTCTTGTGATACGTTAAGATTCGTTGCCCACGTTTATATCTTTCAAGTACGTTGGGTTATTGTCTGGTATGTCTGGATCTATCTAGTACGTTGGGCTCCAGATATACGAGATGGATACAAAAGATATACATACAGTATAAAGTAAAGTAAAGTAACATCCTATAATCATCCCACTGCAGGGAAAAGGCCTCCATCATTGAATTCAAGTTACCACAGCAACGATGGGTGCTGGCATAATCACCACGCTTGCCATATGCGGGTTAGTGATCACAAACCCGAGCAATGTTCGAAAATTCGAAACTTTTTTTATGCTCGACCCGGGGATCGAACCCGGGACCCCGATATTTTGGCCACTAAATTAAACCACCATTTACACCACTAGACCAATGGGGCGTACATACAGTATAAAGAAAGAAAAATAAGAAACCTAACGGATCTTCAATAATAATGGTATACATACAGTACTTGAATTCATGCTGTATTTGCTACATTTACCAAGTCCTAATTACAGGACGTGACGTTGAATCTGACTTAATAGAACAGCATCATCCCTCTCTTCTGCTTTTATGCGTGACGTCACACGTGACTAAAGGGGTGAAGAAAACAAAAGAATACGGACTGCATTACAACAGTGAGTTATACTTGTACCAAGCGTAGTCATTATTGCAGAATACACCTTTTGAAGAGGCCTATGTCAAGTCAATTCAATTCAATTCCTAATATTGTAGAATTTCGCACATAGACCCATCTATTAAGTTTGGATCCAGATGTACGAGACGAATACAGACATAATACATGTAAAATTTTAGAGTTTGTTCTATCTTATTCGAGATTAACCAGAAAATAAGTTTAAATTAGTCTAATAGAAAAACGAATAAAAAAATACAATATGATGTTTATTTACAGACGGCGTTTTGTACTCTACTAGTATTATCTTATCTGTGGTATAGCCCAGTACAAAAATGTCAAGATAAAGCACTTAGAAAATGTCCACCAAAAATCGAAAATTTTTGATACGGCATCCTAGCAACACTTTTTCTACGCGATGCGCATCTTATTCATTCATTACGATACAATCATAAGTGGTTGATTTTCCCTTTATACCATAGCAGGCTTAGAACCGTAAAAATTAAAAACTATGTTGCGAATAATATTTTCGGGTGAAAACTTGATTTACATTTTTTACTTCATAAATGGGCTCTAAATACGATAATGAGAAAATTTAAAGATTTAATATGAAAAAGTTATCATGTATAAGCACCCTTCATTATCGATATTAAATTCGAACTCGTACGAAGATTTAGGTACTGATGCCAAATCTTAATAAAATAATCTAAAAGCTCACAAAATCTAATTTAAAACAATTGAGGCAAATTAATGAAATCAAACTTAATTACCTTCGCAGAACAGGCTTGAAATATAAATTAGGCTTGTTACGAGGCGTTTGCCGAAATAATTAAGTGTGGTACAAAAATCCGGACACTAGGGACTGAGTGATTACACAATAGGAGTATCAGGCAGAAAGCTCAGTCCCCGAACTCGCGCATGCACAAGCAAGCCAAATTTCCATATAAAGTTTTAATGGTCACTTTCATTAAAAGTTAACTGATTCTGGGTTTTCACGGTACCTTATTTTTATGAGTTTTCGATAATTTGGCACTTGCAGCGCAGTTCAGTCCATCCTTAATTAATCATGGCGCTTGTCACCATGAAGGTAGATTGAGGGTTCCGGCGGTATGGTTATCTTTGGTATGATTTGCTTTACAGATCATTAAAGTTAGAGTATTCAGTATAAAGCAAGTTCACGGATCGTCAGTCGTTAGTTAAGTTTTTAGCTTTTTAATGGTATCCATCCATATGCGCTAGAATTCATGTTATTTTTAAGACATTTGCTCGTGGTGACTTCAGGACATGCTGTAGGGGCCAGTCTAATATAAAAGCATCGTTTTTCTCTTCTCCTCTTATGCGTGTCGTTAGAGGTGACTAGAGGAGTGAGGAAGGCAGAATGAGGACTACAATCCAATAGTGACTTATACCATCAGCCACAATGCGAACGTCAGCCTGCTAGCCAAGCGTTGTGATAATAGCAAAGTCTATCTTTTAGATAGGCCTTTGTTCAGCAGTAGATTGATATGGGCTGACGGTAAGGTTGATACTATAGGCATTACCCGGTTTTCAGTTCATTGAACTACGATTTGTATATCATGAAATGCAGGAGATAATATTATAGATCTCCAAATTTTATTATTTAATCCTTACATTAGTGATGAGTAATCAAATAAGCCTACTCTATCTTTGTATTTGGTGGTTATCATTTCACTCTGACCAAATAACCACTATAAAGGGATTTTTGGAAGTTCAAAACGGTCGCTACAGGAATGCTTAGGAAAGTTAGGTTAAAATGGAAACATTGGTATGAAACTAGGCTCTTGGATATTTTATGGTCAAGCGAAGGAATTATTAACAAAGTATTTGTAAGGTTATAGTTTAAATTTGTAATTGTACGACTTTTTACTTTATTTTAACGTTAGAACGTTTTAGTAAATAATCTTTCCGATTCTTTCTTCTGGTGAGTAATAAACCAAAATGTATGCTATCGTGATTTTTTCCATATTTTTTTTACTTATCGAGTAACTGCAAGTTCCTAATAGAAGGTGGGTTGAACCAACGGTTGACTATGATCCTAGATCGGAAAACCAGATTGTGTTTACTTTGGGACGATTGCCATCTGAACTCCGTAACCCTTGGCTAATGAAACTACAAATTGGATTATATTTGTTGAAATCTATTTCAGTTCGATACAGATTTAATCATAGTATAGTTAAACTTCAACGATATGTAATTATACAGCAAATTGAACAGCTTACTAATAGGATCAGAAAATTTAACTGGATGTTCAAAACCCTCAGACACGTGGTTCCAGTGAGAAAAAATAAAGCAAAAGGCTCTGCAACTAACACTCTTAATGAAATATATATAGCACTCGTGCAGTCCATATTGACGTATTGTATTCCTGTGTGGGGTGGGGCACTTAAAACTCGATTTTTAGAAATAGAAAGAGCTCAAAGAACTCTCATAAAAATCATGTACTTCAAAAAACTAACTTTTCCCACAGAAAACCTATACAAAGTCAGTAAGTTAATGTCCGTTCGAAAGTTTTTTATATTAAATACTGTCTTGAAAATACATAAGACCTTACCTTACAATCCAGATGTATACTTGAAGAGGAGAGTTTACAATGTGGCACCTGTTCCTTCAACAAAAACCGCTTTTGCAAAAGTACAATATAAAAAACGCTCTGCTTTTATATACAATAAAATAAATAAAAAGATAGATCTATATTCTAAGACATATAATGACTGTAAAATAGCATTGAACGGATACTTGAAAGGGCTTAATTATGAGGAAACAGAGACCATCCTGCAATATGTAAGATAGAAACTGACACACACACGCACACACACACACACCACACACACGCACACACACACCACACACACACACACACACAAATATAATTGTAGGTAGTAAATTAAGTAAGAATATTGTAAAAACTATTTGCATTAAGTATAAGATATGGGAGAGCGTAACCTCCTGATACAGGCATATTACGCATGCTTAAAAGGAGATTACTTTAACTAAACATGTAATAGCAATTTTGTTAAGTAAATAAACTTTATTATTATTATTATATTATTATTATTATTATGTAAGGGAGATAATCAAAGAAAATTATTCCAAAGCTTTTAAATAAATGGAAATAAAATATTTCATAAACACATTAAATTATTATGAAAAAAGCTGTCAAAATGGTATTGCATCTTATACATAAAAAAATATTTTCAAGTGATTGAAACGTATATTATACTGTTGGCAGCGGCTGGGTGGGGAAAGCCTAGGATAGACAAATTGTGGCGTGATTTAAAGGAGGCCTACGTCCAGCAGTGGACGAACAGTGGCTGTTGATTGTTAGATATTTCTTTAAGCTGTGTAACACCTTTTTCTACCAGTGACTGCTTAAGCCAGGAAACACGAGATACCTTTGAAAACACATATTCCATTTCAATGAATTTGAAATTACACGTTAACTCGGAAAACCAATTACATTATTAAAGAAAGAAAGAAAGAAAATATTTATTTGACACAACAACAAACACAAAGCACAAAAATAAAAAAATATTATGAAATTGAATCGACCCAAATTGGACCCAATGCACACGTTGCAATTTTTTTTTAATTTTACAGTAAGAGGACAATTACTTACAATTGGTCACTGTAGAATGTCCGGTATTATTGTTATTTTTATTTCGTTGCAATATATACAGGACTAGCTGTTCCCCGCGACTTCATACGCGTCAAGTTCTGTTTTTATGATCGCGATTATTTTTGCAACATTTTTCACTGATGCTATATAGCCTGCCTTCCTTGACACATGGACTATCCAAAACAAAAATATTGTTTCGATTCGAACCAGTACTTCCAGACAACAAACAAACAAACAAACTCTTCAGCTTTATAATAATAGTAGGTATAGATAACACTTTAATCACCTTCCAAAATTTTTATAAGCTTTAAGTATCGTATTTAAAGCCCATTTATGAAGTAAAAATTCAGGTAAAATTTTCACCCGAAAATAAATTTTTAAATTTTTACGGACTGTGAAGACATGAAAAGAAAATCAACAACTTATGAATAGTAGCGTAATGAATGAATGAGATGCGCATCGCGTAAAAAAAGTGATGCAAGGAGGCCTTATCAAAAATTTTAGATTTTTAGCGGATATTTTAAAGGTGCTTTATCTTGACATTTTTGTACTGGGCTATATCAAAAGAAAAAATACGGAATATTTTTTTGTCTCGTAGATTTGCATTCAAATTTGTAATACGATTAAAATTTCATACTGTATAAGGAAATATTTCCTGTGTACCAAATACTGTGTACTAGACTGAGTAAGATGTTACATCAGTCTGAACGGCATTGAGGCGTCTACCACGCTGCAGCGCTGAGCTAATGAATATTCTGTTTTCATCAAAAAACACTTCCATAAACACACGTTTGAAAGCCTAAAAGCGTCGCCGTAAACTGTCGTTATTTACTTGGGTACTGAAGGAATATTTAATTAATCAACAAAGTCCTGATTTTCGGCTCGTTGTTTTTTCTTTATAATTGCACAGTTATTATGTTTATTCATTATTTTGAGGTAATCGATTTCATGTGGTGGCATTCACAACCGATGATTGTTAGTTATTATTAAATAAAAAATAATAAAAACCTTCGGAATACGACTTTCAGAGAATTTATGATTTGTTTAAAGGGTTTTCTAAAACGTTACAAGGCAGTACTAGGACGTACGGACGGTTCGATTAATTGAGCGTGAGTCTTTAAAAAAACAGTAAAGCCGATGTGTTTGGACTAGACAGGAATGCCTGTCATCTATCTTTGTACGAACTCAGCTAAACGCGTGAGAGTTCTCTTGGGAGCTTGGAATGTGCTTCGAATTCTTTGCAGAGTGCAACAAAGTGCTTTTGGACTTTTTGATTAGTGTTGCAACGAAAAAGTAGTTGGTATATGTAGGTACTATACTTTCGTATCAGGAAATCTTTCAGATGATCTTTCTGATGAAAAAATACTCATCGTAATTGTTAAAAATACAGTCATTTTATATAACAAATAGTAGCGTGATGTAGGTAATACTTAATCTTTTTAATATTTAAAACTATATGGTCATTATCACCAAAATGAATTTAATTCAAGTTTATACCACATAATATCGTTTTATTAGTTTCCAATATTTTGGCACTGTTGCAAGCGTTATTATAACTCAACCATACAGGATGAAATTTAGAACACTTTTCACAATTTTTGTAAGCGTTCAGTAATCGTATTTAGAGCCTATTTATGAAGTAAAAAGTGTAAAGCAAGTTTTCACCCGAAAATATTTTTCGCAATACCTACCCTTTTAAATTTTTATGGTCCTAGGCCTGTTAAGGTATAAAGGGAAAATCAAAAACTTATGATTAGTATCGTAATGAATAAATGAGATGCGCATCGCGTAAAAAAAGTGTTGCTAGGCGGCCGTATCAAAAATTTCAGATTATTGGCGGACATTTTCTAAGTGCTTTATCTTGACGTTTTTGTACAGGGCTATACCAAAAGAAAAAAATACGTCATTTGATTTTTGTCTCGTAGATTAATATACTAAAATTTAGAAGGTGGTTAATCCCTCGATCGTGAGTTATTCCAGACACAATTGAAATCAATTGTTATCGCGGCACGCGCGTGCCTCCTGGGGGATGAGGGATTAAAATTTCATTCTGTATATCCCTTGTTGTGTCGTCCCAATAGTGTACCTACGCAATCCTTTAATATCCAAAAGACGGAACGGACGTTTTATGAATGAAATAGGGGAACAATTACCTAAAACCGTCGATTGAAAATAATGGCAATTGTGGTTTGAATTTGCGGTAACCGAAGAAAACCAAAAAATACTGTGTCACGATCGGATACTGTAAGTGTTGTGTGTCGAGAACAAAAGTGTAAAAATAGTGAGTTGTCAAACAGTGGTACCAGTGTCGTGTGTAATAAAAGACTACGACGGAGGGTAGATCGATTTGTCTGCTCTTAACAGCTACCCACCCGCAGATACAACAGTTCTCCCGTGATCATGGCGCTTGCAACAGTGCCGAAATATCGGAAACTCATAATAAATAAGGTACATGGTATAAACCCCGAATTAAATAACTCTAATGACAATTGGTTACGAGGCAATGCAATACCACTGATTCAGTGTAACTGGAGAAGGAACCAATTGAATAACCGGTTGTAAAAGAAACGTATAACACGTGCCAAATTATTGTTTCTTAGAATCTGAACCGTCTTGATTGATTGAAGCGTGCCCGCGCATAAGAATTGTTTTGTGATTACCTTTTGTATTGCTCGGTCTATATGCTTGTTCTAATGTGTTTGAAATCGTGTTTTATTATTGGGTTTCCGTCCTCTGTTATGTTCAATCATTCATTGTGATACATTTATTATTTATACGTATTTAAGATTGCTTCTCGCAGATAGTTTTTGATTCACGTCGCTTACCACATTCACTATTTGTTATAATAATTATGAGGAAATGCTATCCTTGACAATAAAAAAACACACAGTTAAACGACTACGAGTTGCACAAACTTAAATCTTTATAAAGCAGCGTTATTCTGACGGTTGCAGCATGGCAAAATATTTCACGAAATATAAAATTTGATGTTGTTGTGGCTTTTCTGAAACAAAACGTTTTTATGGCAAACATTTTGAAATACAGTTTCTTTTTCGGAAATGACCATTTAGATATCTGGGATATCACAATCTAATCAAAATACAACCATTTCGTATGTAGATTTTCATAAAAAGCTCCAAACTCTGTAAAATATGACCTATAATCAAATTTATTGGCAGAGTAATTGTGGAACAAATACACAGAAAATAACATACAAACGGATTGAAATCCGTTTTTGAAGTTGGTTAAGAACGATTTTTGAAGAAAACTTTGTTTGTTTTAAAATAACTCTGGTTTCTGTCCAATTTGTGTACAAACACAGATATTACATTCTTCACATCGATCTAAGGTTATCTTATTATTTTATCTTTCTTTAAAGTCATTCCAATTATTACACCCGTGGCGGTGGTTAAATGAGCTGGAAAACGTAGTTGCAATAGCCAAAACGTGACTGCGAAATGAGAACGTTACCATTCCCATCTATGAGATGCAAAATGTCTGCAGAATAAAAAGAAAAAAATGGCAATGAGGCAAAGGAAATTTTCTTAGAGTCTTGAAGCAAATTGTTTCGTTGGAGCAAACCGCACACTGAAGACTTTTTACTTGAATGCTTCCGGAGCGATCGAAGGCATTTAAAAACTGATGCAATAAACGTCGTAATGGTACCAATAAAATTGCTGTATCGTAATGTTTGTGCTCTTTTTCGATGGATAAAAAGGAAAGGTATTTGAGACTAATTGCTAAAATTTAAGTAGTGGATTGCGCTCCTCTGCGGGCAATGCGATTTGCCACATGTAGGTACTCCGGGGCGACGCGACTAGCCGCTGCTCTTTTTTTTTTGACGTGACAACGTCTTAAATTAAGTTGCGGCTGGGAGTCACTTATGAAAAAGTGTAACGCTCGGTAACGTTACGATGAGTCACCGAACGAGAGAGAGGCCCGCCGAATGCCTTGCGTCTCTCTCCCACTCAACTATGATCGGTCTGCCACGCGCGCAGCACTAGAGAATTAGGCGCATTGAATCGGCGCATGCTTGTGTCTCTGTCTTTGTCTTTCTCGAACGTTCTTGGCGTTGGAAAAACAAGAAAGCGTCATAATACAAGTTCACACGTGTGGTTAAAGTATCGTCAGCTGTGTCTGTAGTGAAAATGTGGAGTGCTTAGATTCGTCATTTACAACAACTACAACAATAAAGGTAAAAATTGTACACTGATATTTCATTATCGTAAACTATGATTGATTGATTAATTGTTAGATTGACACAAAAGTTGAGAAACTGAGTTTATAGGTTATGTCATACTATTGATAAATGTTGATAGTGTTAAGTAAATTATTAGTTTAAAATTAATTAATTAATTAATTATTATTTTACAAATTTTCATTAATTTCAAATTTATTTAGCAAAAATTTGAACCTTCGATCTGAATAAATGTTTTGATTTTCGAATTGATTCTTTAAAATTACAAATATTAAGAAAAAGTGGCAGATATAAGAAAACTTGATTTAAACTGTGTTGAGCAAGAATTTTAACATCTAATTTAAGTAAATGTTTTAATTTTCAACTTCATCATTTACAATTACAAATTTTAATTAATTTCAAATTTATTTAGCAAAAATTTGAACCTTCGATCTGAATAAGTGTTTTGATTTTCAAATTGATTCTTTAAAATTAAAAATTCAAAGATGTAATTTAAAATTTGAAAAAGTTGTTATCTTCATTAATTCCTTACTTCCCAAAAACTTATATCACCAATAAGACGTTATCACGTAAACATCTCGATCGTAAACCTACTTTACAAACAACCAATTTTTTTTTTATAAACTATGGGCTTGCTCTTGACTACATACTTAACACTATGGTTAAGAATAAGCCTAAGATGGAGCGAGCTTACCCAGAAGCACTGGTTCTCCCACACACCAGCGGAACACAGAAAAACTGTCTGGACACCGGCAGAAGGGTACCACCGAAAAGGGATCTGTTAGCCGTCATCATTGGTTAGAAAACCAAAGATGCCGTTGCCTAGGGTGGACCACTAGGAGGTAGATTCCACCACCCCGCTGCTCACACGCAGGGATAGCTGTTAGCTTAGCTCTCACTTTTTGGGAGAAGACGACCTCGCGCTTCGTCCCGTAAGTCTTTTACGTAACTTTATTTCAAGGAACCACAACCGGAAATGTATTTAAAAGATATTGTTTCTAACAGCATGTCCTCGTATATTATGCAGATCTTAATGTAGCTATCTCCACAATTATATTGATCTTAAATTATGGTTACGATGACCGTTGGAGGAGAAATGTTCGGGGATGGTGACCGGACGACGATGTGGTTAGGTGCCGGTCTTGTAACGGTCGTGGGAAGTGTCTGGATGCCGATGGCGAGGGACTCATGGGGGAGGTCTATGTCCAGCTGTGGGAGTCGTTTGTCAGAGATAATTATATGGTTTGAAATAAAGATCATTCATGTACAGGAAATTTTAATCACCTTCCTTTTAACACAACAATCTACGAGGCAAAAAACAAATGACGTATTTTTTTCTTTTGGTATGCTCAGTACAAAAATGTCAAGATAAAGCACCTAGAAAAAGTCCGCCATAAATCAAAAATTTTTGATACAGACTCCTAGCAACACTTTTTGTACGCGATGCGTATCCCATTCATAAATTGCGATACTATTCATAAGTTGTTGATTTTCCCTTCATACTGCAACAGGCTTAGAACCGTAAGTATTGAAAAATATGTTGCGAAAAACAATTTCGGGTGATAAATTTAACAAAAATATTAACTACATAAATGAGCTCTAAATACAATACTTAACGCCAATAAAAAAATTAAAGGTGATATAAAAGTCACCTGTATAATTGGTTGCAAATCCCAGACGTTGTCAGTTGACCTTATTTTAGCCAAACATTTGAAATAATCAGAATTAAAGTATAAGGTGTAACCATGTGATGCTGTATGTGCAAATGGTCGTTCTATGCACATTCTACATACACACGAGCATATCACAGGCTGCAGAAATTAAGACCAAGCAGATGCAAGCAACGGCTATGTGCATATGTATTTGAGATCTTGTTATTATGAATTTAATTTAAGAACATAAAATAAAGGAGATCTAACAAAACACATTGAACTATTATAATCTTTGTTAGAAACCTAATGGTTATATCATTTTGTATTTTTGACTCCTAAATTCGGAAATAAATCCATTACCTCAACGATATTAAGAACCTTTGCATATCTTTATTTTATGTGTAGATACAAAAGCCTGCCCAGCAGACTATACATTTTGGTTGAAAAATCACACTTATTTCAAATAAAATAATATTTAAATAATAAGATTCTGATATTTGGGCAGCTCTTTCTACTGATGAACAACGCGATTGTGCTGTGAAAGAACAAACTATTAGAAATACTTAAAACTGAGACGATTCGTCAAAACAGGCTAATATCAAATTTTTAGTAGGGTTTTTTTTTACCTTCAGTATTACCACAGATAAGATAATATAATACTTAACGACCTGCGGCTGCAGACAAGTGGCCTTTTTATATCGTTTACGCCAGACGAATACGACGACCATTTGGATCAGCGGTAGTAAATACTGCTTCTGAGCCATGGGTCGCGGGTTCGATCCCCGCACAGTACAAATATTTGTGTGCATGAACATGTCTGTTTGTACTGGTCTGGGTGTTTTCTATGTATTATAAGTATTTATTTACAAAAAAAAAGTATACAAGTAAGTTTATCGGTTGTCTAGTACCCCCCATACGACAGGGTACTTAATAGTACCTTAATTTGGGACTAGAAGGCTCTGTGTGGCCCAGTGAGGCTTGTCTTGAACAAACGATTGAACGATCGTAAACTTATGTCATTTTCATACATTTGACATCCATTCGTTTAACGTAAACGATGTTAGAAAGCCACTTGTCTAAGGCCGCTGGTCGGTGTAGAAGTGCAAAGTTCTTTAATCCGTTGGTCCCATCTACCTTTATAGTTAATGATCTAAGATAGGCGGCTTGAAAAGCTGACAACATATTATCCTTGAAGAATAATAAGGATAATATACAATTATAAGAAGAAGTATTACTTCTACCCCGTTTTAATTCCACGCATAACCCACAAAACTCTAAATCTAAAACGCGTTATAGGCACGAGTTTTACGAATCACTGTAATTTACAAATGGTACTCGACATCCATTCTAGGACCTCCTGATACAACCGCTAACGCATAATTAAATATTCAAATTAAAAATCGCCATCAACTGATCCTGATTATTTTTAAAGCTGCGAACGTTTTATCCCGGGAGACGTACTTCGGCTAATTGGTTGCGGCGTTGCCGCGCGTTAATGATGTAACGATTTGGGACCAATAGCCTAATGTTAACAGCTAACACATTGTTTATATGACTTTATTCATCATTAAATATTAATCTTTTTTTAAGCTATTGCATAGCTTCTATCGCAGGCCTTAAGCGTTGAGACCGAATCCTGAAATTCCGTAACGAAAGTATCCTAACACCCCCCACTCCGACCGGCACAGCGGTGATACTTTTTAGTTTTTCCATCTATCGATGAATACCAGAACTTTTAACGACTTTTTGAAATATCACGCTTGTCTCTTAAGTTCAGCAACCCGCCTTTAGGTGGCATTTGTTGTATCGGCATAAGTTGATAAAAAATGCTATGCAATAGCTTTATCGCGGCAGTCTCCGAGTGCCAAACGTCTTTTTTTTTGCATCGCATCTGATGCACCTCCTGGTTTCTAAAAGATCATTATAATCAAAATCATTATCCCATAAATCAGTCTACTGTAAACACAGCCTTGTCAAACGGAGGATTGCCTATAACCGCCATGGTAGGTAGGAGGGTATAGAGAAGATGTTACTGCCCGTCTTCTACATCTTTAGTCGCCTCTTACGATACTCACATATTACGATAAGAGGTGGTGCGATTTTACTTTTGTGCCGGTACACAAGACACTGAAGAAAAAATGAGCTATTTCCAGTCCGCTATTGCTCAAGTTGGCATCTATTATTTTACTAAGTTAGTATTAATACAATCCGATTGCCACACTTTCTGGTCAAAGATTACCTTAACATTAGGCCTTTAGCTAAGAATCCTTAAAGTACCTAAATATGTAATTTTGGTTTTGCGAAGACAATTAACTCTCATTAAATATGCCTACATATTGTCCATAACAAAAGAGCCATTCTTTAGAGATTTACTAACCTTATTATTTTCTTTAAAATGTCAAAAGTAAAGACATATTTTTGACGATACTTAAGTTGCAAATTTTAAGGCTTTTCGTTTTTCGTCAGATCCTTGTCATAATTGAAATATTAAGAGAGTAGGTGCTCTTATTTTAATTGCAACATTTATTTCAATAGCCAATCACGTTCTGAGTTGTTTGTTCTACTACGCGCTGTATGTACTAGTCATTCGCAATTAATTTGCGGAGCATCTCTATTTGTCACTCCGTCCCATCTGTGGTACTGAGTAATACGTGGAATTTCTTGAGTGACAGCTCCATTTGCGTCGGTTCCTGAACAATGAGGTATTGGAAATTATAATTTAGTAAGATTTATGGGTAAACATAGTGACATCAATGTACATATTAATATTTTAATAATATAATAAAAAGCAATAGGCAAAATTTTGCACGGAAAAAAGTAGATGTACTTCTGCTTTCTATACCCATACAACTATAGTCTGTTCAGGTACAACAAAGCCGCATGCAATATCTAGTAATCCTATCAAATACTAAACATTTTTTTTTATTGAATGTATTATTAAGACTGATGTCAATAACATTTGCAATCAATATACCACCTATACCTGCTATGTCAGTGATCGGGAGAAGTCGCAGAATGTGGACAGCTTTTAGCTGAATGTCGTGAAGATACTTGAGGCCTATGCTCAGCGAATGTCGTTTGGCTGAATGGCAAATAGAGAAACAGCGAGATTACGAGTTTGTATCTTTTATTAATTGATAATTAAGAAGTGATGTACCCTATTTGACAGTCTTCTCTTACTTTTGAGATTTAATCTAGCTGGATAAAAACGGTTATCTAGACTCAACACAGTTGTGTATTGTTTGTGGCATTTAAAAAGCAGGAATTCATGTCTCTGTTCACAGACTATACTTTGCTAGCTAATACGGTCTAGTTTTTAAATATAACTAAATATCGCATTTTTTCGTATGAGTTTCGTTTTTAGGAATCCAGTAAGATCTTCTCCACAATACATCAAACATTTTAATCGTGTGAAATAGGTGCTTATAACTAAATAGGACCCAGAACTATACATAACCAAGCTAATATATTGTCATCATAACAGACTTAACCCAAAGTGATATTCATTGGATGATTAAGTTGTATGATACTATTAATTAATATGAAGGAACAATAGCCGTCTGTGATCAATATTGCACGTCACCGGGACTACAACAGATTACAGGGATACACCGTAATTTAATTAGTCACGGTTCTACGCGTCGTAAACATAACCATTGGAAGTGTAATTACGGGTGATCGTTAATTAGTTCTTCATCGATAGGTCTCACAGCTATTGCTGGTAGGATTTATTCACCTGGTTTTAATAGAATACATTAAACTGACGCTAAAGGAGTATATTAAAACAGTGACATCAGTTCTTCCGCGATCATGGCGCTTGCAACAGTGCCGAAATATCGGAAACTCATAAAAAACAAGGTACATGGTACTCGTAGTAATCTCGAAATAACTAACTCTTACGAGTATATTAAAGTTCATATTTTCACAGCAATTACCAATCATCATCTCAGACAAATGACATGTTGGATATACCTATAACTCTTTGATGGATCTCCACGTTTGCAGAAAAAGCATGAAAGTAGAATAAATGCAGTAGAAATGAGAGCGCTAAGAAGTATGCTAAGAGTGAAATTGAGTGACAGGATGAGAAATAGTGTGACAAGAGAACGTTGTGGTGTGAAAGAAGATATTGTCACACGGATTGAGAAAGGGACGCTTAGAGTTTGGGCATGTAGAGAGGATGAATGAGAGAAGAATGACCAGACAGATCTATAAGACGAGTGTAAAAGGGAACGTTGGAAGAGGAAGGCCTAGACGAACTTACCATGATCAAATCGGGGACTTCTGAAGAAAGGTCAGGTCAAGAGTCTCTAAACCGACGAGCATGCATGAAAATCGTAAATGCCAGGATCGTAGTAAGTGGAAAGCCTTGGTCTCTGCCTACCCCGTTGGGAAGGAGGCGTGATAATATGTATGTATGTATGTATATGTACGTTTGTTATGTCCCGCGCTAACCGCATCCAGTGTCTTCCCGCGACAATCACAAGATCGTCTGTCCACCTGGGGGCTACGCTTGGCTAAATATTGATCTTTTAAATATTTAAAAAAGAATGGAAATGGCAATTAACATCACCCTGAGAATGTTTACCAACAAACAATTGATTAACTTATTTTGATTAACTTATTTTACCGAAAACCGATGCTAAACAAATATAATCAATGACAGTACCCAATCAATGATCGTCAAGCAATGACGATTTTCTAACTCTGACTCAAGATTTAATAATTTTAAAGTCTTTCATAATTAAAAAGTCAGATAATTATGACATCTTTGTCATCAGCCACAAAGTAAAATGAGTATGTTGGTATTTTGTAAGAAATTTCATTTGCAATCGCCCGGCACCTACGAGTACCTATTGTTTAGTGTGCTACGAGGATGACCAGATCACATTTTGAATAAACTCATCCTTAATTTTTAAAGTCTGAAGCCTTAAAACAGTTCAAATATTGTTGTCCGTTTTTTAGGGTTCCGTACCCAAAGGGTAAAAACAGGATCCTATCACTAAGACTTCGCTGTCTGTCCGTCTGTCCGTCGCTCTGTCACCAGGCTGTATCTCAAGAGCCGCGATAGCTAGACTATTGAAATTTTCACAAATTATGTATTTCTGTTGCCGCAATAACATAAAATACTAAAAACAAAATAAAATTAATATTTAAAGGGGGCTCCCATACAACAAACCCGATTTTTTGGCCTTTTTGGTACGAAACCCTTCATGCGCGAGTCCGACTCGCACTTGGCTGGTTATTTAAATTGGAGTGCCTATATTTTACTAAGTAAATCAGCATTAGAAATCAGATAACGCTATAAAAAAATAATTTACCTCCCGAAATAAACATAACATGTCACAACAACTATATAATTGTCAAGTTATTTTGAATATCACTACCTGAAGATCCCGATTCGCAAATAGAACGAAACGGCTTGCGCCATAAAATAAAGGATTACCAGGACTCTGGCCCTCCCAGTCCTCTCGTAAAACACGTCACAGGTAGGGCAACACTCGCCCACTTATCCTTTTTACTGCCAAACGTCCCGAGTTTGGGAGATACCTTGTAAGCTACAACATGCATGAAGGGTTTAGGCTTTACCTACGAATGTGGTAAAACCGTTATTCTGGGATCTGTATTAAGAATAGAACAATTAGTCGTATTCGTACTTACTACGGTACACATGAATGTATATTTGCATCAAACCGTTGGTAGAGACAGAAAAAAAAAACATAAATCATAAATATCTACTGATTATTTTAGTATTATTATTTAGGTACTTTTGTTTTGTTGGCTACATTGTCTGTCAATAGGAGGGTTTTTTATCTTGAAAAAGTATTTTTTTTTATACTTTATTTGATATTTTAGCAACTTAATTGCACTTATAATTTCAGTATATAAACTTGAAAAATTTTGTCTCAGGCGGGACTCGAATCGATATTTTTTTTTTCTCCTCTGTAGGGAGAATAATTTTGCTTCTAGGTATGTTACAGTTCGGCGTTTGTCACAATGAGAAACGCACTATGTTCTCCCAATAAAATGGTTGAATTAGTATTTATTTTTTTAAGCTATTGCATAGCTTCTATCGCGGGCCTTGAGCGTGGAGACCGAATCCAGAAATTCCGTAACGAAAATAACCTAACCTAACACTCGGGGCGAGGCACGATCAAACAGTTTTGAATTTCCGAAATTTAAAAGAATTTAGAAGAAAATAAGGATTTTGACAGTATGGTTGCCAATGGTAACCATATCTGCCAAAATAACAGAAAAATTTAATTACAAAAGTCAAAATTAGAAAATACATAAAATATTCCAAGCATAAAATTATAAAATTAAGCTATTGCATAGCTTCTATCGCGGGCCTTGAGCGTGGAGACCGAATCCAGAAATTTCGTAACGAAAATAACCGAACACCCCCCACTCCAACCGGCACAGCGGTGATACTTTTTAGTTTTATAATTGCATAAGTTGATAAAAAATGCTATGCAATAGTTTTGCCGCGGCAGTCTCCGAGTGCCACACGTCTTTTTTTTAACTTTGGCTAGCTAACTGATCATAAAGAAATAAAAACAATTAGTAACAACGGAATAAATATAATGAATGTCTTTTTAATAACGAAAAGAATCACTAACACGTGACCTCTACATTAATGTGATTGAACGTTCATAACATCTCTGCGAATAATGTTTTCGGATAAAACACTATTTTATCATTATATTCACCTAACTAACATTGTTTATCGCAGTTGCTCTTCTGAATGTTTTGCCAGAATAAGCTTGACACTCGGCAGTGAACGGTGCCAATTCGGAAGGAGTCGCTGGCGCTAAAGTGTTATGGTGACGTCAGAACTGTCGCTTCAACCTTCGCGTCTCACTTCCTTCTGTTCTTTTATTTACGAACACTATGAGATTTTATCATAAGATGTCTCTAACAGTTTTGTTTGTAACTTTTTAAGGCTTGATTTACGAGCATTACTGGCTGAATTGCATTGTTTTTATTTTAGCGACTGTTTGACTTAATGTGGTGTCGGCGCGTTAAAAACTAGCGCCACTCCTTCTCTTGCTAAAGGTGTATGTGTTAGGCTACGTCCGCACAGACAGGCGGCTTGCTTAGCGCCTAGAGCCTAGCGAGTCACCTAGCGAGTAGCTTAGTATAACGAACGTTCTAGCATGTTCGCGGACGGCCGCATTGCGAGCTTGGCGCCTAGCTAGTCGCTTAGCGTGTATCCAGGTAAACAAACGTGTTGGTTTTTTTTCACCAGGCGCAAGGCATTTTAGACGAAACTAATTGATAAAATATTAATTGCGTCAGTTTTTAAAAGAGTACTTCTGTGTAATCCAGCTAATGAACTCCATAAAAATGCGGTTGTCTTAAAGAAGCTATAGGAAGAGGTAGCAGTCGAAGTAGAAAAAGATCGTTAGTTAAAAGTTATTTAGTTATTAGTAATGCGGTTTTTTTTACAATGAGTTGTTGAGAGCTATTTTTGAAAGTGACATCTCGTCAACATGTCGACAAGCAAATGACCTAGGCACCTACTAGCAACCCACCATGCAAACCACCTCTCAGTGCAACCACCGTGTATCCTAGCGAGTAACCAGATTGCAAGCCACTAAGCTCTAAGCGCTAAGCAAGCCACCTGCCTGTGCGGACATAGCCTAAGCGTAAGCGGCGTCTAAAGGGTACTGCTAGAAGAAGACGGGCCGCAATGTCTTTTATCCATCATTGGCCAAATTGTGATCGCTATCGCCTGCCAAGCGTTTCGATTATATCAAAATCTTCCCTTTGGAGTGACCCGTGTCCAGTAGTGGACTTTTTGGGGTGGTGGGATCTACCTCCTGGTGGTCCACCCTGGGCAACGGCATCTTTGGTTTTCTAACTAATGATGACGGCTAACAGATCCCTCTGCGGTGGTAGGCTTCGTAAGAGGCTGCCTGGATGCTACCACAGTCCAGCGCCAAACAGTTTTTCTGTGTTCCGCTGGTGTATGGGAGAACCAGTGTCACTTTCTGGGTGAGCTCGCTCCATCTTAGGCTTCTTCTTAACCGTAGAGTTAAGTATGTAGTCAAGAGCATGCTTATTAATAAAAAAAGGCTGATGATAATCAAGGTTCTCGTGTTCGGGACCTGGATTGGGTCAGTTAGCGGATTGCTCCGGTGCTTGGAAAATATCTTAAGCAAAATTTTATTTTTGCAACACATGAACTCTGTGCATAAACTCATTTTAACTAATTATAATTGTGTAGAAAATACATTTTCAATTTACTTCCTTTTAAACCGACTAAAAAAAAGGGGGAGCTTCTCAATTCGACTGTATTTTTGAATCCATATTTATCTTACTGATTGATTTGGTCAGATATTGAGTAGTTGTTGCAAATTCACATTAGTAAACCCATCAACGTGACTTTTTTAAATCTATAATTATTAGCAAAGAATGCTTCAGTGTCTAGGGAGTTTTTTTTATCAACTTGGTATTTATTTTGGTAGCAAGTTTAGTTGACATTAAGATTGTGTTAATCCTAAAACATGGCTCATCGATAGAGTTCGACAACAATTGATACGGACAAAGATAACACTGAACGCCAAACATCCGGTCTCAGTTGAAACAAACTCGAACATGCCCGGAACTTCTCGAATTAGTGCTACGTGCATTTGTTGGAGTCCTTGCACACTGGACCTTTTCCGTCAGATCACTTTTGTTTGCACCGATCCAATCTATCTTATTTACCCTCGGGATCCTCTGCTGGGCAATGGTCTCCGTAAACTTTACGTTGCAAGTTCTTGTAAAATTTCTGCGACAATCCGCCTTTGAGCAAGGACAGTGCAAGCTGTTCGAAATGCCAGCTAATATAGGTAGCTAATATTAGTTAGCTTTTATTAGTTAGAAATCTTAATTATAGATTAGATGTGGGACTTTGGATAACCTTCCGTAAAAGTAAATAACACCTACGTCTATAGCCTGCTACTTATGTTTGTAATCCGGAGCGCTATGTCTTATTATAATATATATATGTTACAGTCAAAACTCATAACCAGTCAAAACCACTTTTAACTACAAAAATCAGGCAAAAGTGGTTTTGACCAATGCTCTTAGTCAAAAACAGTTTTGACTGGTTTTTGCAGTCAAAAGTGATTATAGTTCAGACTATCGGTCACAACACAATAACAACAACAGATTTTTGTGCAAGAAAAAATGTTCCTTATGTAATTCTAAGTGCCATAATAACAGCATAAGCTGTGCAAATAAATAGGTTCAATATTAATTTTTTTAGTTTCTTCTCTTAATATTTTCATATGTTTCAAAAACTAGGTATTCGATTTGAATGTTGATTATTCTAATATTTCCTACTTAAGGAAGTAATACGTTATATCAATCAATGTTTATTTGTGTAATAATTAAACGATTTTGTAATACTTACCTATGATTTTTATTCAATATTTCCAGTTATAGTAATTTTGACTAACAACGTTAGTAAAAACCACTTTTAATCGATACAAGTTGGTCACTATCACTATTACCCAATATTTCAGCAGTTAAAAGTGGTTTTGACCGATGCCCTTAGTTAAAACCATTTTCGACTACGAAAATCAGTCAATACTATTTGCCTGATTTTTGTAGTTAAAAGTGGTTTTGACCGGTTTTATTTTTGACTGTAACATATATAAACTTAAACAACATCTGAAAAACCAGTTTGAACGCCACAACGGTTTATTTTTCATCAATTTATATGGTGTGTTAGGTCTACCATATACCTAATATAGTGCATGGCCATCTTTCTAATTAACAGTCTGTATAGCAAGGTAACTTCATTGTAATAGGGTGTCAGCTGCAATTTAAGTCAAACTAATAAGGCACACGGTAGGCGCCATCACAATGGGGACTACCGTTTCTTTGCTCACCAGTTGGCGCCACTGTTGACTGAGGTCCAGAGGTATAGCTGTTAAAGGTGACTTTATAAGATCGGCGCCGAAACAAAGTTTTAAATCTTGAATCTAATTAAGTTTATTACTTATAAATTACTATCTTCATATCAACAAACTAACTTCTGAAAGAGTTGCTCTTTGAGGCCGCCTATTTTTGCGCTTTTTCTTAATTCCGCTTTCAAAGCGTTCCCATTCATCGCCAAATAATCCATATTTGCGGTAATTTTACGAAGGAGATCACTTTTCAGCAGATAAATTAAAAAAAAAATGTGTCGCAAAACACGCTAAAACTAGTGAAAACTGAATGTTATTGGACCTCACGCGACACAAGCGCCTATAGTGGCAAAGTCACTAGCGATAGCCCCCATTGAATTTTAGGTTAGCGGCTTAAACAACGTCAGTGCTATTTATTGAATGCATCATTATAGGTATACGGTAGGTGGATGGCCAGTTGGAACAGTGGTAGTAAACGCTGCTTCTACGCCATGGGTCGCGGGTTCGATCCCCGCACAGTACAAATATTTGTGTGCATCAACATTTATGTGTTTGTACTGATGTGGGTGTTTTTCTATGTATACCTAATAAGTATAGATTTAGGTACATAAAAATGTATAATTATTTAAAATAAGTTTATCGTTTGACTAGTTCCCCATACGTCAAGCTACTTATTAGTAGCTTAATTTTGGACTGGGTGGCTCTGTGTGGCCCTGTGTGGCATGTCTTAAAATATTAATTTTATTAATATTGAATTAATATTAACCTATTTATTTATAATAAAGTAAACTCTTAAGTGTTCAGTATGTAATTGCTCATTGTCAGAAGTAAAATTAAAACTTCACAAATGGATAGTAACAGTATCCTATTATGATTTAGAAAATTTACTTAGATCACTTAGGTAATACGTCAAAGTATGCACGCGTAACGCACAGACACACACACACACACAGAGACACTCACACATACACACACACGTCCACACACAATTACTTTTATTTAAATACTTTGAGATAATTAGGTATTTTATTTTTATTTTTCCTTTTTGTCGTTAAATCTTGAATGTATTTGGTTGAAAGATGATTTTTACAGGACAGGCCTAGCTTACAGTAGGAATCATCACAAATATTATTTATTGTAAGACTTTTTATTGTGACATAAATAAATAAATAAAAATAAATAAAAAAATATATCTTAGAATGTTTCTTCCATCACCTTTTCGAATATCTTCAGGCATATTCAGATTGTGGTTCACTGATCTAACTGTGACCCTGTAAAGTTGGAAAGTAAAGACATCCCCAAAGTTTTTGGTTAGGACGTAAAGGGAAGTATCGCATAACAAAGTCCAATAAATACCAATAACATGAAGGAACGATAACATCTTGAAACTGTTTTATTTGTGTAAAAAGTAGCATACGAGTACATATATGTTTCAGCCTGTAATCTATGATCTATTTCTTTCTAATACCAAAAACTAATATCAATGGGATTTGTTTTTATCGTAATTAATTTACTATTCCGAACGAATACCAAATTTTAAAAATTTTATTTTCTATTTTGTGACTCATGGTATTCGTCCGGAATAGAAAATTTGTATCGATTAACAACAAATACCACTGGTATTCGTTTTTGGTTTTAGGAAGGAATAGATCTAATCTATCAATTTGCAAAATTTCATTCCGACCCGTTCAGTTTATTTCGCGTGATTAGAATAAAAGTATTAGTATTTTCGAAAATTGCTCGGGTTTGCGATCACCAACCCGCATTTGGCAAGCGTGGTGATTAAGCTAGTACCCATCATTGCTGTGGTAACTTGAATTCAATGATGGAGGCCTTTTCCCCGCAGTGGGATGATTATAGGCTGTTACTTTACTTTTTACGTTAAACATCTGCAAAGATGTTTCTTTCGGGTGTTAAGGGTGCAATCTCCTAACATTTGATGAAACAACGCTGGCTTACAGCGAAAGAATATGCTTGAAAAATTGACGCCTATGACGTAGTGTCTCGGTGGGTAAATAGTTAAAGCGCCGCGCCCAGCATGCGAGGAGATGCGGGTTCGAGTCCCGCCTGAGACATAATTTTTCAAGTTTAAATACTGATATTATAAATGCAATTTAATTGCCTAAAATATCATAAAAAGTAAAAATAAATGTTACATTTCTCATTTATGTGCATAGGCCCTTAAAGTTACGTGCATTTACGTGCGGCCCCACTCGTTATCGCGGCGTCTGGCTCAAGGCGACTATTTTTAGAAGCGGCACGCGCCAGATGTAGACCGACTAAAAGCAAGCCATGTTTGAAAAAACATCACGTGTGGAGCAGAAATGTTAATAGCTGCTACATTATTTTCATTCATAATCAAGTTATTTTTAAAAGGTTATTTGAGTTGTTTTCGCTAGGGTACAGTCATCGTCGTAAGTGACTGAGCAACTTATCAAAGTAAAAAGTTCGATCGTTTGCAAGATTTTTAAGAGGTATGGACGAATTGTTATTTTGACATGGTAATTAAGTGTGTAGTGATGACTTTGATAGAGTCGATAGAGTTGATACTACTAAATCTATTATGTGGTAAAATATGTAAATATTGTATGTAAAAATAGGATCCTCTTAATAAAAGCTTGCTAATTCCTTACTGAGAAGATGATTTTATCAGAGGTGATCCCTTAGCTATTTTACGAGGTTTTTTGTCACAGTTATCCAATAATTCGCTCAAGAGCAGCATACAAATTAAGCGTTGTATTATTTGCAATTGAGGGATGAGTTCGAAGTGGTAACTCAAATTTTAATTAATATAATATCCTCTATGCATGATTGGCAACAAAAATACAAAATAAAACGCCTATTTTTTACTGGTAGTTTGTTGTGCATATTTATCAAATAACCGACAACCAGAAGCCACCATAAACTACAAAACTTACATCAGATAAACAATTTAAACAAGGGCGAATTTTACGTAAAAAAAAAACCTGTGTTGCTATGTACAAAGTATTTTAGTGTTATTGTTCTTTTTTTAATTGCACGGCCATACAGACTGGTTGACAGCATATCAGTGCTGTCTTCTACCCTGATAGCTTAACTGCCTGATGATGATGCCTGAGGCATCTCATAAAATGAAATAGATGTGATTTTTCAATAAAAAATCATAAGTAAATTGCCTGCATGCACACACTGATTTCTAATTGACATTTTTTACTCGAATGCACATACGATAATCACAAAAAAAAAACTGTTAATCTTTTGTAGTAGGCTTCTAAATAGGTAACCAATTTTAAGACAGACAGTGCCTATTATACTACTAGTTTGTTTGTTTTTAATAAAATTGATATGACTAAAACAATTTTCTTCAATTTCTAATCGTAATATTGAAATTCCTATCGACACTATACATGGCACATTTTTTTATATTCATATATTTGTTATCGTTCGTAAATATAATCTGTAATCAATACGTTAATAATGTTGGTTTTATTTGATATTCAACGTTATCACTAACATGTGGTTACAAAGCAGTTGGTATACATTTCTACAATTCTCAAGGTTAGGACTATGTGTCGAGTTATCGCTGAACTATTAACCTTGTGATAAGGAAACGCATATGGCGATGTGTTTTATGCTTGTTTACTTCTATTAAATTGTAGAAATAGAGTAAGTTTCCGAATTTCTAAAAACTTAAACGTTTGATAGAATGTCGTCACTAAAGTTATTTGCCCTAGATTAAGTAACAGGACAGAGCATCAAAAAATTAAGAAATAATCTTTTGTAGCAACAATAAATAAGTATGCATTGAATTGAAAATATATTGCTACTTGCAGCCCGGCCCGGCTTCGCACTGTTGGACATATACAACAAATATAACGATAAATATAGCCTATGTCACTTAGCTTTTTCCAATGGTGAAAGAATTTTTGAAATCGGCACAGTAGTTTTTGAGTTTATTCATTACAAATACACACACACAAAAATACAATTCGTTCCTCCTTATTATATTAGTGTAGATCGGTAATTTAGTCATTTATGTTTAGCTCAATGTGCTGCAGACTGCACGTTATTATTAATAATCGATACTTACACGTTTTATAACACTTAGATATATAAATAATGTTTTAGTCAAGAGATATAAAATATTGTAGTTATATCATTTTGTTTTAAAATGACATAATTCCTGTTTCGAGAATTTGTCCCGTCTTTGTTACTAACAATAAGCTAATTGTCTTTGTTAGACGGAATAATAGCCTTGTGTATTGTTTTAGATAAATATTAACAATGAGGTATTAAACAACGACTAAGAATCACACAATCTCTGCCACAGTAAATATGACTGCATTGATATTGTAAATAGAATCTGTTACAATGTGCCGGTCAGACCGAGCATACGAACCTGTAGACCATATAAACTTTTTCACATCACGAAGTCTCGTACTAATGCTGGAAAACGTTCACCGATTGCTCGTCTATCAGCTATTTGTAACGGGTTTTTCAATGATATAGACATTTTTAAACACAGTAAGTTCTCATATAAAAAACTTGTATTGCAGACGGATTTAAATGAATTTCAATAAATAATTATTATTTATCAGATTTGAAAGCCCTCCACTCTAATCCTATTATATTGTCAATCTGTGGATTACGATGTGGGTTTCACACATAGAAATAATTAGTTATTAAGAATTATTTTTCAATACATTTTGTGAAACTGTTTGTTTTCCCGAATAAATTAAAAAAAAAAAAAAATAGGTAAAAAGAACAATGAACTTAAACTCAAAATTCAATAAAATCTTCAAAATGTCTTGATACATTGTATGTGTTGTTTCATAGCATTGTAATGGAAAATTGTGTACACTGTCTGAGCACTACACTCACATAATATGCAAAAACATTATTATATTTATATTATTCTTAACATTATTTCCCACTGTATAAACCTATCTAAAGACTCACATGTACCGATATAACTATAACGGGGTAAACATGCTCTTGTTAGATTCGAACTCGCGACCGCAGGCACTGTATACATGTTGCAGTCTAGGAAGTGAACCCCTAAACTTCTAAGTCTTGTATTTGTAAGTCAGCAGCAAAAATACCAGCCAGACTAACTGTGTTATTCAAAGTAGTCTTAACCCATTAAAGGCACCGAGAAATTTCAGGCTTTTTAGTGCACAGGCTCAGTCCGTTTGGTGAAGGTTTAAAATAGTATACTATCAACCCATCTCGTCATATTGGTTTCGGAAAAGGTGGAGTACTGTCTAAGGCTCACGCCATGCCCTTTTTCAATGGGCCTTGGACGACACTGAGGTGTCGGTAGTCTGATAATCATCGCAGAGGTTTATATATTCGTAAACTATTTGAGACATGGCGAATACATCTTCCCCTCCAAAGCTAGATGGTGCTTGTTTTTCAAGCGAGTCACAGCAAGAGATATTTACTCCCGGGGCACTTAACCGTTCTGGATCACTGAATGGCACCGGAGCACACGATGAGTGGGTTATTGGGTAGGGATCAAGTCTAATATAATTTAGCGACAGCCCCCGCTGTTGCCGATTATACGCGCTACTGCGTAACCGTTATCAATTGAGAAAAGGTTTGTCCAATCTGCCTTTTTTTAAGAATATTTTTATGTTGATAGTTAAGAAGTCCTTTAATCATTACGATATGCATATTGCAAGCGCATGTTGCAAGCCTGAGTCTCTGTACTCTCGGTATTAAATGTAACAATCAAATATCAGATTAGCTGATGCAGTTTGGCTAGTTCGATTAGGCTGCTTTGTGCGTAGAAATCTATATAATATAATACACATTTTAAAATAAAGACTTAAGTGCGTGGTTACCAAAAACAAACACATATTAGGTTTTATAATTTAATAGTACATACATAAACAGCGTGTAGCTTATACTCGATTTCCCAGCGAGATACCCGGAATACTAAAACATTTTCACATAATGATAACTAAGCTGTAACACGTTAACTGAATAATGTTTCATAAGACTCCACCTCACAGATTAATTTACACCGACACTTGTTCTTGAACTTCGCGTCACATGACTCCACAGCAATTGTTGTTAATATTTATAAAGGCGTTCTTGTTGCCTTTGTGTTGAATCGGATCTGATTAAGTATAATTAAAAAATATATATGTTTGTAGTTTTATATATAATATGTTTGTACACTTAACAAAATTAAGGATGTTGAGTACAAAAAATGTCGTGAAACCACTATCGATCGTATAAATGTATTTATTCATCCTGATATTTTTAAATTTACTGCACTGTTTGTCTGTATTTATATATTTAGCTATAGTTGAGACTGTAGAAGATGCTTGTGCTTTTTAAATTAAGTCCATCAGCTGTAGCCTTTATAAATCTATATTATAAAAATCAATTGCTGTTCGTTTGTCTGACTAAAACTCGATTACGGCTTTTGCTGATTTTGGCTTTAAAATGTTTGTTGTACAGAAAAGGTTTAAAAGGTGAGGCATTCAGGAATAATTACGATTAAGATAGTAAAAAAAAAACATATTCCCATATGAAGTGTTCTACATCAAAATTTTCAGCCATTTTAGAGGAGTTATAATGTTGTTTGGGTAAATGATACCAAGGGTCAGCTTGTGTTTAATAAAATTTTAATATCGGCTTTGGTTTTGAATAGTTTTTGGCCTAGTCTTAACTAGGGTGCATGTACCACTAGTTGACCAGTCACCAAAAGCTGATCAAATAGTAAAACAACCATTTGGGTTAGTCAGTTATGTCAGCAAATTGTGAATTTGTTGTTTATTTTTAAAAATGACATGAGAAAGTTTCAATCGCTTAAAATTAAATGGTCAACTATTGGTGCATCACCCTACTAGGAGGCACTACTCCTAGATATGTAGCTAAGACCAAATATTGTTTAAAACCAATGCCAATGGTAAAATTTTGCTAGGACGGAAAATTGTTCATACATCTCTACATAGAGGTATAGCACTACTCAATATAGGTAAGTACTACTCTTTAAATTGATGTTTTATTAATGCAAGTGCAACGTATGGGAGCAAAGTGCAGCTGCAACGTTTATAAATATGCATATGAATTCCATTGTTTCAAGGATATCTAGTGACGATACTTAGCAGAATTAACTTGTGATATTATTTAGAATGTTTGCATTTATAAAAAATATATATAATTTATTACATAGTAACTATTGCACTTTCAGAAAGCTTGAAAGTTCTTTTATTGTTTGTGCCAGCCGAAGATTCAGAAGAAGACAGTCAGCAAACTTTGCTCTCCATCTTCGGCCAAACATTATGGCGAAAACCTTCTTTTAGAGAAAACTCTGTCTAGCACTGGACTGAGTTTTGCTTAATTGTAAGCCCATTTAAATTTAATTTTTGATTAAAATATTAAAGGTTTTATTTATCATTATAAATAAATATATTGATGTAGTACGTAAACTTTTAAAAATGTATTTTGAATTACAGTGTCGTTGAACAAGCAATAAACATTTACATTTCCTGGCTTACGCCACAAATTGCAGTATGCAATCGAGAATTCCATTGAAACTAATATATTGTTATAGCCATTTTCAAACTAATACATTAAAACTTCAGTCGTTTGTCCCGCAGTCAGGGTTCAATGAAATTGGTTTTAAAGTAGCAAGGAGCAGTTATTCTTGTGCAGTTATGACTAATCCATCATTCATTCGCATTTTTATTACTTTTATCTCCGATAAATAATCTTTAGGTAACAAGTGTGTTTGTTCCCTACATCGTATATTGAAGATACGCAGATTAATCCAGATTTCCTTTCAAATATATATCGCATTAATAAAATAAGTAATCAGACTCCGAATCTAGGATGATAGCAAAACGCAACCCGCATAAAACCGGGACCGGGTCTATCATAATACAGACTGGAATAGCCATGTTTTTGCTATTCGACTCAAATTCAGATATGTACTGAAAATGATTTTAATTAATAAGAAGCCAAATTCAAATAATTTCTTTGGGAAATTAAAGATGAAATTACAAATTTACCTCGCGTTTGTAGGGTGACCACGAAGGCCGTCAATTGTTCGAAACGTCCGTCTACGCGTCTCTTGAAAATTAAAATATTAATAAACGTGAGATATCTCTGTAAATGTATAGTATTTTCACAAAATTCAAGAAATCAAATTCAAAGATTAGTGATTTATTTGATCAAGCATAAATACCGGGAAAAGAATAAAAATTGTTACGTCAAGCAAAAAAGGTTATTCTGCGAAAATAAATGTTTCAATTATTACTCTTACTTTATGATTTTCGTCTTCCGACGCTGGCATTGACCTTAGCTTATATAATAATACGTTACTGTAAGAGAACTGAAAGGGATACATTATTATTTCAATGGCCATAAGCGAAAGTTGCCTAGCTCCGGTCTCATTGTAACTACATTCTATAAATCTTTTTCCCTATTTTCGATTGGCAAAGCCGGGATAATATTGGAGCGTAAAAATGGCAGATTGATGCTTTATGACCGCGTTGGTCATTTGAGAGATGTACAGACATACATTTCTTTTGTTCTCATATATCTTTATGGGTTTAGTCCGACGGAAATTGCAGGGTGAGAAGAGATTTTCTATTGAGAGTGGTTAAGTTTTATAGCTTTAATTTTGATGCTGGTTATGTTTAAAAATTCTGCGGTAATGTTATTACATTTTAGCTGACTTTTGTAAAACAAGATACATGAACTGAGATAATAATTTGTTCTACGCTACATTTTCTGCTCTTTTATTTCAATCGTTTCTTTTAACCTTTGAGTTCCACCTTCCGCTCAGTGAAAACACTATAAAAAATAATTATTTTGAATTACATAGTATCGACACAAAGACAACACTGATTACATTCTCCTTAAATATATTTCGATAGAGATTTTTAAAATTGTTTACTATCGGAATCATAATTCAATACTCTGCATGAAAGCTGCGAAAAGCCGTCACTTAAACAAACACCAAAAGTTAAATATCTTTCTCTTTTACCTCTGTACGAGTAAAAGACCTACAAATATAAAGATAATTATCTTTTTATTCGTAGAAAATAGGTTTTACAAATCTAGGTCATTCTTTGGCTAATACAAGATGATATCCGACGCGGGAAGTTGCAACTTGCTCAAAGGAGATCCGAGTTTCATTTTCTATTCAACAATAAGCGAAGACATGACAAACGAAGATTTAGTGAAATTTCTAGAAGTAACATAAAGTAAAAGATTAACGGTCTATAATCATTCCACTGCAGGGCAAAGGCCTCCATCATTGAAATCAAGTATCCACAGCAATAATGGCACAGGCATAATCACCACGCTTGCCAAATGCGGGTTGTTGATGACAAAACGAAATATACAAAACTCTTGTGTTTTGCCCCGAGGTTGGAACCCCTGAGACATATTTCCGTAAAATAAAAGAATACACTAAGAAAATAAAACAATCGTGTGTGTCACCCAATATCATCATTAGTCCACATCAGTTCCATACTGTACATTGAAGATAGGTACATAGGCCAAAGAACCAGTTTGCCATAACCGCCACATTCGGCAGACGGCTTACCAGACCCAAGCTTTCATTTCGAAAATATGTTTTTTTTTTATTCGTAGCAGCAGCTGAACCACCAAACTGTATTAAACCATCCGGTCTTTCGTCACTGTAATGATGATCACAGTCGATAGCCACTTCTAGCCCACAAGTTTTTTAAATCCTTGATACGAATAACGCGCTTCACGACTGTAACACCCCTACTGTAAAACTATCTGGCATGAAAGTGACAGCCCTAGACCACTGTAAAGGCTAAGTGTAGAAGCGGCAGTGTCGGAAACTGGGGCTGACCTCAAAAGTTAGATTTTATACCAAACACAACGTAGCCCAGTGCTCTGTACGATGCTTGGCTCGACCAATTTGTGGCAAAGTTTCGGCAGTGAAGTAATAGCTTTAGTACGAACTGATTATGGAGAATGTGTTTTTATTTTGCCGCTAACGAAGAATAGAGGAGATTCTATATTCAATTTATACAGTGGATTTTTTTAAGTGTGACGCAATTCTTTTTACCAAGTTGACTAATTTTGATGATTTTTTTTAGATAATTTTAGTTTTAAAAACCACCACTCTAAAGGTTAGAAAAACCGGGCTGACACGGCTATGTCAAGTCTAAATATAAACCTTTATCGCTAATAAATAAATTTAAAAAAAACCAGTTGAACTTAAACAGGATGAAATTTTAACCACTTTCCAAAAATTGTATATGTGTTCAGTATCGTATTTAGAGTCTATTTATGAAGTAAAAAATGTAAATCAAGTTGTCACCCGAAAATAATTTTGCGATATAGTTTTCAATTTTTACGGTCCTAGACCTGTAAAGGTATAAAGGGAAAATCAAAAACTTATAAATAGTATTGTAATTAATGAATGAGATGCATATCGCGTAAAAAAAGTGTTACTAGGATGCCGTATCAAAAACTTTTAGATTTATGCGGACATTTTCTAAGTGCCTTACCTTGAAATTTTTGTACTGTGCTATACCAAAAGAAAAAATACGTCATTTGATTTTTGCGTCGTAGATTGCTATGTTAAAATTTGGAAAGTGGTTAAAATTTCACCCTGTATACAAAAAAATCACCTTCAAAGATCATCAATCACAAATCGTCCGCTAACCATTTGAAATTACAGCTTATTGCACGCTTTTTGGCGATAAATTTCCAAGAATATTTTTTAAATAATATTACTGTAACATTAGTTTTAAATAATTTTCAATTCATCACGTATTTATTTTTAAATATGATTGCCTACGCCTAACTCTTTACCGAGTTGATATATATTTTTTTAGATTACTTATGCCTTAATGTTTATCATGTTTTAAACAGTTAAATCAAGTAAAACTTACGCTAAGCACACAGACCTCCAAACTTTGTCTTTGATATCCAGTGTTCTCTGTGACGTTAGCGCTACAAATTTTATCCAATCAAGTTTTCTAGTGAGATAGAAAATGAACTGAATTTACGATTTTTTATTATTTGCCAAACATCTTGCATAAAATTTTACATAAAATGTCTTTGGTAATACTACCATATTATACGTAATTATCAAAATAATCACGCACTATCAACTCATCTAAACTTAAAGTAAAATAGTTTTATGCAATATGGACACAAAATAGGGCTCCATAAAATAATAAAACGACTGACTCAAGGAAAAATTATATCCAATAATACAAGCTTTTACCAAAATGATCGCATTTTGGTATAAGCTTGTATTTAAAATGTTATGTAGGTAATTACACAAACACAGGGCCTGTGTAAGTATAACTAATGGCTGTGAATAAACGCCTTGTGTCATAGGCCATGCAGAAAAATATCAAGTGGTTCGTTGCTGGTAAAAAAAAACGACTTGCACATTTTTGGGGTATGTATCAATTACAATCAAACCTATCTATATATGGTCATCTTATTACCATTGATTGCTATATTTCTAAGATGCTTCTCCTGCATTTGGCAGTAATCGAATTATAAAAACAAATCAAATAAAAAAATGGGTGGCATTATATAGCAATTAAATTATTACTTATGTAACGCATTGTAAGTTTGAATAATGTGCTCTGAAATTAAGTTACCCAAACTCATTTCACTGTAGACAATAAAGACTAAATCACACTTTACGATATTAGAGTTGTTCGCGTGGAACCGACGATAAATCCATTTTCCCACTTTCCTGGGGAAAAATTGAAGTCACTCTCATGTACTAACATTAAGGTTGGTAAAGACATTAAGGGAAATATGCTTTATTCGTTTTTTTTTTTAATCATAAATACTTAACAAGATCGCGGAGTTTAAAGCTTTTATTTATGTAAACCCGATTTTTGGGACATTTTCAAATGTGTGACTAACGTTCAGATATAGATATTATTTAGTGTTAAGGGAGATGCCTCAATGTCTCTATTAGGTATGTAAAAGTTAAATTAGTTTCGGTGAACATTTTTAAGTAAGCTCACTTGAGATACTTTGTGGCAAAATATATTTTCAATAGGATCTAAAAACTTCAAATTTAACAGTGATTGTAACCTGTTTTATTGAATACCTTACTTTTGATTTTGTAACTTCTGGATAGATAACACTTTTACAAAAGTGAGTTTTAATAAGAGATAATAATAAATAAAATAAATAAATAAATATTTAAGACATGCCTCACCGGGCCACACTGAGCCATCTAGTCCCAAATTAAGGTACTATTAAGTACCCTGTCGTATGGGGTACTAGACAACCGATAAACTTACTTATATACTTTTTTTTTTGTAAATACATACTTATAATACATAGAAAACACCCAGACCAGTACAAACAGACATGTTCATGCACACAAATATTTGTACTGTGCGAGGATCGAACCCGCGACCCGTGGCTCAGAAGCAGCGTTAACTACCGCTGATCCAAATGGTCGTCAAAACAAATAAACAAGATAAACAAGACAATGTAAGTTTTTATTTTCTAACACGTGGCAAAGGAAAGTTAATGGATATAAAATGTTTAGTAAGAAAAAGGAAGTCAAATTATAGCCACCATCAAAAAAGTGAATTAAGTAGGACTGTATAATTTACATTCTCTACATTTTTAGTACGCGTATCACTTCAAAATGGCTGCAAAAATTTTAATAATTATCTTTTGATTTGTTTTTGTAATCGTCAGGAGAAGGTTTGTGTGAAAGGAAATGTTTGATAAGTATATGAAATATAAAACGGATTTGAGGCACATGTTCGTAGGCAGATCATTTGGTTAACCTGGGCAAAACCGAGACGCAAAGGTAGTATAGAATAGCTAAAGTTCTTTTTTATCACTTTGTGCATAAATTATTAACAACTTCCCGAACCAACATTCCCGTACATGGCGGAAATATTTCGATTCCAATAAGTTTTATTTATCACCCCTTTCAGTCCCGTATTGGTTTTTACAAAAGCAAACTGTACTGTGAGCTCGTTAATTATTGTGTTTAATTCTAAGATGATTCTCCTGCATTTGGCAGTAATCGAATTATGAAAACAAATCAAATAAAAAATGGGTGGCATTATATAGCAATTAAATTATTACTTAACTCATTGTAAGTTTGAATAATGTGCTCTGAAATTAAGTTACCCAAACTCATTTCACTGTAGACAATAACTGTAGTACTGTGCGCTCGTTAATTAATGTGACGTCTTTCCATTTACCAACTATTAGCCTTTTGCTGAGTAAGCAGTTATAGCATGGTAGTTCAACTTCATTCATATATTTTTCTAAAGAGTTGACATTTTTAAACATTAGCATTTGCTAAATACATAGAGGTTATGCCCATAATCGCCACGCTGGGCAGACGGGTTGGCGATCGCAGGGCGTAGACTCTTGCACCGATGACGCTGCTGCCCATCACCGGCCCGGTACACTTAACTACGCCTTCCGTTGGATGGTTATACCGCCATCGGTCGGTCAATCGCCAGAGCCTCGTTCGTCGTCCAGCAGGATGCACCGCGTGCAGGTGAGGTTGGCTTGGGGCGGAAGATGGTGGTTCGCCCCTCTACATCCCGCGAGAAGCCGAGGATCGACCTAAGTGGCGTGCAATTGGAGAGGCCTATGTCCAGCAGTGGACTGTGATAGGCTGATGATGAAATACATAGAAGTATGACACCCTTTTCAGCTAATAAATTAAACAGTTAGTAACAAATTTGTATTTAAAATTAATTGCCTATGATCTCACTGGCCAGAGTAGTCTGACCATCAATCTGACCAGTGGGAAACACCGCTATATAGCCCGATATTTTTGCATTTGAACTAATAAATGTTCACAAAACAGTGCTATGTGGTACTGGATTAAAATGAGCCATGTGGTACCGTGAAATCATAGATATAGCCCTTCTCATCCCATTGATGTCAAAAGCAGCGACGAAAGGAGTACTGATAGAAGCAGACACGCAGTCGGCGCAGTAGCGTACTTTTGCAAACACGCCTACCCGCCTAGCGAAGCGATTGGGGCAAAATCTTTACTTATAAAGGTCTTAGTAAAGAAGTTTAACAAGACTATCATCTTTTGTTAACGCTGACGTGTTTATTTATATGTGTCGTGTGGTGTCGGCACGTTAAAAGAATGTAAACATCACCCCATTTCTTCCTATGGGTGTCATAGGAGGCGGACTAAAGAGGTCACGGGCAGTAGCGTATTCCCTCCTCGATCGGCCAAACTGTGAACGCCAACGCACCTGCCAACCATGGCGAATGGCGATTAAAGGAAAATCCTCCTATTGGTCAGCTGTATACTGCAGTGGACTGATTTTGGCTAGTAGTGATTTATGATTTCGTGATGCCAAACAGTCAAATATACCAATGGCATTGGCATACTTTTTTGTTAGGGTCTAAAAAAGCATTCATATAGCTATTCAAATAGACTAAATTTTTTATTTGAATATATGAAAATAACGGTTATGAAAATTTTATGAGAATTAGAAAATTCACTTGAGAAAGGATTATATCATGAAATACATTTAATCGTGAAACACAATGTTCGCCGATGCAATTTACTAAATTGACTTGAACAATAGGTAATCGAACCATACATTGCGGGTCACCGCACCATTACACGAGCCGGGTCACCCTACTTAAATTAACAGTATATAACATTGAAGTCACATAAATTTTAGATCACACGTATTATATGTAAACATGTCACCAAGAGCCATAATAAAAATTGCCATAACCCACTTCAGACTTTCTCTAGTATAAGTCTTTTGTTTCTTCCTACAGTGATTCATTGTCTTCGATGACTTGTTCACTCTTATCATGCGAAGATCTACATATCAGTTACTGAGTTGTTTCTTACTCTCTGTTGTATAACGATTCGAATTCGAATCGAGCCCCAAATGAGTTAACTTCAAGTCACTTTTCTTTGCAGTTGATTCTTAAAAACATCACAATTATTCACGGTAAACTTCACTTGTACCAATCCACAAACAATCTGTATGTGTTCTTAAATCAACTATTAATAGCTGTTAGATTTCTGAAGCCTCATCATGCAAGATGTGGGCTGTGAATTGTATTGGGCTAGGTTACATGACCATGTTATAAAAGAACAAACTCTTAAATCGTGTGTTAAATTAATTGCTTGAGACTGCAGTGATTTCCTAAACATCCTGAGTGTCATAATATGCAACACAGAAATTTAATTGTGAAAATAAATTAAAGAAAAACTTTGTTATGCAAATGGACCCCAGCAGGTGCTTTTGCATGTCTCAATATTGCATTCTACCACTGTTTCAGGGCGTGTGGGTTAGTGCCTAAAAGAAGCATAGCAAGAAACTCGCTCACTTTTGTCAGCCTCTGTTCAAATAAGTATGTTACAAGAATGATTATACCGATGCCAGCTAGAATTTACAGTTTGTACTAAAATCAATTGTTTATTAGTTGATAAATTTAATGGGTTAACCGCATAACGTCAACACTAATCGCGATTGTCCTAAACTGATAATATAAATGTATATCCGAAAGCCATAAACAAATGGAACGCGTACTTCCTGCCATTTCAATTCAATGGGCCAATAAAATGGTTTGAGTGATTCATTATCTATATCATTGCCGTTATTCTATAAGTAGTTTAAGTAGATAGGTGACCTTTATAAGGGGAATTCGATTGAAACTTATGTTGTCAGCCTGGGCTGATAGTCACTGGAAAAGTCAAAGGCAAGATGCCGAGAGGCATAAACTCGCGTCTAACAAACATTGACTATCTACGTCTTTGCATTAATCTATTTTTTTCAAGTCGTTCGTTCACACTTTGAGGCTACAGGTATATAAAATTTGTTGTGTTGAATCGATAGGAAGTTAGTACTTACTTAAATTAAAAAAGTTGGCCCCATTTAAAGCCTTCAAAAATAAAAACTAATTCATTTGAAGTAAGTATTTGTGGTGTTACAAAAATATTATTCCAATGGAACAATATCTCATCATTGCGATTATTTTAAAGACTTTATCTGCCCTTTAAATTTGGGGAAAATTGTAATTACCCCACTAAAGGGGAAATAATTTCCCACTTCGGCACCATTGCACTTAATGGCTAAAAAAATTCGGTGCGAATGTTCGCCCCAGAAATTCGTAATGGGCAATTTGTTAGCGATTCCGAAAACAGATTGTGGGCTCAGATATAGCATTTACAGCAAAAATATTTTCGACAGAGATATGATTTTGTAATTAGATTTTATAATAAAAAAAAATTGATGTCATCCCAGAAAACAATCTCAAGGATTTTAGTGCGAAACGAGAAGAAAAATTCGTGACTTCTGTAGTTCTTTTTTAATTAAATTAATTTTAGCTCGGTAATATGTGAAAGTAGAGACAGGGGATTCTGATATTACTACTTAATTATAAAATGGTGACGATACTAATACAAATTTAATTATAGAATATTATACGAATAATTTAAATTATTCTTGTGCTCGCCAAAGATAGAAAAGGCCAACCGTCTAACCCGCCTGCTAAACGTGATAATTATGGCAGTACTTTGTTTTTAGAGAGGCTTACGTCATTCTTCGATTCTACGAGCAGTCGATTTACTTATTTAAACTTTCATGGTCACTATCGTAAGAGTTAGTTATTGCGAGATTTTCCCATGCACCTTTTCTTTATGAGTTTCCGATATTTCGGCACTGTTGCAAGCGCCATGATCACGGAAGAACAGCCGCGATCATGGCATCTCGAAATACCTAAATTTTCAGCAGTCGATCGTCGTAGACTTGATGATGAGGTATGTATAGATTAATTACCTAATTACCTTTTAAAAGAACTAAAGTGGGATACTTACAAAGTAACTTAAAATGTTTCAGAATGAAATAAAACACTTTTTAAAACTAAACATCGTTAGAATTCATTGCTTTTTATAAAACCAAAATCTTAAACGTCCACACTTTATCAACATCATCATTTTTGTCATCTTCATTATCATTATTGTCATCATCATCATCTCCACCACCATTATCACGATCATCACTATCTTATATTAGTATACTGATGGATTCAAGCCTCTCCAAAAGTATGATTTTGCAATAAGTACAATATCCAAGCTTGGCAGTTGGTTGACAATTGCAGATTTAATAAAAAAAAAGCTATTGTCCACCTTTTTTGGCTAATTTATTCACCTCCTACGATATCCTAGAAGAGAAAGAGTAATGCCATCCTTTTTATGTGTAAGCACCAGAACATAATTAGTGCTAAGCCATAATTTTTCCAGTTACTAGAATTAAAATTATGATCACAAATATTGTAATACTAGTGACTTGAAAAATTATGTCTCAGGCGACATAATTTTTCGAGTTTTTAGCGACGCGCCCGGTATGGATGGAGATGTGGGTTCGAGTCCCGCCTGAGACATAATTTTTCAAGTTTAAATACTGTTATCATAACATTACTTGATAGCAAAACTTTACCAATTCTTTTACCACATAACGAAATATTTTACACAGTACTAGGAATTTGTTAAAGAGACAAATTCGCTCGATTCCGTTCACGACATTGAAATCGTATTTAAGGCTGGGAAGATTAGAGATGTCTGAACTCGGAATCGAATATATTTCCGATTGGATATCGAATCAGGAACTATCCGGACTAAGGTTATCTACACATTATAAATTCTAAGTGGACTTTCCTAATTAATATAATATATATATATATATAATATAAATTGTTTATTTCGGATAACTTAATCCATAACCCAGTTGACATTATTTTAACATTATTCCAACACTGAACGATACTACCTTACGTTGATGTTACCTGTTAAGAAGTGGAAAGACAGCAGTTACGCTGTTGCTGGGAGCGCCGAGATGATTTTCTTGACTTACCAGACAGTTTATCAACACACAAACTTGAACTTATAAAGTCTTCAAAAAATTCTATAACAGAACGTTGAGCCTACTCTCTCCTGTTCCATATTATTAGGTGTTAGATGTTCTTAGTTTGGTACTGTGTATCAATGTAACTATTCAATTAAAATTCAACACAGCAACAAAAGCAAAAAAAGACCACTGGTTGATCAAATTTGATTTCATATGAAAATCCATATTATGGCTTTCAACTAGTCTTGAAGGGTCTTAAAGAAACCGCCATTGGACAGAGGAACAAATAGACAATATATGAAAATAAATAAATTTAATAATTTACTTATGTTTCAGGGTATCACCATATCTGGTATATGCAAGAGCAGATGGAGCAACGAAATAATCAAGTTCGGAGAAGAAGAAGAGTAGGCGACCGAAGAGTAAGTAAGGAGAACTGCGGAATATCTACTTTTTTGATGAAAATCTAAATATTGAAAAATGAAAAATAGACCAAGATTATAGCAAACGGAGGCAGCGATAAATTATCATGTCGAAACTATTAGGGTTCTATGTTCACAACAGAACCTGGTCTTTTTTCGTACCATACTTTTAAGTTCATGAGTTCGTTTACCGCTCTCGAGTATTCTAAGTCTGTAGTTAGGCTTTAATTCTTAGCTAACTTTTTTGGCAACGACTTCTTATACCTTAAACTTTGCGAAAACTGATTTGCGCTCTTAAATTCACGGCCCGAAACAAATTAAACTGTTAACAGTTTTTACTGATCTACACTAATGTTATTAACGTACAATTACAGTTTTTGCCGATATACTCGTATTTTATTGAGGCGAAATAATTTGTATCTTTGTAAGTTTGATGATTTATTGTTTTATTAAAAACTGCTAAATCAAATTACTCGTAGGAATAACATCGTAAATATAAGAATAAGATAGTTTAATCGCTGAAAAATAAGAAAATTTATCCCAGAAATCATCATTCAAGGGGGGAAGTTTTTTTTATTGAGTGAGATGAAAGTTGGCTTTGATATAATTTAACAACCTAAAAATTTTAGAAAGTAATCATTGTCCTTAAAATTTTAATCAACGATATTTTTTTTATTTAAATTCTCTCTAAGCAGAGCGATACACTGTAACGCGATATAACCGGGAGTGCAATGGATCCATTGGCCTGTAAGCATTTTACCTACATATTTTTTCATTACATAGTGTATTCTGTGCTGGAGCTGCGGCGGAGTGCTAGTTAAAAAAATGAAAAAACTACTTCTTCGACCTACAATGCCATGGCTAAGCGTAATCAAAAGACAATCGTTCAAAACGTTCTAATAATTCTTGAGGTATTTTTTCTTAATGTAAAATATGATACAACACCGTACTTGAATGGCTCGTTAAAACCTTGCAATTCACTTAACTATTCGTGTGTCGGTCGCTAAACATCTATGGATCGTCAATTATAGGCAACGTGAGTCAGTTCGCATCAGTGACATAATACCTATTGGCTGCGAGCACAAGGTCGTTTTAAACACGACAGGGTTTGGCTAGACGCGAGTTTATTATTAACTCTAGAAGGTAAATAAACAGTTCATTTTACAGTTCAATTATAAATAAAACAAGATTCATAATTGACATTAAATATTTGTGTCAAGCAATGTAGAGTATCTGTTATGTGGGCAATTCATTATCTTGAATCTTGACCTCTTTATCTCAAGGTTTAAAAAAAACTAACATTTGGTTTACATCAGCTGTTACTGTTTTTAGGATAAATGTTTAACTACTCTATTATATTAATTTTACTGAGTAGATCGATTTTGATTTTGTTTGTCCAATTTATATCTGTAAAAAAAATATCATTATTTCAAGGTAAGAAAGATGTTAATTGATTTTCAAAATTTTGGACCTAATCAAGAAACTAAGTAATCAAAAAAACAGAGACAGCAAGGGCATACCTGGCCACTAAGCTACGAATGTTACCTGTAGATATTACTTAAAAAAAACATAAATTTAAGAAATGTTCACTCTCAAAGTCAAGACGCGGCTTTACATTGTTGCAGATCAGAAAATATACTCGAGTTCATTTGATATTATTTTTTACCGGGTCCACCGTCATCGTCTGATGATATTCAAGGAGATATGTATTTCAAGTATATTTTAATACACAAGTAGCAAATGTAGGCGTAGGTATTTGCGGATGCTAGACACATTTTTCTAGGTAAAATAGTTAGTCAGCCATAATCGGATGTTCTTTTCAGATGTGTAATAGGATCGTTAAAAAGGCGGTACATTCACTTTATGCGTCATGGACCATGGTTTATATGTTGTCTTAGTATAAGTGGAGCTACCTTAAACTCTACACAGCGTAACACAAAGTAGCTAATCGTGTGTCGTTTTCTTTGGATCGTACTGTAGAGTTCTTAAAACTGCCCAAAGATTTTGGGACGATGTCATATAGTTTTTTAAATAAAGTAGATTTGGAATAAAATTACCTTGCTCGCTAAAAGAGGGCCCAAACGTTGAAGTATCTGGTTGCTATTAGTGATTGTGTATTTTTTTTATTTTGTACGATGACGTAAGTAAAAATATCCCCTGACTGTATAGTATAATATTTTCATTTTTTTATAGAGATTAGCCGGTTAACTTACAAAATGTTCCTACCTAATGTAAATAAAATGTATAATACCTACTTGAAGAAAAATATTTATTTTATTTTATTTTTATTTATTCGGGATAACAACAGCTTACAGAATATTCATATAATGTTACATAAAAACAAAAAACAATAGGGAAAGCCAATTAAAGTTATCCACTTGTAGGTAGGTATACATTAAACGGAGTGACACGCACACAGAGCAAACAAATCAACAAGAAACCATCCTCCATTATCTTCATTACCTATTAATTAAATGGGTTTAACTATGTTTCGTGCAAAGCAATATGCATAATCAAATAAAATAAAAAATAAGTAAAAAATATAATAATAAATAAGAAAAGCAATTTACACATATAGCTAAGCGCATTCATCCAACCTTATGATAAACAACAAGACTGAGAAGCGCCAATGTCATAAAATACATGCTGCAGTTAGCAGCGTACACACACATCCAACATACACTCATTTACACTTACATATGTACACAAATACTCACATAATAAATACTACCTATATGATAATAAAATAATAAAATCACACTCTCTGGTCAACCACGATATTTATACACGCATTTTAGTTAAGTACCGATAATTTGAAGCTTTATTTGGTTTTTAAATGATTTTTTCCCACCAACGAAAGGGTCCGATGTACAAAATTTTTTATTGTATAGTTGTAGTATCCTATTTATTACCGAGTTTTTAGCATAAGCAGTAGAGAAGTGAGAAGTACTAAAGAGACCGGTGTGCCTTGTCCGCCGAATTGGAGTACAGAATTTAACCAGTTCCAATAGTAGTGGACTGTCTAGGCGTCCTCGGATCACATCGAATAATAAACCCATATCTAAGATCTGTCGACGTTCTTCTAGAGTAAGCATACCATAAGCCCGACATAGATCTTCATAAGACGCGACTTTATGATTTCCTTTTTTACATTTGTAATTGAGGTGCTTTATGAATTTCTTCTGTATGCGTTCAATAGTGTTAATATGGATTCTATAGTACGGGGACCATATAGGGCTAGCATACTCCAAAATACTGCGAACAAAAGCAGAGTAAACAACTTTTAAGGGGAGCGCACTTTTAAACTGTTGACAAGTACGAATTACAAAACCAAGGCTGCGATAAGCTTTGTTTGTAATGGTGTTAATATGATGATTCATAGACATCTTAGTATCGAAAAACACCCCTAAGTCTCTTACAACATCACTTCGATTAATCGCTACCCCATTAAAATGATATTGAAATAATATCGGTTTAGTTTTGCGTGTAAAGCTTATATTGACGCACTTTCCTATACTAACAGTAATATCATTAAGTAAGTAATAATCATAAAGATTATTTAGGTCCTCTTGAAGTCTTCGACAGTCATCGATGGTTCTAATTCGCGTAAAAATTTTCTTGTCGTCAGCGTAAAGAATATAGTTAGCATCTTTATCGATGTATGTATATCATAGATATAAGCGTTAAACAAGAGAGGGCCTAAATGTGAACCCTGGGGCACGCCAGAGGGTATTGTGATGTAATCGGACCTGTAACCACCTAGAACGACCGCTTGCGAACGGTTATTAAGGTAGGATTCAACCCAGCGAAGTAGATCCCCGTGGATGCCAATAGATTCCAACTTTAGGAGAAGAATGCGATGGTCAACCCGATCAAAACATTTCTCGAAATCCGTATAAACGACGTCCACCTGCCCTCCACCGTCCATTTCTGTTAGAATATAATTTGAGAATGTAGCCAGATTGGACGTAGTGGAACGACCCTTAATAAACCCGTGCTGATTTTGAGGAATGGCATTGCTTATAATGGGATAGATGTTATTGTAGACCACTTTCTCAAATACTTTACTTATCGTGTTCAAGATGGATATTGGACGATAGTTTTCAATAGCTATCTTAGGACCCTTTTTGTGTACTGGTATAATGTATGCCTGTTTCCATAATGTTGGGAAGACACATTCATTGAGAGATTTTTGAAAGAGAATAGAAACAGGAAGTGACATACTTTCAGCACAGGAAGCGTAAAATATTGGCGGGATTCCGTCACAGCCAGCTCCCTTACTTCTATCCAAAGAATGAAGAAGAGTTTTGACATAGGTCGGGTTGACAGTAATGCGCGCAATGTTATCATTAGCCGCATGAGCAGCGACAAACTGACCGAAATAGTTTGAGTTGCCCTTCTTAAACACACTTTCAAAGTAGCTATTAAAAGCGGAACAAATCGCATTACCCTCTTTATATGTGTTATTATTAGATGTAAAAAAGTTGGGATAGGCAGACGTTCCTCTTTTTGATTTGACATACGTCCAAAAATACTTAGGTGATTTCTTTATATGTTCTTCAGCAGTACTAACATAATATGTAAAGCATCTGGACTGGATACGCTTTTGCCTTCCTCTAAGGAGACAAAATTCATCGTAGTCTCTCGGGTTTCCAGTTTTTTTCCATCTTTTATGGATTTTGTGTTTTTCCCTTATAATTTTAATAAGTGCCATGCTGTACCAATTGGGAAAATGTGCCCTGCTCCTTGAACGCTTAGACAAGGGAACGAATAAGCTAAGACATTCATTTAACTTTTCATAAAAAATATCGCGAAAAATCTTTAGTTAATCGCTCGACATAGCCGACATGCTCTTGACAGTTTTTTTTTAATATTATGCCGCCACTGTACACTTTTTTAAGTAGCAGTTATCATACATATAGATTGAATTAAAATAAACCTATACTTACAAACTATAAATGTGTTATAATTGTTTTAGTTGTGTAAATATTATACACATAGTCGTCTAAAAAGCTACCAATCTTGCAATTCAGCCAACCTGATCAGATTGGCTATGCTTTATATTACTTATTTGTTCACAGATAATTACGTATTGATTTTTTAATAAACATTTATAGGTTTAAAATTTTAGATTTTTATTTTGTAGTTGAATTATACCTAGTTATTACTATTAACAAGTAGGTACCCGTATTGGTTCTTAGAGTATAATAATAATTTGTCTGATAAAGTCAATCAAAGTTTTAAAACAAAATCTATTTTTTTCAAATAATCGTTAAAAGATGATTTATATAAAAAAAAACAATTCTGTAAAGCAACATACATACACTTTGAGTCAGAAAAATCTGCCTTAAACATTTATTTATTACTATAGATAATTTCTCGAGTTCCATTAGCTCTATAAATAAAATTCAATAGAAATTTTCTATTACTGATGTCACTTTGATGGAATTCACCCGAAATAGCAGACTATTTCACATCATCAACTTAATCAGTGGTTCCCAATCAGTGAACAAAATTTTGGTCCGCAAACAATTTAAATTAATACATTACACCGATGGCATGAGCCAGACCATCTTCAGATCTGTTAACTAATTACCTATTTTGTTATATTATATACTCTATTAATTATTTATAGAATTTGTACCTTAAGGTCCCTGTTAACAAATCAAGGCGTTCCTTTTTCCAGGTTGGGAACCACTGCAATAAATAATGTTGGGAACAATTCTCGTTGCACATTCCAGAACTCAGAGATGGCTTTTTTAATGAAAGGACGATTTACTTTTTATCGCGTCTGCTAAAACAATAGAACCGTCATTTTTACCGCGAGCCTATTTTATTGCGACTAATGCGCGGTTTAATGACTTTTTAAGAAATTTATTCTGAAATTATCTCTTTTTTGAATTACATCTTTGAAATATATTTCATTTAGCAAAATGTAAATTAAGATGACGATATAACTAAGATTCAATAAAGGAAATCTCGTAATCCTTTTATGCGTTATGATCAATTTCGTATTACCAACTAATAATAATAATTGCTATATTAGAATGCTGTAATTCATACATAGCCTGTTTGGGTTTGTTAATTAAATGCTTATTGCTATATTCTAATAATTTTAGTCGACTAAAAATAATAAGCAGTTAAAATAACTTAATTTTCATATCAAACGTTTTGTTTAAGTGCTAGTATTCTTTACAAATACATGTAAATTAGTACTATTTACGACTTACCTGTTTCAGACAAGAGTATTAATCCTTTTCAGCCAACTGAAAACTAATTATCGTCTAAACTTAACAAGAAACTTATAAACAACTCCACTAACAGCACTATTTACACTTAACTACCAGTGTAATCGTACAACTGAAACACATTAAAATCATATAACATTACATTCGATGCGAGAAACGCGCGAAAACATCGTATTTATTCGAATCGTAGACGCGCGAGAACTCTATCAGAGCTGAGGCCACACTGCCTTACGCGGTATCATTTTAACCACCAGTACCACGTTGATTCGCTAATCGCAGCAATTCTATCGTTTCGCTTCGAATACATCGCGTAGAACCATTCATTGGCTTGACTAGTGCGTGTTAGAATGTACGCGATGGAATGCGTAAAAAGAAACAGTCGAGCATAATGATCTATGTAAACTGTGTAGCGTGGTACCCGCCATCTCTGTCAACACAGAATCACGACGTAGTGGACGGAAGCCGGCCGCTCTCTGGTCATTTGGTTCGCTAATTCGGGCTAATTCTGAAAGGAAACTTCTCCAGTTTTCAAACTAATGTTTGTTGTGTTTAATTAAATTATTTTCAACCGAAAAGTTCTGTTGTTATTCGATGAAGTTATGGTTTAGGGAGCCTGTATTGGCAAATTCAATTATTTCGGGGTCACTCTCTGAGGCAAAGGGTTAGTTTTATGATTCCATTGTACCTAACTAGGGTTACCAGATGAAAGTCGGTGTAAAAGCTTGACTTCTTTAAATAAATCCAGGGAATTAGACGCAGTTTCTTTTCAAACGTTATACACCATTTAATAAACCTAGATTACGGTTTATCTGATTTTATAAAAAGGTAGGATTTTAAACTAAAACCCGCCAAGTGCGAGTCAGCCTTGCGCACCGAGGGTTCCGTACCAACTTTAACTGAATTAGCAGTCCAATTACTTTCACATAGCCAAAATAATAATAATACTTTCAGAACAAAGTGGCTGTTACATGCGGACAGACAGATAGACAGACTTGACGAAACTATAAGGGTTCCGCTTTTTGCCATTCGGCTACGGAACCCTAAAAATAACATCAAATTACAATTACATTTTAAATAAAATTTTCTTGATTTTATTTATTTCTTGAAATCCTGCCGAAACACTGAAAACCTTTTTAAAAGTCCCGAAATCGCAGGTCTAATTCTGAAATATCGTAATATTTTCTCCTATAGTAGGTAGCTAAACTAGCTAACTACGCCAAAGCGGCTAGAACCAAATTGCAAATAAATAGCTGTGGCACAGCTTACACTAATTTGCTTGCTGTAGAATTAAATAAGTTGCTAATTAGACTATGATTACCTTCGGAGAAATTGAAGTTTTATTACGTATTATGCATTTAACGCAACATTATTGACTATGTCTTTGTTTGATAAGAATATTTAAAATAAGAATATTTAAATATGTTTAATGTATGGTTATCATATTGTTATCATATCATATCATATCAATTAAATGTGGATTTAAAAATGTAACGTTTGAAAGTTTGAAGATATAAAACATCGTTAACATAACCTTAAAAAAATTGGAGCGTCTTGAAATCAGATGACAGAATATTCGCTTCGGGTTTCCGCTTCGTGTCTGTTTCTATCTTACTATAGACGATCTCAGCCGGAATTTTTTCAGTTCCCTCAGAGGCTGATATACAGAAGAAAACGACTATAACTCTATTGCGGATTTCTGATAAATGGTAAAACCCGTACTAGATACGAGGCCACACGGATTTTGGGGAAACTATTATAATGATGAACTTTATTCAACTGACAAAGGGATTATTTTGAAATGGTCAATAGCTTGGCAGGGCAATCCGCAAAAGACTTTTTTATTTGGATGAATATACTCTGATATTCAAATGAAAACGATCTCCCCTCCCGGCCATAACTCGGCCGCGAGATTTTTGATAAATGGTAAGCCTCGAAAGAAAAATATTTGGGATGTGTGTGTAGAATGGTTTACATCGTTTGAATGCGAATAACACTGGCGACAGAAGTCAGCGATAAATAATGCCTAAGTACGACGTTTTGATGTCGGTAACCCTGGAAGTTTTGTAGGAAAAGTTCATGTCGTATGAGGGTTAATCCTTGTGCTATGCGAGTAGTTACAGTCACTTTATATGTTTTGTGTGTGAAGCATTTTTCATGTATTCAAAAGTTTTGAAGTATGTAAACCTATAGACGCTATTTACGTTAGGTAACATCACATTTCATAAGATTTTAGGTACAGACTTATTAACGACTAGCTGTTGCCCGGTTGACTTCGTCCGCGTCAATTTTTGTTATTATGATCCCGACTATTTTTCCAACATTTTTCACTGATGCTTCGCTCCTATTGGTCGCAGCGTGATGTTTTATTGCCTAAAGCCTTCCTCGATAAAGGGACTATCAAACACAAAAATAATTTTTCAATTCTAACCAGTACTTCCTGAGATTAGCGCGTTCAAACAAACAAACAAACAAACTCTTCAGCTTTATAATATTAGGTATAGATAGAATACCTGACACGATTTGTATAAATAACACATTCAATACGTGGTGTTTATCAAAGTACGCTGTGTACTCTTTCAGTAAGTTTTAAGATGAAATGACATCTCTGTAGGTCATTAGAATACGCGGTTATGAGCTAAAGTAAGGTTAAATATAACTACTTAAATAAATACATGGTCTAACTAAGTTATGATTAGATTAAACTAAACATTATGAAGAACAAATCTAGTATTAGAGTAATAATTGAACATAAATTTAGGTAATTTTCGGATTACAGTGAAAGTTAGCGAGGTTGTAATAGTTCAAAGCCTTCAAGACCCCGGCTTTGTTTGAAAGCTGATGTTCGGAACTTAACCCGAAGTTCTCCTCGAGCCACAAACAATTTACCTCACCATTAAACCTGTGTAAACTATTATTTTCGGTTGATTTATGACCAAAAATAATAATAATAATGTTTGCGTGGCTAATATAGCTAAATCATCTGTTAAAAAAAGTATATATATCCAGTAGTAGACGACTGGTGTAGACTGAAGACCTACCAATAGATACTATAAAAGTGTGTCTTTAAAATTATAACTATTTCTATAACAAACATTTCAATAAGACGAACTTGTACGTATCAGTATATAAACTTGAAAATTTTTGTCTCAGGCGGGACTCGAACCCGCATCTCCTCGCATGCCGGGCGGGCGCCATACCATTAGGCCACCGAGACACTGCGACACGGCGCTAATTTTTCAAGCATACGGTATGGCGCCCGCCCGGCATGCGACGAGATGCAGGTTCGAGTCCCGCCTGAGACAAAATTTTTCAAGTTTATATACTGATATTATAAGTGCAATTAAGTTGCTAAAATATCAAATAAAGAACTTGTACGTACTTAAGTAACTAGACTTTCTGCGCTTTACGTTGCATTTTAAGCTATTGCATAGCTTCTATCGCGGGCCTTGAGCGTGGAGACCGAATCCAGAAATTCCGTAACGAAAATAACCTAACCTAACACTCGGGGCGAGGCACGATCGAACAATTTTGAATTTCCGAAATTTAAAAGAATTTAGAAAAAAAAAAGGGATTTTGACAGTATGGTTGCCTATGGTAACCATATCTGCCAAAATAACAGAAAAATTTAATTACAAAAGTCAAAATTAGAAAATACATAAAATTATATAATTAAGCTATTGCATAGCTTCTATCGCGGGCCTTGTTAGTTTTATAATTGCATAAGTTGATAAAAAATGCTATGTCAAAATCGTCCAATTCAATCAAGTCATTGCTTTCAAATCAAGCTATTGCTTTACCGCGGCAGTCTCCGAGTGCCACACGACTTTTTTTTCTTTTAAATTGATTGAGGTTCCTGGGTACTAGAAAGATGTAACACTGTTTCTCTTTTTATAGTTGTCATAAGAGGCGACAAAAAGATAGCCGCTCGAAGAGGAGCACGGATATAAGCGACATATCTTACCATTATCCAAATTGCAATCACCTACCGCCTGCTTAGCGTAGCGATTATGAGAAAATTCTCCTTCTGATGTGTTTGACAGTCATCATCATCATCATGATCATCATCATCATCTCACCCAAACGACGCCTACTGTTGGACATAGGATCTCTACAGCGATTGGTCCCGCGCCACCAGCATTCATCGGTTCGGCTCCCCGCGTTCTGAGTATAATATGCACTGGGGCCTAATTCGCGTAACCGAATCGCAGTTCGATCGTGATTGAATTGGACGATTTTGACATTCAGCCCATACTAGAACTGTCAAAAACCTGTCGTTCAATTACGATTGTGATACGATTCGGTTACGCGAATTAGGGGCCAGTGCATATTATACTCAGAACGCGGGGAGCCGAACCGATGAATGCTGGTGGAGTGGACTGGTGTAAATAATTAATCCTTATTTGCTTCAAAACTAATGTATAAAATGAATTAATAACAATACTTGCATTACATTAAGGTTGCAAAAATGTTTATTTATTACAGTTTCTATAAGTATATCTCATATAATTTCACAAAAATAAATTATCCCACCCTTGACTCAGGCAGGTACTAATGCTTCTGCTCATCATGCAGACATGTGCCTCATACACCGTAAGCAAGAACACTCACGACCCTCGTGACGTTCACAAACTGCCGTCCTAAATTAGCAAAATTTTGTCTTGTTCTTCTTGAAAATTAATAACAATACTTAAGCTCATTAAGTAATGCAGAAGTAATGTTCTCCTTTTAGTGTGTCTATATCTAAAAACTGTTTAAAAGGAAAATTATAATTATTATTTACACAAAAACGTAAGATAACGCTCGTGCAAGATAAAGCACCACCCCGCTCATGCTCTGGGGGTATCGTAACAGGCGATTCAAACAGTATCAATAGTAAAAATGCCATAAAAAAAGAGGAGCAGCGTTTTTCAACCAATATTTGTCTAACAGCGTATTAATAGAGAATGAAAGTCAAACAACATGAAAATATGCCGAAAGGTAAGTAAATAAACAACACATTCAAATACATTCAATACCAATAAAAGTCACACTTCGGTGATTGCTGAGAGGTGATTATCGTATAGCCAATAAGATTTTGTAGACAAGTCAGATCTGCCAAATACCTAAAAGTCGTTAAAGCAGATTAACCCTTAAGCAAAGACCGACCCGACACAATTATCCAACTGAAAATCCTAATCAATCTAAAGTGCGACTTTAGCGATGAAATTCGGTTCAGTTGGCCAATCCAAACACGAAACTCGTTAATTAGTCTATCATGCATCACGTAGTATTGGAAATATTGAGGCAAAAATGAATTCCGTAAAGTTATGTTTATCTGATATACAAGGTATAAAGTAACTATTGAAACAAACGTTCTGTCTTCTGGATGTTGTACTTATTGAAATCTATACTAAGTAATATTATAAAGCTTAAGAGTTTGTTTGTTTGTTTGAACGCGCTAATCTCAAGAAGCACTGGTTCGATTTGAAAAATTATTTTTGTGTTGGATAGTCCATTAATCGAGGAAGGCTCTAGGCTATATAATATCACGCTGCAACTAATAGGAGCGAAGCATCAGTGAAAAGTGTTGCAAAAATAGTCGCGATCATAATAACCAAAATTGACGCGGACGAAGTCGCGGGTAACAGCTAGTTGTAAATAAAAATAATGTCTGTTTATTATGTATCCGCGCATAAACTACTAAACCAATTTTTATAAAATTACACAAGTACAAAGAAGGGACATGGACCATTTTGTATCCCGCTGCTGAGCACAACTTTCCACCTACGCAATATAACGTGTATTGCAATGCAAATATGCATAGCAGCAAGCAAAAAGCTACTTCTAAATAAAACAAAGCCATCGATTTAGTTTTGAAAGTACAGATGACATCACTTGCACAGATAAATAACAACTAAAAAATAGTCATAAAGAAGCTACAACAGTTTCCGACTCGTTGGACGGGTTCGACAAACTATTATAGCGGAACAAAGTTACGAAACAACGCGTAGGCTGATACTCCGACTAACTTAAAACATGGGACCCATGTTACGTTTTCTCAAGATCGATTTGACACACATACATAATATTTTTCTGGACTTCGTCGACCGCAGTTGTTGTGCTGCAATATCAAAAGTTCTGCTATTAATCTTTAATATTAATATAAATGTTAATAGCTCCGTTTATGGTTTTGATCGCAAAACAGTTAAGTTCATTAGACGACCTGCTCCGAATTCCCGGGTTCGATTCCCGCACGGGTTAATGTAGAAAAAAAGGAGATTTTCAATATTTTCTCGGGTCTGGGTGTTTGTGGTTCCTTCGTTGTTTATGATTTCCATATGACATATGACATAAACGAGCTCTGAAGACTGCGGGCTGGTGGCGGGCGGGTATTCTCGTATGCGGACGATACTACAATAGTGTTCTATGGGCGATCTTGGTCTACTGTGAAAGTTGCGGCGGAACAGGGCTTGGCTGAGGTGGCTGGTTGGCTTACTAGTAATCTTCTTACCATAAATATATCAAAAACCAATTTCATATGTTTTACTTCCAACCTTAGATCCCAACCCTGTGATGATTACTGTATAGCGTTGCATAACTGTGTGAATCTTGATGACCATAAATGTAGCTGTCCATCCTTGACCAAAGTAGACCATGTCAAATATCTGGGGATCATAGTCGACCAGAGACTTTCGTGGCATTCACACATTGATTTGGTAACCAACAGAATAAGAAAGCTCATTTATATATTTAAAACATTGCGGCATATTATGACGGTTAAGATACTCAATGAAATATATGTTGCCTTGGCGCAGTCTGTTATAACATATTGTATTCCTGTGTGGGGTGGAGCTACAAAAGTAAAAATTTTAGACCTTGAGAGAGCTCAACGTGCGTTACTAAAAGTAAGCTATTTTAAACCAAACAGGTTTGCTACAGCTGAACTTTACAAGTTGAGTAAACTCTTGTCAGTTAGAAAATTATATATCCTTCGCCTTACCTTGACAATTCATATGACACTACCTTTCGATCCAACTCAGCCACATAGGAGACGTAAGCGTAAAGTCGCCCACTCTCCTGCGGTTCGTACAGTTTGTACACAGAAAACCTTTTGGTGCGACCTGTCTGAACCTGACACATATACTTTCTTACATAGCAACCAGACGCATTCACGCACAATATACACACATATACATTGACACTCACATGTAAACACACACACACACACACACACACGCACACACACACACACATACACACACACACACACACACACACACACACACACACACACACACACACACACACACACACACGCACACACGCACGCACACACACACGGTGCTTACTCAGTTGCTACATACTAAATATTGTGTACTTTTTTTGAATGGAATTGATTGTTTACTCTATTTTCCTTATAAGTTAACGCTAAGAGCGAGCCATCTCCAACACGAGTATTTTTATTATTACTATCTGGAGACGTCTCATAACATACATTTGTAAAATACCTTTTGGAAAATAAAAACATTTTGTTTTTTTTTTTTTTTATTTCCACAATACGAGTACTTTGATTAGTAATTCACTTTGATGGGCGAATGACGAAACCAAAATAATACCATTTGTCTTAATGTTAATGCTATCTAACTATAAAATGTCTATTACACAGACAAATAGCATTGACCTAAAGAATAACGACGTTTACGTCCACCTAATCCCAGTTTTAAGCGTCCATGTGCATACATTACCCACGTTACGTTTTAGAGGCGCAAGGGTTTAACTTAACCTAGTAGTATTATTCGATAGTTTTTTGTACTAGACCCACGGGCATTAGCTTTAATGCAACTAATGACAAAATTGTCAGCCCCATTATCTATCATAGTTAAAAAAAATTGGTTGTTTGTAAAGTAGGTTTACGATCGAGATGTTTACGTGATAACGAGAAAATCTCCATTCGTTTGTATGCCGCTAGAGTGAGAGAGACGGAAGATCGGTCCACTCACTCGAACGCTATGCCAGCCTCCGCTCGTGAGGATTCCGCGTGACAAGTTTCACGGAATGACTGGCAGCGCTCGAGATGAGACGGGAGATCGGTCCGTCTCTCTCTCGTTATACCTGCGATCGCGCTCGTGAGGTTTTGGTGTGACACAAGTTTCTGAACATGTCACCCGACTAAAACGATTTTAAAGACGTTATCACGTCAATAAGTAGAATAGAAACACCATCGCATACAAAATAGACACATCGAAATGTCCGCAAATGAATCAACGTTGAGAGAGCACTGGTCGGCCGTTGCTTTAAAAAAAAAAAATCTATGTAATCTAAATAAGAAATGAAATACATTAGTAAGTATATCAGTGTAGGATTGTGCATTAATTTGAATGGGAAAGATATTTTAGGTTTAAACCATAGGGAAAGAAATATACTAGAGTTCCAATCTTCATTTTCTTTCCCTATGGTTTAAACATTTTTGAGAGGCTCTATTGGGATTGTATTAAATTATCTGTGTATATTTATTGTTATTTATACAAAAAGTTTAATTGAGAAATGCAAATGAGCAATGCGCTGTGCAAAACGCGCGGTAAAGCACTCGCTAATTATCGCGTACGCTCTGATGACAAACCACAAACTTGTTGAGTACGCCTGACGGGTTGTCCACAGTAATCAATTTCCCTTTAACAGTTCAAGATAATTAATCCTATAGTGACTTTCCTCGCGAAGTGAATCATGTAGAAATTTAACAAAGTCTGCAGTGCATTTCCGAGGCTAATTAAAGCAATGTTAGTACTTGTAATGATCTTGAACCAATGGAATTACTAATGGCATTGGCCATACCATTTTATCTAAAGCATAGGTAGGGGCAGGGAAATTGGCAAGTCTCAGGGCAATTTCCCCTGATCGACAGTTGTTCCGTCCCGCCCTATCGTGATTGGCCAATTGCTGAATTAGTTAACCCTCCGTAAATTATTGCAAAAAGGTCCCGGTGGTATTAGAAGGTTAATAAGAATTTAGGAACGCTTTATAAAAATTTTCCTAAAATGCGGAAATTTATGTAAATATACTCGTATCTTTAATTATATACAGGTTGAAAAAAATGAGACAATTTTATAGAGGTCGTTTAGAGGCAAATTTTAGAAAACAGAAAGGACATGTTACAAATCAATAGAAAAAAGTATACAGATTAATCTTATTCATGCTGAAATAAAAATTAGAGAATAATTATCAAAAAAAAATATTATTTTTAAAATCATCAATACAAAATTCGTAAGACCGTGTACCTGCTTAACGTCTCAGCCCTCCAAACCCTTCCAGACCCAAGACAATTTAGAGAAAATCGTTTTCTAATTATTTGACTCTGAGACCCATGTAAAGTAGGCAGAGGAATGAGAGGAATCACTAAACGACTATCAATTTCAATAGTACCTACAATCATCGGCTCGTTAAATTACAAACTTGAAATCGACTCAAGTAATATTTAACTTTATTCATTCGACTTAAGGTTGAACACAAATGAGTGAAATCTCACAACTATAGGTAGGTTTACTGACTGTCTAATCACAACAGCAAACTGTTTTAAGTATTTCGAAGCACATTCCTATTTCAAGTGCTAATCATGTACCTAATTGGTGGGAACCAAATCACATGTAACAAAAACTGAGTATATTGGAAGTATGATTCAGTGGTTTCCAAATTATTATGTTTAAGACCCGAGTTCACCAATACTTAAACAGCCGGTAAACATAGATTGATGATTAATTTGACACAATTCCCATACAAAATATGTCAAATAATATTTTAAACGCTGTTTAAAACTTAAACGTCTGTTGGTGAACTCGGGCCTTAGTATCTCATATAACTAAACCGTGTAGGGTGAAAAATGTAGCCCATCTAGTCTACCTTAATTTGATTTTAAATTAAATGGCAAACTCGTTGATGGTGGCATCGGCATCGTACCAGAACGTGTCAGGCCGAACAGCATGCTGGCTCCAACCTTCCAGCCCGTGTGTCTGCTAGTGTTTTAAAAGAGGCATTCTAAAGTAACGGACTAAATTATCCCACTGTAGGGCTTATGCCTCCAATACAAATTACCATAGAAATGATGGGTACGATCTTAAGAATATCAGTTGCGTTACTTAGGCTACGGTGGCCTGCACATTACGCTGGATATTTTGTTGCAAAATAGCACCTATTTGAAGTGTATAAGGTGCTTTCGTGTTTAGCCTCATGTGACGTCTTTAGATAAAATATCGCAATGGGGTTGTACTAGATTTTATAAAGTGTTAGAAAATAGGAAAGTAATTTGAAATCAGCATTTCAAAAATATTAATTTCTATACTAAACTCCAAAACTATTTAGTATAAAAATAATAATTTTAGAATGATTATCTAAGTTTTGACTTCGAATAGATGGTAGCCTTGCTAGCTTGAACCGTAAATACATGAGTGTATCAGGCCGAATTCGGCTTGCTATAATACATATCGTCGTCAGGGATGGGTTAGCACTGCTATCGCCAGCGTCAGCGTCTTCTGGTACAGGGTCCATGACGTAGGTATCAGGCAAATAAATCCACACACGTAGAAGGTATCAAACTGGGTGTAATTAACTAGGAGATACAATATTGAGCACTTAGGTTGTCTCGGAACTGAGTGGACTAACGGTCCCGTGGTGAACGTCTGATATCTGTGGCTGCTCAACTTAGAATGTTCTGAAAAACACAGTACCTCTCGCCAGCACGATTCCGTTCGCGTTTCGTCACCCGATTGTGACGTCACGGTGTTCACTCACTTCCGATACTACAATAATCAAATGAGATTTTATAATCGCTAACTTGTTAAAACTACGACACGGCCAGAACTGACATAACACGTCCTCGTGGTCTATTGTGTACCTGGTAACAAAAGAAAATTAACTGGAGTAACTTTTCAGCTCGGTCAACCTGACCAATTAATTGAGAAAAATGATTCAGATAGCAAACAAATAATCACACTAGAAAGAATGCCATAGTCATTATTAAATCAGATTAGCTTCAAACTCAAGAAATATCATCAACTACAACTTCTGTAGTGATATCACTAAACCAATATTAATGCACCAATAATCAGAGATCGATAGCCTCCTGTCCTTCTCACAGGGATGTCAAAAGATGGTATCAGTCCTTCGTACTGATAAGACCAAAAGATCAGTCCTTCACACTGATCGCGTCACTAACATCAAGTAACCCAGTCCTTCTCACTGGATAGTAGGGTAGCACCAGTCCTTCATACTGGGTACGCACAAACAAAAGACAAGCTATACAATTCTATTTGATGCGTTAATTGGAATTTGAGGATGTACCCTCGCCTGCATCATTAATTTCTAAATCTTCGCTTACTAGATCTAACTCGACTGGAATCTCAGCTTGAGGCATCTTTCTAATGCGATCATGGGCGTATTTGTACGTTCTATTACCCGTCAAAGATTTCAAAGTATAGCGGTCGCCTTCAAGTAACTCGATAACTTTAAACGGCCCTTTGAACTTGGGATCGAGTTTGACTTGATTGCGTTCTTCATTTTTAATCAGAACTAGGTCACCAATTTGAAATTTAACTAGTTTGGCTTTATTTTGATCAAAACGAGATTTTTCGTAGTTCGCACTCAACTCAATATTCTGTGCCGCGCGTTCTCTCACATTATTAATGTCAACTTCAGTTTCATTATCGTCTATAGCTAAAAGGTTAAGGGGTCTAGCAACCCTACCAATTAAAAGCTCTAAGGGGCTACATTTAGTAACACGGTTAATAGTACAGTTCAAAGCCAATTGCACGTCCTCTAAAGCATCCTGCCATGACCTATCTGAAGTCTCGACGGACGTCAGCATACTTTTCAACGTCCCCATCACCCTTTCTACCTGCCCGTTAGCACGGCTAGAGCCCGTGGCGATGAGATGCAAAGCTATGCCGTGAGAATCGCAGAACTCTTTAAAGTCTTTGCTCGCAAAACAACGACCTTGGTCGGCTATCACACGAGTTGGTGAACCAAATAGAGAAATGCTAGATTTAAGGGCTTTGATTGCACTTGCAGTATCAATTCGTAACGTGTGGTACATCAAAACAAATTTAGTAAAAGCGTCTATAAAAACTATGACGTACTCTTTAAGATCATTTTTACCGCTTAGTTTACCCGTTATGTCCACATGTACGGTATGCCATGGTATGCTCACCTTTGGGATTGGGTGGAGTTCAGCTTGTACTTTGCCAGAACTAGACTTGGAGACTTTACACGTTATGCAATTGTCGACAAATTTACGCACATATTTTGCCATGTGGTCGAACCAGTAGTGCTCATAGAGCTTATCAAGGGTCTTTTCCCAGCCTAAGTGCATAACAGCCTCATGAACGTGATTGACTACGGACCAGCGGAATGCTCGTGGTACAATAGGCAAACAACGAGTACGGTGATTTCTCATGATCCTACGATATAAAACGCCGGAACGGATTTCATACGTTTTCGCATCATCAGGTGAGAGTTGACCGGCTTTGAACTTTGAGACGAGAGATTGGATCTCGTTATCGCGTAACTGTTCTGCTAGAAGCCAGTTTTCAGAGAGGTTTGTAAGATCCACACGTTTTTGTTCTACTTTTTGTGGTAAAACCTTTTCTGGTTCAGGAAGTGGATTGCGGGACAGAAAATCTACGTGGCTCATGAGTTTGCCTGGTCGGTAAGCGATTTCAAAATCAAAAGCCTGAAGAAAAGCCCACCATCGGTGAACTCTAGGAGTCAAATCAATTTTGTTGTGAGACGACCTCAAGGAATTGCAGTCGGTTACAACTGTAAAGTGCCGTCCTTGCAAGTAATGGCGAAAGTGTTTCACAGAATTGACTACGGCCAGAGATTCCAACTCGTATGAGTGGTACTTTGACTCAGCCTTGGTGGTACGCTTGCTGAAATACTCGACAACATGCAACTTGTTGTCAACCTTTTGAAATAAGATAGCACCATAGCCGTCCGCACTCGCATCCGTGTGCAGTTCTATCGGGAATTCAGGGTTGAATATCATGAGTATCGGCTTGCTAGTAATGACTGAAATGATTTGCTGTCTAATTTTCTCGTGTTCAGTATTCCAATTGAATGTTTTAGCGGAAAGAAGAAGATAAAGAGGGGTCATGATTTGAGAAAATCCAGCAACGAATTTTCTGAAATAAGAAGCCAGACCAATAAACTGTCTGAGCTGATGAACATTTTCAGGTGGTGGTAGCTTGGTGATGGCTTCCACTTTACCTGGATTTGGCCTCACCTCTCCGGCAGTAATTTCATATCCTAGGAACTCAACTCTTTGCTTTAGGAACGAACATTTAGAAAGGTTTAACGTAAAACCAGCTTTGGTCAGGGCTTCCAAAACTTCACGCAACCTTTCCAAACCCAAGGTCTCATCAGCCGCTGGTATCAGGATATCGTCCATATATAAAACCGCATAAGAATATACAAGGTCACCTAAGGCATTAGACGCTGCGCGTTGAAAAACGCTTGGAGCATTACGCAAACCAAAAGGCATGGCTAAATATTCAAACTGCCCATCGGGCGTAACAAAAGCAATGCGTTCAATACTATCAGGGTGGACAGGTATTTGATTAAACCCGCTAGCGCAGTCGAGGCAGGTGTAAAATTTGGCTCCTGACAGCCTGGCAATCTGGTCGGATATTAATGGCAAAGGGAAGTGGTCGGGTACCGTATTTCGATTTAGTTCACGGAAGTCTACGCACATGCGATCGCTTCCATCGCGCTTTTTCACCAATAAAATCGGGCTCGCGAAAGGTGAACAACTAGGGCGAATAATACCTGCACTCATCAACTCTTGAATTTTACCGCGTACGACTTGCCTTTCGTCAGGCGAAAGTCGGTAAGGACGACGCTGAACTGTTAAATTAGGATTTATAAGACGAATGTTTAGTTCACCGGTATTAACGCGCTTTTTCGGGAGACCGTCGGCAAACGAATCTGAATATTCATTTAGTAAGGAAATCAAAGCTTGTTTCCGTTCTACAGAGATATCGCAATCAATATTCTCAAATTTATTTTCCGAGGGTAGTTCGCAAAAATTTACTTCATATGGTTTCGAAATTGTTAAAACTGAGTCAGTCATATTAACACACAAACCGGATTTCAATATCTCGCGTCCGATCATTATGCTTTGTTTTAAAGAATCGTCGGGGACAATGTGAAACAAGATAGGCAAAATGTTTCCGTCTATAGTTACATCACAAAGAATTTGCTCCGAGCAACAAACGTTTGAATTACCCACACCTGTTATATGAACCGCGTTACTGAAATGTATGCCAGAAAATTGGTTAGCTAAGCTTTGTTTAAGGAGAGAACACTCGGCACCAGAGTCAAAACAAAATGAGTGCGACTCACCGGCGTGTTCCAGTTGACCCGTCACACCTCGAATCTCGCAGGAGTCCACGCGATGTACTTGTGGCCCGCCGCCTGCGCCGCTCCCGGCCGCTCTGCTCGAGCCGCTGGCACTGGCGCTGGGACCCCACCTCGTACTGGACTTGGGACAGTGCGACGCGATGTGTCCTTTTTCCCCGCACGTAAAACAGATGACACTTTTCTTCACAATACTGGGACTTGATGTAGAAGCTGAGGTAGACACGTTCGGCGCAGTGTTGTTAGAATTCTGAATCTTGAATTTTCTCTTGCGACAATCAGCCATCTTGTGCCCTCCTTTCTTGCAGTAATAACAGGTTTCAGGCGTTGAAAACTTGAAGCGTTTAGTATCTATTGGCAATTCACGATCGTTTTTACGTTTTAGGGCCGAGAATGACTTCATTTCTTGTAGTAATTTGCTTCGAGTAGTAATCTCGGTTGTGTATGCCAAGTGGTGTATGCGAGTATCGAACTGAGAAGTATGAGCTAGTACATACGAGATAGCGATCTCCTCCGGAGTCATTTTATTCCATTTTGCAACAACTGAAGTCATTAATCGACTCGCATATGCAGCCAAAGATTCACCGTCCTTAGGTCGACCATTGTTGATATTAATGAGGGTAGCGGCAACTGTTTCAGCACTGTCGTAGCGACTGAGAAAAAGATCTCTAAAATACAGCCATGTCATACCCGGATGGGCCACTTGCGGTAACCACAAAGAGGCACTACCCTTAAGCGACTTACTGAGGGCAATTATCAAAGCTCCGCCTTCCAGAGGCCTCTCTGCAATGCAGATGTCAATTGTTGCGCACCATGCACGCGCGTCAGCATCCTTCAAATCCGGGTTGAACTCGGGTAATGTCGTCGGTGGCACCGAAGGCTTCATGGCTTCGATAAGTTGCATCATGTTCCGCTGTTGAATTTCGAACATCATCCGCCATTGTTCTTCATTAGTGTTCCGATTTTGAGGTATGGTCGATGCCTGAGTGAATCCCACGTCTGATATCGTCGTCAGGGATGGGTTAGCACTGCTATCGCCAGCGTCAGCGTCTTCTGGTACAGGGTCCATGGCGTAGGTATCAGGCAAATAAATCCACACACGTAGAAGGTATCAAACTGGGTGTAATTAACTAGGAGATACAATATTGAGCACTTAGGTTGTCTCGGAACTGAGTGGACTAACGGTCCCGTGGTGAACGTCTGATATCTGTGGCTGCTCAACTTAGAATGTTCTGAAAAACACAGTACCTCTCGCCAGCACGATTCCGTTCGCGTTTCGTCACCCGATTGTGACGTCACGGTGTTCACTCACTTCCGATACTACAATAATCAAATGAGATTTTATAATCGCTAACTTGTTAAAACTACGACATACATATTTAGTTAACGCTTTATAGCAATTTACCAAACTTGACTGTGAATCGGATACAACAAGTTGGGAACTACTGGTAGGTACAAATATTTACCGTATCAACAGTTGTAAAGTTAACATTTAACGATCACAACACTGCTTGAAATGAGAACCAGCTCTATTTACAAACCAGTAAAGTTTAATTGTGATTGCTTGATAGCACGCGATGGATAGGTTAGTAGAGGCAAAGGTGATGCAGTGTGGGAAGGACTGCATTGTTGTTGTGGACACAAGTGAAAGGACAAAGATATAAACTTTATGGATGTGGTTATTGTATTTCTGAACATTATCATCGTTTTGCGTAAATTGTTAGCGACTTACGAATAGATTATTTATATACAGTAAACGACAGGGTAACCTGCCCAAATGTACTTACTTTATATACTTACTTTATATAATATTTAAGCAATTTAATTGCAATTACAATATTATTTCGAACATTGCTCGGGTTTCTGATCATCACCTACCCGAATTTGGCAAGCGTGGTGATTATGCCAGTACCCATCGTTGCTGTGGTAATTTGAATTCAATGATGGAGGCCTTTTTCCTGCAGTGGAATGATTGTAGGCTGTTACTTTTTACTTTACTCTAAAAGTAAATCCACAAACTTTCACTATAAACTGATAGGTATTTATTTGGAAGAGTTCAAGTTACAATGGAAAAGTATAGCTTTATTGTATCCGTAATAATACTATTATTCTGATTAAACATAAAGGGCCTCTTCTATAGACGGAAATGTGTTTATTTCCATGCTCGATCAAGCGAATGGATGGCGGACCAAATATCTTGATCTGCCTCGATCCCTAGCACACGAACACTTTAAATATTGTCATAAGAACCAAAAGCAGATTGGGCGATCAGTTTAAACTGGTTATGGGACAATGGTGATACACGATTGTTCGGTACATTCAAAATCAAATAAGGCAGAATGATTGTTTTTATAGCTATTTAACTAATGATTGCAAAGGACAGGCTATTACGTACCGTTAAGGGCATGTTAACAAAGCGTTTTATTGCCTGCAAAATGTAATCGAATGCATAAATTGGCCTACTAAGCTATACATGTGCTGTATATTGTTTTTTGACAGCCAAAAAAAGATCTTAGTGACAATTAGTACCTATAATATGATAAAAACGCTGAATTTTTTGGATAAACGATATGCAACGGTACTGCTAAACAATGAAACACTCAATAGACAGTACCAAACAAGAAATCAACGACAAACGACAATCAGTGACTAAGATGTATTGTCTTGTTTAAGTTGATTAAAGAAAAACATTATCAATTTATTTCAGTGTTAGATATGAATGTCTTTAATGGGTTCACTTGTCGTACGGTTTTGTGGCTGCAATTTGGTTAATCGTGAAGTAAAGAATGCTGCTGTCCGTCTTCTCCATTAGTCATCATTAACGACACATATAGCATGGTGATTTTACTGAAGCCCAACAACACACGGCTTAAATTGAAATTCATTGGAGTGGTTTAGGGTGGTGGGATCTACCACCTAGTGGTCCACCCTGGGCAACGGCATCTTTGGTTTTCTAACCAATGATGACGGCTAGCAGATCCCTCTGCGGTCGTAGGCTTCGTAAGAGGCTGCCTGAATGCTACCACCCTCCTACCGGAGTCCAGCAAAACAGTCTAAACAGTTTTTCTGTGTTTCGCTGGTGTGTTGGAGAACCAGTGCCTCTTTCTGGGTAAGCTTGATCCATCTTAGACTTCTTCTTAACCATACGGTTACGTACCTAACTATACAGTTAGGTATGAAGTCAAGAGCAAGCCCATTGTATATAAAAAAAAAATGTTAATAAGCTTATGAGTATAGCACTCCGCTTATCCTATTACAGCAGGCTAACAATGCCTGAGGGTTCACTCTTAAACTTCGCACTTAACAATTTTCAAACAATTCCAAGTTTACAAAGACCTCTAAAACTATTCTGAACAATACAAAACAAAACACTTACTTAGACGATTTAGTTTCAAGTGGGTGTATACTCGAATTCAAAGTGGCTGTCATATAAAATACGACACAGAGCAATTACAACAGCTCTCACAGTAAATAGTTAATTAGAGGTTCGTAGTACCTTCAATTGTCTTATCTTGTAATTAAAATATCGTTGCAGTTAGAACAATTTGTGAGAGGAGTTTATGAAATGAAAATCTATTTCATTCCAATTAACTGAGCTATTATCGTGTTTTAAGTCAACTACGAGTACCTCGCCGCGCCGTCTGTTTTGAAGAATTGACCGCAGAAACACAGAACCTCAGCATATTTCGGCAAAGATCAAATAGACATTTACAGAATGGTAAAGTAGAACCAGCTGTATTTTAAGAATTTATAAAGCAATCTAGTCTGTAAACAGGGACATATACCTACTTACTAATATTATAAACATGAAAGTTTTATGTATGGACTTTGCTATTTTTTACGCAGATAATTTTGAACTGATTTTGATGAAATATTCCATTAATGTACTCGTAGTTAAGATATCAGAATAATTATAAGGTGTACTGATATTTTGTGTAGTTCCTGCGGGAACACGGTTAACAGTATTTTATATGAAGACACATAATTAAAGTAAATTTAAAATAAGCTTCTTTGAATAAAAATTTCGACTGTTTTAGGTGGGATTCGAACTCACAAACTTTCGCTTACCGGCCAACCGTTCGTAGGTTTGAGGTCTAAAATTTATGAATTCCTACCTAGATTGAGAGTAGTCAATAGTAGACTGAGGAAAAGTTTAGTTCTCGTTTAAATTAAAAAAGCAAAAATAAGTTGGCAATGTTTTTATTTTTGAATTGAATAATGATCCAGTTACAAGAATTACCAAAATCTAAAAATCTTTTAACAATGACTTATTAGTAATCAAGATTTACAGAAATAAAGAGTGTAGAAGGTACTAGGTACCTACTTGTACAATTACTTATAGTGCAGTATCAAAAACACAATCAATAAATAATTGTCCACATCCTTCTATTGAAAATCGTAAAAGTTTGCCTGTTATTTGGTATAGTATTATTTTCAATTCTATATTCTATTGCCAACCTAGACGACGAGCGTGGCGATTTTGGCAAAACCCTTCTGTCGGAGAGGCCTGTATTCCACAGTGGACCATGTAAACTAGAGAGAATTATGAACATAGGGTAACCAACACCATCGTTTCCCTGCATTTTCAACTCATAGACAATCATTTTTAATGTTGCCAGGTTAAAAGGTTTCCAGTAAATACTCCAAATAGCTCTCAGCGTCGGAGATATATCAAGGCTATCTAGCTCTAATACAGTGCATGCTGAAACGACAAGACCGTAATTTCCCCCAGCAAACGTGAGCACGCTGGCGCGACTGGGGATGTATTATGGAACCACTCGATACTTTAACATACATCAAGTATTTAAAAACGTAAGTATAGCGAGATTTAAACGCGAACATACCTTATTTTATTGCCTAGAGTTTCAACGAAGTTATATCGCCCGTGAAAAAAAAAAAGTAGGTAGGTAGATACATAGATACGAGTAGATAGATAAACACATTTATTGCACTAATTACAAAATAACACAATATAACAAGTCCAGGAGAAAGTACAAATTAGGCGGTCTTATCGCTTTAAGCGATCTCTACCAGACAACCTTAGGGTAGATAAAATTATATTTTAGTGGAGTAAGGGTAGCACAGTGCAAAACAAGCGATGTATGACAGATTCAACAACCTATTATATACAAATAACTTGTGCCTTGCTAGGATTCTGCTTTCTTTTATATAAAATAATAATAAATAAATATTCAAGACATGCCACACTGGGCCACACAGAGCCATCTAGTCCCAAATTAAGGTACTATTAAGTACCCTGTCGTATGGGGTACTAGACAACCGATAAACTTACTTATATACTTTTTTTTTTTTTTTTGTAAATATATACTTATAATACATAGATTATGTAGCACTAACCTTTCCACGCGTGTTTTTATTTATTTATACGAACTAACTGTGTTCATTAATACATATATTATGATAATAATTTTTAAATTTTTTGGTGCTGAACTGAAAAATTATGTTTTGGACTTCAATGCTTATTTTATTTTATCTATATTTGTAGCACACGCCGAATAGTGAACTATCGGTAAATATTTGTAATATTCACTTATAGTTGGAACAAACCCTAACTAGGTCTTTATTATTGTTTGTTCAATTATAATTACCTACTCAAATGATTGCTTGTTGCTCTCTTTCCAACAATATTCATTTCAATAAGTTAAGTATAAATATTTTTATTATTAAACGCGCTGTAACACAAACTTATCGACAATATAAATAACATGCTGTCTGTAACATACCGTCTGAGTAAATGCGAAATATCCATAACAGTTGATTGATGCGTTACGAGAGTCATTAGTCACAAAATAGATCACGTACGTGAAACAACAAACAAATAAATAACTTGGTATCCCTTTTATTTGGTGCTTTAACAATTTATTACAATGTTTATTGTCATAATATTTTACAAATGATGGTTTTTACAAGCACGTCTTAACCATTATCATTTAAGTTATCCTAAGCCTGATTAAGTTGGATCTTGCAAAAGCTAAATTAAAGAAAAATTATTGCCTCAAGTACTGTGTATCTGTTTTCTAATAACTATATCAAATATCATCATCATCATGTAAGACTAACGACATATGCCTCCCCTAAGGATCTATTATGCTTCTCAGTCCTGCGCACCAAATCGTCGATCCACCAAGGATAAGGCCCCTTACCCACAAACCCACATCGTGTAGTGAGCGTTATGTTCCAGTACATTCCCAACAGCCATCGGTTCTTTTTACTATGACCCCACTGCCACCAGCTCAGAAATTCTGCAAGTGATGTCAGTTATAATAAATAAGTTATCATTTAGTCCTATCCTACAGACTTAATTAAGAAAGAACCAAGCATGGTTCTCTACATTGCCCCCTGTGCATCACTGGCAACACGCACTGGTCAAAGACTTTCATTGGGTTATTTGGACCTGTTGGATTTGTTGCAGCTTCCCAAGCGCTACCATTCGAGCTAGAAGCGATGAAAGATTATCTTTCTGAAAATTCGACTTACCTAGCTGTAATATCTGTCCCAGGTAATGGTCAACCAATTCCAGTTTAGTATGTCCAATTTATACCGGGGCGGGTTAGACATGGGTTGGATTTTTTATTGTAATTGTATCCTATGATCATCCCACTGCAGAGAAAAGGCCTCCATAATTGAATTCAAGTTACCACAGCAATGATAGGTTCGTCATGGGTTTTTAATACGATTTTCGTCTTTACCATGTTTATCTTAGGTTTACTCTTTAGCATCTGTCTTTCTGGTTTCAGAATATAGGCAGATTTGAACATCTTCAGCATAAATTAAAATGATAATTGCAGTTTTTCATTGCCCTTATAATATTAGCAATAAACAAGATGAAGAGGTTCATTTAATTAAAGTACATTGAAAATTATTTATTAAATTCTTCACGGTCACCATGTGGTTGGGGGTAAACCAAATCGTAAACAAAACATAGTTTCTCATACTATCGCACACTTCAAGGATAACCCCTTTGGATGCTGACACAGGTCTCATTTGTTCAATTTAGCGGAGGCTTTCGTCCAATAAACGTACCTCGTACTGAACTTATGAGACTTCCCGTTGTTTTTCGTTGCCCTATCTGTGTTGCTTCCACGTTTCTCGGGAGATTTAGTGGAAATAGGGTATACTTTACACATCAGAACACCCAACCATTTTTTTGTGACGAAGTGTTTTCCTTATCGCGACGGAATATTGATTAAATTACTTTGAACATTCTATTCGGATTGTTATGTTGGGAAGCTTTTTACGGGATGAAAAACGTTTTTTATTTGTTTAACTGTTGAGTGCAGCATGCATTGAAAGTAAGCTATCATAAGTTTTTAGGGTTCCTTAATTTTTAAGTATCAAATCAAATATGCCGAAATAAGGATAAATAAAGACACTACGCAATTAGTTTTTTAGAATAAAAAAACAAAAACCTTCAGCAAGGTGCTTTTTTCCTTAATTGAAAGTTCATGCCTGCACATTTCGTCTGTCCGTCAGCGTGCTGTATCTTTTATTGAGTGTACTTACATTTCACGGAAAGTACAAATTAAGAAACATAAATCATAATTTTCGACGTTAGTTGCTCAAAACACTCTTGCACAAAATAAACTGTCCAATCTAACGTACTGAAACGTCCGTTTGCAAGTCCGACTCGCACTTGGCCAATTTACCCAGCAATGTAGCGTATTTCAAATCATATTTACGCGTTTCTGTTATTATAATTGTTCTGCTAGCATTTATTTGTTTCGGAAGGACAATAAACCGTTAATAATTCGCTCTGAATATCCAGAGGCGAAATGCTTGGATTGGATTGATAACAACGCAGATATTTGCTAATAACACCGTACAAGTATCTTGTTAATATACTTCTTACCATTCTTATTAATTTGGTGCAATTAGCTGATAAAAATATCGATTTCCTTAAACCTTTTTAGCAAAAACGTAAACTTATAAAATATCATTTAGTCTGTCAACTCTTTTGGTTTTATTTACACGTTGCATGTGTATGCAACGTATTGCTTGTAGGCCCAACAACCCAAGCCTTAAATACATTGTATAAATAAATAATGAATGAATAAATAAATGTGGACAACATTATATGTATCACAAAACGTCAAATTTTCTCAATTGATATTGATCTCTACTTGTTGGACTTAAAGTTCAAAATCAATCCAATTACGTTCAACTTTTTGGGTAGGTTGACCTGCCGTTGTGTGTACATTGTTCTGATCCTAAAGTGAGTAACTATTTAAAGCACTAATATTGTGGAAATCAGAACCAACGAAGGTAACACAAACACCTAGGCTGGAGAAAATGTCGAAAAACACTTTTTTTTTCTATATATCCGAGAATCGAACTCGAGACCTCGGAGCAGGCGATACCTTGAAAACCGGTTTGTCGCCACGGAGGTCGTCATTGTATAAAAGCATGTTTTATCATCATCACCAGGCTGCTGCAGAACATTTTGGTCTCTCAGATTGGCCAATCGCATAGAGCAGACGCTGTTTTCAGCGCATCAAATGAAAACAAAAAGGAACTAATACTCTAAAACGTTTCTAACTAGCGCTAAACAGAATGAGCGGCTCAGTACTGGTTATTACGCAAACAGCAAACACATAAGCCTTTCCCATAATAGGTTGTAATTAAATTCAGATGTAGCTCAAAGCGTGTGATTTCCCTCGATTCGCAGCTGTTTTGAATATAGGATTACGTTACATCGAATAGTTCCGATTACGAGCTCTGAAGACGGAATTTCAACGCTTATATAAAGGACTTGTTAGCATAGAGTATCAGGTTATTACTCTAATAAAACTTGTATGATATTCTGTCTAGCTATATGATATTAACGTTTATTGTAACGTTTTTCCTGTAACAAATACAGATAAAAGTGATTGAGTCTAGTCTATTGCTTATGTAGTTCTGGAAATGAAAGGAGTAATATTTTGGAACGTGTATTATTCAGAATAATAGTTCTACAAAGGGCCAATATTCGGAATGAGTATTGTTGGAATATGGTCATATTATGTCGCGTGGGCGGAAACCTGTGTCCAGTAGTGGGATAAAAAATAGCTTATAACCTTTTTAAGGTCTAATCTATCGTTGTGATAAATTTCATCAACATAGGTTGAATGGTTTAGGTGTAAAAGTGTAACATATATCGTGTTTTCAATCATATCACTCCCTTTAAAGATTATTAAAAAAATTGCAACCACCACCATTAATTTGGGGCCGTGGGATCTACCTCCTAGTGGTTCACAATGGGCAACGGCATCTTTTGTTTTCTAACCAATGATGACGGCTAACAGATCCCTCTGCGGTGGTAGGCTTCGTAAGAGGCTGGATGCTACCACCCCCTCCTGCCGGAGTACAGCGCCAAACTGTAGAGTTAAGTATGTAGTCAAGAGCAAGCCCGTTGACTATAAAATAAAAATTAAAAAAATTATACCAAATTATGAAAAAGTATCGATTGGGGATAGATACATAAAACTGTCCCATAGTACCTAGTAGTTTTCAGGGTCCCAAACTCCATTCTAAATATTATTATCTTAATCAGTCAATAATTATTGACTCCCTACAAACAGTCACCCCTTTTCGCCCCTTTGAGCGATGATATTTGGGATGTCTTTTTCCTTTGGGACTTAGACTATTTTTACCCCAAATTTAAACTAAATCTGTCCAGAGGTAAGCATGAAGAGGTAATAAACAGAAAGACAGACACGGACTTTGTCAGTCCTACAAAATCATTTATCATGCTTAATAGTTTGTGTAATTTATCCCTGATCACAACACCTGATCCAGGGAAGTAATTAATTACGTTACGCTTATGAGCTAGTTATCAACGTGATGTACTCGTATTTTATCGCAATTAATGTACGAGTCACTTGGGTGTTGTAAAATTAGTCTAGCTGTACATTTTGCACGTTGTGGCCGGATTAAAGCCGAATTATATCTACATTTAATAGTTACTAATAACTTGCATCGAAAATAAATCAGATTACTTTCGAGTTGTTTCGATTATGATGTAATCCCATCGAAAACATTAATGTGAAATAAGAGCCAAGTTCATTATTAAGATATATGCCTAGGTTGTTCACTTCAATGACAAAAGTAGTGATATCTAAATGGATGCCAACTTCAATGGTCAGTCCTGAAATTTAATTATAACAACATAAAATATTTTATAACACCTTAAATATAACTTCTTCTTAAGACCTAGTATAATATATTGAAGCCTTAACTCCAACTGAGCCAGTTTTCATATACGATTTATTATGAATTACCTACTATCAGAGTCATGAAAGAGCCCTATGTTCGATGTCTAGTTTAGCACTTGCAAAGACTTATAAATGACTAGCGTACCCGACAGACTTTGTCCTGTCTTAGACGTTGTCCTTCTGTATTGATTACGCAATAGTATAATAAAAAATACATTTACATTACATTCTTTGTTTTTTTTCTGGCAAGTATATAAATAGTTTTGTTGGTATTCCGAAACGGGAACAGGCATAAACGTAGAATATAAAAATCTATTGGAACAGACGATATAGGTATTACTTGACACGTGCAAAATTTTGTATATTTTTTACCAACTATTTGACGATATTTGCAGCATGCAGAATGCGTCAATGTTATGTTAAACGCCATACATTAAAAAAGTTTAAATTGTCAAAAGCGATAAGGTTACATTACAAATAAGTAATTTAGTATGGTGATAAAGTTTTCTTAAATTTTCTAATTTTCTGCACAACTTTCTTACTTTTTTCTTTCATAGGAACATTCTCCTGACAATAACAAACAAAACAAAAAAATAATTAGCGAAATCGGTCCAGCCGTTCACGCGTGATGCAATGACCAAGGGAAATAGGTATTCATTTTTTTATTTAGATATTTGAAAACTAGCCAAGTCTGACCTTAGGATTATTATCCTAAGTTTTAAAAGGAAATGATATTCTAAGTTGTTATCAATTACTTTATATTGTTATAATTGAATTTCAGAACTGACCATTAAACTTGGCACCCATTTAAATCTTACTTCTTTTGTCGTTGAAGTGCACAACCTAGGCATAATATTGAACTTGGCTCTCATTTCACATTTATGTTTTATGAAATATTAACACTTTTTGTATAGAAATTTTTAATACGTACATATTCGTAATAAAGTTAATACCTAATGTTTTTTTTTAATCTATTACAGGCACTATAATTAAGACTTTCTATCAAATCAATTCATTGAAAAAACTTTATAAAATGATAAACATTTACTCGTATGTGATTTATTTGTATGTATTCGCCCAATTACTTGTTTGTTTGTCAAATTTCTACTTTCTAGCTCTACTGAATCTAATTTTGATCTGTAGGTAAGTCAGTTATAAAAATGAAGATTTTTGGACGTCAATATTAAAGTAGTCGTTTGAGTTGAGTTAGTCCGACTCGAAGGACCACAATGTTAAGGAGAAGAGTTGGTGGAAAAATCAAAATGTCATTTACGCGTAAGTTGAGGTGCTGTAAACTTTACGTGCAAGGCAACACTAATTTACTTGAAAATTATTTATACGAATATTTTTTGAATTTACCCTCGACATAAAGTTGCATGAAAATTGTGAAAGAAAGTTGTTCGTCACAAAAGTTGTAAAACACAAGCTCATCTCTTACTCCGAGTTAATGAAATATTTTTCTTCATACTGCAAATGGTAAGTACGAAGCGAACGAAAAAAGCAAAGAAGGGGTTAATAGTGCACAAAACCCTGGTCTAAGTTTATTGATTTAAAAAGAAAGAGTTATAAAGTTTGCTGTACCTACCTAAGAAATGATAAATTTTGTCCTAAATACAATATGGTACAAATAAAACCTCGTTTCTTTTGTTATGAATTTCATGGTTATCTAGTTCAATTATTCTGCAGTACTTCAAACTAAAATACAGTCTTACTTATGGCTGCTAAAAAACTACTGTTTACTTTACTGAAACCTAGGAATAAACTTCTATAATCTAAAATTATCAAAATATAAAACTATTTGTGCAGTGCTCTGCTTATTTAGTAACTATGACGAAAAGCGGGACTATATACGGGAAATACCTACAACTTTGTGTTTTATTTCCGTAAGTAATTTACCCGTATTTCATTGTCTCTACAACGCATTCGTACGGTTATTGTAAACAATTTAAATTATTTCCTAATTAATAACTTTGAAAAATCTGGTCAGCCGTCTGTGACTGCAGTCCGTGTATATTAGAAGAAACCGTAGGAAAAAAATACTGATAGTCACATCACGGTTTATTCTTGAATGTTTATTGTTTTTTTACTTTTATGTTTATTACGTTTACTGGCCAGTCACATATTGCTGCAGTTTGATGTCAGCATGCACTTCGTTTGTAACTGCGCTTTTCGACTGAGTTACGAGTCTAGCAAATGAAGTTATTTCAATATTAAAAGTACAACTGGCTGAATGCGAACCAGATTGCTTAGCGGAGTCAAGTTGTAATACTTTATGAGCTATGTATTTGATTAAATTGGTTTTAGGACCAAACAATATTGAATGAATCATAAGTGTTGCTCAGTTCTCACGTAGTGACAATACTGTCACTTGTGATACATACATAAAAATATAACATTTAACATAAGAGTTGAGTTGTGTGAAGGTACCTACTAATATCTATATTCGATATTTTATGATCTGAGCCAAAGGACGCCCACTGTTAGGCATTATAGGCTTTATCCAAGAATCTCTATGACGATCACGCCCGTGTAACCCGCATCAAGTCACTTACCGCGACCTTCACAATATCATCGGTCCACTTAGTGGGGGTTGCCTAACCACAGATCATCCTGCGGTCCGTAAGATTTAAAAATAGGTCTTTAAGAGACAGGATATGAAACGAGCATATTCGTCAAAGCTACGTTTCGTCGCTGAAGTTGCAGTGGTCACATCTGCCCTAGAACCGACAACCGTTGGAGCAGTCGAATTCTGGAGTGGAGACCGCGTTTAGGCAAGCGTGGTGTAGGACGCCCTGCTACTGGTCTCATGACTTTAGAAGAACTGTTGGCAGCGGCTTGATGGGGAAAGCCCAGGATAGACATTTGTGTCGTGACTTGAAGGAGGCCTACGTCCAGCAGTTAACGGACAATAGCTGTTAAATGAAACAAACTCGCTTAGTTAATTGTAACAACATATTTTACAATGATAATAAAACAGCAAGTTTTCAGCAACTAAATCTGGTTTACGCTTAGATATATATCAAGAGTTAGAGTAAATAATCAGAAGCGTTGATTTGTTTGCTCTAAAATCGCGGCAGTTCGCATGAAAGTAAGATTAATTCGGAAACGCTGTGGCGTTGAGTATCGTGAACGTCGACTGAATCGAAATTCCGGGCGCAGACAACTCGCCATTTATAATGCAAAGTGATTATTCGTCCGCGTTGACGAGCGGGGTCGAATGCCGTAACTGATAGAGTTATGCTACAAAATCAAAACCTTTATCTTATTTTCTAATTTGTTTTATTCGGTGCAGGGTTCAATCGACGAAAAGAAGAGGAGGTTTCTCAGTTCGATTTATATTTTTTATGCAGGACAGCGCTTATTTGTGGGTATAGCTCAAAACTGGTTCCACGTTAGGGTAGGGAAAAAGGGGTACAAACTATTACGGTGGTGTCACAAGAAATCACCGACAATCTTCATACACCGACTCGAATTTGGTGGCTTCTATTCTTTAGTATAAGTTTTTTTCTAAATAAGTTTTAACTTTTCAATATTTTGTTGCACTTCTTATTGGTCTATTTTTTTGCAATTACAGTTTTGATAACTTAGTTAGTATTTAAAGTTATAAAAATTTTGTTAAATAATTAAGATGATATTCTGAGATTATAATTATCTACTTTGAACTCACTAGCAATTGGCCAACCTGTACAGCTGGAAACCTCGCAATATTTAAAAGTTGATTTTTCCCCGGACGTGGGCGATAACTTTTATAACATTGTGCGCTTCACGTTTCGCCCGGCAACATTCTTCGTGTTCTAGGAAAACTAGTTCGAGCGTTTCAAGAATTTGTAATTTCCTCCCAGCTCCTAGGAAGCCAGATTTTTTAAAATAATGATGCAAGTAATTGCAAGTATCATATTTTGTATCCGAGAGTTAGAAATATAATTTTTCTTTTTGTTCCTTGTCGTGTTTTGGTTATATTTTGTGAGATTTTCTTAAGGACCGAAGAAGGAAATTCTATGCTCGGCCAAGTTAAATTGTATGTATTTACAATGATGTTTGTAAATGATGTGTTAACATTAAACATATTCTATTTGGTGTATGATCTAACTAGTTTTACTTCGTACGCGTTGATATTTGACTTTGAAACTATCAAAACAAGTTACCTCAGTTCAACACCTTCAACAAGTGTTCAGTATGCCTAGTATGAGTTTTGATAGTATTCTAACAGTTTGATCGTCTCGTTTTATTTCCATACATTTCACACCAGCGCCTCTAGCGGAAACTACTATGAACTAAAAATTGCAGTATGAGTTGCATCGATAAAAAGTTTTCGTTATCTTTGTCAGTATTCGAGTAGTTTTTGACAATTTGGTAGTATGAGTTACCGATTTGACATCTATCATTTAGTAAACGAAAACGAAAACCAAAAGTTTGATAGTTTTGTTTGTCACTGAAAATATTCTAGTGAGATCATACAAAAAAATGGTTTTAAGTGAATTTCGGTGTTGAAAATGTCTGCCCGATGGTTTTTCGCGTGGCAAGCGACACAAGACGAAGTGGCAAATGAAGAGAAACACTACAATATTGAACAACGGGAATTATTCTGCCCCAGCCGTATTTCGGATACTTGTTCGTATTTCGTTCGCGTCATAATTTTCACTTCAAACGACACTTTTTTTTAAAGAAAATGGATGTAAATTTTATTCCTAAATTGTATTTAAGTAACAATATTTTAAGTTCAAAACAAACGACACAGACTGACACAATACAAACTATCGGCAAAACGTCAAAGTGACTGAGTCTTGCGTCTTTATCTATTTCATAGTGTAAAAGTGAGACAAAAGTATTAAGAGTGAAGTTCGTTCTAACGTTTAGACGATGGTTGATAAAGTTTAAACTGTTATTGAAAAAAGGCACTTATACTACCAATGATTATGAAAACTGACAGTTTGGCGTTCACACGAAAACTGTGTCAGTTTACGTTTTGGGAAAACTTGTACTAGGCATACAGGCCCCTAATTCGCGTAACCGAATCGTATCACAATCGAACGATAGGTTTTTGACAGTTCTAGTATGGGCTAAATGTCAAAATCGTCCAATTCAATCACGATCGAACTGCGATTCGGTTACGCGAATTAGGCCCCTGGCGATGACACACAATGTTAATATCTAGAAACAAGTGTTCTGCCATACCAAGTTAATTTCTGGACTAGGAAAAAACTAATTTTCATTGCAAATGAAATTTCTGTTATTTGAGTTTTAGTATTAAGACTGCACTGCAACAGTTTCAATCTTATTCGTAATTGTTTTCTGAACAACCGAAACTGTGCTGTAAGATCTTACATAGTAGGTATATCGTAAATTCTGATTAAGTGAATTGTTTCGAACATTATCTGATGTTTCGTTTTGTGTCCAATGCTAGGTAGCACTTATGTTACGTCCCTATTTGTGTTAAGCATTATGTACTTAAGATTCAATTATTAAACTTAGGTAAATCATTGTTAAAGCCAGTTTATTCTTTATACAGCCAAAGCCCCTTGGCTAAATATGAAGAAGCAAATAAAATAATAAGTTATAAATCAATGCTTAGAACAGTTGCCAGTAAGCTAAAGGTTGTGAGTTTGAGTCCCACCTCAGGCATTTTTGATTTTAGATTAAAAGTTTTTTTTTTGCTTAATTGCTTAAATTAATTGTAATAAAAAACCAGGTTCACAATCAGCGTCAAATGTCAAAATGTCCTCACTCAATGTACACCCATTTGACATAAGGTTGCACTTTTAGTATCTACAACCTATATCGAAAACATGACATAAATATCCATACTAATGCATGTCGACATAATTAGGCCGGGTTATAAAGTTAATACTCACATAAATTTCTTCTTTTTTTGCTCATAAGGATCCCACTGATACGAATTCTGTGTGCAATCATATTACGTATAAGTATTTATGTATGTCTATATACCTATTTATTAAATTTATGTGTAAGTTTATTTATAATTGTTATAATTTACTTTCGTAATTGTTTTCTTTTTTTTACTTTTTGCACCGCCTGCATGATTTTTGCTTGGCCCTATGGTTGACTAGTAGAGAATGCTTTTAGCATTAAGTCCGCCTATTGTACTATATTTTGTTATTTTGCAATACGGTATAAAAATACATACATACATACATATTATTACGCTTCCTTCCCAACGGGGTAGGCAGAGACCAAGGCCTTCTACTTACTACGATCCTGGCATACATCTTTCGCTTCTTCCACATTCATCAATCTTTTCATGCATGCATCAAATAAATAAAATAAAATAAAACCAAGCAACGTCAACATCAGCATTGTCCTCGATTAATTAATCGAGGACAATTTTATTTAGGTGTCAGTTTTGTAGCGGACTGTATGTAGTTCTTATTATATATCGATGCTTAAAAAGAACAGTGTTAGAAACAGTCACGATATATGGAATATTGAAAAAAATAATGAATACTAGTGTTTCCCATGACTACTTGCTGTGTTTAGTGCAAAAATAGAACGCGGAAGGCGACGCAGGCGCAGCCGCGTCGGCGCCTGCGCCAAATACGCCTTCATTTCGTCGAGTGCCGTTTCGAGTCACACATAAATCAACATTCTGATAATTATAGCTCTAATTTAAGTTTCTATTTACACGAAGAACATGCTTTTAAAATTCCAACACATTGATTTTAATGTTTTAAGCTGTCTTGTGGAAGTATTTAGAAGAGTGCAATAAGAATAATATTATCAAAAGCACTCCTCGAAAAACCACTATTCCTGAAAAACCGGACAAGTGCGGGACATACACACCAAGGGTTTCGTTCAAATTTGTTGGCACATTTATAATTTCGTAGTACTTTACTACAATTGCATAGTTTTTAGACATTTCCTTATAAGAACTAGTTGCGTAACCCGGTATAACTTGCCAAATGTAACAGTTCTAGATCAAAAGTTAATGTCCTAAAATTTAATTACCTTCCAGTCAGTAGTGTCAAAGCATACGTTTTTTGCGGTATATACGGCAGTATTATTATTACTATTTTAACGTTATATTATAAGTTAGATTTTTTTAAGATTCAAGGGACATGTAGACCTGAGTGTATTAAAGTTTTGGTTTATAATTGATACCCACACGCGTTCCAGATATTAACGATCTTGTCAGATAAACCGCGGATGGACAACAGAGTGGTCCTATAAAGGTTCCGTTTTTTTCCTGTTGATGTAGGGAACTCGACAAAAACTGGCTTCTTTTGTATTTGTAACTCTATTTTCCCTTTTATTTATTGTTTACTTTAAAATGTTACGTTAAAATCAGTTTAAGTAACACTTCATAATAGCTAGAAATTTTGAACTTATAAAATAATAATAATATGGACTCGTATAATAGGTACGGGCTATGGCGTTAGTTAGTTTAGTGGGAGCCTGACCCACGTTTGGTCGTAGATTACTTTTAATAATGTAATCTTCAATTATATGATAATCATTTGGTAGGAATTAAAATTAAAAAGATAGTTTTAATTAATAAAAAACAAAAACCTAGTTAAGTGAGTTTTAATATCTCTTGGGAGTGACCCTTTCGTCGAGGTCCCTCAAGGTTCCCTCTTCATTAAATCCTCTTAGACGATTCGTTAATTTCGCTAATTTCTGTGACAGCTTTTGTGTTTTGAACTTTCATTCTAATGATAAACGAAAACTTATGAAAACACCAAATTACCAAACTCGAGATAGCTATATTTTGGTTTTCAATTCTTTTAGAAACATTAGGTACCCTTTTATTAAAAGTAAGTTGATACTTCGATGCATGTCAGTACCTATGTTATAATAAGTCATTATGTGACTAGCTAAGTAAATATGTAACTATCTAACTAAGTAGGTACCTAAATTCGCGGCAAGCTTTTGTACCATATAAATTGTGTAATGACATTAAAAGTTAATTAGAAGTTTTAAAGTTAAGGTTTTTTTCTTCGTTCTAGCGCATTTAAATACTCGTAAAAAGCTTGTTTTTCAATAAGGTTATTTTTCCATAAATGTTTCGTATGTTTCGCTATCTGACATGATATAAGCAAAATAGATATATGTACAGGATGGTCCAAACGGTGACGCCCAAATTTTTTTTTTGATTTCTTACATCTATGGCTATCCAAATATACCCTATATATGTTACCAGATTTTTCTTAGTTTTTAAAATATAAATTTTTTTCTTAAATTTTCAGAATCAGTTTTAAAAAATGGTTTCTTCACTTTTTATTATGTTAAGTCAGATTGTTTTTCCCAGTATGATCCTTATAAATTAAACTTACTTAGATAAAATTATCAGCTAGCTAAGCCTAACCAGTTTCCGAAAAATTTACCGAAAGTCAATAATTTCCGTTCAAGCTAGTCAGAGCTTAATTTTAATCAGCAGTACCTATTAATTAATGTATATATTCATGACTTATCTACGTAAAACACTTATGGGTCAGTAAAACGGTCGCCCTTTAAAATACCACACGTTCTGCTTGCATTTAGATTTCTAGGATTCAGAAATGACTTTACATATATATATTTTTTCCTGCTAACTTTCATGGACTTTTAACGACAGTTAAGTCTCTTTCGCTTTTATCCGCGCCTTCTTGGTGAGATGTCGGTAATCTTGTTTCATGTGTTTAACTTTTATTGCCTATCCAAAGTACCGGGATGTTCAATTTTATCGGAGTTTTGTAGCGATTTAATACATACAAAATGTTGCCTTGACGTATGGTTATCTCATATATCCCTAGTGATGACCATTTAAGATTATTAACGAAAAATGTAATACTCTATCGTAAGAGTTGGCTCATTAGAAGGCTCAAGGTCGCACAGCTGGCAATGGAGAAAGCAATGCTTGGTATTTTCCTGTGTGACAGAATCAGGAATATGGAAATCCGTAGAAGGCCGATAGGTAGCGAGGGACCGATCGTTGTGGAGAACCTATGGGGACGCCTAGGTCCAGCAGTGGTCGTCCAATGTTTGATTTGATGATAATGATGAAGAATTGGGGCTTAAAGTAAGTCTTGATAGAAGCATGTTTTAAGATATATCCCATTTTGCCTGTCTTAAAGAAACGATGTAGAGTGTTTGAAACGTCAAGCTAAGTCGAAATACTTACAATATGAAACCGAAATAAATGTGGGTTAAACCGATAAATATATTATCTTTCATTACATTAAATTAATCTAAGCTAGACTTCCGTTATAGTTCACATACCATCTGGTCCCATGACATATATTTCTAAACATATTGCTATACAACGTCAATTTTAAGATCAGCAGTAGATCTACTTTCAGTATATGAACGTATACTAAACATTTTTTACGACTTATAAAATATCGAACCTTGCGTACTTTTGTCTCTTTTACGATTTGTAACAAGTGGTACTAATAAAAACGGTTTTTTATCTCCTCTCCAACCCGTCCGATCGTTTGATTTTGCCATCTTAGCCATGTTAGCTTATCAGATTTTGATATGAAGATAGTAAAAGAAAGAAAATTGATTAACCAATTTTCAATAAGGGTATTTAACGGTAAGAAAAAGCCAAAAGCCGCTTTTTTATTATATTTATGTACGTATGTCCAGCGAGACAAAACTAGGCATTCTTCTTTTCAGTTAAACATCCATCCAGTTTATTAGTCCCAAATATAAACTTACAGCTTACAAGCATGAGTGCTGTTCTTAAGCTATACATAACAAAAAAGACACAGCCAGTCTTTGAACTAGGGAAGAGGCCCTGTAATATAAAAACTGACTGCTCCCAGTACAACAGACATTGCAGCTAAGAAAAAACTTAAGAACAGTAAGTTAGATTTATGTTATACTTATAGTTTAGAACTTTATTATAGTTTGACGCAGTAGGTAAATACAATTTAGAAGAAATAAAAATAAAAACAAAATGTTTGTTTAGTATTAGGATACATTTAACTAAGTTTGGATTTGTGTGTGTGTGTGTGTGTGTGTGTGTTGTGTGTGTTAAGTCGTACCTACATGGACAGTTTAGAACTTATTGTATTATATGGGTATATATCGGAATGCCTAATTATTTGTACTCCTAATTGTCATTGGCACACAAACTATTAGCCTAAAATTTTTTCGCACATTTTTACTATTCCTAAACGTGTTTAGCCTATTTTTACTACGCTTAACTTTATATCGCCGTATTATAATTTCCCAATTGCGACATTTAGCCGAATTTATCATAACACCTACCCTTTTGCAGTTCCAAATTTTTATTCGCAGAAAGTTATAAACTTTATGAGCATGCATGCATGCTTGCAAAGAAGTAAGCATGCATGCAAGCAAGCAAGCATGTATGCATGCAAACAAGTATGCATGCATGCAAAGAAGTAAGCATGCATGCAAGCAAGCAAGCATGTATGCAAACAAGCAATCATGCATACAATCAAGCAGACATGCATGCAAACAAGCAATCATGCATGCATCCAAACAATCAGACTTCCGTGAGGGCTTCGGCACTGCGGGGCTCCGGCGGTCCCACGCGTGCTTATCGTCGCAGATGGCTCCTGCTCCTCAGCCCGCGGGCCGCCTCGCCCCTCCGCGCCTACGCGCTTTTGAATTAACACTCTAGAGGTAGGGCAGACAAGACTGCTTGGGGTCGGTTTGTGAGCGATTCGTTTCTTAAACTTTTCGGTTTAAAAAAAATATAGCGTAATGCCAAAAAAAAGATGCTAATACATTTTAGTGCTTTCGATATTAGACATACTGAATTTAGGGTTTTCAATTTATAGACCAATCTATAATAGTGCGAAAACAACTGTTAGACTAGACAATAATTATACGTTATAAGTTTAGGCCAATATGGTTCGGCCAAATGAAATTAGGACTTTAAATTTTAGGCGAACCGAAAGGCACCCGTATTATATATATGTACAATAAGTTCTAAACTGTAATAAAAGTGAATTTGTCTAGCAGATCATGGTTATTGACGCTGATTAGGTATTGTTACGAGAAATAAATAGCTTAGTTTTTCATAGCAAAAGCAGTCAGTTGGGCATAATGAAAATGTAAGATCTAGTTCCTGTCTACTTTCTGTTAGATAAGAAATTTCCTTCAATTGTTCCTGTGGGTTGCAAATTAAGTTTATTACAGCACTTTGTGGAAGGGAAGAATAAAGGTAGTAATTTTGCAACTAAATAGATATCCGGTGAATTGTGTGGCGAGACGGTCCACCGGTAATGAGGTTACGTCTTGTCAAATGACAACCATTGCTTGCGAGTTAGTTCGAGTGGCTTTCAATTTCATTTGGGGACCTTCCTTGGTGCACACAACAAATGATAGCAACGTTCGAGGCCACACTTTAACGGTTTTAGGATTATTTAGTCGAAAAACAGCGGCTGCATTGAATTATTTAACAAAAAAAACACTTGTATTATTAAGAATAAGAATTTTCATTCAATAACTATTTCTACTTCGTACAAAGCAGTATTATTTTAAGTTTGAATGATATTTAAGTTTACACATAACTTGCGATAAAATTTCGATTTATCTTTTAATGGCGCATCGTTTAGCATAATAAATCGTTGTAAAATTTACCTATTTAGACAATATGGGCTTGAGAGCTATCAGTTTTGTCTCCATAAGTATCTCCCACTCATTTGTTTAGCAGTAACTAGTATGTTTTTTCGGATATCTACATATATAGGTGTTAGGTAAATGCTGTGGGTAAATGTTCCGGACTACAAGACGAAATCAGCCTCAATTAACATAAACTACTATGACAAAGGCAAAACTTTTATGTCATTATTTGATTTTTATACTTAACTCAGAACAATCATTTAGTCGTAATATTTTTACGTTTATTGAAAACAAAATTTGTTGATCTGTGTCACTATTTCATCATACCTTACTATTTTCCGGTATACACAAATAGTACGTGTAGCAGAACAAAACTGATATTCTTTATGTTTAACACGTATAAGCCAACATTCCATAACATTTTATTAGAAATAGCTTTTGCCTGCGACTTCGTCCACGTGAAATAGTAATTTAAATATATTTTTTTTTATGGATCCGGTTATAAAGTAGCCTATATCCTTTCCCAAAGTCTAATCGACCATCGTACAAAATTTCATCAAAATCGGTTCAGTGGTTTTTGAGTTTATTCATTAGAAACATACAGACAAACAAAAATATAATATTAGTGTATACGAGTATGTAGGAGTGCAGATTTTAATAAAGTAATTTAATTTCGAATTCAGCTACTTACCCTCTTAACCGGAATATTAATGTAAGTAAGTAGGTACGCGACGTATTTAGGCTTCCCACGGGACCTGTCCAACAAACTTCTACATTTTAATCTAGGTCTACAACGCCTGCGGCTTAACCTAGATTTTAACTTTGACATTTAGGTATACTTTTTAGTGTTTGGTCATAATAAAAGTTTTTAATTTTATATTAAATGTAATTTATATTTCGCTATTTTTACACATTAGATTAAACTCTTATCGGGATTTAATAGGATGAAGTATTTAATTTATAGACGTTTCCATTCAATTGCATAATTTTTGGTCGCGGCCAAACTGAAATGTCTGAAAAATGCAATACTATTTACATCTAAAAATGAATTCCGTGAATGCAGTAATTTTAAGTATTAGGGGTTAAAGTATGAAATTGCCGTTTCATATGGACGAAATCGAAAAAAGTCATTTTTCCATACTAAAAATTTTTTAGTTTTTTTAAAAACGCCTGTACCGTTTTCGATGCAATTAAAGGTGAAAGTTAGATGGTTATAAAGCTACGCATTATAGTATTTAAATTTTTGAAAATCAAAGTATATAATACAAATATACTTAATTGAAGCAAGTAGGTCAGCTGACACATTGTAAGGGGTCTTTTCAACGAATTCCTTTGAAATAATAGGTACTAGGCACATAGGCAAAAAAATGCAATGCTGCATTTTTTTTATTTAAAATTTACTTTATTTAGTTTTTTGTACAATACAAAAAGAATTACGCAATAATACGACTATACTTAAGAGCTATAAACAAAATAAAAAGTGGAAAAATAATCGGCAATTTCATACTTTAACCCCTGTTATTTAATTAGGTAGGTACGTTTAAGATTGTATGATTATGTTGAACAGTATACTGAATCAAAATTTTAATGATAAAGCAAAAGAAAAGACAGCAGAGTTATGCACCGACTCAAAATGAGTAATATACTCGTATGTGAATATTTGTTGATTTAAACTGGAATCTTGTTCAACTTATCAATCAAAAAAAGGCACTAATAAGTCCACGCGTTCGGTGTATATATATATATTAATTTAAAGTACCTAAGGGTATTTCATATCTACCACATTACGTTAACGTAGGTGGCCGAATACAATGGCTTATTATCGATTATCAAACATTTGTAAATTTAAAAATGTCTAAGGTTAAATCTGTGAAAAGTGTTAATTCAACCATTCATACATAGGCTGAAAGAACACATTTTCCCAAAAAGCAATCTATTCGCGACGAAAGTGCGTAATAAGTTACATACTTTCAATTGGTGCCAAACAAAAAAGAAACAACGATCAATATGCCATGAAGAGATCACTTACAGTGATAAGGCCGCCTTGCCCACTTTTGGTTTATAAATTTCGATTTAAAGTTAATTGACTATGCCTACTTTATTGTAAGCAATAAAGTGTTTTGCTTTTATTTGGCCGTTTTACAAAGACATGGATTGTTGAGGTGTAATATATGTGGGATAATGTAATTATACGCATTTCACAATAAAAGTTTAAACAAGCGGGTCCAAATTTCTAAATGAAAATTGTTTAGGTGAGGAGTTTGTGCTAAAATAAAGGTTTTAGAGCGATCCTGTACCTAACTATGCAATAACTCGTTGCCGGTTAATTTTGTTCTTGCTGTTCTAGATATTTATGAATATATTAAAATCATAATAACAAAAGGATTTAGTAACAACTCAGGTTATAACATAGGTATTTATAAACTGAAATCTGCCTACTTTCAGAAGTGTACAATTGCCTTGTGTCTTTTTAACATGACGCTAGCTAATAATATGATGTTATTGGTACATTTCCAAATTAAGATGTGCCATGTATACCTATTATGGTACTTGTTTATCAAACACAACATTATTCATTATTAAATAAACACATGATATTATACAGAATGAAAGTTTGATCAATTATAGATTTGTGATAAAAGTACTTTATTCTTTAAAAATCGGCCAAGTGAAAGTCGGACTCGCGCACTAAGGTTCCGTACCATTGACTAGGTAAACCTACATTAATTTAGTTAATGTAGTGCCTACCTGTTATCCTTTATTGATATCGAGCGAAAATACGCAAACAATTTGCGTTTTTTTGTATGGGAGTCACCCTTAAATATTCATTTGATTTTAATTTTATTATTTATCATTAAAGTTAAAATAAAACTGAGAATTTTGTGAATATTTCAAATGTCTACCTGTTGCCATTATTAATATCGAGCAAAAAAGTGCAAAAAAATCGCGTTTGTTGTATGGGAGCCCAAAATAATAATTATAAGGTAAAAGTACCTACGCATAAATTAATCATTAGAACATAAATTAGGGGGACAAGACATGGTTATTTTATAGGTACTAAATCAAAATTAGTTATTTTATACTAATGCAACTAATCATGTCTTTGTTACTTTAGTTGTTGAACTGAACCTTAATACAGTCATATTATAATAAAATAGCATCGTTATTTCGTAAACACGTACGTGATTAAATATTAAGAACACTATTTTTCTGTTGAAAATTAAGTAGCCTAATGATTATTCATAGTCTATTGTACTATTGAAGTCTGCATAGTTCATAATCCTATCTGTCTACTTCAGACTGCTTTTACAGTTTAAGAAGCTTAAAAGTAATATTAGCGAGACGTGAACGAACTCCTGATAAGAATAACCTTCCTTCCTAGGCAGCCAACCTTTACTAGATTTTTTTTTAATTGAAACTTATTGCTGATGGTGATAGTCATGAAATAGTTCGTAACATTAAAATATTTCAAAGCACAATAGGATCCTAATAACGAAAATGTTGTGTAGCCTAAATGTGCAATAATAATCTATTGATTGTATTTCTAAGGTTCAACGTAAAGCACGTGGTAAATATTATTTATACTTTTTTAAGCATCAAACTGAAATAGGTTGTACTCGTACGTACCATAGACGTAGTATAACTTATTCTAAGTTTGTGGTACTTACGAACAATCATTTTTATGTGTTTGCTTACTTATACCCACCATTTAATTAAACATTATGTGTCATGGCATAATAATAGGGGTTAAAGTATGAAATTGCCGATTATTTTCCCACGTTTTATTTTGCTTATAGCTCTTAAGTGAAGTCAAATTATTGCGTAATTCTTTTTGTATTGTATCAGAAACTAAATAAAGTAACTTTTGACTAAAAAAAAAATGCAATACTTGTGCCTATTACTTCAAAGGAAGTCGTTGAAAAGACCCCTTACAATGTGTCAGCTGACCTTCTTGCTTTAATTAAGTATATTTGTATTATATACTTTGATTTTCAGAAATTTAAATACTATAATGCGTAGCTTTATAACCATCTAACTTTCACCTTTAATTGCATAGAAAACGGCTCAGGCGTTTTTAAAAAAACTAAAAAATTATTAGTATGGAAAAATGACTTTTCTCGATTTCGTCCATACAAAACGGCAATTACATACTTTAACCCCTAATACGTTAAAAGCCGTTCTAAAAAGTTAACAATCAAATTTTTAGAGTTTTTTAAGTACCTACATAATTGCAAACTTAAGTAGATCGATTTAAAGCAAGACAGCAAAAATAAAATTTTAAATTCCTTTAGCTTCATAATCTTCAGCTGACTAAGTACCGGCAATTACCGAACAAACGTATATTGACGCCAAAACAGGAATATCAGAATTTCCATTTCTACCTGCAAAGAATCCTGCCTGACGTACGAATCATTTCAATGGGACGGTGATTAAAAATAAGTAGGCCGTATTCACATCCCACAGACCCTGATTCTTCGGCTCATGCATTATGCGGTCCGGACCAGACCCTCATTTTCTTGTCAAATTTTATTAAGAATTCGGAATGTCAGTATCCCATTTGAGGCCTCCGCGTGTTTTGCATGAATACCGAGGCACGTAGCTGGCACATTATATTGCTACGATGTTATTTGCTTATCTTATTAAACTTTAGCTCATATTTATGGATCAATAATAAAAGGTATAGATAGGATAAGATCGTTTTAGTGCTAATAAAAATGTTGGGTTAGCACTTTTACAGATTTTTGGGTCAAGGTAATTTCTAGACTCATTTACTTTGTTTTGATTCCTATTATGTTTTTACGAGGAAAAAAAATCTTGACAATTCCTACAAGTAGTTAATATTTTCCGAAATTGTTCAAAGTTTGATCAATTAACCTTCAAACCGTATCGTCACCTAATCTTCCTGGCGATTCCTAAATTTGAAAAATTCATTTCTTATTTTTATGACCTTCATTGTCATGGTTTTAATAAGAAATCAATTTCGTCAATCTTATTAATAAATTTCTATCTTAAGTGGTGCCAGAGTCACGCAGGTACACCAATATGCAACGAGTTTACTTGTACCTACCGCGAGTGTCCTACGCGTTTCACTGGGGTTCAATTTGACAGCGTCATTATAAAATGCAACTACCCACAAGTGAATTTGCGCGCGTACGCGTTTAAAATAGTGCTTTTCAAACACGCATGAAGTTATAGATTAAAATGAATACATCACTCCGAATAACTATTTAAATCATACCTTACTATAATCATTGCTATCTCGCTCTCTGTGGGCAGAAACTTTAAGTCTAACTAAGATTTTCTTATAACAAAACAATAAATTTAATTAAAATCGATGACATAAGATGTAAAGCTATTCTATACTGATAAAGATATATTCTTACATCAAAATATATATTTAAAACACTGGTAAAACGAACCTACAAAGAAAAAAATAAGTGAGAATGCAAAGTAATATGTTTACATTGATTGGATACTAATACAACGATGTAAACACTTACGCGTAAAATCTGCTACCGACTGCCGCAAATACGTACCTATTCCACAAAACACCATTTCTTAAATACGAGTAAGAGTATTATATCACTAATAAACAATATGTAATATCGCAAACGACACGAAAGTAAACAGATAAAGTTGAAGTTGACATAATGTTCAATTGTTGCCACTTAACTGCACCCATTCATAAAATGGTGTTTAAATTTATTGTTACCACAAGCATGTATGATATTTCTACTGGTACGAATCCGCAGACAGCAGACTATATTTTTTGAATTTTAAGTTATGAGCCACTGGTAAATTTTATTTTCGAATTTAGGAATACCAATTGTCATTCATGTTGTTGTCTTCATCAAACTATGCCGAATCAAAGTGTATTAATCTTAGTATCTAAATAATATCTAGAATAATATTAATGAAGTCAATAACATCACCGCCCCGTTGGTGAATAGCAAGTCAAGATTGCGGGATCCCGGGTTTGATCCTTGGGTCAAGTAACAAAAAGTTCCGAATTTTCGAACATTGCTCGGGTTTGTGATCACCAACCCTCATTTGGCAAGCGTGGTTATTAAACCAATCCCCACCATTGCTGTGGTAACTTAAATCCAATGTAGAGGCCTCCAATGTGGAGGCCCTGCAGTGGATGATTATAGGCCATTACTTTAATTTTTTACTTTACATTAACATCATAATTGTGAAATTTTGATTACTTACTTTAGTTACTTTCTAAATGATAAAAGTTGTCAGCCATATTGTTTGTAAAATTGTTGACAAATCCCACGAAAAATGTTGTCTCATAAATAAATTACAACAAAGATAACAACCACAAAGAGTAAGTAGAGGATGTTTATGTAATACTATCAATTTGGTCGAAGCGTGCAAAAAAGAATTCTTCAGCATAAAATCAGGGAGGTGGAAAATTAGAGATCCGAAGAAAAAGCGGCCAATCTAATTTTGTGAAGTAATAACAAAAACAAAGCTACCCTGATAAAATCTTATAACCCGATGAAAAATTGCCTGATCAAGCAGGCAATACAAGCTAGCAATACAGAAGATTGACAACTTATAAACAAGTCAAAAGTCAAATGTTTTAATTTTTTGCTAGAATAAAACAAAGGAATCAATCACCATTGTACCAGACTTACTAAAGATTACTTCGGTTATAATATAAACTTTTTTTTAGTTTATGAATTAATTATGATGAATTATCTAATTTGTTGTGTCAATAAATTATCAAGAAAACATCGTGTCATTAATTTCGAAATGGTTAAATATTTTTAAATCATGTCGAAGCCGTTTTTTTTTATTTTTAGGAATATTGTTAATGTTCAAAACAATAACATTAAAACAAACAAGTATTCTGCTTTTAAATAAGTTAAGATACTTTGTCTATTTTTTATTGCTCCTTCCCTCCTTTTATTATTCCTTGTTGGTTGTCCTAATAAAATAAAATAAAATAAATATTGCTTTTAGAGACTTCGAAAAAAATATAGTTATACCATCTATTAGAAAATCATGGCGTCATTTCTGGATGTGCTTTAAAATATAACAGCCAAGAATATTGCCGTAGGCAGCGTTGACGACGTTTGTTTAAATGTGTGCTTACGATTCTCAAGGCCACTTAGGTCTACTAGTCTTCTTAAGCATTTCAACTTAAATACACTTGGAGTTCAATTATATTTAGGGCAAGTCATAAAACAAATTAAGTGCAAAAGTATCTCATCATCATCATCATCCTCTGCTCATATTAATCATTTTGCCATAATCGCAACTCTTGGGAAGCGGGTAGGCCGCAGTTGGACCAATGGTGGAGAAAAGACGTCCTCCAGTTATGAAGGTAGTCCTTCAGTCGCCTCTTACGACTGCCATAGGAAGAGAAGTGCTGTAGAATAGAATAGCTAGTGCAATATTATATAAATTTTAATTAAATTATTTTATTTATTACAATTTATTTATTTTTATTTTTATTTTTAAGGAAAACAAAAAGTTTTTTATAACAATAAACACAGGTCACAAGGACATAAATAAACACAGTAAGCCTAAAGTCTTCACCGATAAGTAATAAAAAGCCTAATTATTCCCTCGATCGTGAGTTATTCCAGACACAATTGAAATCAATTGTTATCGTGGCACCCGAGTGCCTCCTGGGGTTGAGGGATTAAGGTACATAAAAGTTACATAATCAAGTAAACGGAAGAATCATATAAGTCAAAAATTATAATAATATTATCACAATTATAAGTGACAGTTAGTATACGTCATAGGTTTCCATATGTCATTACATTACATATTATTGTCTAAGGGAGAGAATATGTTGACAGACCTTAATTTCCTGTTCAAGGTAAAAAATTCACTACTTTATTTGCATAAAAAAGTTTCCTGACCAAAGCAAGCTATAGTAACGAAAGGATACAACAGAAAATCCATTTTAATTAAACTGAATGACTTTTGCTCGTCCTGAACCCTTATAGGGTTAAGATAAAGGGAATTAGGGATAATTATTAGACTATTCCACTCCAGAGGACTAACTCTGATGGTTGCCCTTTCACTTTTTAATCTCTTGTACCTTTCCTGCTTTCTTGCAATTTAAATTTTAGCCATTTACTTACCTTAATTATTCGTTAATTATTTGTTTCCTGAAAGGTGTTTTGGAAACTCGTTTTGATTTTGTGTGGCTTTAAATTAATTTGCTAATAGAAAAAACAATTTAGCTGGAATTGGTTCGATAAGAATATTAATATTTTTAATAACAGGTTACAATTTTAGTTTCATGGTGATAAAGTTTTGGTTACGAGACTCTTTTCATAATAGTTTTGGGGTTTTTATAATTTCAAACAATTGTTTTTGTAAGAATAAAGATTTAAGGTGACGTATATACCTTTTTTAAACGGTTTTATTTAGCTCATTTTCTATACATTGAAAATAAAAAAGACAAACAGAATCATTGTTCCCATTAGCCGGTCCCCTTACACCCCTTATTATAATAATATGTTACTAATTGTAAAGAGTTTGATAAAAAGATAATTGTCATTTCCTTGTCATGTTGCTGATCAAAAGTATACAGGGTGTACCAGAGGTTTGAGTAGCTGAGGCTGTGGGAAAAAGTATAAGTGAAAATTAAAAAACAAATTCGAAAAATACATTTTCTTCACAAAGTCAATAAAAGACAAAATAACATTCACAAATAACGTCAATTAAAATAAACAAGAAAAAATAGGTATAGCACACGGATAATCTACGAATCAATTACCTGTGGGTCTAATAGCATAAAAAACTATCGACTTCGAATCGTTTGCGTATCGAAAGCAAACGACACAAAGTTCGTACTTTGTTTTGTAGTTCTCGTTTTGACCGCGCGAGCGCTGTATAAGTTTTCATACTAAATATTTCGATGGCGATACGAACACGCAGACGATTCGAATTCGATAGTTTTTCGTGCTAGACCCACTGACCGACAATAATGTAACCAAACGTCAAGGGAAAGCTTTCAATCTTTTTGATCCGAATTACTTCTTACAATTTTAATAATATTCAGATAGTAGTTAAGACTTTATCATACATTTGTTATATATTTGATATTCTTTAACCCTGTAACGCAGCTGTTCCATACTCTTGTACGCCTTGCAGATATAAGAAACTTGTACACCCTCACGTGAGAACTGAACATCGTTTTTTTTTGTAAATTCTTTTATTTGTCCTCTTCATGTTTTATACACACTATATTATTGTCTTTAGTATATTGTATATATCTGCATCAAAAGTTTCTAATAATTGATTCATCAAATTGGGTGTAACAGTTGGATTATTAAATATCTATCAAAACTTTATATAAGGCGCAAAATAATGAGATTCCGAGCTAAAACAACTTGCATTGCCTATTTAGAAGGTCTTCATTGGAGGTCCGAAGCCGTAGGGCGACAATTTACCTCAGAGTTTAGTAGTTAGGATTAGAGATGCTAGCAAGCTAGTTTCGGACACAAAATAGGGAATTCTCGATAAAAAACGGGTCCAATATAGTAATGTATGGACTATACAGGATGAAATTTTAACCACCTTCCGAATTTTAATACCTATAGCAATCTACGAGACAAAAAACAAATGACGCATTTTTTCTTTTGGTATAGCCCTGTACAAAAATGTTAAGTTAAAAAAGCACTTAGAAAAGGTCCGCCAAAAATCTAACAGTAACATTTTTGATACGGCCTCCAGCATCACTTTTTTACGCGATGAGCATTTCATTCATTCACTACGATGCTATTTATAAGTTTTTGTATTTCCTTTCATACCTTAACAAGCTAAGGACCGTAAAAATTTAAAACTATGTTGTGAAAAATATTTTCGGGTGAAAACTTGATTTACATTTTTTACTTTATAAATGGGCTCTGATTACGGTACAGAACGCCTATAAAAAATTTTGAAGATGATGAAAAAGTCAAGATCTACAGGGATCACAACTGTTCTGTTTTGTCAATTTATACAACTCCTTAAAATCATAGATGCGCTGTTAAATTTGTAGGTATTATTTTGATTATTTACCTTTAGTTTGTCATATAATACTTAGTATCTACATTAGAATTAGTAGGAGCATAAACGATATTTCTTCAATCATCTTGTCATTAGTGATGAATTAATATTGAAATAAAGTTTAGCATCCTGTTAAAAATATTTAAAACACAGTAAAAGGCTCACTTAATAAGGAGTTTACATAAGTGTCTTGAGGTGCCAGCACACTAAAGAAGACGGACAGCTTCGTCTTCTCTAGACCAACAGCAATCGCCAACCCACCTGCCAAGTGTGGTGATTACGGCAAGACCCCTCCTCTTAGAGAGGTCTTTGTCAGCAATGGACTGTTAAAGGCCGGAGATGATACTTAATGATACTTACGTATTTACCATGGTAGTGGTGACGTGTATAGTCAAAAGGTTGTGTAATCATCAGTGTACAATTATACGTTTAGGGATATTTTTAGTTTCGGATATCCAATAGTTTCTGTATAAACACTCCTAGCCGGCATCCGGAGCAATAAAGCCGAGTATGGGCCGGCTAAGAGCGATGACTCAGCCTAATTTATAAGCAGTTGTACAAGCCGGTTAGCCGTTGCAGATTTAAAATATTTTATTGTGATTGTTACTTAAGCTTAGATGAAACTTTCCGACATTTGTTCTATCTAATTTCTCGAAGTTGTCCCATTAAGAGTTGCTATGATTGTTTTAGAATTTACCTTTAAATATGAGCGTAGTAACAGTATTTTAATATCATTAAGTTGTTTGGGTTATGGTAACTGGTAACTTATATCTAATTTATTTGAATGTTTAAAAGTACCGGATAAGTTGGAAACGGACTCGCCTGCTGAAGGTTCTGTATAAATATGTAGGTAACTTAAATAAAACAATATATGAAAGACATAATTTAATGATTTAATGACAAATGTTCAGCTTTTTCCCTATAGATATAAAACAAAACAGAAAACATTACCTTCCAAATTTTAAAGTTCTAGTTCAACTTGAAGTTGTTATTCCCTTGAGAGTGTCAAAATATACGTTTCCTGCGGCATGAACGACCGTTATATTTTTATTTTTTTAACTTAGAAGTTCGATTTTTTCAGAGCGCTGACACAACTGATGTAGACTTAAGTATGAAGTTTTAATTTCACCTATAACTCTACGCGTTCCCGTCTTATACGGTCTTGACAGACGGACGGACGGACCACAACCACCAACCACCAACCAACGACCACGGATCCTATAAGGCTTCTGTTTCATTCTCTTGAGGGACAGAATCCTAAAAAAGTTCAAAAGTATAACTGTTGCATTGGGTGCACTTCTAGGCGAACTAGCTGAGTTGAATACCAATTGTCAGATTGAGGTTCACATAGTCTGTATAGCTAAAAGTGGCCGGGCTCCTAACGGGAATAAAGGGTAAGTACGTAATAGGATCGGATTAGGGTCGTGGGTGCTGACTCGGCTTAATTTATAAACAGTTACGTAGAGGACACTATCCGTAAGGCCTTCGGAATTAGAAGTTAACGCTTTTATATCGAAATTGGAAGCGGAAAGGTTGAAGGTAACTGTGTTGCTTGTTTGTTGAATATTTAGAAACCTTTTCATAGGCGCAATTTATAGCACACGTGACTGAAAATACAACTTAAATATTTAAGTTCTTACTATCTATTCTATACTATCTATCTTCCTACGTGTTTAGTGCTTACGTAGATATATTATTATTAGTAGAGTATTTGCTACAATTAGCTCATTAGTTCTAAATGGACTTAATAACAATATAATCATCATCATCATCATCATCATCAGCCTATCACAGTCCACTGCTGGACATAGGCCTCTCCAATTGCACGCCACTTAGGTCGATCCTCGGCTTCTCGCATCCAGCTCCTGCCAGCCACCTTGCGCAAATCATCACTCCACCTAGCCTGAGGGCGTCCAACACTACGTTTGCCGAGACGCGGTCTCCACTCAAGAACTCGTTTACCCCAGCGGTTGTCGGTTCTGCGGCTAATATGGCCAGCCCACTGCCACTTCAGCTTGCTAATCCGGTGGGCTATGTCGGTAACTTTAGTTCTCTGCCGGATCACCTCATTTCTGATTTTATCCCTAAGAGAAACTCCGAGCATAGCTCTTTCCATAGCCCGCTGAGCGACTTTGAACTTGTGGACTAGCCGTACCTTCAGTGTCCACGTTTCGGCTCCGTATGTCATGACGGGTAGGACGCACTGATTGAAGACTTTCGTCTTGAGGCATTGTGGGATCGACGATGAGAAGACTCGACGTAGTTTCCCAAATGCTGCCCAACCCAACTGAATTCTTCTGTTCACCTCATCCTCAAAGTTGTTTCTACCTAACTGCAATGTCTGCCCGAGGTACACGTATTTCTGAACAACTTCGAGGACGGCGCCGTGCATCGCAATCGGTTGCGGTAGTACATGTTCATTGAACATAACCTTGGTTTTATCCAAGTTCATTCGCAAGCCGATGCGCACAGAAGATTCAGCCAGGTCATTCAGCATCTGTTGTAGGTCCTGCAGCGTTTCTGCCATAATGACGATGTCGTCTGCAAATCGCAAGTGAGAGATGTATTCGCCATTGATGTTGATGCCTCGTCCTTTCCAGTGCAGCGTCTTGAACATATCCTCCATTGCATTTGTGAACAATTTCGGGGAAATGACGTCCCCTTGTCTCACTCCTCGATGCAATGGTATAGGTTTTGTTTGCTGATTCTGTACTTGGACGGACATGGTGGCGGCTTCGTAGAGACATCTCATCACTTGCACGTACCGCCAATCTACTTGGCAACGCTGCAGGGACTCCAGAACGGACCAGATCTCTATCGAGTCGAAGGCTTTCTCATAGTCCACGAATGCTAGACACAAGGGCTGATTGTACTCTTCGGTCTTCTGTATAATCTGCCGCACTGTGTGGATGTGGTCTATGGTGCCGTATCCGCTCCGAAATCCAGCCTGTTCCGGTGGTTGGAATTCGTCAAGTCTTCGCGCAAGGCGGTTCATGACGACTCTTGAAAACAGCTTATAGACGTGGCTTAGAAGGGAAATGGGTCGATAGTTCTTCAGCAGGGTCTTATCTCCTTTTTTGAAGAACAGGACGACAAAACTCCTACTCCACGCCTCCGGAGTTCTCCCTTCAAACAGGACAGCGTTAAAAAGCTTTTGAAGCTCCCTCAGTACGGGTTTACCTCCAGCCTTTAGCAACTCTGTTGTAACGCCATCCTCTCCAGGGGCTTTTCCATTTTTCAGCTGTTTTAGAGCCATCCTGATTTCGTCAATGCTGACTTCTGGCAGATCTTGAATGTAGTGGCGTGTTAACGCGGCTCTAGGGTCCTCATTTTCGGGATCAGGTCGAGATGCATGCGAAGCGTATAACCGGCCATAGAAGCGTTCTACTTCGGAAAGGACTGCTAGCTTCGAAGCAACGAGTTCTCCACTTGCTGTGGTCAGTTTCGTCAGGTGGCTTCTTCCAAGAGATTGTACGAACTCTTTCGACCCCCGATTTTGCTCGATCGCTCTTTCAATCGCAAGAGTATTGGAGCAACGGAGGTCGTGTCGTACGAGCTTACTGATCTCTCGGTTTAGAGCGCGCTTTCCTGACGAAGTGACGGGTGGGTTTTCACGTCTTTCCTTAATCAGCCCTAAAGTTCTTTCCGAAAGCTTTGACTTCCTGCCCTTACGCTGCATTTCACAAAATCTCGTACCTTCTTCCCTGAGGATCCGAACCACATTTTCGAGGTTCTGGTTTACGTCTGTTGTGGTTTCCACGGCAGCGAGTCGGTTTTCCAGGTTTGACTGGAACGTTTCAGATCCTATCATGGTTTGGAGCAAAGTAGGTCGGAGCCTTGACTTCATCAGACGGACACGTTCAGCCTTAAAATCGATATTCAGAGAGCCTCGAACGAGTCGGTGATCGCTTCCGGTATTAAACCTGTTAATCACGGAGACGTCTCTGAATATATGCTTCTTGTTGGTCATGATGAAGTCAATCTCATTTTTCGTCATAGTGTCGGGGCTTTGCCACGTCCACTTCCTTTGGGGCTGTTTCTTGAAGAAGGAGTTCATCAAGAAGAGCTTACAGAACAGAACAAACAATATAATAACTTACAGATAAAACGACTTACCTTACAAAATTAATGTGTACCTATAAAATCTTAATAACATATAATAATGATATAAAAAAGCACTAAATAAAATATAACTAACTATAAAATAATTGTTTCAGTCTCTCCGCGCTGCCTGGCCGATCCGAAGGTTCCCATTACGCTGGCTGCATTGCCACGTTGAATGGCAATGGAGACATGCTGAACCAACCAGGACCCAGTTCTAAATAGCCTTTACTAATTTTTTAATTTTCTTTTGTAATTGTTTACTCACTGGAGTTACATGTGCGAAATGCAAATGCGAAATGATGTTTTCCTCATAAGTCAAACGTGGTAAAAAATCACTTCAAAAATCAATCAGTATATTGTCTTTTTAAAATATAGATTTTAACGTTTGGGTATGCATAGCTATACGATCCAGGGTATCGAGAGTTCAACCAAAAAAATCACAGTAAGATAGTTTCCGGTTTTTATGAAACTACTTATGCAACTTATAACATACCAAATTAATTATTTCCGATAAAGGTATTTGTTTTGATACTCAATGACCTTCGACACTTTGTCATGTGTCCTTTAAACTTTATATTACCTGAAATATAAGATATTGCTATCTATATAATCTTCTACGAGTATATGAAAATGAATTGCTGTTCGTTAGTCTCTCTATAACTCGAGAACGACTGGACTGATTTGCCTAATATTGGTCTTAAAATATTTGTGGTTGTCCATCCAGGGAAGGTTTAAACAATGAGAAAATGTGGTAAAATTGCGAGGAAGGTAGTAAAAACGCTAATTTCATATTCCCATATAAAATATTCTACATCAAATTTTTCAGCCATTGTAGAGAAAGGTCAGCTTTTATGTCGTTAGGATAGGTGATGCACGAAGTACACAGGGTTATCTAGTCGTTTATAAACTTGAAGAGCAACTCAGATTCGTTTTGAAAAAGATTTTCAGACGTTTTTATGTCTAAACTCCAACAATTTTTTTTTTTTAATAAAACCTTGATAAAACTTAACAATAATTTATTATTCTCATAATACAAAATTTAAAAATGTACTATTAAATGTGATATGGTACAAAAGTATCGAAAATATTGTCCCATGGTGGCGATATAGTATGCGTTGCCGTGAATGTACGAAGATTCTGTGTTCATGTTGCGATGCGATGCGAAGCGAACTGCACTGTTGGATCTTACGCTGATGCTGTAAAAGAAATGAAATCATTACCTTTTCTATTTTTAGTTACTAGACTAATTGTTTGCTTACTTTCGTCATTATTATACGCTTAATAAGTCTGCTTGCTTTTGACGATCGAATTTTCGCTGATTCCCTCGGATGAGTTAGAGAAAAATTAAAGTCACTTTTTGAAGTCAGCTCTCTCCTATCTAATCTTCGCCTTCTCTACTAGGTTACACCGTAATGAGACGTATCGTATATAATTTTTATTTCTCTAAAGCCTAGCAACATATATATGATACATTTGAAGTAAAGCAGTAGGTAAAAGTGTAGTAAAAGTGAGGCTGTCCTTAATTGATTTTATGTAACTTATTATATTAAACTATTTAATTTAAAATTCTAAAAAAACATTTTACTATCATTTAAACAATCAGCAAAAAATATTAAGCTAACAAACCGAATCGGTCAGCAAACTCTGGATCTAATGTTTCTGATCAAATAGATTTTTGCTGTTCAAAATGTTTTTATAAATATGTATTAATTTGATAGAATACCTTCAACTGGTGGAGGCGCTGCGGGTGCTGCTGGCTCAGGAGCTGGGGCGGGGGCGGGCGCCGGCGCTGTATGAAAAATTGTTGTCAATACAATTCATTGAAGTTTTTTTCGACTGACTGACCGGGCGACTACGAGCAGCTGATGACTGCTCGTAGTCGCCAGTCGAAAACAAAATTTTTAAGTTATTCCAGCAATTTATTTGATTAAAAACAATCTTAAACAAGTTAATGTCAATTGCGACTTTATAAAAAATTTCAGTCAGTCCGTAATGAACACATTCGGGGCACTCAACGTTACAGGTAACCTAGAAGCTAAAATATGCCAGACTAATTTGGTTTGATATGGGGGCAGACCCAAAAGTCACAGGTATTTTAATTTTTTAAATCTCTATGTTATAAAACTTGATAACCTATGTAGGTAAGAAAATGCGTGTCATTTACAAAGAGTACGTATTTAACAGTAAAATATAATAAAATCCAAAATACTACCATCAGTCGGCGCTGGCGCGGGCGCTGCTGCCGCATCAGCGGCTGGAGCTGCAGGCGCGCCTGTTGAGTACGAAATAATTAGGAAGGAGATCACATTAATGTTACAATTTTACCAAATATAGGCCTCTCAGTAAAACGCCACAATAAGAGACTCTAGACCAAGACAGTGTGTATCCCACGTCTTCCTGAAATCCTGCGTCTTACCGAGCGCGTTATCAAACCTATCACAGACAACAACATACATAGGTAGATCGCAAATTAAACCAAGCGAATTGGGTGGTCAGAATTTCATTAATATCTTAAAGCTAAACTTGCCGTTCCAGGTTTCAGACAGCAAATTCGGCAATTCGTTCATGGAAAATTGGATTCTGATTTTTAACAAATTACTACAGTCTATTGCTTAAGTTTTTCAACTGTTGATTATAAAAGTGAATGATAGAAATTTATAGCTTTACATTGTGGAACACAAGGTGGAACACCCGACCATTTCCATTTTTGATTGCTACACAAGAACTTATAAAATTTTTATTCTGATGTTTTTCCCAAAAAAACTAATTATGTATCGTGAATGTAAAACTTAACATGGAACCTTAAAAACATGATTTAATATCAAATCATCTAATCGACCAGAACCATATAAAAATTGGACCTGTAATTTCATGTTGCTTTGGATATTTCTTATTTAACCCCTAATTTTTACCTTCGGCAGGGGGAGCAGGCGCTGCAGGTGCTGGGGCACCTTCCGTGGGCGCGGCAGGAGCTGTCGCTGGAACACCTGTCGCAAAGGATCCAAAGTATTAGCATTAGTAGGGGTTAGTAAGATTATGATGGACCATTGCAAAGCGAAAAGGTTTTAGTGTGCATCATATCATTTCAAATTTAGATTTAAGTTCGGGAATTAATTTATAGAAAATTGTTTTTAATATTGTTATCACAAGATGTAGTTTATTATTCGATTCATAATTAATTATAGGTAAATAAAAACAACTGTTATGACATGAAAAATTAAGTTATAGTTATGTAGAGACTATATCTCACATCCTATCCTATGTATCAGTATGAACCTTAATGTGTGTCAGTTTCTTCATTAGCTTTAATAAAAAACCATCAGGAACCTTGAGATGTTTCAATGTTTATTTACCTTCCGCAGGGGCTGGGGCAGCCGCAGCATCAGCAGCTGGTGCAGGAGCCCCCTCAGCTGGAGGTGCCCCTTCAGCGGGTGGGGCCCCCTCAGCCGGTGGAGCCCCTTCGGCGGGTGGGGCTCCCTCGGCTGGCGGTGCCCCCTCAGCGGGTGGACCACCTTCTCCACCGCCTCCTTCCTATAATTATATATTATATTTAATTTTGTTTAAAAAAATATTGTAAGGTGAAATGATTAGTTCTGTACATTGGCGTGAGTTTTGAGACCACAGAACATTATGTACTGTTATGTACATTATGTTCTGTGGTTTTGACTGTGTTAGCAATTTGTTGTAAAAAGCTTGTTACTTGATGTTTATCTTATCTCCTATAGCCATCTATTGTTAATTGTTTAGTTTACTTACTTATAAACTCTATTAAATTTTTGTAAATCATAATATTATTGTTTACTTTAAAAACAGTGAAATCCTTGAGATTAAGCAGTTTTTTTGGATATTGACTACCAACATAAGAATTTTAGTAAGGCACTTTAATTTATAGCGTAATTACGAAGTCTGTAAATCCGTTAACTAATATAAAATTGTATAATACCAAAGGAATACCATATGCCTCATTTTTTTATATAAAAGGCTGTTATTATCCCCTCGACGTTTCATTGCGGTGTTAACTGAGTTAATTTGGATCACTTTAACAGATTATCGCAATCAACGTTAATAAATTCATTTAACGAGAGCGTATGCATGGTTTTTGTATGTTAAATATGATTTAAATGTCACGTTGTTAAGGAAAAAAGTTTTATGTTAGGTATTATTTTCTAATTAGTGAGCCGTTATCGAATCAGTGATAATTGATAAAAAGGACCATTAATTAATGATATTATTATTATTATACTTATACAAAATTGTTGATTCTAATCCCAACTAAGGTAGACAAAATTTTTAATTCGTGGTTGTATTTTTTTTGTGTTTGGATTTTGCATTATTTTTCATGATCGTCACTGTGTTTTTTTCTTTTACTTAAAAAAAAAAAATACGTTTAAATTCTAAATTTTAAAACGTAGCAATTTCGTTATAACCAAAATAAGTGAATCTCTATAACACTTAAACGTATTTTGAGGACAGGATGATATTTTATGATTAAGATAAAAAGACCATATCTGCAAGTAAAAAGAAGAAATCTAACGATAACGTGTTCTTTTAACAATAATAGCTATATCTACAACAGTATTATTAATGCGTTGCGTGATTGCGATTCCTCTGTGCTAATAATTAGTCGGTAACAAGTTAATAATGAGATAAAAGCCATATAATAAGCCTTCTAAGCGAGCAAGCCCAAGTTCAAAGAGATTTCGAACGAAATCAGTTTTCGGTAAGCGGGCGGTATGAAAGGCTTCAACTTAATACAAACTTACCAAAGCTTTAGCGAATCCGCGGACTGGATTACTTTTTTCTACTTTCATTTTCCTCCAAAACTCGATTAGTTATTCCAAATTGTATTGTCCTAGATAATTTTTTTAGATATTTTAAATCACTTGATAGGAAAAATACTCAACATTCAATTTGGTCAACGTATTACGTGGTGCAGGTACATGAAAAGTATAGCACCACCGTTTGACTAAAGGAGTAAAGTGACAGAAAATCTATCTATGTGCGAGTACCTTTAAATGGCTAAGTTTGTAAGAAAATTCGTTCCCATGACATGTATCAGAGCTGTTGGTGTTCCGAATAAAATAAAATAGATAAAAAGAAGAGCATTGGTCAAACTGCAATCGCCTGCCAAACGTGCTATAATGTCGAAACCCTCCATTTGCAGAGGCCCATTGCCCAAGGTAGACTAATAATGATGAATTTAAACAATTTAATTAGCGTCCTTTTGCTGCAGTAAGTAATTTTCATTTGTTTTCAGCACGTGCTAATTTGTGGTATTTTTGATTTTATTATCTTTAATTTGCTAGATTTGTGTAGGTAGGTACCTACTAACTTGGTAATACCATAGTCTATGTTCTATATGTATGTACGTATCAAATAAGACGTATTTCCTTAGGACAAAATGGAATAGTTTGGCAGAATTTAATATCACAAAATAGTAAAATCCTGAAATCATATCTATGATCTGTTGATACACTTGCCCCTTATTCATAATAACGCAAACAGTCTAATAAACCTATTTTAGCTATTACACTGTTTTGTCTCATTCTGTCTTAGCGCTGTCATCATTTGAAAGAAAGTGACTAAACAATGTAATAGCTAAAATAGGTTTATTAGACTGTTTGCGTTATTATGAATAAGAGGTTACTTCTTTATAATTATTAATTTGATAACGATTACAATTTTTTTACCAGCAATTTTTTAGCAAGCAGCTTTGACGACCTCCGTGGCGGAGTGGCATACACACCGGTTTTCAAGGTGTCGCCTGCTCTGGTCCCGGGTTCGATTCCCGGACGGGTCAATGTGGAAAAAAGTGTTCTTCTACATTTTCTCGGGTCTGGGTGTTTGTGGTACCTTCGTTGTTTCTGGTTTCCAAAATACGAATGCTTTAAATACGAGTAGTAATTCAAATTGGGATCAGAACAATGTATGTGTTGTTGTCCACATTTATTATTATTTATTAATTAACCAAGATATACAATCTACAAGGTTGCTGAATATGTACGAAGTAATAGCACATGAATAAATATGGTAATAGGTTACTGTCATTGATAAAAAATAAGAATTATAAACAAACAAAGATGATACTTTCAAATGTCCGCGATTTGATGATATCTGCTGTTATGGTTGAATTTTTACTATAAAAACAGTAAAATCAGGTTTCTTTCTGCAAACGCCCTTAGGCTTTTACATGTCACAATATTTTACCCTACCACTGCTTCAGGACAAGTATGGGCTGTATTTATAATAGATATAAAATACACAGTGGAATTTCAACCGAACATACTTGGCATTAGTTGAGTGCTACTGAGTTCAAAGCGTACCTATCGAAATGTTCAAGTGGTGTTCATTTAGTGATTTTTTGATGGGTGTGTATCTAGTTTTGTAATTTTATATCTATTGCAGCTATACTGTTACCTTTGTGTAAGCAATTCTAACTAAAATCTCATTGCTACGACTGTGATTCAATACCTGTTGACCGCTACGAAATATCCGTAGCATAACAGCACCACGCACTACTATACTACAACTCGTGTTCTGACAAATTCACATGGAGACACACCTGTTATTTACTTCTACAACCTCACATAAAATTGCTAATCTAAAGGATAACAAAGGGACGAATTTCGCTTATGGGTCACATAATAGGGAGAACAATGCAACGGAATTCATTCGTAATTTAAGACATTTTCCAGGAACAAGGGACTGAGGGCAGGGTAGGTACAATGACATCACAACACACATGACGTTATACAGAAAATTAATTTTATTAAACGTATCTTATAAAAACATTACTTTAATATATAAATATAAAAGTTGTGTTGTTCGAAATGGTTGACTTAATTTTTCGGACAATACATAAATAAATGGAGGAATATGCCAGTGGCTGATAACACATCGGCCCCGTGGTAGGAGGTGTATGGTCATTGAACAGGTGGAACGGTCAGCTGGCTTGAGACAGTGGTCTTAGGATACAATTAAGTTATTAAGTAGAACATCATGCCTCAACTTCTTCCTCTTTTACCTTCTGATCTCCCGGTTTGCCCTTGGACCAGTCTGGCTTTTTCTGTAAAAATACATAAGTTCATGTTAATACACATATAATTAAATATCTTTGAAGATCTTACAGAAGTTCTACTTTACCATTGTCTTTATTATGCTATGAAACTGCAAAATATTTTAATGTTTGAGAATGCTTTTGGCAGTTAGTCCGCCAAATTGTTCTGCATATAGTTTTGAAAAAGTGTGTGAATAAGTTAAATATTCAGTGACCATTACTTAATTTCGATAGAATTACTGTGATGAAATTCGATTTATGGAGTTATTTGACGAATCAGAGTCATTATATCAGAGAAACAATCATTATAAAGTGTACTCGTATCAAAACGGAATACAAGAAAAACATATTATTTTAAATTAGTTGTTATACGAAATTTTCGAAAATAAACTACTTCCACCGTTAAAATGTCAGCTATGCTTAGAGAAGAGCGCGTCCTTTTATCTAATGAACGATGACTCTTTTAAGTGCAGCTCAACTTTACCACTCTGTTGTTATTTGACACTAGCTTAAATATATTAACCAGACTCTTGTGTGCACGTCTCATATCAAAACAATGGCGCCGTGTCACTCCTTACAGTCATTTACTTAGTAAATATAACCCCTTTTTAATACGTGGGTTATAAACTCTAGAATATCCTTTTTGCTGACTACGAAAACTATTTGACAAATAAATTTGTAAAGACACACTCATACGAGTACTAGAGCTTTTAAAACGTTGACAAATTCAAAAAAGTCTTTTGCAACAAAATTGAAACTCAAGAGTCTAAAAATGACCAAAAACCGCTAAAGTCATGTACTTCTATTCTATTTACAAACAAAACATATATATTGTATAACAGAATGAAGGTATATACAAAAAATAACACAGTTATCAACTATAATTTGTGCCTGTTTCAGGGAAACTAGTTTAAGAAACGTCTTTTGGCGAATTTTGAAATGTTGGAAACTCCAAACATTTATTTTCTTGTTTTATCTGACACGATTGTCTACCAGTGTATATATGTGTAAATATCTAAAGTTAAGTAAATTAGTTTCTCTGATAATAATTGCACAAAATATGAAGTCACACGCTACGTCACAAGTAGCTGTAACTTTGAAGCAGAATCCGAACGCTAATAAAACCAATTTATCAAGTAGCGACACGAAGTATGTTGTATTTTCGGTGGTCAAATTTCGCAATATTATCGACCAAAGCAGGCCACACCGAAGCGTTGACAATCTAATCTAAAAACCTCAATATACCTACAAAGCGTAATGTATAGGCATTTAGTCATTTCCTCGCTAAGGTTAAGTTTACTTACAGTGTATTTACATAAGTGTATTTGAACGCTCTAAGCGAAAGTGTTCACACAAAAGCTGCTGAAGTACACTATACGCCTAATATCGTGTTTATCAAATCGGTGCCAATACAGTAATGTTTTCATACAATTTGGCAGTCTAGACAGCTAGATTTGACTCAAAGCTGTGCTCGAAATAAACATGCCGTGTGATCTAATAATCTGAGTTGGCGAATCGATTTTATTTACCTTTCCTCCTGCACCACCCTGTGAAACATCGCATTATAATTTGTAATACTATAGCTAAAGGTAAAGAAACTAAATCTAAGCAGTCGAGGAGTAATATTCTAAAGTCGATGTTGGACAAATTTACAAGTATTATTTCTTAAAACTTTGGAGTTACAACTTTCAACAAGAAAAGAGGAGAACTTTGTTATATAAGAGGAAAATGATGGAATAATTTTATTGATGAATGGGTTTGTGGTGTTTGCTTGGAAAGTGTAAGTATTAATGAGACTGTATCTTCTAGATACTTTCACAAAAAGGTTTACTATTTTACCAAAGCTGCCTTGATATATCATTTGAATTGATTCTACTTTCAATAATTCAGTATACAAATATGTTAGTCACGGGCATATAAAGTTGGGAATTAGCACTCGCGGATACACGAAACTTTATTTATGATCTAGCAAAGCTTTGCAGGGGAAGGCTTGTATCCAAAAATGGTTTTACATTTGCAGGCGTAAGCTTTTGGTCAGGGATTACCTTTATACGGCTTTTAACATATTACAAACAACTACATAAAATTCAAGCTTCCAGCTTTGCATCAAACTTTTCTCACCTCGAGACAGAATCAGGATTTTAAGAATAGACAATAAGAACTTTTTAAGTAAAAAATACCTTTTATTTATAAAGTAAATTAAATTAATTGCATTAAAGTAACTTTATTAAGACTGTTCGGTGTTGGAAAGTGGTTAAGTGTGAGTAAGATATTGTCTACTTTTTCCCGATAGCCCAGTCAGCTTTCTCTGCTTTCTTAGCCTGTAGGAATGTAAAGAATGATTGTTCACTTTTGTCAATGTTATGAAACTTTAAGCCTATATCAAACAAAATACCAAAATTGATATTAAAATACCAAAAGTTTTACAAGACTTTTACTAATGAAAACTTGTTTGGGAAAGTAAATCTGGAAAGTAATACTTATTCCGCAAAATTAAAATTGAATTCAATAATTTTGAAGTTTCGATGTAATTATGAAAGTTTATTTGGTAAAGTGAAATTTACACAAATATAATTCTAAGATTATCTTGACAACAACCTGTCGTAGTTTTAAATGTAGTTTTAGGTGGAATAAGAAATGTTTTTTGGTAATGCAGCATATTGTTTAAATATCTATTGTTTAAAAAAATATCTTTTATAATTTCAGTTAGTTTTGGTGCAAACAATTTTCCAGATTGTTTAAAAAAATAGCCTTGTTATTTTGTCTGATCGTACGTGGTGGATGTTTCAGTGAGAAATTGTATTGTCTACAAAATGGTTTACTGATGAAAACAATGTAAAGAGATAAGAAGAAAGAACAATGAATATTATTATTACTTGCAAAAAGGACCTGTATTTTGATTTAAAGTAAGGGGTAGATCATTTATCTTCTATTATTTACCTCTTTGTCTTCCTCTTCAAGGGTGAACTCCTTCTTTTTGACCACCTTGAGTTGGTTACGGAAGTTGAACTCGGCAGCCTTCTTCTGGAGCTTGGCAAATTTGTTCTCGTATTTGGACACCTTCTTTAGTGTGGGTTTGACGCTGGAAACAAAAACCAATATTTACTATTTCATCGTAACTCTTGCATTCATTTTGAACCTTACAAAAGGTATACATATTTAATAGACCCACAGTACATAGCTGCTACTTTGCAAAGGCTACATGACTTGGAAAATTTAGAATATTTTTTTTAGTATTTATATTACTAATATAGAATGATATTAATCAAATTACAAGAATGCTTTGGTTTCTTTAAAGCACAGTTAATAAAATAGGAAAATTTTTATCTATCATCCTTATTTTGGTTGCAATTTCGTCAACTTCTTTTCTTTTTCAGTTCAGTGATACTAACAACTCTTTCATTTTTCCATCGGGTCAACAATCAAAATTTATCATTTGTGCATACTCTCTGGGTATATCATTACGACGCCGCGACGGAGCAATTGTATTCGCGGGCAGATCCTGCCCACTTTGGTTTACAACATAACCGGACGTTTTTGGGGTTGTATTCAGGGTGATTTGCTTGTTACGCCAATTTAATTCTTTGTCATTCAAGAAAACAAAAGCAGATACGGAAACCTAACCATATGGAGTTTTCTTCTACACGAAAATTATATAAGCAACTCTGCATTTTAGAAAAAAAGATTTATGATTTTTATTACTATTTGCTTATACTAGCTGTAATGGATGAAAAAACTCGAAAAAACTTTCTTAGAAAAAATCTTCCTAAGCGCTTATAAAAAAGTAATCACTTAATACATTTTGCTTGGTTTCCTTAACAGGGTGGATTTAAGTCAATGTCCAATTTAAAAATGGCGGATTTATAAGGTTAAGTTTTTTATTGTGAATTTGCCGTAAAACTAACGCTCAACCTTAAAAATTTACACTCGTACGTAGAGTATAGGTGGAAATCATTAAAAAATTTAATGAACACACTCGGTTATTTTAACTTGATACCTGAAATAACATTAACTATAAAAAAGTGTACTTACAATTTGCCTCTGAGGTCGTTGACTTGAGTGTTCAGGTCGGAGATCTGGCAAAATAGAATGTTTATTATATGTTGTGCATATTATTAAACTTCGAACCGTTTAATGTTAAGGGAAAATTAAATTAAGAAACTAGAAGGAAAATTAATAAGGAAAAAAATATTTTTAAAACAAGAATTGAAATTTTATCATTCATTAGATATGAACATGGTTTGGACTAAATACATTAATTTCGAAACTAAATAGGCATAAAGTAAGAAGTAGATAATTGAGATAAGATTGAAACTTTTTAAATAGGTATACAATGCAAATACATTCCACAAGTTAGTTTGTGCTCTAAATACAATTATGTTAAGATATAATTTACTAAATTACATAAAAATTTACATGAACTAAGGTCACATTTTAAAATGTAAAACCACTGAAATGAATTTACAAACTTGTGAATTGTTATAAATGAACACTTCATGCAACGCTCAGTAAATAATAAGAAAACAAATAAAGCTAGACACTCCAAAATATTTCGGAAAAAAAAGCGTTTTGACAAAGGCGTCCATATGTTGAAAAGATATTAATACGAGAAAAGCACAGAAAAGATATAGAGCTGAGCGAAGATTAGGCTATGTTATTTGCGAGCAAAACAGTTGAAATCTGTTCTCTGTAAGTACTAAATCCGCAATGGTCAGTCCCGTATCCTACTACGGCCTATATATCTTTAACCTGTGCTCTTTACCTACAATGTACACATTTTCAATATCAACTATTTCTCACATACTATTCGTGCACAAATCTACCTATCGTGCCTCGACTGGTAGCTGGTCGCCTGCAGCTCCTGTGTCTTCAACAATCAATCAATACATAAGTGCAATATATTTTACATGTGCAACAAAAAGCAGCGCCAACATTATCCTTCCTCGACTTCCTTGTATGTATTCAAGTGTAAATGTTCTCTAATTGCTTTTCGAAGTTGTAATATGTTGAGCGCTGTATCCATGTGCAATCTGGCTCCAAATGTACGTCTCTACATCGGTACGACAAACAATGTTTGAGTTCGGACATAGCAAGTGTGTATAATGGAGTGACGGTGCAAAATCGATCCAGACTTGCAGATGTGAGTCGGTGGGTATCTATACTGTAATGTAGTGTATCTGGACGCGCAAGTGATAGTATACACCACTCCGTGTCCCGAATAATGCAAACGACCGAGCGACCGAGGACGCCGCGGGCTCGGCTCGGGGAGGGATGGGCACTCGACCAGAGCATGGCACTTTCAATATAAAACACTCGGTGTCCAAATAGTTACATACGGGTATTACAAAAGGTTTATGGGGCTCTCAGCAACCGAACACGCAAACATTTCGCGCGGATAACGGCACATACATGAAAAGTTGGAGATTTGGAACAAGAAGTTTCACTTACACTATGCACTTGCGTGTGCCAATAAAGGAACCAGTCCAGCGGTCCACTTACACTTCAACGGCAACTAGTTGTTATCATATAAAGAGAAAATTCAGTAAGGCCAATAAGCTCGCCACCACACATGAAGCGTCACACTGGCGGATGCAGCGACGGTACGCGAAGATTATTGCAATAAACACACTTTTTTCAGTATATTATTAAAGTGCCATACTATTTTAGGGAAATTGATATTAATCGGGACTCGGAAGCATCTTACATAACATATTTAGGCATGCAACAATCAAAAGCTTTAGCAGATAAGCTGATGGAGTAGACAGTGTGAGTATACTAATAGATAATGATGATGGTCTCGGTCACAGAGCAGAGCTCGCAGTGACAGAGTAAGACAAGACGTTGGTGATGAGTGATAGACTGAGAAGTGAGCACACAGACGACACAGATGAGAATTACGCGGACATGCAATAGACGGGGTGACGGCACCCGCGCCTTTGAGTGCAGTGTGGTTACTGTAACGCTCGTGGTTACTGTAGTTAGTGTAGTTAATGGTGTAAGCTCCATGTCGGATGACACGCCGCCGGCGCTGGCGGAGATCGATTTTGCACCGCACGCCTTACCGAGGCCGGGCTGCGCCCGCGCACTATCCCCTGCTCTTCTACGACACGCACACACCCGCTCTACACGAATACTACCGACCCGGCCCTCCGCCGTTATTTACAATTCAACAACAAACAACCGAAAACTTACAAAGCGTTATCAATGTATAAACACGAATTGTCACACGCGCACGTTTGTTACATATCGATGATTGTGATATTCACAATGGTTATAAAGTATTGGTCAATACCTCATAATCTCTTTTCCTGACTTCGTGTTCCAAATCCCACTTCTGGCCCTCACACACATACATGCGGTCATAATACTCCTGTAGTATTCTCTTGAGCATTGCTATAGAAAAAGGAAAGACAAATTATTGAGCCAGCAGAATGAGCATGGGCATTTGTGTGAGTGGCCTGCGTCTGTCAACGGGAGCGACGTGTGCATGTGTGCGGTGAGCCGAACAACTATCATGTCATGTTGTAACAACTAAATCAGTATCAACTCATGTCATATGCATTCCCAATCCTAATATATTGTTTACCTCCATTTTCCTAATTTCGATCGCTCGTTCTAGTTCATATTTATCCCCCTCAAGGTTGTATATTCTGTGCCAGTACATTTGACAAATCGTCTGCAGTTCCGCTAAAGAAAAACATAATCATTTTTAAGATATGTATCACATTGACGCAGGACGCCTTTATGCTCGTGGTGTTGTGTTTTGTTTCTCGGACTGGGACCACCTTACTGGAGGAACAAGCGTAAGCGAAGCTACATGATTGTATTTAGGTGGGTGGACTATTACTGCAATTTAAACTATGCTGTTAACTTAAAACTCGATGAGAGTATCTACAGTAACTCGCAGTTTCGGAGTTGCTACACCGGGTCGTTGTTATTTAGCCTTATGTACTTGTTATCCACACGGTTAAGGTATATTTGGCACAGCTCCGCGATTGAGAATTATAATTCGGCTGCGAAAACAGTATAAAATTCTAGTCACATTATCGGCGTTAACTACATAAAATATAGAGCGTATAATTTGTTTTGCGCCCAAACCAGGTCAGACCTCAAGCTGTTTGCGGGCCACTTCCATCTCGTGATCGTACTTCTCCTCTTCGAGCTTGGTGATACGCTGATGGTAACCGGTTATGATGCTCGTGAGAGCCGCTACAAAATCAACAATAGTTACTCGCACTACTCTCGTACTCCTAGCCTCGACCGGCGGCATATGAACGTAGAAAGTTAATTGTAAGTCTCAGAAAGATTGGAAAAATAGAAGGTAGTAAGTGTTTGCAGACAAGATAAACTTCACATGGAGCTTAAGATAAGTAGACAGACACGTTAGAAAGACAAAGACCACCAGGGCCCGACACACTTGAAATCTGTTATTTAACAGACTTAGACAACACCGCAATTTGACACAAATAACAGTAGTTATAAAGGCGAAAGAAGTTTGTGAGTTTGACAAAGATGAGCTGTTAAGACAGCTGGGCTCACTACCTCCATATCTTTCCTTTTAACGATGTATTCCAGATCGAACTTTTCGTCTTCAAGACGTCCGATGAGCTCGTGGTAATCTTTGCAAATTCTCCTTATAGTATCTATAATGCGACAGAATACATATATACATATATATGGGTAACTGAAGGTTTATTCACATAGATAGGAAGAACAATGTCTAATGTTATTCCGTGGTGTGAAGTGTATGGGATACTTTATATTGATGTTTCTATCCACCTTGCTACTAGAAAAGAGGATTAAACAAATAATATAACATGTAGTTTGAGTAAAAGAGGCACTTGGACAGATGGTTACCTTCGTTGGCATCTTCAATGTTCTTGGGTTTACCGCACCTCTCCTCGATGATGCGCCTCCTCTCCGCAGCTTTGCGTTCCTGTTCCTTCTTCAACTCTTCAGCGGCTTTTTTACGCAGCAGCAACTGTCATTCAAATTGGAGACTTAAGCAGAATAAATATATATAGGAAGCTTTTATCTAAAATTTAATTAACCAAATATTGTTAAGTGGTTCTCTTATTATAGCGTCATATTTTTTGCTCTTTTTCTATAAGTCAGGTTACATTTGTACAAAACATAATACTCGTACCTTATAATATTATAGGATACCTATTATTTATGAAAGGCTCTGGGATTTTCTAAAATAGGTATAAATTTCGCAGTATTAACTTACCCTGAGTTTCTTCTTCCTCTCCGGTGTCATGAAACCCTTCTTCGCCTTCTTGGCCTTGGAGGCTTCCTCCATGCGCTTGCGCACCTCAGCGCGCTTGCGGTCGATCTCGGCCTGTTTGGCCTTCTTCGCCTGGAGACATTCAACGACATAGTAATCGTCTACCTAATACTAGTGTTCGAAATTATAAAGTGTGTTTTCGAAAAGTTGACCGGTAAGTAGGTACATGTGTGTAGGTGTGATAAAAGTGTGGACTATCATGTGTGTTGCCATTTCAGTAAATAGAAGTTTACCTATTTTTTGTGTTTATCATTTATAAAACAAATAGGAGCTTTAGAATATTTGCAGCCATTACGAGTTAATTTTGCAAAAGATTAGGTTTAGTCTTGAAGAGAAAAGAAATGATGGGAATCCCGATATAATGAAAGTTCATTATATCGGAATTCGTCGCTCATCGTCGTTTGATATATTTTCTACAATGGACTCGACGGTAACTATACTTACTACTTTTAGGGTCTGTTTTACAATCATTAAGTAAAGGCTTAAGTAGTTACTCCACGAGTTAATTACATAGAGGTTAAATCCTTTTGTTAACTTTCTTTGCATTTCACAATCATCCAATCAGTAAATTAAAGTGAAGATTATATAATTAATACTTACTTACAAGTTACGTTTCGTTTCAAGGTAAGAATAATTTATGTGTTTCTATAAAGTATAGTAATCACAGAATTATCATTAAAAATATTTTTTGTTATGATTATAAGTAATAAAAACAATAAATTCGTACAAAAAATGTTTACACTGTAATGTAAATGAGTCATTTCACCTTTTCTAAAATAAATGTTTCTGTAAGAATGGAACGCAACGAGGTTTCAACAAAAAGTCTATGTCGAGTCAACGTCAGTTAGTCAGTAAATGACAAATGTCAAATTTGCCGACGTTTGGTACTTTTTGTGTGGTGATTTTGTTTACATTGAATTTACCATTACGAACATTGTGTTATTTTACAATGACTGCAAAACTGACCATTTAAATAATAAAATAACTTGTTGTTGATGAAAATTAGAAAATGACGTATTTGAGGTTATCTTTTTAAATTTACTTGTCAAGTAAAAGGCTACTTGGCAGTGCATCCGGTGATTAACTTAACGAGCAGATAAAGTGGTGATTAACCCTACTCAGGGATTGTGAAACGTGAAAAATAGTTTACTGAGCAGATAGGGTCGAAGTAGCTTACCCAGAACTTTACTCAGCGATTGTGAAACAGGCCCTTAATGTATTAAAAATTTAAATTTTAAAATATGAAAAAAACACCTGATCTTTTTGTTTTTTACTAATATGCGTGTATTAATTATATTATGATTACAACTTCGCAATAATAAAGTTAGAGAAAATACCCGTAAGAAGAGGTTAATTGCTAATAAATCATATAAAGTACCCTTATCTAGGACGTATTTACATGCCCCATTCATTAAAGGGCCTCATGTTTATTCGGAATCCTGATAAACGTTTTCTATAAGGACATGCCTTGTGCCGTGATTTCCCGCTGGATGCATAATAATATTAATAAATTATTTATTTATTATTAATGAGTAATCCCATGTCTAATAATGATCTTTGTTTAAATGTTATCCTATTTTGTTTATTGTGTGGTTGATAAACTTTGTTTAAGTGTAACTAATTTAAATTAAAAAGTTACCTGGAGACATAAATAATGTACCTACAGTTAATTTCTCCATTTGTGTATAACATATAAATCAAAATTTAACAATGTAATAAGATAAGTTCCTGAACAGTATGCTGTACAGGTAAGGCTGTTATTTTATTGATAAACAGATAATACAGATATTAAATTAGGGGTCTCAATCATATATTGCCTTCAAAATCATAAAAAAATATTGTTTAATAAATTAATTCACTCAAGTAAGAATATGACGTTGTTCACACTAATGAGGAACAATGTTTCCAAAATATACTCGAGCTCGTTAAAATTAAAAAGCAAGTTATGTGTTTCGAGTCTGATGTTTTCAAAGGATATTTTTTTGTGTATTTTTGTTATAAAATTTCGTGGTTGTTCGTCGTTACTTTACCTCCTCGAGACGCTTTTTCTGTAAAAGAAAATACAAAGAGATTAGTCTTCAGAGGAAAATAATGATTTTTAGCTATCAAAAATGTTTTTAATATATCAGAATTAAATTTTCAGTGCTCTTTGTAAGCATTATTTCGTCCAAATATGAAAAATAGACAAATTAGTTTCGTTTTTTTTTTTTGTTTAATAGTACAATTTTTGATAGCTAAATTAATAAGGTTAACAACACTTGTTACAACACCTTTTAGATTTCTAAGGGATTGTTAACATACGATTGGGTGTATCCAAAAATCTGTTACCAAATAGTAAAACGTATAACACAAAGGATTTGATTCTAAATGGATTCCATTTCCATTCGAACATGAAACTAAACATATATGTTGTGTATGGGCGGTGAAACACGGGAGATATCTACTTGACGTGTATGAGTTTTATCACATTTAAATAAAATACAACAACATTAATAACGATAATCTAAACTATCAACACATAGTGACATACTTTATCTAGAGGCAAAATCCTTCAAATAAAATATTTGATTGAGTTTGCTGTCTTATTAACACCTACTATGGCCTCTGTAATGTGAAGTTAACGTTAAACGAGAGTTGAAACGATAAACTACTAAAGTTAATTACGCCAGTTCTCCCATGATCACGGCGCTTGCAACAGTGCCGAAATATCGGTAACTCATAAAAACTAAGGTACATGGTATAAACCCCGTATCAATTAACTCTAGTGATAGTGACCATGGGAGTTTAAATCGATAAACTACTGTTTGACCACGTGGTTCAAATGTGTCTCACTCGTACTATGTGTTGTGGAATAATAATACGGAAATGTACCAGTCTAATTCGTAAATTTTAATCTGAACAGGACGTACTTTTGATATTAAGGGTACCTAGTTCAATCAATTTGTATCTATATTATAAATAAAAAATAAGGCTGCTAAAGGTTCGCAATCAACAAACAACTTATTTTTGTCGTTTTTCTCAGTCAGTCATGTAGTATAATATAATGTCCCAGTTAAATTAAAAGAAATACGTATGTTAATTGTTCCAGGATAATCTTTAGTAATGCAAGGTGTCCAGTAGAAATAATATTTGAAAGAGTCTGTCATTATATCTATTTTTATTTTTTGCCAACATTGCTAACTGCCATTTAAATGTTATCAGAAGTGACTGGTCATAGCCTTATTTTATGTGCATATATAATGTGAATAAATTATTTTGAAGCAAATACAATTTCTAAGCAATATTATTATATTTGCCTTAACTTTCAATATCATTTAGGATCTTGTGAGCAGAGTTGTACCAACATATTTTTGAAAACCCATCATGTTAAGTATTTAATATTTTGTATTTCAATTTCAAGTGGAAATCGTAAGCTTGGTTTTGTATAAAGGTGGTATAAAAGCGTTCAATTTAAGTGCGTCTGTTATTATGTGCTGCTTTCTACGTGTTGTGAGTGTGCGATATTGTGCATTATATTAGTTCAGTGTACACAAACATAATGCCATTACATGAAGTAAAATTTTATAATGTGTAGGTAAATATTTTTGGTTTGCATATCTACCGTTCATATAAGCTATAATTTTAATTTACACCAGCAACTTAACTAACTAAAGTGAAAGGCTTTAATGAAATCTGAATACAGAAACTGTATTTTTTTTTAGATTTTAAGTAATGCTGTGTTACTTGAGTACATGTAAAACCTAGCCAAAGCAATTTTAAATACAGGTATTGACCGACAGTCGAACTCTCTTTATAATCAATTATCATTTCTAACTATATTTAAATATATAAAATATATATTAAAAAAAACGATTTTATTAAAAATATAATATTTGGTTGTTCTGTATTCAATTACATTTGATTACTTAAATATTTAATAATCTAAACAACACTATAATAAACAAAAGAAAACTCATTGCAAAATAATTTCAAGTAATGACATTACATATTTACTTTGTCTTATTGTTTGTGCGAGATGCAAAAATCTGTGCATGTTAGTTAATTTCAGTGTGTTATGTATTTGTTTATTTATTTATATAATTTGCTTTTATTTATGTCGTGTGTATTAGTGTTTCTATGGTGCTAAGCATTTAACACCTAGTCACATTGTATTTTGTTCACTTACGATATCCTAAACACATAAATTAGATCAATGCTGTAACAGAAATGAGTCAACATAAAAACATTTTATGCTGGAATATCTATACTAGTATTTTGCACTAGCTTAAAGTGATAGCTATTGACTACATATAAAATAATATTTTTTTAAAGGTCATTATAGCTTTAGAAACAGAACACACATGTTCTCGTCTTACAAATCTTAATATTTATTAAGTGATGGCATATTCCGTCTTCTTTAGAAGGCAAGAAAGAGTTGCACATACGAGTATTAGGTGTAAACTTGTCTTGCAGAGGCTTACTTTCTGCGCTTTTTTGTAGTAAGTCAGGTACAAAAAAGTACTAGTAATAACTAATTTAAGTTCTAAAGCCATTACTAGTTAGTACCTAATTCAAACTGACAGCATTCTGTCTACGAATTTGTATTATACAATATAATCACTGAGATACAGAAGAGGTCACATTTGCGAAGATTTGTCCTCGAAGTTCCTATTTCTTGCTCTGTGGTGTGTACCTAATCGTATTGTGTATTAATAGTGTTGTTAGAAGCCATGCAATATTTACCTAGGTCTCGAGGAAATGTTGTATTTAATACTATTGTTGTTGTAAGTCGCAGGTCGTTGTCATCGTAGATCAGGGTACGCAGCAGAGTCGATGCAAAATATAAATGAAACAGAAAAAAACAAAACAATCTTGTTAGCGTCTACTTCCAAGTTACTTCATGTAAAACTGGTATTTAAAATCATTCAAACAATATTTACACACAATTTAACAGTGTAAGTTAGTGTAAATAAATTGTAATTAAATTTACGAAATATTACCAATTGACGACCATTTGGATCAGCGGTAGTAAACGCTGCTTCTGAGCCATGGATCGCGGGTTCGATCCCCGCACAGTACAAATATTTGTGTGCATGAACATGTCTGTTTGTACTGATCTGGGTGTTTTCTATGTATTATAAGTGTATTTACAAAAAAAAAGTATATAAGTAAGTTTATCGGTTGTCTAGTACCCCATACGACAGGGTACTTAATAGTAGCTTAATTTGGGACTAGATGGCTCTGTGTGGGCAGTGAGGCATGTCTTAAATATTATTTTTATTATCAACTTTCTCAGAAAAGCATTTCAGAACGATCAACGTTTACAGCTATCATATTTAAATGAAACAATACAAAATAAAGCTTCTAGAAATGTTGGGGTGATAAAATAAGTTATAAAATATCAAAATAGCTACTTTGAGAACTTTACAAATGATTGACTCAGTATTTAGCATGTTTTAAAATATATAACTACAACTCTTTACTTGATACGTGAAATTTGTATACTTGATTTAATGATTTGTGCTAATCATAAAACTAGGGAACCACAAATGGGCTTACTAAATTTACAGTGGATTTAAGCTAATATAATTCAATCAAACTAGCTGCAAAGCTTGACTTCGTTTGAAAGTCCTAAATAAAGATTTTGAGAACCATAAGGATACTTCAACTTAAACAAAAAATAACACGTGCATATTTTATGCCTAAAGTTTAAGAAGTCCTAACACTGCTTCCCACATTTGATAAGTAGACCTCAGTGCTGCCAGTGCTTAGTAAGTTACATATGAACTAGGCACCAAACACATGTGCCTGACTGGGTAACTTAGATTAGAAATTTATAATAGTTATAATGCTTTTGCTTTTAGTTAGATGTCGACATATTATTACACTAAAAAAATTAAAGTCAGCTATCCGAAAATTCAAAGTTTTAATTTTGACAGCGGCTTTGCACTTGCGACCGTTTTTTTTTTCTTATTACGGATAGCATATTATTTGATATCTTGTTACGTTTAAAAACGAGGATCTTGTGACATCTCAATAGAAATACCTAGCATTGAGTCTTACAACTTTTAAAATATTAGGTGAACAATAACTATTTAATTGCTAAAAAGTGATTCTAATATAACTAGAGTTTATTATTAATATTATTAAGAAACTCTAGGAAAACGTTCTTGGATAAACATCAACATAGTGACTGCTAATAAATAAAAATGTATTTACAGCATAAAAAACTCATTAATTCTCTCTTTTTAAACATTTTATGCGAAATAAAATGTTTCCTTATTCAAATTTCCCTACTTGACTTCCCAAAGTTATTACACCAAGGTTGTGTAGACCACAATAGATTTTCATCTTACCTTACATCATCATCCGCCATTGTGAATGTGTTCTTTCTGGAGTCCTAGAATAAGAAAGACACTTTGAATTTTTTTCCTGAAAAGTATTCAAAATATCAAGTTCATTCAGTGAAATTCATAAGTCAACTGGCAAATATTACATATGTACTCTATTAATATGTTATAGTAAATAAATAATTGGCTGCTCAATATCACTTTTAATGATCTTTTGTCTTCATAATAGTAATTTAAAGTCGATATAAATAGTAGCTACAAGCAATAAACATGTTGTAAAAATATCGAGAATCTGCCAAAGATCTAATTTCCGGTGATGCTAACACGCTGGCCGTACACATTAGAAACAGCGTTATTTGAAAATTTGGATAAACGCCAATAAAATATGTCATATGATACTTTTAAAGAATTATTTTCACCTCGGATCCTCCATTATCACGTAAAATATCGCTGTACGGGACTAGAATTCCCTAATGAGTGTTTAAAAACGCCGGCTTCGTTTGAAATAAATTGCTCTAAAATATTGCATAGTTTCGAGCTTGGACATTGCACTCCTGACCTAAATTGGTAATAGTGGGACCCATTACATGTACGCTGTAAGAATTATATTCTCTGCAATAAAAAGTTCGACGTTGAAAATTCCGCATTTAGTTTCGGGTGCGTTCGGCAAGCTTCGGTTTTTGTCGGGCTGCGCGCGCGCTACTGAAATAGGTCGGCTGCTACACCCGCGCATCCTAATTTGGTGTCGCGTCTCGAGATTCGTTACTCAGGTTTCGGATACGGCGCGGTGCGGTCTGGTCCGAAAATGTAACAGGATATCCATTTCATTTAAATTAACCTATCAGTTATGTACTTTATGTTTTGTTTAATTTATAATTAAAGGAAATTAAAAAAAATGCGTTTAGGTAGCCTAGATACAACTGAATCTCATTAAATTTACAAACTATCAATTAATGTAATTAAAGAAATTTCTAATTATAGTAACATTCGAGAGGTATGTTTTATGTTTTACTCAACAACTACAGCAAATAGTTTTTCAGTTATATGTTAAATACATAATGTATGTATCGCAATGTATCGCATATGTAGAGATGACATCATACATTTTCCTTATCGATGACATCACTAAGTACGTTAACATTTCCACATAGATATTTTCCGCAAGCATTGATCACTTAGTCCCGACAACTATTTTAAGCACTCGATCGTTAAGCGAAAGTCCGTCACAGCACATCGGGAATCGATGCATCACGGTTACACTTGACTTTGATGGATCACTTCACTGCACTTTTTCTCTTCATTTTTTTGTTAGTATTACGGGACTCACCTAAGGCAAGAGAAAAGAGGATGGCCCTATCTGATGGTTCAGCCAACACGAGCCACAGCTGCTGACTGGCGAGACGCGAGCGGGAAGGTGCGGCGGGCAATGCGTAGGCGCCGCGCCCGCCCCCGCTCCCCGCCCGCCCAAGCAAACCCATGCCACAAAATATAAATAGGTGTAGAAGTCTTGCTTCTTATTGAGCGCGTTACCAAAGCTATGCATAAAGACAGCTTAAACATAAATTTTAGATCAAACCATAGATATGATTAAACTAATCGAGTTGAATGGTCAGAATGTCATTATGTCATAAAGCTAAACTTGCCGCTCCAGGTTTCAGACAGAAAATTCGTTCGTGGTAAATTGCATTCGAATTTCTAGCAAAATACCACAGTCTATTATTGTTTTTGAAATCGCATGTTTACTTTATAATTGCATGTTACTTTAATTTTAATGAAAACAATGAAAATAAATAAAAACTTGAAACGATAAAAATGTATAGGTTTGATATAAATTTTGCAGAGTTTGTGGGACACCTTTATATATTTTCATGAAACATACTTGTTTAAAATTTACAATAAACTACCGGAATTTATAAAAGAAGAATCAAATAAAATTAAATATTCAAAATCAATAAAATCTATTCTTTTAAATAACTGCTACTATACAATAAATGAATACCTAAATGACAAAAATCTAATAAAATTAAAAAAATAATAATCAAATTAATTAATACAATGGCCACAAATATAACAATTTATTTCATTTATGTCAAATTCAAATTTATAAAAATGTTTAATAAGTAATACAATCTAATAAAAATATGAGATTAGCTGTTATTTTAATATAAATTTAATCGATATCTATAAATTGAATATAAAGTCAATTTTAGAAAGTATGTATACACTTATTATTTGTTATTTTGTACTGAAATATCATGTAATTATGGCGTCATCCTCTCTGTCTACTACTAATTGTATTGTTGTGCCCGAACAGGGTCTATAATGAACTGTTTTTATCATATTTTATAACATCCTTGTAACATTATAGAACGCAATAAAATATTTGAATTTGAATTTGAATTTGAAATGAGGGTGGCAATAGTGACTGATATTTTACAGCTGCATCTTTTCGGCAATAGCCAAGGATTTACCCAAAGCAGCGGTAAGATAAATATTGGGACGTGTAAATGCACTTCTAGGCCTTTTTGCAGAAATAAAACTAATTTTACTGATTAAAAACATACGCTTTTAGAATACACAAGTGCGGCCACACAACTTATATTACGCTTATGAATCTAACTAGTGTAGCTGATTGCGCTAGCTTGTTTGGTAACCAAGCAGTGTGGTCAACAAAAAAACTAACGTAACGGCTTACAATTATCCCACCGCAGGGCAAAGGCCTCCATTATTGAATTCAAGTTTACCATAGTAATGATGGGTACAAGCATAATCACCACGCTTGCCAAATGTGAGTTGCTGGTAAAATATAATAGCACCCTGCCTCTTAAAGTTAATAAAAAATCTTTAGAAGACGGGTAGCAACGTCTTCTCGCAGCTAATGTCGTAATAGTGATTATGGTAAAGTCTGTCATTCTATCAAGAGTGGCTGTATGCCAAAATACTCTTTTTGTCTAGCAGTAGATTGATAATGATATAATAATATAATAACTTTGGTATAATAAAGTGGTCCTTCTGAATCTATCTGAATGTGCTTATGCAAATACTGCCCCCCAACACCTCAGCCGGGCTTTCTCAGTCATTTTTAGAGCAGTGTCGTTTTGACACCGACACCGAAATAACATTAGAGCTCCAGTTCGGATCTTGCGTGCCTCGTAAATTTTTGACCGAGCCACCAATCACCATGTGTGCTGGTTAATTGTATAAACAATTTTCATAGTTTATAACGTAATTCATATTATAAATTATATTAGATTTATCATTTACTTCGGCTGGGAAATGCATTCCATCACACGCTATTATAAGCGACTACGATAAGCGACACAATTATATTAAAATGAAGCTACTTTTAGGACAGTACATTATAGGGTAAAAATTACTAGAAATTAAAGCTACTATGGCCCCTTGAGGGTACCGTCACTCCAAACCGTCACTTAAAACCTGTCATTCTGTATAATATGCGACATTGTATGATGAATTTCTTTCAATAAACAAGTAAAAAGTTTAAGAAAGGGGTTCAGGTGGTTTTACTACCGCCAACTGAGGCAAACGAATTGACTCCTCCTATTTTCAAAGTCTGATAAAATACAAATCTTTGTTAGCCAAATCGAAACATTTGACCATAATTACCAAATTCGGATGTGTATTAAAATTATATTTAATTATATGTAGTTTTATCTTTATTTTTTCTTGTCTATGAATGTCAAATATTGGATAATAAATTTTAACTGAAATAATATTATTCAAATGCCATGATAGGCTTCGTAAACTACTCGAGCTATAATAGTATCTAACTGTAATATTAATATTATGCCGATTTAAACTCTCATGATTACTATCATTCAAGAGTTACGACAACCCAGTTGGTGTAGTAGTGGACTCGATTCCCGTTCGGATCGATTGGGAAACGGCATTTTCTAAATTGTTTTAGGTCTGAAAGTGGGAGGTTATAGTTGTCTTTTGGAAGTCATTCAATGCTACTGGTCTCGGCTTTTACCGTCATAATATGAAAGCCATAAAAATTAGTCACGTGAAGCCTGTAATAGGCGGCTTTCAGAACTCTTACGTACTGGTGTACGCAGGATATCCTCGCAGGATAGTCACATGATAACAGGAAGATAAGAGTTTTTTATTTCGAGGTTTATGCCGCGATAGAATTTTTTAACATAATGTTGCTTTCAAGGAATTTTTTAACCCTACATCATCAACTAACCAAAGCTGGGCCTGTTCAACCAGCCTCTCTTCTCCAACCACCTTGTAAAGATTTATCGGTGCACCTCGCCTCCTCGGGCATCTTATTTTCAAGGTATCCGCCCCGTTGGTCTAGTGGTTTAAATACCGGGCCAAGATCTCGGGGTCCTAGGTTCGATCCCCGGGTCGGGCAACAAATAGTTTCGAATTTTCGAACTTTGCTCGGGTTTGTGATCACCAACCCGCACTGTGCAAGCGTGATTATTATGCAAGTTCCCATCATTGCAGTGGTAACTTCAATTCAATGATGGGGGCCTTTTCCCTGCAGTGGGATGATTATAGGTTGTTACTTTACTAGAAGGTATTCATGAAGACAAAAAACATAGGTTTTCATCCCTAGTGAGAGACACCAAAATTTCACAAAAATACGCTAACACAGAGAATCCTGTTGATAAGATCACCAACTCGAACAAAAATACATATTTCTGTCAGTTTATAACAGTATATATAAATCCACTTTAGGTCACAGGAGGGCCTCGCCAAAATTGACTGAGTCTACTTCTTCTCGCAGTACCTACTTGTTTAGTCGCCTCTTACGACACCCACAGGTAGAGAAGATAATTTATTTTTGTGCTAACACCACACGACATAACAAAAACACATTTAGTCTTACTTAAATCATCAAGTGCAATAAAATGTAATTGACAGGACAAAACCAATTGAACGGATTAATGAAAAATCGAGTCACGCAATCGGGATCGCGGCGAGTGCTGAGTTTGATTACTAGTTTAATTAAACCTAGAGGAGTACGCCAACAGTCCAACTATTTTCGCTGAACTAACTGAAATTGCGATTTCTGTTGTAATAATATACTTTTAAAAGTACGTTACGTTCACAGTACTTATACCTACTTTTGTACAAGAAATTACATAAAAAAATGTGAAAATTTAAACAGCACGAGATTACGTTATTTAGGTACTCCCTTACAATTTTAACTAAACTGACCTTAATCTAAAGCTATTGAATCGCTAGTAGCGATATTTTTCAGATACTACCACAGGTACGAGTAAGTAACCACTATTCAAGGAACACAGTAAATTAATTAATAAGTAATTTATGCAAGGAACAATTTTTCCTGTCACCATGTAAACATATTTTACCTTTACCTCTTTTTTTATTCCTCTTTCTTTTCAGTGTTAGGTTATTAAAAGCCGAAACGATACGCAGGTAAATACTAGGATCAAAACAATGTATCGCAATTGTGAATGTAAAAATGTTTTTATTCAATATGGTTCCTTAATAGTTGTCTTAAATATCGCATGCTTATATAAAATTTATTTTACCATAGTGGTTAAAGTATGAAATTGCCGAGTATGGAAAAATTACTTTTCTCGATTTCGTCCATACAAAACGGCAATTTTATACTTTAACCCCTAATATTCATATTATGCTTTATGTTTACATAGGCCGGTTTTTGTTGGTTTTATCTAACACCATGTATATGATTGTATGGAGATCCAAAAGTGACTGGCTGATTAATTTTATTTTTTATTTTCATAACAATTTATTATTGTTTATGGAATAAATCACTTATGCATCAAGACAATCAGTTTCAAAGCGATGATTTTCTTTTTTTAAGGGCCGAAGACACGCAATAAACAGTTTAGTTTCTAACCAAAATTCTCACTAAAGTCAATGCAGTGGCAGTTTACTGCAAACTGCAATTTGTTGCTCATACGTCAGCAGCTGAGTGTAGGAACTAATTAGGAGTCTAGCGCGGAAATGGCTTCTGAATTGCTTTTAATTGCAACTTTCATGAGTTATACAGGTTGTTTAGTCCATGAGTTTTTGTGTGTGGTTTTTGAGTATACGGAACTTTACGCGGTGTAAGTGATACCGTAGTAAAGTAAAGTAAAAGTAGTAGTATGATTGTGAGGCCTATTTCCAACAGGCATATGACTATGTCGTTTGTCTGAGACAATAAAGATGTTTTCAGACTAATCTTTACTATTGTGCTATTTAAGTACATAGGTAGAATAGAAAATAAGGATCTAATGTACCTACCTACTAAAATACTTACATGGTACCTACAGCTAAGTGTAAACGTGTCCATAATAATGTATGGTGCGCGATATTGTTGTGCTATGAAATATATGCTAGAAGCTTTTATATCATAGCATAGTCTGAAACCACCTTAATGTGAACAACATTAAATACTTACTTTGCTCTGATTCCAATGTGAATATCTATTCAAAGCACTCATACTTCGACGACCTCCGTGGCGGAGTGGCGTACACACCGGTTTTCAAGGTGTCGCCTGCTCCGAGGTCCCGGGTTCGATTCCCGGACGGGTCAATGTGGAAAAAAGTGTTTTTCTACATTTTCTCGGGTCTGGGTGTTTGTGGTACCTTCGTTGTTTCTGGTTTCCAAAATACGAATGCTTTAATTAGTTATTCAAATTGGGACCAGAACAATGTATGTGATGTTGTCCACATTTATTTATTTATTTATTTATACTGTGGAAATCAGAAACAGCGAAAGTAGCACACACACTCAGAACCGAGAAAATGTAGAAAAACTTTTTTTTTCTACCTTGTCCCGTCCGGGAATCGAACCCGGAACCTCGAAGAAACCGACATCTTGAAAACCGGTGCGTGCACTCCTACGCCACGGAGGTCGTTAATTTTTAATTGATAGATTGTGGTAATGATTCCGACGATAAAAACGTTAACAACATAACAGGGCCCCAATTCCGCTAATTTACAAATGGCTCAATAGAATCGCAATTACATCTCAATTGTATATTTTGACAATTTCATTATGGTAGTAATGTCAAAATATACGATTGCGATGCAATTTCGATTCTATTGAGATGTTTGTAAATTAGCGGAATTGGGGCCCAGAGCAACTGAACAAAGATGATAATAAAAAAAGCGGCGAAACATGGTAAGTTTCCCCGAAATTCGTCATTGTTTTAGGTTACAGAGTACAAACAGAATAATATAATATTAAAACGTTTATATTTAAAAATTAGAGCTACAATCAAGTTGAAGTTCGATGTAAGTAATTCACGAGTTGATTCTTTAAAATGTTTTGCTAATGTAATTACTTTCAAGGGTCAGAATCATTATTAATAGTGATGTTTATTTTCTACGCAACATTAAGTTAGATTTTTTACAACAACAAAAACAAATACTAAAAACAAAATAAAATAAATATTTGAATGGGGCTCCCATACAACAAACGCGATTTTTTCGCCCTTTATTACTCGATATCAATAATGGTAACAGGAAGGCACTTGAAATATTCAAAAAATACTCAGTTGTATAATTAAAATAAAATAAATATTTACATGTTTTATCATACAATTTAAAACGCAGTTTGTAATGATGGTACCATGGTTAAAACATACCTAGTTTTAAAAAGTATTACCGTTTAGTTCATGTGAAAATTAGTTTGAAATGTAATTACAACGATACGGTTTCTCAGGATTCTCACGTCCCGAATCTAAAAGAAATGTGTTACACATTCCTCACTGTTGAAATGGTTCCAACTGGACCCAGCTCGAAGGGAACAATCATTTATTACGCGTTAACTATCGGACATGCTTTGACGTCATACATTAATTGGTTAATGATAATAATGAAATAGTTTTGGAAAGATAATTTATCGACATCATCATAATATCACCATATATCTTTCCAAATCACTTAAGTCTTACCCCCATATTTATAAACAACTATAAGTAATTACTTGACTAAAAGTAATTACTTGAGAGACAATTTGTATGCCTTAATCAAGAGATTACCAGAAGTTAAAACTACCAAAAGTTTGCATTCTCAGCCAAATAATATGACTACTAATGGTGACCAATTTCTTTCACTTAAGGACTAGGTATGAACCAATGATATTTAAAAAGTAATAGATATGTTACATGCGCTCTCAATATGCATCCCTAAAACGTCACAATTGTGACGTCTTTTCAAATCCATGAAAGAGAAAGTAATTGTTCTTTTCACGAGTATGACAAGGACAAAATAAGAATTACGCATGTGTGCAGTTGTTCGCAAGCGGCACAGATATTTCGATAGTTTTGTAAGGACATAACCTATCTATACTTTTTAAATATCATTGGTATGAACACTTTAAGATATGACTTTCTTAAGCAATAAGTAATTACTTCTTTATACATACGGGGGTTAGTCTTAAGTCTTAAATTACTTAAGTTGCCTACTGGACACTCCAAAACATGGCATGAACAAGAAACAATAGCTGTCATTTAAGTTTTTTAATCAAATTACAACAAAACCTAAAATGATTAAAGTAATGTCATATGATATCAAAGCTAACTGTGTACCTAATGTCTTAGAAAAATTAAAATGGAGCATACTGCCAACATACATGCAAAACAATCGCAAATATAAAATTAGAAGTTCGTAAAAGTTCAGACTGTTGATGAAGGTCATGCTAAGACACAAATTAGATCTGTTTTATATTTAACGACACCCCACCGTGGCGGTATTTTTTTTTCTCGTTATTTTTATTTGAAAAATAAAATTTCAAACTAACTGGCTGACTCATCGTCTAAACTAACCCTTAAACCTAAGGTTAAGCTTTGAACACAGGTTCCCCTGAAATGAAGACACCAGTGACGTGGCAAACATATATTCCCACGGGATCTAATTATATACTTGCATTGTTTGAATCCACGTGATCGGACAGTGTGAGCTTAGAATTAAGCATCGTTCACGATTGGTTATATGCCTTTCCAAGAAGAGGAAATTGGCGATGGCAGACAGTAAATGCAGCTCATCTTCTTCTGGCAGTACTCCTTTAGTATTCTAATACTTAAGCTTCTAACGATAACCATACAGGGTGAATTTTAACCACTTTCCAAAATGTTTAAAGGCATTCAGTATCATATTTAGAGCCCATTTATGAAGTAAAAACTGTAAATCAAACTTCCAGCCGAAAATATTTTTCACAATATAGTTTTCATTTTTTACGGTCTTAGGCCTGTTAAGGTGTAAAGGGAAAATCAAAACTTATGAATAGTATCGTCATAAATGAATGAGATGTAAATCGCGTAAAAAAAGTGATGCTAGGCAGCCGTATCAAAAATTTTAGATTTTTTGCGGACATTTTCTAAGTGTTTTATCTTGACATTTTTGTACTGGGTTATACCAAAAGAAAAAGTACGTCATTTATTTTTTGTCTACGAGACAAAAAATAAATGACGTATTTTTAAATTTGGAAAGTGGTTAAAATTTCATCCTGTATATGAATAGGGTAGGTGATATTAAACTATAGACCGAGATCACAGGACAGAAAGCTGAACTGTTTAATATAACAGAAAGTATAGGTAAAGTCTACGAAGAAAGGGGTTTATCACCCTAAGGTCAGAGTACAATAGGGTTGATTTACCCATGCAAATTTATTCTGACAGCTGCTAATATACTAAAACGTCATAGACCCTTATCGCTATTTTACTGACACATGAAATTTAGACAAAACTGGTGCACCACTTTCTTCTATCATTATCCGTGTTCATAAGTTAGAAGTATTCGCTACTAGTATTCGGCACGAATTAAGTACTGCTAGTTTCAAAATTTGCGTGTGCATTCATCAAACTGCATGGTTAGCGTTTCCGTTGATTGATCCGCCACGCGTCGGGGAAACAAATGGAGTTATACAATGTCGGAATCTAAACCATTTTGATTGAACATGGAAGCAATTTGGACCAAATAATGTCAATAATCACTTTTCATCATGTAGGTATTTTTGAAGAACCTTATCTACCTAATTTCGATTCTTCAAGGCGTACGTAGTTTAAATTCAATATTAACAAAAGTAGGTTGTCGTCTGTCCCAATCCAATAAGTCATAAGTACTCATTTAAAGGTAAACTTTATCATAATTGCCACTATTGCTAGACGGATTGGCGTTCGTAGTTGGAGAGAAAACGTCGCTGTCCATCTTCTTTTTACAACACACACATAGATAAAGTTACCTACGTTTTATGGATTACGAAGTATTTATGCAAACAAACTATAGGCTCTCTTTATAAACTTGTTAGCAATTGTGGCTTCTTATTGTGTCTGGAAAAGACCTCGTGGACGCAGCCCAATACGTTGGTCCGACCAAATCCGCACCATTCTTGACTCCACTGTTAACAACGCCCTTCACACTGCCGAAGACAGAAACAGGTGGACACAAACCATAAGGGAGAAAGGGATTCAGAAGGGAGGGCACGACCCTCAGCAATGAGGAAAACCATGCAAGAAGGAGGAGGTGGTTGCTAAATCACCTAATTGACGTAATATACTGATTCAAACTGTCATGGTCACTATCACTATCACTATTTCGTATAAATATCGGAAACCGCTAAAAATAAGGTAATGGAAAAAACCCCGAATCTATTAACTTTAGTTATCGACTTATGAAATTGATAAATATAATTTAACTTTGTAATGCCGATCCCTGACTACTAGATACGATACTTCACAGCGCTATGAGTGCGCAAATAAAAACTTATGATGTTGTCACCGTAAACATATCTACCGAAACCTTTTATTTATTGATTTTCTAGACGTTGCCCGCGATTTTACATTCGGAAAATATTAAACTGATACTATCACACGGGAACCTTTTTTCATCCATTTTGTAACAGTAGTCGGCTTTAGTATGAGGAAGTAAAACACTTTTTGTGAGTTATAACTATTTAAGGAGTAAAATCTTGACTATAGTTGGATAACTCATTTAATAGGACTGTACATAATCTTTCAAATCTTAAGTAAGAAATAACATTAGAAAATAAACCGCAGATTGAAATTACTTAAAAGTAACTCTTAAATTGAGATTAGTTATATTTATTTGTATAAAACATCTAGTATGAAAAAAAATTTAGGTTTATAAAAAGCATTTACTTTAACAATTCAGGGTTTTGTTACGTTAACTTAGAAAGCAATGGAGAATTTTCGCGTGGCTGCAAAACCTTGGAAGCAGTGTGAAATTGAAGGTTTATTTAAAACACCTCGTTACTAAGTGAACTTTAAGGTAAGTATGCTCAGGATGCGGTTAATGCCAAGCTTACCGTCACGATCACAAGAAAGATTTAAATATATAAATATAGAACGCTTCCTTGTAATTATATTTTACTTTGCTTTAGGTGAAAATAAATATCGGACACTTAGTAAAATTAAAAATGCACACCATACCTTTGTTTAGTTTTGTCCCTAAACATTTCGACTTAGGGTAATTTTGTTAGAAGTTGAAATAGTTTAGGAAGATTAGCTTGTTTTTCTTGCTCCACTTAAGATAGACAGTTGCTTCGAGATTAGAGGTCGTTGAATTGATTTTCAAATTTAAGTCCAACAAGTAGAGATCAATATCAACTGACAAAATTTGACGTTTTGTGGTAGGTTGACATGCTGTTGTCTGTGCCTTTTGATTCCGTGATCATGGCGCTTGCAACAGTGCCAAAATATTACAACTCATTAATAACGAGGTATAGGGTAGAAATCTCATTTGATTGTGCAAGCAACAAACTTATTTGATAGTGACCATAATGGTGAAGGGTTTAAGTCAGTATATTGAATTGTGTACTTCCAATAAGTTTAAAGTAAGTGTCCTAAAACAAAGTAAATAAATATTTAAATACACGATCAGAAGTTAATGATTTCGTCTGTTGTAACCTCATGTTAATTTATTCTGTTTCGTCGCAAGATTCAGAAATTCTTTCTGAAAGGCGGCAGAAGTTGATGCTGTACCTCCTTGAAGAATGTATTATTACCATAGACAACTTGGTGCTTTGTTTTCAGTACTTTGTTTTTGTTTGACAGAGAATTCAGATCATAATATTGTCATTGATAATGGTGGCAGTAGTAGAGCAAATAAGCGCCATTTTCTCCAAATAGACGTCGTCTTGTCTTTGGTACAGCTTCAGTCTTACAAATCCCTGGAAAAGCTGTGTAAACCATAGGTCTAAACTTAGTTTTTTCTTTTGTTAAATTTTAATAATGTCTATTAAAATTATAAAAATATTAAAGATATTAATAGTAAAAAGGCTTTGTCATTCCATGGGAAAAATATTAAAGTCGTCTCGGATTTTGTCGCAAATCTATGTCTGTCTATATTGGTATCCTAGACAGTCATACAATAAAAAAGACTAACATTGCCTTCTAGGCAAAAGCATTGCAAAATTGCGGAATCTATTGAACTAAGTGTCCTGAGGTTATGACCAAATTTATAGGACTTAAAAAACGGGGACGCTACAGTCTTTACGACTACGGGTGTTTCGATAAAGTCATTATTGTATCGCACTGGGATCGCTGGCGCAGTTAAAGTGAGTCCAAATGTCTCTATGGCAATTTAGGTGGTACAAAGTACAATTTAATGGTGATTTCTTCATAAAATTAATGTTATATTAAAGATAGTAAACATTATGCGACTTGATGTTATCGATTGTACATCAATATAATTGTTCATACCAGTTCATCAGTCGTATTTCTGGACAATGGCCACTTCAGAAGAAAGATTTTGAATCACGCTTGACTGGCGGGAGTGGTCAATAGCGAAGACGCTGCTACCGATTTTCTTCTGGCAGTTCTCCTATAGCCGCATCTTAAAATAAACATAGGTAATATGATGGAAAGAGTTAGAGATACCTAATGCTATTCAATAATTAAATACAACACGGCACAGTACCGATTCACGAACAAACTGTTTTAATTTTGAATTTGAATTATAACCTCCATAGTCGCCGCGCCAGTTAATAGTCAAGTTTTTTTTCCAAATTTTCCTTAATCATTTTTGTTTCCCAAACGTACATAACGAAGTTATCTAAATAAGTACGAGTATTATCTATTCTCAATCTAAAATGCCTAACGTTTTTCCTTTATCTCATTAGATCAAGTTGAAGTATTATTCAAACTGAAGGTAAAAAGCATTTTAAACAAAAGCTTATTAAGAAAAAAGAAATGTTTCCTTGTTTACGTAAATGAAATAACACAATCTACTTAAATTCTCATTATCGAAGAAAAAATCTATTACTTTGATGTTATTTCGCAGGGATGTTAGTGATCGTTAATATTTCGGTGTAACTGGCTTTTCTCGCGTCTTCGCCCGTCTAAGGTTTGGTTTGTAACACAACTATTTATGACATATTATGTATAAAAAAGTAGTATTACTTTCATATGATTTTCCACCTATACAGAGATGTATTCATTTACTAGTTTTAAGTAGCCTGTAACTTTGCGTTTCTAAAATAAATATGGATAAATATTATTAATATTTAAAATAAATCTTATTTGATGTAGATTAAATAAAATTGTCGAAATCGGTCAAATCCGTGAAAGGCAAAATTGAAAGACATCGAATAATGTTTATTCAATGTCTTTTTATTTCCTTGGTTTTCAAAACGTAACGAAAACGTATTCGAAATAAATAAACGAAAATGAATTCGCTAAGCTTTTCGATATTTTAACATGTGATATGTAAATCGTAATCGTAAATATCAATCCGAATTACCTACCCACTTTTACAGATTCGAAAACCGCGTACGCACGAACAAACACAAAAATCGCAAACTTTCGTACTTTACGTGTAGACATAACGTGGA